>CM030937.1:2593819-3193819 GCA_018136815.1 Isochrysis galbana
GCAATCCCCGCGGAGAGTCGTTCATCGCAGAATTGGAGGAACGACTGCTTGCGGCATTCCGACGGCGTATTGTGGCCGATGATGAGCGAGGACCGTAGCACCACAAATCGCTGCGGAAGCCGCTGCTGCAGCAGCCCTTCAAAGGCGAGCTTGGTTCGCCCGTACTCGTTGACTGGCTCGGTTGCAGACTGTTCGCTGTATGGCGCTGCATGCCCATCGTACACCTGATCAGTGGAGAGAAAGATGACGGCGGCGTTGGGCGGGAGGGCGTCGAGCAGTTCAACTGGACAATTTACCGACTTCGCGCGCGGCACATCGCGCTCGCACGCCACAGGCGACGAGAGGGCGGCACAGTGAATGACGACCTCTGGTGCAGATGCCTCGAGCACCGCTCGGACCGACTGGGCGTCGGCCAGATCGAGTGGATGGAGCTCGACGTGGAGCAAGCGCGCGAGTGTGGCGAGTGTCTCCACTGTCGCGTACGTTCCGTGCACCGTGTGCCCGGCTGCGTCCAGCGCCACTAGGAGGTGCTGGCCGAGGTAGCCCGAGGCGCCAGTCAACAGGACGCGCATCGTCCCGGTCTATTCATGGAAAACCGCCGTACATGTCGTGAAGTAGTTGTCCTAAGTACTCATTTATAGAACCGAATTTGAGATCGAATAGATAAACGAATGCTGCTTCCGCGGTTGCCTTTTCCTGTCTTCACTTTTCAGTACTTTGCCTCTGATCTCTCCACTTCGTTTATCTTCCTATCTTTCTTCTGTTCTCTCTCTACTGGTTACGAGCGGGCGAGCGAGCGAACCATGCGGCGTGAAGCCCCTCCCTCACCAGTACTCCACCAGGTGAAGAAGGATTCAAGAGAAGAAACGGAAAGGGCTTCTCCCGCTCTTTCCTCCTACTCTCTCCTCTCCTCTCTTTTCTACTCCCTCTTCCCTGCTCGGGCTCTGAAGTTCTCGTCGGCAGGCCCTCGCCATGATGCCCGCTGTCGCCATACTGCTCCTCGGCTCGCTCTCGTACGCGCCCGCGCTAGTTGGCCGGGCGCGGGCGGAAGGGCGCGCGGCTGCGCGCATGGCCGACCGAGTCTTCTCGCCAGACCAAGCCAAGGGCGGCTCTGCGATCAACAAGGCCAAGACGGCTCTCCTCTTCATCGAGTACCAGAATGAGTTCACCACCGAGGGTGGCAAGCTGCACGATGCGGTCAAAGGGACGATGCAAGAGACGGGGATGCTGGAGAAGTCGGCTGCACTCGCCACCAAAGCACGCCAGGCCGGCGTCAAAATCTTCCACGCTCCAATCACCTTCAAGCCCGACGCATCCGACAACCCCAACAAGAACCTTGGCATTCTGGGCGGCTGCGCTGCGGACGCGCTCTTCACCGAGGGTACATGGAATGCGGAGTTCCACCCAATGATGGCTCCTGCACCCGGGGACGTAATCGTCAAAGGGAAAAAAGGCCTCGACGCATTTCCAGGCACGGATCTTGAGGAGCAGCTGGTGGCAAATGGGATCGAGACAATTGTGCTAGGTGGGTTCCTCACGAACTGCTGCGTGGAGTCGACGATGCGCACTGCGTACGAGAAAGGCTTCAACGTGGTAACCTTGACAGATGCTACTGCTACGACGACCTCGGAAGGCCAAGCTGCCGCAACCGGAGGCACATTCGGTATGTTTTCGAAGCCGATGACAGTGGCGGAATTTGAGTCCGAGCTCTAAGATTCCGGAAAGGTTACCTTGACCTTTTGCGACCTTTTGCCAGAACGGAGCCACTGAGCAACTCACACGCGATTGCGTGATTGTGAATGTTTGCAATGGTGTTGTCTCGTGGTTCAACGACTCACAACGACTACCACTCGTATGCGTTTGCAAGCGGTTGTGAATGTCCCTCCCCCCACCCGCACACATGGCACATGGACCGGCCAATGGGTTGAATTTTGTGAGCTTAAAGTCGAAGGTCAAACGTCATGAGCAGAACCCCCTTCATGCAACTGCTGTGTGCTGGTGGCTTCGAAGGCGAGCTTCTATGCGCTCTGCTACAGGATCCACGATCGCGTTCCACTCTATCATCTAGCTGTCGCCCCCGACTTCCCTCTTGCCTCTTGCCCGCATATGCTGCGCTTCAGCAGCTTCTTGCTTCCGCCGATATCCCCCAGCCCAGCGGGGGAGAAGGACTCTTGATTCCCCGACTCTTCCTCTCTCCCCTTCCGCTCTACACCGTCTAGTAGCCTTCCCTCTCGAGCCGGTGGTATATGGTTAGCCACGGTCGGGGCTTCTCTCTCGCCCACCGCCACCGGGCGCCCCATTTTTTTCGCTCGCCTTCGCAAACTCGACCACTTGCTGCAGGCAACAGCAAGCATATACCCCAGCGCGCGCTTGCGCCTCGCTCGCCCAACCTTATCCTCAGATTTGCACCCAGCTCTTACGATCTAGGAGGCGGGGCAATGTACGAAAGGCTATCCGACTCCTTTCACCAAGGTGGGCCATGCAGTCCCCAAATTTGATGGAATGCAGACCACCAAAAGCTGGATCGCGCGAAGTGCGCCCACGTGAAGTGCACGAAAGCAAGGGCGGTACGGTTAAGTGGAACTGGTCCACGGTCGGTGTCACGCGATGGGGCGAGTGCGGGGGGGTAATGGAAATAGGAAGAAGAGTGAGTCAATGTGCTCACGCCGGCTCAAGCTCAAGCCGCGTCATAACACAGGTTAGCTCAAGCGCTGGCAGCAGCTAACGATTGCAATGAGAGGCGCTTCACTCATTTGCATCGGGCTTCGGGCTTCGCCCATTCGCGCATATTCATGCATGCTGTTTTGCTTGACATGCGTGCATCCTGCGTGTTGCGTACGTCGTGTGGCGTTGCATGACACCAAAAGAGCCTTCGCGTAGTCTATAGACTTTTGTTTATGTTGAGAGTGCGCCAACTAAGTTTTTACTTAGTTCGCCCATGGGGGGGCACGAGCCCCCCCCCTCTCTCCACCCCCCCCCCCCCTGCTGGTACCACCCATCCTCCTGGCATGTCTTATGGCTGGCCATGAGCAAAGAGCAGACTGCCTTGCTGGCCCACTCTCTCCCCCACAGGCTCGCCCGGATTGCTCGTCCTGGCGCCCCGTTGTGGCGCCAGCTCACTGCTCCAACCCCTCCTCTGGCCCTGGTGCCGACAGGCAGACAAGTGCAGCGTGGGGGCCCCAGGAGCTCGGGAGCGCCAGCAAGGGAGAGGCAGGGGAGGCCAGGGCGCAGAACCAGCCTCCTCTGCCCCCTGAACTGGCCTCCCACCTCCCAGCCTCCTCCAAGGGTCGCCAGAGGCTAGCGGCTTTCCAGAGGGCAGCTGCATGCCTGTCGCAGGCGCGCAGGCGCGCCATCGCGCGTGCCGCAGGCCGCTGGAGAGAGGAGAGAGAGCGCGGAGAAGGGGGTGAGCGCGGAGAAGGGGGTCGGCCCATGGCTACACTACTTTGGGCCTAGCGTTGGGGGAGGGGGAGGACGGGCCTTTTGCATCGTGTTTGGGTGGCGGCGCGTACCTTTGTTTGACGTCGCACGTCGACAAGGAATTTAGCATGGAGATCTCGGACGCCCTGATGCAAGTAGCGACAGAAGTAGGCATAAATAAGAGAGATGTCGTAACACACCTCAACACGGACCACGACCCCCAGTAGTTGCCGGCCCTCCCAAGGGCGAGCGAGCGAGACGGCAACGTTAATTCGAACAGGGGCACCACACGCTCTTGCGCTCTTACCCCCCTTTACCTCAAGCCCCTGGCCGGAGCAGCACTGTCGCATTCGCGATGTCTCAGAGGCAAAAAGAAATAACAGTAAAAAGAGAAACAGTAAAAAAAAAGTACAAAGAACAGAGGAAGAAAGAAGAAGAAGAGTGAAAAAGAAGAGAAAAAAAAACCAGAGTATATAGGGCGGTTCTCAGCCCTTCCCATTGGCCCTATGGCTACGTAAACTCTCACGTGGCATAGTGGTTCAACCCACCGCCTCCACCAACCTTTTGCTCTGGGTCGCGAGTTCGAGTCCGGACGGAGCGCTCTGCAGTTCGAGCCTCGCTCCTTCTCCTCTCCGCTCTTCTTCTACAGTTAAATTCCACGCTCTTCTTCTACCAGTAAATTCCTGCCTCCCTCTACCGTTAAAAATCCTGCCTTCTTCTACCGTTAAAAATCCTGCCTCCGCCTACCGTTAAATTCCTGCCTCGCCTACCGTTGAAATTTCCTGCCCCGTCTACCGTTAAAATCCTGCCTCCGTCGCCTTGCCAAGACATTTCCTCTGCCTTCCTGCCGACTTCCTTGCCAGTTCCTTCCGCCCCGGTTTCCCGCTTGTCTCGAAAGCGGTTTCACCGCATTACGACCAAGCTTAGTGGGGAAACTCCTCGTCCAGTTCCGTTACCCGAAAATCTCGTTCATCTCGTCGGGCCATCTCGTCGGGCCATCAAGGCCATCTCGTTCATCTCGTCGGGCCATCAAGGCCATCTCGTTCATCTCGTCGGGCCATCAAGGCCATCTCGTTACATCTCGTCGTCGGGCCATCAGGCCATCTCTCGTTACATCTCGTTCATCTCGTTACAATCCAAGCTGCGGCTTTGATCTCCAAGAATTTGGAGATATTGAATTCCACAAGCACGCGCGGCCTCCCCCCCCCCCCGGGTCTCCAGGGAAGGAATCGGGGGGAGGGGGGAGGGGGATGTGGTAGGAGAGGGAGGGTGGTTAGGAGTAGCACAAGCAATCTGCCTCGCGCCGTGCAAGTAGCGGCTAGTTTTTAAAAAAAAATTTTGCGACACAGGCCGCGTGCCCGCACTTGCGTTTGTCTTTGTTAGTGACAGGTCGTCTGGCAGCTCGGCGAGCAGCACAGGCGCCGCCTCGCCCCCCTCGTGGAACGTGTCCATCGCCCCCAATCCCAAAGACCAGATACATAGGAGAGCAAGCCGCCGTCGCGTATCTCTGCATGGAATACATCACGGCGGTCGCGTACGCTGAAGCGGATCCCATGGTGCAAGTGCGCCGAGCAGCTGGCAAACTCTTCATGCAGAACAAGGAGGCCGTCCTCGCACGCATCATGGATCTCGCCACCCAAGATCAGCCGAGCGACATCGTCGCCTGCCAGAAGAACGACATCGAGAATATCGACGAGGAGGTGTGCGAGAAAAAGACGAAAAGGATGAAAACTCAGTAGCTCTGGGGTTGCTGTGTGTTTTGGGTTAGCTTCCTTAAATAGCGTTATTTGAGACTGGTTGAAAAAGAAAACATGCACATCTGGGTGGAAAAAAATAATAACCTGGCCCTCTTTTGACGGAACGCGACTTCACAAAGCGTCACGGACTGCACACAGCTGCACTCCCTGCGCCACACTGCACACTTACCCTTACCCTGCACGCAGCTGCACTCCCCTGCACGCAGCTGCACTCCCCTGCACGCAGCTGCACACAGCGACACACACAGCTGCAACGCATCGCAGCGCAACTGCACCTGCACAGAGCGCTGCACAGCAGCAGCACAGAGCTGCACAAGGCATAGAGCTCAGCATGGCTGGCGCGGGCTGGGGGGCACGACGCGCGCGAGGGGCTGGGAGGCACACCTCACCGCGCGTCACTCACATCCATCCGCGCGCGAGTCCGGTCCCAATTGGACCTTCGTGTACCAGACGGGGGGTGGGGCCATGATCCAAACGGGTGCGGCAGGATAAAAGGTTTTTCTGTACAAATTATTTTTTACAAATCTGGGCCGGCCGCAGGGAGCTGGAGGGGGCGCGAGGGGGAAGGGGAGGTCTGGGCTGGGGTCTCACATTGGTGGACCTTGGCCGGCCGCCCATCCAACACCCCTTTTTCGAGGATTGAGGATTCTGGCCCCCGGTGAGTTACTGTTACTGGCCACTATCCTCCCCTATTTGCCTATTCATCTGCGTAGGAACGCTCGGCACTACAAAAGCGTTGACGACCCGGTACGACAAGAGATGAGAGGGATGAGAGAGAAAAGTAGCTCGACCTGCGGGCACTGGGCAACGAAACCACTCCATGCAGGAATCTAGCGCAGTCTTAAGATCGCAACAACGGAAGGGCTCAATTCACCTATCATGACGGTGAGCTTGACCGCGTGCTCCCCCGGCCCCACCCTCCCTCCAGCCTCTGTGCTCTTGACGCCATGAACCACCACCCTTGCCCGCCCCGCTATGACTGCAGCCGCTCCAGGCATTCTTGTTTTGCCCATTCGACCTGAAGCCGCGGCTGCCACCGCGCTCGTGCCCATTTCCACACCCGCTATCCATCCATCTGCCATCGGCGCAACTTGGAGAGAAACCTCGATCGTGCGCGTATCCACGATGGCCCGCTTCCGCCGATGACACGTTTCCAGGGCCCCTGTCGCCGTACTCACCGCGTCTCCAATGCCCAATTGATCCTGCACCGTCAGGATCATCACCCCGCCCACCAAAGCCGCGGCTTGCGCATTCGCCCCAATCGTTCCTTCGTGAGGAGCTTTCGCCTCGCTGGCCAGGTTTACTTTGTTCTCTTGTCCAGCCCATCTGTTTCACAGCGCGATCGTGGCTCGCCTCCCGGTCTACAACGCGCACGTCATCTGAATTTCCGCGGTTCCTCGCCCCTTTGGGCACAAAGGGCACGTTGTGGCCATGGTCGCCCCGACTTGATGCGAGTAGTCTATCGCTTGCCTGCATGGCAGCTGCAAACTCTCGCTCGGCTTCGATCCGTTGGTGCCGAAGATGCGTTGTGCACTCGCTCCACACGTGTGAAAGGTCAGCTTCAAGCTCCTGGTGCAGCGATTCTACCTCGGCAGTCCACTCCGTGACATTCCATCCCTCGAAATCATCAAATGGAGTGGAGAGAAGGAAGGATAGTGCCGAGGCGGCCTCTTCGGTGCCCCTACCAGCATACCCTTCGCAAAAGCAGTAGACTGGCGTGCGCCCGGCCGCAAAGGTGGGAGTGACACGAATCCGCTTGAATGCAGGGCGCAGGGCAATGAGAATACGGAAGAGCATGCCCATGCCCATCTTTGCTGCGCGCTGATACGCAAAGTACAAGCATCCACCAGGGATGAGTGCATGCAGACCAAAACAGCACTCGTTTTGAAGGATGGTCTGGTGGAGATGCGACTGCTGTGGATCATCGTCATCCTGCTCTGAAACGGGTTTGGCCTTCGCCACAGCACCCCCAACAGCTTTCCCCGTTTCCGATCCACTAGAGGGACCACCACCGGGTGCGGCAGCTAAACGTGTTTCACGCGATTGGCCCCTGTCAATCACGATGCCGCCATTCACGAAATCGCATGAGCATTCAGGCACAACGGCGAGCAAGTCTCGCCACGCACCGGGCATAGACATATCAGCATCCGAATAGCCTAAGTCAGGGTGGGAGAACAGCATCCCGAACCCATTCTCGGTGGGGGCCAGTGAAGAGGCGTGTCCAGTCCATCCCAGATCTCCGACCAAGTATTCACACATCCCACCAGGCGCTGAGCCGATGTCGACAAAGAAGGGGCGCCGGCTAGATGGTGATGCTCCGTCGGCTGAGTAACGCCGACCGAAGAGCGCCGCCGAGAGGCGCGGCATCCACTCGCGGTAGAAGCGGACGTACTTGCGAGTGGAGGGCACCATGCCGCGGTGGTGGGTGCGGTCGACACGGCCCTGGAAGGACGCGTCGAGCTGCTTCCAGCGCCAGTCTACGGCTTCAGACTCCCAGCCTGCCTTCTTTTCTGCCTGCAGCTCCGCCCATGCCCCATTGTGCTCGGCGAGCGCACACGAGAAGGCCTCGAGCCGGGCGACCCGCTCCTCGTCCACCATCGGCGCGCGACAGGGCACCAACAAACAACAAAATGTTGGGACAGCTCGTCTGTCTGCGTACCGACGTAAAGTAGGAGTACTTTACTCGGCGCCCAGCAGCCAATTCCTGAGACCGCGCGCTGAACTCTCGCAACCTGTTCTTCGTACCTTCGTAACCCCCAGCAGCCTCCCCTGCGACTCCATGAACTCAGAACTGGCATCCCAGTCAGGGGCATGCACCAGCCCTGTCTTGTCTCTTGTATCCAGGGCGCACCCCTCGCCCTCGCACGCGCAGACAACGCTACGATGCTATGGCTCTAGACTCTAGAGTATGGCGGCTGCGTCCCTACTTGTGAAAGACAGTCAGATAGGGTTTGAAAGACAGTATGATACATGTGTCTTCGGCCCTAGTAGAAAGACAGTCGAAAGACAGTGGGAAAGATATATATATCGGGGGGGCGGAAGAGCGGGAGAGTACTAATAATGTACATTCATAATGTATAGGGCGATAGGTCGGTCAAACAGTGACAGTGATTTATAACTACTAACATGTGGGGGGGAGCTGCATTTTTGACCGTCCCCCCAAGCTCATAAAGAAACTCCCGGGGGGCTCACCTGCCGCCACGAAAAATTCCCGAAGAAAATAGAAAATGGTAAAATGGTGGGTTTTCGGTTTTAGTTTTAGGCGCGGCGGAAAACTAGCAGTAAACCTTGAACAGGCAAATTATGTGTATGGTAGAGAGTGTCAGTGAACGGTGCCCTACCTCAAAGTTTGAGGAGACGTCGAGGCTTCAAACTTTGAGGGCCGAGGGCAGCTTCAGTGACGGAGAAAGAAAACTTGGGAGGTGAAATGGAGGAGAAGCGAAAAACAAAATCCGTCGGCGCTGCGAAACGACGGTGACGGGCCCCTCCGCCGCCCGCCTCCCCCCGCCGCCCGCAAGTGCAGCGAGGTGACCGTCCGCCCGCAAGCTCTGCACACCCGTCAAGCACACCTTGCGACCGGCTGTCCATTTCTCCCCTCACATGCGCATTGCCTCCACACTGCACTTCCTCTTCTCTCATTGTCACTGTTTCCCCTATCCCGCCACTGACCGCGTATGTGCGCAGGAGATCGCCGCGAGCACACGGACTGCCAAGCAGCAAACAGCTGCACGCTGCAGCAGCGAGAGACAGGTGACTCGCCCGCCGCCCGCCGCCCAGCGCTCGCGGGTCAGCCGAGCGTGCAACCTGCCGGGGGCCAAACTTCCTCGTTGCCCGCACTCACACGCTTTGACGGCGAGTGGAGACGGAGGCATCGACAGCTGGGGAGTCAGAGATGACGGCGGAGGAGGAGGGGCCGCGGAGTTCAGAGAGGGCGAGGGCGGTGGTGTGAGTTGAGGCAGCGAGGAGATGGCGGTGCCAGCTAGGGGATTAGTCGTAGGATTCGTGGACGAGGCGGAGGCGTGGGCGGTGGACGGCGGAGCCGTAAAGACAACATTGCTGGAAAAAGCCCCAGCCGGAAAGGGGGAGGGGCACAA
Organism: Isochrysis galbana; assembly: GCA_018136815.1. Lineage (NCBI taxonomy): Eukaryota > Haptophyta > Isochrysidales > Isochrysidaceae > Isochrysis > Isochrysis galbana. The sequence continues at coordinate 2,603,088 of CM030937.1, forward strand.
GTAGGCAAAAATGGAGGCAAATGTGCGTGTTGTGCTGGGGGTTGAGGCGCAGGCACTGATAGTGATCGGAATGGCGGTGGTTCTGGCGGCAACCTTTGTCTGTGTGTGTGGGGGGGGGGGGGGGGGGCGGACTCAAGAACGCCATCCTCAGGAATCGAGTAATCACACCCACCCACTCACTCTCCGAACACAGATGCCCCTGCTCAAGCGCACCGCCACGGAGAGGGATAATCTCGGCCGCATGCTTGAGGCCATCATCCTCAACGTGGCTGCGCGGAGGCGGCTGCGCAATTTGCGTAGCCATCGCTTAGTGGTCACTGCAGTTGTCGCCATCGCTTACGAGTATATGCGGCCCACGAGGAGCTGGGCGAAAGGGGTTCTCCGCGTCCCTTTCTCATTGGACGGGATGTTTGGCGAGGAGAAGATCTACGAGAATTTCAGATTTCGCCGGGAGGACCTTCCCATCCTCCTCCAAGAGTTGCGCCTGCCTCTCACGCCTGCGGGCTTTGTGTCAGTAGGAAAACCAGGGCACCACTGCTTGTTTGAGCCAATGGAAGCGTTGTGCACTTTCTTATTTCGCATGGCTCACCGATGCACATGGTCGACGTTGGTGCAAATCATGGGCGGTCGCGCCGCGTCAGCTTATTCAGCGTGCTTCTATGCCGTCCTCAATCATATTTATGCGTCCTTCAAGGGGTGCGTCGACGACATCACACGTTGGGCAGGGAGGGGCCACTTCGAGGAGTGGGCAAAGGCAATCTTTGTCGCAGGGGCACCTGCGCAACGCTGCATCGGGTTCATTGACGGGACCTTTCGAGCGTGTGCCCGGCCCACAGACGGGCACCTCCAACGGCTGCTGCACTCAGGTTATTACAAGAGTCACGGCTTCAAGTTCCAAGCGGTGGTGGCACCAAACGGCTTGATTGTCGACCTGTATGGGTGTTGTGCCGGCCGCCGCCACGACAGTTACATGCTCTCTCAATCCGGTTTCCTCCGCAGGATGCAAACCTCGTGCACATTAGAGGCACATGCCGGTGGGCGTCGTGGACAGGATATGTACTACGTCTACGGCGACCCTGCGTATGGGCGTTCCCGTTACGTCATGCGAGGGGCGAAAGGGGCTATGAGCAACCGTGCCCGCCGGACGTATGCGCAGATGAATGGGAAGCGTGTAGCTGTTGAGTGGAAATTTTGCACCGTCATCCAAGAGTTCAGCTTCGTGGACAACACCAAGATTCTGAAGGCGGGTGAAATGCCCCTTGCTCGTATCTATTACGTAGCTGCACTCCTCTCGAACATGAAGGTGTGCTTGAACGCCGAGCGCTTCTTTGACACTCATGGTGGTCTGATTTCTCGTCACTTCAACGTGTCACCTCCGAGCCTAAACGCCTTCTTGTATGGGCCACTGTGACGTCGTAGTGCGGAATCAAGTGCACATATCTGCAGATGCCTTTGTATGTCTTAGTTGGCGTGCTATCAATCACTAATGCATCAATCGAATGGGTCCGTTACCACGAGCACATGGACGTTGGTTGGGGCGCACGTAGTGTCCGGCTAGTCGCGCGAGGTAAAAGGGGTTCCATACCTCCAAATGCCAACCTCCGACCAATCTTCTCACTGTGCATGCCGCTTGAGATCCTAGTTTCAACTTCTACAGGCTAGGCCCGTTACTTGTGCAATTTTTTTGCGTTACAACTCACGTGTCACGTGACCTCGCTGAACTTTCGATAAATAATAATAATAATCAATGTTATATCCTAGCCAACCCCACTAGCTAATTGGACATAACGTCTCAGTCCCGGAATCCCGCCATGCCTGACGGGCCAAGTGTCCGAGTGATACCGGGGGGTGGGGGCACTGCCCCCTCCCCTCGATATTTGTCCTCCCCCCAGTGCATGCACCGGCCCCGCGCACCCCAGCGCGCCAGCGCGTCCTCTCCTCGAGTCCACGCTGGGGGAAAACCCCTTTCGGGTAAAAGCAACGCAGGGGGGGGGGGGGCATTCGTGAGATAGGAGCCCAGAAGCGCTAATCTCCCTCGCTAGAGCGAGTGGCCGCGGCGAGCCGCGGCCCTTCCCTCCTGGCTCTGGCGCCCCCGTCTTCTCTTACCCAAACGGGGCGAGAAGACACGTTTCTGCCGGAGGGGAGAGCTGCCGCTCCCCCCTCCCCTCCCTCTTCCCTTTTCCTCCTCTCTTCCCTGCGGCGGGGGCCCATGGCGCGCGCCTGCGGCCCCTCTTCAGGTCCCCAGGAGGCCGGCAGGGGCCTGGGAGCACAGCTCAGGGGGCAGGTGAGGCTGGGGCATGGCCCTGGCCCCTCCTGCCTCTCCCTCGCTGGCTCTCGAGCCCCTGCCAGTCGACTGGAGCTGGCTGGGGGGTCCTGATCAGGGGGGCTCAGGGGGAGGAGGGGCTGGTCAGAGGGATGGGCAGGCCACGACGGGCCAGGGCGGGCGAGTCAGGCGGGCCTGTGGGGAGAGGAATGGGTCAGCAGGGCTGTGTGCTCCTAGCAAGCCATCAGGCGTGCCAGGAGAGTGGGTGGTTCCTCCCCCATGGCAGGGGAGGAGTGGAGAGAGAGGTGGGCTCGTGCCCCCCCATGGGCGAACTAAGTATAAACTTAGTTGCTCGCTGAACTTTCGAAATAAAATCTTTACTGTTGTCGCCTATGTTACCCCCCCGGAGTGTACGCCCCCGATGGCTAGTATCGGGGGGAAATTTTCTCCCGATCGCCAACAATCCCCCCCCGAAAGCTATGCCGGGGGGCCGTCCTCGACTCCCCAGACTCTTTTCCCACCAGAGAGAGAGGGGGGGGGGGGGGGGGGGGAGGGAGGGAGAGAGAGGGAGGGAGGGGGAGAGAGAGAGAGAGAGAGAGGGAGGGAGGGAGGGAGAGGGAGAGAGAGAGAGAGAGAGAGGGAAAGAGGGGGGGGGGGGAGGGAGGGAGGGAGGGAGGGAGAGAGAGAGAGGGAGCGAGCGAGAGAGAGAGGGAGGGAGAGAGAGGGAGAGAGAGGGAGAGAGGGGGAGAGAGGGGGGGGGGGGGGGAGAGAGAGAGAGAGAGAGAGAGAGAGAGAGAGAGAGAGAGAGAGAGAGAGAGAGAGAGAGAGGGAGGGACGGAGGGAGGGAGAGAGAGAGAGGGAGCGAGAGAGAGAGAGAGAGAGAGAGAGAGGGAGGGAGGGAGAGGGAGGGAGAGAGAGAGAGAGAGAGGGAAAGAGAGAGAGAGAGAGAGAGAGAGAGAGAGAGAGAGAGAGAGAGAGAGAGAGAGAGAGAGAGAGAGAGAGAGAGAGAGAGAGAGGAGAGAGAGAGGGAGGGAGGGAGGGAGGGAGAGAGAGGGAGGGAGCGAGAGAGAGAGAGAGAGAGAGAGAGGGAGGGAGTGAGAGGGAGAGAGAGAGAGAGAGAGGGAAAGAGAGAGAGAGAGAGAGAGAGAGAGAGAGAGAGAGAGAGAGAGAGAGAGAGAGAGAGAGAGAGAGAGAGAGAGAGAGAGAGAGAGAGAGAGAGAGATGAGTGTGCTGCGTGCGCCTCGCACGAAGCACGTGCGGACTTCCAACGTATAAATAAATGTAAGGCGACGTACTACGGAGCAAGGAACCCGACACGAAAACCACTTCGTCAGCAGCGGCGGTGGCCGTTAGTTACTTGGCAAGTTTCTCCATCATTTTCATTTGCATAGCTAAAACACTTTCCATGAATTTCATGTTCGACTCTTGCGAGGCGCGTGCTTGTTGTTGAGATTCCTTGAGCATTTCTTTCATGGCATCCGCTTGCTGTCGTTGGACGTCGAGTTGTTGCTGTTGCATGCGCTCGTCGTGCTTCAGCTTCTCGCGCTCGTAGGCGATGCGCTCCTTCTCTGCCTCGTTGCGAGATTGTTCTGCTACTTGCCGATGACGCTCCACCTCGTACCGTGCCTTCTCAGCTTCCGCAAGCTGTGCCGAGTCGGCTACCAGTCCAGACAAGGCCTCCGTGAAGCGCTCGTCCCTGTCCTTCTTCTTCAACTTGCCTGAGGTCGAAAGCTTCGAAGCTATGCTAGCCGCGTCTTCGTTGTCAACGTCCAAAGGCTCCCCAAAGCACGTATCGAAGTCTTCATCTTCGTCGGCGTCGGCATGGCTGGCACGCTGCACTTGCTTCCGCTTTCGCCCCGCACGATTGTACTGTGACCCGGCGCTCGTTGTGCCGCCGTTCATCATCTCCTCCTCCAAATCCCTTGCGATGTCCTCGTCGCGCCGGGTGCTCTCCTCAGATCTCTTGCCATCGCGACAAGCTAGGATGCCATCCCCCTTTGCCATTGGCATGGACGCGCCCGAAGTCGAGGCCGCCGCTCGTCACGCTATCCGCGCCTTTGAGCTGCTCCCCACTCGCCCTGCCACCGGCCCCTTCGCCCTTCACCAAATGCTCCTTGAGAAACTTCCTGACTCTCTCTCCTCCCTCCGCACCGACGAGCTACGCAAGCTCTACGAGACCGACCGACATCATGGGCGACCCACCGAGCCACATCGACACCCTCATCGCCCGGATCGCCCTTTGGCTTCGCCCGGGGGTGCATATGCCCTCGCCCACCACCGGCCCCGCCGCCTTTGCCGCCCTCTCCCGTCCCCCTTCCACCTCCACCGGCTGCTTCGTGTGCGGCGAGCCCAATTGCTCCGCCCGCACTTGTCCCCGTCGCTGCCTCTCTGCCTCTCCTGCGGCGAAAAGCTGTGCCCAGGCGCGCGCGACAAACCGCTTTGCGTTGTGCGCGCTCCCTCCCCGCCCTCCCGCTCTCACACCCTCAATGCCCTCGGCAAGCCCGTGCCCGAACGTGTCTTTGCCCGCCTCGACCACCTTTGGGAGGAGCGCCACCGCCTCGACCAGCCTCAAGCCAACGTCGCCACCATCATCGACGACGAGGCCTCCCTCCTCGACGTCGTCGACGCCCTCGAGGGCACCCCCTCGCCCTCCTCGGACGCAGCCCCTCCTCCCTCCGAGCCGCCGCTGCCGCCTCTCTTTGCCGGCTCCCTGGCCATCGCAGCCGACGCCCTCCTCCCTCCGTCCCCGTTCCCGCCTCGCCCGTTCTACTCTGACTTCGCCGTCGGCTCGTCCACTCTCGGTCCTCTCTCCTCTTAATTCCGTCCGTCCGCCGTCCCTTTTCCTTTCTTTCTTTCCTCCGTTCGTTTGCACGTCCGTCTCTTTCTCCCCCTTCCCCGCCTTTTGCGTTGGGCCTCCCTTCTCGGGTGTCCCATCGGGGGGGGGTGTCGCGTGTCGCAGTCAGGGGGAGAGCCGCCCTTAGGTTTCCCCAAGGGAGCCTCTCTCCCTTGGTTTTTCCCCTTTGCGAGTTTTCGTCCGCGTCCCCTCCGTCCGATCGGGATCCCCCGATCCCCAACCCCCCCCCCCCCCCCCCTTTTTCTCTCTCTCTCCCCAAGTGTCAAGTGTGTTAGGTCGGGGTTGATCATGCTCGATCCCCCTCCCTTGTTTTCTTGTGTGTGCGCGCCCTTTGTTTCCTTGTTCCTTGTTTGCGCTTCCCCCGTGTCCCGGGTGTTTCCCGCTCTTTCTCTTGTCTTCGTCCAGAGTTCCCGAGAGTCGCCCCCATGGCCGCACTCCCAGGGGCTCTGGGCAAGCTGTCCCGCCCCGCGTCGCCCCATGTTCGTGCTGGCGGTGTCCCCGCTGGTGCCTCGCCTCCCTCCAGCCCTAGTGCCCCCCGTGCTCAGCCCTTCGTGAGCCTGGGTGTCCCTGGTGTGCCCCATACTTGCTGGTCACAACATTCCTTTGCGTCTCACTCCACACACACAGCCACAGCCACTCCACTCCTCGAGGCACAGTAAGATTAAGGTATGAACAGAGACAGAGTACGAGGTGACTGCTAGCGAAATGGGACAGGCACCCTGACAGCTTACGGGGGGGAATAGCGCCTGGGGGCTCGAGGACAGCCCCCCGATAGCTATCGGCGCCCGTCGTTTTCCCCCAATAGCTATTGGCGCCCGTCGTTTCCCCCCCAATAGCTATCGGGGGCCGCCTTTCGCCCCCGATAGCTATTGGGGGCCGACCTTACAACTAAAACGCGATAGCTAGCTCCCCGGGGGAGGTAAAATCTCCCGATAGCTCTCGGGAGATTTTCTCGGTCCCCCGGTAGCTCTCGGTGGGGCTGTTGGCGATCGGGAGAAAATTCCCCCCAGATAGCTCTCGGGGGCCCCCGATAGCTCCTGGGGGGCGTTGGCTCCTGGGGGGTAACATATACGCGAGAGTATCAAGTATCTGACTAACAGCACCATTACATCGGTCTGTCGTAAGCTAGCACGAATTGCTGATCTCGATACAATGTAATTCAGAATTGAGAAGGAAGCCCAATCTTGGTGGCTAGGAACCTCGGGGTGAGGGTTCCCGACGCGAAAAGCTGCCTCTTGAGGGCTCCTCGCTTTCGAGATCAACCGCTGACCATCGTGGGTGTGAGCTGAGCGCTGCCTCGGTGAGGTGGTCATAGCTCGCGCGGTATTCTTCTCCTTCTCGCACCAATAACAAAGATGTACAACAAACGAGCTGTGTGAAACACGAACAGCTAGCAGCAACCACAGCAAATCGACAACAGTCCATGCTTGGATGGTAGGCAGCAGCGACAAGGACCTGGAAGACGAAAGAGCGGCTCTTGCACGTAGAAGCGGCGTGGTAGCAAACCACAATGATGCACAGCAAGTACAGGAACGAAAAGCGAAGCGGCAAGTGAGCGACCGGAAACTCTCTCCGCAACTGATGATGGAAGCGTCCCATGCTATCCAGACCCCGAAGGGAACGCGAGGGAAACAGACATTTGAGCATGCACGATAGCATGGCCCGATGTGAACTAATCGTAGTAGCGGCAAGGGGTACCAATCGCGAGTATACCAGCGAGCTGTCCGAGCCCTCCGTCACAGTAGAGCCAAACTGCCATGCTCTCTGTCCATACCCAGGCGACGTTTCAAATCGTCGTTTTGAAACCTACCCGGCGAATGTGGTGAAAAATAGCTCGAGTATCTGGGGCTCGCACAGCCATGACTCGCGCAGCTATGGCCGCCTTGATCATCCCATCCGTCTGGGTTTCACCCAAATTCCAACCGACAACCGTCGGGTGCCCGAGGAATGCGCCTCGCACATGCTGCCTCGCGTTTGCATCCTATGGCATGACGCCGGGTAAATCACTCGATCTTGAAGAGGAGATCCCCAGCGGCCACGTCATCGCCAGTCTTTACGGGCATCTCGGCAATCCTGCCCGACGTCGTCGCTGCGACCACGGTCTCCATCTTCATCGCTGAGAGCACCACAATAGGCACGCCGGTCTCGACCTGGTCGCCCGCCTTGGCCTTGATGTCGAACACGACTCCCGGCATGGGTGCACCTACCGAGCCAATATTAGCCGGGTCTGCCTTCTCCCGCTTCACCTGCAAGGGATTTGCGCAGCGAATAGGTATGGAACAATTGGTACGCGGGTCGGAAATGGGGCCCGCAAACTCCTGCAGCGGCCCGCCACTTGGAGGCATGGCTCACCTGGCTCATCTTCGCAGTAGTATCTTGAACGAAGACCGAGCGTGGCATGCCGTTGAATTCGAAGAAGACCTCGCGAGTCGCGTCCTTAGGGTTGAGCTGCGAAGGGCATAGCGGGATGCGGTTATGAGGCAAGCCTTCATGATGCGACAGGCCAGTTCCGCGAGTGCAGGTTTTGAACACATCCAAAATATTACAGAAGTGCGTGGTCCCGAAACTCGCGTGCCCCATCGAGGCAGGCTGGCGGATTCGGGCATGCCGCAGGCGAGCCGGGGGGATCCATCCTCCCGCAAGAGGGCCTTGGAGCACCTGGCCAACCGCCGAAAGCTTGATGCCCAGAGTCTTGCCCTTCTCTAGCTCCACCTCGATCTCCTCTCCAAGCTCCATTGGCTCGATAAATGCACGCGTGGGCAACTTCGAGACGTCGCCGTACTGCTCGATGTCATTCTTGTACTGTTCAAACACCTTGGGATACATGACGTACGACATGAGGTCGGTCTCCTCAACCTGAAGTGCAAGTGGCGGGGTGAAGTGGAGGCGACGATATCGTGAAACTGGTGAGCTGACGGCATCGAGCGAGACACCGCACCCATCACCCGGCAGAGAGCCAGATAAGGCTGCGAACCTTCTCGTAGCGCTTCTTCAGGTCGGCCATGATCTCGTCGAAGTCCATCGGTGGGAGAGTCTCTCCAGGGCGTCCGCTGAAGGTCGGAAGGTCTTTCACGACCTGCGTGCGCAGAGGCTCCGGGAACCCGCCATAGGGAATGCCGATGGCGCCCTGGAAGAATTCGACGACGGAGCTCGGGAAGGCCAGCGAGTCTGCCTGCTCGCGCACTGCCTTTGCGTCAAGGTTGTTGGTGACCATGAACTGCGCGAGATCACCAACTACCTTCGAGGAAGGGGTCACCTTCACAATGTCGCCTAGTAGTTGGTTGGCCTCGCCATACTTCTTCTTGACCTGCTCAGGCGACAGACGAGCGAGGAGAGACGTGAGACGCCTGATAGATTGGTGCCAGAATGAAAAGGGGGAGGGGGGGGGGGGGGTCGCGTGGGCACTCACCTGAGACCACTGATCGGCAAGTCCAAGCGAGGTAGACTGGAATTGCAGGTTGGTGTACTGTCCGCCAGGCATTTCATGCTCATACACCTCGGAAGAGCCGGACTTTTGTCCCGACTCGAAGGCGGCGTACGAGAAGCGGGTCGACTCCCAATACTCGATGAGCTTCGTCATCTCGTGTGGCTCAATGCCAGTGTTGCGATCGGTGTTGGCAAGTGCGTTGACAATGGCGCCCATCGACGGTTGTGAGGTCATGCCAGACATCGAGTCTATGGCGGTGTCGACAGCGTCGGCACCAGCAGCGGCGGCCGCGAGCATGGATGCGACGCCCGTGCCAGCGGTGTCATGAGTGTGGACGTGGATGGGCAGGTTGGGGTATTCGCGGCGCAGGGCCGAGACGAGCATGGTGGCGGCGGCCGGCTTCAGCAGACCTGCCATGTCCTTGATGCAAAGCACATGCACCTAGAAAAGCGTGCAGAAAGAAAGAGGCGGCGAGAAGTTGAGTCCGCGGGGGGGGGGGGGGGGGGGGGGGCAGCGCTTGCGCGCGTCTGAGCGACTTGCTGGGAAGTCACAACAATTGCAGCACCTTGCTATCCACCAGCTGGCGCGCTAAGTCGAGGTAGTAGTCAAGCGTGTACTTGCCACGACTGGGGTCTGAGATATCACCCGTGTACGAGATGGTCGCCTCGACGACGCCGCCCGCGGCGCCGACGGCGTCAATGCCGAGCTTCAGATTATCCACGTCTGAGAAGGGGCGTCAAAAGAAAAGGGCCACTCGGCACACAATGCTCACCCGCTGCTAGAAAGTGCATGCAGGAGAGGCTCCGAGCAATAATGCGCTCGTCATGCAGCAGTGCGACCCGGGCGAGTGTGGCAGCAAGCGTCCGAGGCTTGCCTAGCGGCAGGCTCTCACAATTGAGCGAGTCGAAGACGCGGAAAACGTCCATGCCATGACGCACGGCCACGTCACAGAATTTGAAGACGGCGTTGTCGGGGTAGTTGGTGTAGCCGACGGCGTTGGCACCACGAAGCAACATCTGCCACGAGCCGCGAGGGGTGACAAGGTTCGGTTCCAATGCGGCAACTGATCTCGAGCGCGCTGGTACTACAAGGCGGGAAACGGTGCACGGTGGCGCACCTGAAAAGGCACATTGGGCACGGCCTCGCGCATCATCTGCAGCCGCTCCCACGGGCACTCCTTAAGGAAGCGGAGGCAGACGTCGAAGGTGGCCCCGCCCCAGTTCTCGATCGAGTAGGCGTTGTGAAGCACGTGCGCCGTCTCCGGAGCAATGGCCATGATATCCTTTGTGCGGACCCGGGTGGCGAGCAGCGACTGGTGCGCATCGCGCCACGTCGTGTCGGTAAGGAGGAGGCCACGCCGCTCGCGCACCGCTTTGGCGAAGGCAAGGGGACCGCCATGCTCGAGGACTTGCTTGAGGCCCTTAGGCGGTGGGCCAGAGCGCTTCTCGGGCAGAAGCGGCTCAATCTTGGGGGTGGGCGGGCCAGCTGCACCCTTGACAGTGCGCCCGTTGACGGCGATGTCGCCGAGATAGTTGAGGATCTTCTGGCCGCGGTTCTGGCGCTCCGAAAAGTGGAAGAGATGGGGATTGTCACCAATGAAGGCGGTTGTGGCAGTGCCCGACTCAAAATCGGGATGACGGAGCACATTGGTGATGAAGGGCATGTTGGTCTTGACGCCGCGAGAACGCGTCTCGTTTAGGGCGCGTACGAGCTTGTCGCACGCGCCCTTAAAGGAGAGCGAGAAGGCCGTCACTTTCATGAGCATCGAGTCATAGTGCGGTGTGATGGTGGCGCCGGAGTAGGCGTTGCCGCCGTCGAGGCGGATGCCGAAGCCCTCGGCAGGGCGCCAGAGCATCAGCCGGCCAGTGGAGGGCCGAAAGTCTTGCTGTGGGTCCTCGGTAGTGACGCGGGCCTGAATCGCATAGCCGCGCTTCGAGATTTTGTCCTGCGTCAGCCCAATCTCCTGAAGCTTCTGCCCGGCAGCGACGCGGATCTGAGACTGGACCAGGTCAACGCCTGTGATGACCTCTGTGACGGTGTGCTCCACCTGCATTATTGCGCGAGGAGAGGTGGGGTGTCATGGGCGGGACGGGATGGGGCGGAGGTGGGCGCAGGCCCACCTGGATGCGCGGGTTAACCTCGATGAAGTAATGCTTCCACGTCTTGGGGTCGACGAGGAATTCGACGGTGCCAGCGTTTATATACCCGGCTCCGCGGCAGATCCGCACCGCGTCCTCATAGAGCGTCTTGGTCAAATCCTCTGGCAAGCCAATGGCAGGGGCGGTTTCGACAACCTTTTGGTACCGGCGCTGCACCGAGCAGTCGCGCTCGAAGAGGTGGACGGTGTCGGTGCCGTCGGAGAGGATCTGGATCTCAATGTGCCGAGGCGCTTCGACGTACCTGCTCAGATGCAAAGCGGGTGCGGCAGTGAGACGCATGCAGCGTGGTGCAGCAGCGAGGCAGCGGCCACAGGAGCACGCAGCGCGCACCGCTCGATGAAGACGTCACCATTACCAAAGGCAGTGAGCGCCTCGGAGGAAGCGCGCTGGAAGTTCTCCTCGAGCTCAGCGTCTGAGCGCACGATGCGCATGCCGCGACCGCCCCCGCCGTGCGCCGCCTTGATAATGACAGGGAAGCCGACCTCATCAGTGAAGGCGCGCGCGGTGGCAAGATCCGACACTGCACTCGGCGTCCCGGGCACGACGGGCACGTTGAACTCGAGGGCGAGCTGGCGCGCTTCAGTCTTGTCTCCAAAGCGCTTAATCACGCTGGACGGCGGCCCGACGAACGCGATGCCTGCCTGCTCGCACAGCTCGACGAAGCGCGTGTTCTCCGATAGGAAGCCGTAGCCCGGGTGTATGGCATCGACTCCCTGCTTGACTGCCAGGTCGACGATCTCCTCGGCGGAGAGGTATGCCCCGACAGGCGTCTTGCCCTTGCCGACGAGGAACGCCTCGTCCGCCTTGTACCTGTGCAGCGAGCCGAAGTCCTCCTTGGAGTAGATGGCCACAGTGCGGATGTCAAGCTCGGAGGCTGCGCGGAAGATTCGGACGGCAATCTCTCCACGGTTTGCAGCGAGGAGCTTGCGAATGGGGCGCCAGCCGGGGCGTGCTGGTGGCGGGCAGGCGAGCGAGCAGAGTCCGCGCGAGGCCGGCCGGCCGCGCGCCGCCGCCGCCCACATGGCGTGGTGGGAAAGGGGAGGGGGGGAGGGGGGAGGCGAGCGGGGGGGGGGGGACGGGGGGAGGAAAGCTGGGAAAGGGGACGGTGGCGGGGGGGGGGGGTCCGGAGAGGTGAGAGTTGGCGGTTGGTGAGAAGTGAAAGAGGGGGGGGGAGGGAGGCGGGCGCAGTGGGTGGGCGCGGGCGCGCACACGGCCGAGAGCGCGGGCGACGGCGCGGCTCGCTCCTTGATGAGCCCGGTCGCCACCGGAGTAGGGGGTCAGGGTAGAGGAGAGAAGGCCCCCTTTCACAAAGAGAAAGAGACGCGAGAGCGCTGCGCTCGCGGCCGGGAGAGGGAGGGAGAGAGCGAGAGAGGCCGGGCCGGATGCAGCGCTGTCCCCCCCCCCTCTCCCCCTCTCCCCTCCCCCCCCCCCCCCCCCCCGGGGCTGGCCCCAACTCCCCCCCATCTTACTCTCTAACTCCCCCCCTCCCCTCCCCCCCCCACCCCGCCCTCCCCTCTCCCCCCCTTTCCCCCTTTCTTTCGCCTCCGCGCAATCGCCCCCCACTCCGCCCCCTCTGCATCTCCTCTGCATCCATCCCCCCATCATCTCCTCTCCACTCTGCTCCTCGCTCCTCCAGTAAAATACTCTAGCTAGCCCGGTCACCGGTCACCCAAAAAAGTACTTTATTTTACTGCCGAAGTGGCTCACGCCCCCGCCTCGTCCCCCAGCTCACGACCCATAACATCTTTCCTCCCTAGCCTGAAGGTTTGGCACGACGTGGTCCACGACGCAGTCGTCGTCGAAGGTGCGAGGGAGAGTGTTATAGGGTTATAGTAGGACAAAATATTCGAAAGCGTCAAAATTTTGATCAAAATTTAGGTGCCCAACCCTCTCAAATTTTGACAACAAAATTTGGGCCCTTACAAAACAAAACTTTGACGAATTGGGATGGCCCATAGGGCCTGAGGGCAATGAGGAAGGAGGCAGACCGGCGGCAGGCGCGGCGGAGGAGACGACTTCGGAGACGCTGACGGGCTGAGGCCCGTCAGCAGAGGAAGGCGGGCAGGCGGGCTTGAGCGAGGGCGAGGACGGCGGCGAGAGCGACATCGAGCGAGAGGCGAGAGGCGAGGGTGAGTGAGAGGAGGGCTGTGTTGGCAGGGGCTGGTGAGGCAAGGAGAGTTTGTAGGGTACGAGTGTTACGAGAGCGAGAGCGACGAGAGCGAGAGCGACGGATGACGACTGACGACAGGACGTCGGATCCAACGATGCTGCGACACCGACTCACGAACACACTAGAATCATTCACCCAAACCAAGCAAAACATGAAATAACCGAGACCCCACATCGCCGGTAACTCAAACACGTCGCGAGAGACAGAGAGAGAGAGCGAGAGAGAGAGAGAATCCGCAGCGACGGTCGGAGCGTGTCTTCGCTTTGGATTTTCCCACCAAGGCGGAAAGTCGAAGAGGAACGTTATGTCGCGCAACCACGGCGATCACATTGGATACAGATCGCAGCGAGGTATCCTTGCAATCGAAGAAATCTTGCTGTTGAGCGTGGACCTTCTAGACGTTTCTATCGAGCAACCTTGTCGTGACGAGGCGCAGCTAACACTGGCGTAGACGTGATGAGCTCGATGAGGCGACGGATCGCTGTCTGGCACTCAGGCGAGGTCGGTCCGAAGCGTGTTCGAGCAAGACGCAAGCGTCGCGGGGCAATGTGGCCAACAGCTCGGTGGTTACAACCGAGGGACCGGCTCCCGTGTCGGCTAGAGTCTTGTTGACGGCGAGGGCGGAATCGACGATATAACGAGTAGGGCCCGTGGCGGAGTGACGGCAAACGATGAGATCGCGAACGTACAGGCAGTGGTGGGGGTATAGGCTTGGCGGCGTGTCGGAGACAAGCCTCGCCGGTACCTCCCTGGTCAAAGAAGCGACGACAGCAGGCTGGTTGAGAGCAGGTGTGAAACCCGAGGGAACGAAGGCGGCGTGCCGCTGCCTATGGTCGGCAATGACGTCAGCAACGGAGCGGCGAGCAGGGCGATCGAGCGGAGGCAGCGGTGGGTGCGAGTCCGGTAGGGCACCCAAGCCTAGGCGACATGGCGGCGTAGGGAGAAGAGCGAGGCGTTCCTGGTCCGACCAGGTAAGACGCAAGGCAGCATGCCAGCCCTCTGGCATGAACGTGTCCGGAAAGGAAACGGAGGCACACGTCTCCAAGAGAGGAGGCATTGGAACGAACGGCAATGAGGACGAGGGAGAGGGAGAGGGAGCAAGGATCGGCAACGCCTCCTCCTCTACCGCGGACGAGTGAAGGCGGACTTCCGCATCGAGCGCCGAAGCCAGCGATGGAGACAATGGCAACCAGGCATACGAGATCAAGCCTTGCGCACCGCGCACCGCCGTCCATATACGCCAGCGGTTGCGGACCCTGCGAATCATTCGAGCTGGACGGACGGGCAACAACGACGAGCGGGGCGATCCTAGCCACGGCCGCCACTCCATATCAATCGCGGCGACACTCGAAACATTCGAAGGCTCGGAACTGGAAGTGGAACCAGCCTGAGCCACTTGGCTGGATTGTCGATCGCGCGCTAGAGATAGGAGAGAGGCGGCGGACGTGGCCGGACGAGAAGGAGTACGGCGACAATAGTCCAAAACGACGGGCATCCACTGCATCGCCATCGCACCGGCGATGCCCACGTAGGTGCGGCTGCGCATCGAGCCGCGATGAGGGGACTTGGGAAGGTTTGCCATTGCGTGCTGGCGACCAGGAACAATGCAAGTCGGCATGAGCGGAGGAAGGTTGGGCGAAAGGTAGAGTCCCGTAGCCTTAGTGTGCCCCGTTCCATGTTGCCATGGATGGACATATTGCGTAGCTTCGAGACCCCCGAGTAGAGACTTAGCGTAGTGGTGCATTTTCGGGTTTTCCACCGCTAGAAACGGAGCCCCGGCGTTCAGGCGACGGCGGAATTGCTTTGCGGCGGAGATCGTATCGGACATGCGCTGCGGGTTGGAGTGGATCCACCTTAAGCCAGCGTTCGAGAGATAGGTACACGGCGGGTGCGCGATAATCAAGTCCCATCCGAGGTCTTGGACGAGATCCGCGTCCCCTTCGAAGTGCGGAACGTAGTCGACGTCGGACGGAAACAAATCGCACGTCGCCACATCAGCGCCAGCAAGCAAAAACATGGACGAGACTACTCCACTCGTCTCGCCGATAATCAAGACGCGAGGAGGCGAGATGCCGTCGGTCTGCACGGCCTCGACGTCACGCCTTACGTCTCTGAGTGTGACACAAATTTCGTCGAAGTGGATAGGTAGCACCTGAGCTGGAGACTCAGGCGATCGGCTAGGGCGTAGAACAAGCTGCGCCGCCTCGGCAATATCTTTCGGCATTACGTGCGCGGCACCGTGAGCGGCGGCGCGTTGGAAAGCGAGATCGATAACGTACGAGAGGGTCTCGCCCTCCTTCAAGGAAGGGCGAGTGCGCGCGAGATGTATGAGCAAATCTTCAGCGGCCGGAACCAAAGTCAGGCACACTGAAAGCTGGCAAAGCGGAACGACAGCGGAAACGGAAACGGGACTGCGAGTGACCGGAATGGACGGAGACGCGGCGGCCAAGGTGGTCTCTTCACCACGAGATAGTCGACTTGGCGCGACCGAAGCGACCGAGAGGCGTTCGAGAGAGGCGCTGTAGGGCTCGTAGGCTGCCTCCGAGTCCGATGGCAGGGGTGGCGGTGCCTCGAGACATGCGCGAGAAGAGGGGAGGAATCCTTCCAGAGGATTATCCTCACCCTGGAAAGACTCGGGCTTGGACCTGCCTCCCATGGACTCCGGCGGCGATGGCGGAGATGATGGCGGAGGCATCGCAGCGAGATCAGGAGGCGAGGCAAGAGAGGGCATCACCTCCCCCTGTGAAGGTGGTGGTGGATGTCCGCCCGGAGAGGAGGAAGGGAACAGGGCAGGCATGATGCCCGACTCTGCAGAGGTTGGGGAGACCCCCATTGAGACGTCCAGCGCGGGACGCACCGAGTAGGATTCTACACCTGACGAATTGGGATGGCCCATAGGGCCTGAGGGCAATGAGGAAGGAGGCAGACCGGCGGCAGGCGCGGCGGAGGAGACGACTTCGGAGACGCTGACGGGCTGAGGCCCGTCAGCAGAGGAAGGCGGGCAGGCGGGCTTGAGCGAGGGCGAGGACGGCGGCGAGAGCGACATCGAGCGAGAGGCGAGAGGCGAGGGTGAGTGAGAGGAGGGCTGTGTTGGCAGGGGCTGGTGAGGCAAGGAGAGTTTGTAGGGTACGAGTGTTACGAGAGCGAGAGCGACGAGAGCGAGAGCGACGGATGACGACTGACGACAGGACGTCGGATCCAACGATGCTGCGACACCGACTCACGAACACACTAGAATCATTCACCCAAACCAAGCAAAACATGAAATAACCGAGACCCCACATCGCCGGTAACTCAAACACGTCGCGAGAGACAGAGAGAGAGAGCGAGAGAGAGAGAGAATCCGCAGCGACGGTCGGAGCGTGTCTTCGCTTTGGATTTTCCCACCAAGGCGGAAAGTCGAAGAGGAACGTTATGTCGCGCAACCACGGCGATCACATTGGATACAGATCGCAGCGAGGTATCCTTGCAATCGAAGAAATCTTGCTGTTGAGCGTGGACCTTCTAGACGTTTCTATCGAGCAACCCCGAGTAGCAACCAAGGGAGGAGAAAACCAAAAACCAACGGGACCAAGGGCTTCCATCTTCCATGCAACTTGCATCAAGGGGAAAGATAACCCAAAACCAAAGCAGCGAATCTAAATCAATCTCCAAGGGGAGATGGCAAACCAAGGACCAAGGAGAAAGATTCCCTCACCCAAGCAGCGAACCTAAATCGATCTCCGAGGGGAGATGGCAAACCAAACCTGATTGCCCCCAGAAGCAGGTAAAGAAACGCGGGGAGATAGCGAATTAAACCTTTTGCGAGGCGCCTGGGAGGAAGAAAGGTGTGGAAACTTCCCTTCTCTTCGAGAGAAAGAGAGAGGGCGCTCCACAACCCTAGATCCTAGGCGTCCACGCGAAGTTTTTGACCGAGAACGAGAACGAGAGAATTATAACGATAAATACCGAACGAAGAGGAGAGAGAAGCCTAACGAGCGTCGATTCGCGAATGCGACAAACTTACGTTTAAGCCAACCCCCCTTCCCCAGTTCCCTCTTATCGGAGATACTGGATTATTCGGGGATCGGGGATCGGGGAGGCCGTGCGCCGTAAGCGCTGCCTCGGCTAGGAGTTGGAGAGAGGGGACAAGAGATTGTGGTATCGTCGTCACTCTGACGCTGCTTTATTCTGTTTCCCCACAGAGAGTCCGTCCATGCTATCCGCTATATCCGTTGGTGCTTTTACTTGGGGGTCTCTGTTATCTGTTATGTTACGTGATGTTTCGTATGTTTAACCCTCTCGCCGCCTGCAATAGGTCTTCAGACGGTGCCAGGTTGAAATCTTGTCCACCGTGTAGAGGGGGCTTCTCATTTTTAATATGTTTGTTGCTCGGGGCGTGATGCCCCATATTCTCCACTAGGACGACAAGAAAACTCTCCGACTACCAGAAGGCGAGCTATCTTTGTTATTTGTGTGAGGTACTTGTAACCGTCTAGCAGGTGCATCCCAAGGTGTGCGTTCGTTCAAGCAGACAAAAGGAGAAAATCGGCCCCCCCTATTCTTGCAACCCCGCGTCTTCTGAATCCATCGATGGGGGTGTGTGGGCGCGCCATCGTCGCCCGCTTGAACGAAGCTGAAGAAGAGAGCAGAGAGCTCGGTCGGACGAACTGAGTGCCGCGAGGAGGGGGGGGAGAGGGCAGAAAATACGGGAAAACGGGGAGGTACAGAGAGATAAGAGAAGGGTGTGCCTATGCGTCTGTGTGTGTGAGAGAGTGTGTGTAGGTCGGGTCGACGCCGAGAGAGGGCTACTCTAGAGAGAGAGAGAGAGAGAGAGAGAGAGAGAGAGAGAGAGAGAAGAGATATCTACATAGATAGAGGGGCGAAGTGTCGGAGGGGACCGGCGAGAGAGACGTCTTGGAGCAAGGGGAGGGAAGAGAGGCGCGTTAAGAGAGAAGTAGTGATAAGTAGAGTGAGGAGAGAGAGAAGAGAGCACCGCGAGGGTGCCGAAGACGCCTCTACTTTCTCTCTCTCTCCCCCTCCCTCTCTTTCCAGCCGGTCCCTCCCTCCTCCCATCTCTCGTCCCCCCCACCTCTTCCCCCCCCCCCCCCTTCTCTTGGCTTTCCCTCTCCCATCCCTTTCCCTCCCCCGCCCCTTCGAGCAATCCCTCGATTCCTTCCTCTGGCTCGCGCCATGGAGGCAGAGGAGGCTCCACCAGCGGCCGCTCTCGAGCCGCACACAGCCGATCTCTCGCACACCTCAGTCAGCTCGGTTGAGCTCAGCCGGTTGCCGCTCTCGCTGACGTGCCTCGACCTGAGCCGATGCGGCCTCGAGACCATTCAGCCGCTGAGGTGCGCGCGCACGATGTGGCTGCCGCCCTTCCTGCTCCTGCCATCCTCGTGTGCTCAGCTTGCCCACTGTCCGTCATGTACAGGCGGCTGCACCAGCTCGAACTGCTCAACCTGAGCTACAATAGGCTGAGCGGCGTGATGGACGTGCAGCCGCTCCGCCGGATGAAGGTGCTCTACCTCCGTTCGAACCGCGTCTCGTCGCTTGTGCCATTAGCTTCGCTGCCTTCACTGCACTCTCTCGACCTTGAGTGCAACGCGCTCGCTTCTCTCGATGCGCTGCTGCCGCTATGGGGCATGGCGCAGCTTACTGAGCTGCGGCTCCGCGGCAACATGATCCCGGAGGCCACATACCGCCGGGCGTGCCGGATGCAGCTGCCCGCCCTCCGCCGGCTCGACGGCCTCGTGATCCATCCAGCAAGCGGATCAAATAGCGGTGCAAGGTCGCCCACCGCGCTGCTGACGAATCCAAAGGAGCGGAGCCTCGCGTCCCAGCCAGAGGTGCTACAAGCCCAACGCGCGCTACAAGCAGCATTTGCTGCAGAGATGGTGTCGTCTAGGGGACAAAGCCTGGCCAGCCGCGAGGCACCGCCTGAGCCGGCAGTGAGCCCGGCGCAGCTGCAAGCTCGAGACGAGCCTGCTACAGCCTCGGAGGTGCACGCGTCGCCAACGGCGATTCCGCCCAGCCCCTCCTCCCCGCCACCCATCCCGGCCGGTGCGGCCACACATGAGAATGTGAGCGACGCCGTCGATCGTGCGCCTGCCGGCGAACTTCTCCGCGGGCTACCCCAGGTGTTTATGGATGCTGCGTCCGCCGCCGCCGCCGAAGCGGATACTGCGGTGGCCAGCTGGAACGTCGAGTCAACCGTCGTACGAAGCGAACTGCACCGCCTGGAGACCGAGCACTTGGAGTCGGAGGCGCGCCACCAGCGAGAGCTCAGTGCATGCGCTCGATCCGCCGCATTACAGGTCCGTAAGAGCCCCGCGACGCGTTCGGAAGTGCCAGGTGCACAGCTTACATACAATCGGTGCGGCTGGTCCACACCGTCCGGCAAGACGCTCTGTTGCCGTACACGCGGCTGTCATTCGGGGCAGCGCGCTGACTCGCCCTCGGCCTGCGCAGGTTGAGGAGCTGTCCGAGGCGCTCGAGCGAGCCGAGCGCCTAGTGGCGTCTGCGATGGCCGAGAATAAGGAGCTTGTGGCGGAACGGCTCGCCCTTCAGGTCAGGCCTGTGCACGCACGGTGGTTCAGCATGCTGGGCACTAACAGGATAGTAGAGGTACACAGGCGAGGCAGGTCCACTAACAGGATAGTAGAGGTACACAGGCGAGGCAGGTCTTCGGCAGGCCGATGTCCGTTTGCCTAGTGGGCGGCAAGTCACGGTATGAGCGCAAGGAGCGGGTCAGCGGATAAACGCTGCACTTCTGACGTTGGGCCGGGCTTTGTAATGGTGGCGTGAGGCATCACCCGACTGCTCATGCCCGTAGGCGCACCGGGCTGATGAAGCAGAGCGGTATGAGCGTGAGCGGCAGCAAGCCTATCACCACGCCGCCACGGTCGAAGCGGATCTGCGTCATGAGCTTCAAAGCGCACTCGAGGCGGCATCTGCCTCGCTCACCGCCGCACGACAGGCGGCGGAAGGCGCGCGGGATGTGGGTAGCGAGGCTCGCGAGGAGAAGAACGTGCTTTCAACTGTAGCGCGAGAGCGCGAGGCATCGCTTATGCGGCAGGTAGAGGCAGCTGAGAAGCGTGAACAGCTCGCTCGTGAGCGCATTGAGTATTTGGAGGCTGAATTGGGAACAGCGCGTAAAGCGCACGTGCTGACCATGGCCGACCGCTCACTGCTGGAAGGCGCGGAGGCGCGCGCGCGTGACGCGCGGCTTGGCTCCTTGGAGACCACCACGGCGCTTGCAAGCATGAGGCGGGAAGGGGACAGGCTGCGTCGCGCCCTGGCGGAGCAGCGGGGGACCGAAGAAGCGCTCAGAGCCGAGCTTGACTCGATGCGCTCACAGATAGAGCAATCTCAGTCGGCTGTGCGTGAGGCCGAGGCGCGAGCGGCGCGCGCAGAGGCTGCTGCCACTCTGGCCGAAGGACAGAAAGAGGCCGCCGTCCGCCGCGCCGAGGACGAAGTAGAACGTGCTGCCACCTCCATCCGCGAGGCGCGGGAGGCGGAGCGGGAGGCCCGTCGTAGCGCATCAGAAGCGGAGGAGGCGATCGCTGAGAGCGCGCGTGATGCTGAGATGGCGCGTGCTGCGGCTGAGCGGGCGGAACGTGATGCTGCGCAACAGGCTGAGGAGGCAGGTAGATTGCGCAACGCTATCACGGCGCAGACGGATGCGCTCCGTGAGCGTGCGGACGGGGCAGACGCGCGCGCTGCTGACGCAGAGCAGCGTGCTGCCCACGCTGCCACGCGCGCAGCACGACTCGAAGCTGCGTTGGAGGAGGCGCAGCGCGCGCACGAGCTGGCGTCAAAGGAGGCCTCGACGGCGCTGCGTGAGGCAGAATTGCAGTCAGAGGCATCGGCGGCATCCGCCGCGTCTGCACTTGCGCGGGCTCGTGAGGAGATGCACCGCAGTTCGGAAGCTGCTCTACAAGAGGCAGCCGCAGCAGCGCAACGAGAGGCAGAGGCGCGCGCTCTCGCGCACGCTGCGCGTGTCGAGGCGGAGGCGGCACGGGCGGCAGCAGCTGAAGCAGAGGAGCGAATGGCAGCCGCTGAGCGCGCACTCCGCGAAGAAAAGGCCCGGGTCAACGCACTGCGAGTTGACGGTGATGGGGAGTCGAGTGATGCTGGGATGCTACGGTTCGTGGCGACACCGCCATCAACACGGAGCAAGGGACAGGGTACAACGGGCGGCGAGGAGGAGCTCAGGCGCCAGCTAGCCTCGGAGGTGGAGCTGCGTCGCGCTGCGGTGGAGGCATCCCGCGAGCAATCGTTTGCAATTGACGCATTGAGGCATGAGGCAGCCGCGCTGCGTTCCCAACTAGCCGTGGTGCGCTCCGCAGCTAGGCAAGGTGAGAGTGGTGGCATCGAGGAAGGTTTGGTCGACGAGCAGGCGTGTCGTGCCACAGTAGGTGCGGCCGCTGGGCCTGCCCTCGACTCGGAAACGTCGACGTCGCTCATGCCGCCAGAGGATGCCGAGGCGCTCGCTGGGCTCAGGCGCGACGCGCAAGCATTGCGCAAGGAGTTGGATGCGAGGGCAGCCACCGACGCTTGCACTTGCGCCGCAGTGCGGGGCAGCAGCGATGCGCCTGCTGCGGCTTGCGCCTCGGAAGTCTTGCGCTATCTCGAAGAGGTCATTGAACATGATACGACGAAGACGCACCTATCTTTACTCGGAGCCGGTTGCACGCGTATGGAGTCTGCCGCCAGCGCAACAACGGCATCCGCCCAACACTCAGGATCTTCTGCGAGTGTAGAGCTGAGCCTGCCGCTGCCAAGGAGCATTCAAGCTAGTGCACTTGCCGATTCCGCCTCATTTGTCGCTCGGGCAGATGAAATCAAGACTTCGGAGCGAGCCGGTAGCGATCAGCTTCGCTTCGAGGTAGAATCCTTGCGCAACGAGCTAGCGCTCGAGCGCGCGGAGCACGACCGGCTGCGTGCGGAGTCAGAAGCGGTGCGCACGCTCCGTAGCGAGCTGACGGCAGCGACGGCTCGCGAAGACGAGCTACGCCTGCAGCTCACAGCTGCCCTCGAGCAGCGGCTCGAAATCAGCGCGGTTGCTCACGAGCAGGCCGCTTCGGTCCACTCAATGCGTGCTGCGTTGCAGGGTTCGCATGTCCAGCTTGCGGCGTGTAGCGCGCTGGAAGAATCCCTGCAACGCCAGCAGGCCGAGGTAGAGGCGCTGCGCGTTGAGGTTGCGGCACGAGCTGCACGTGAGGACTCGCTCTCGAAGCAACTAGTCGAGGTTCGGCAAGATGCCGAGGCGACGGTGGAACGCGTTGAGGCGGCTGCTCGGCATGCACGTGCTGCAGCCGAGGCACGCATCGCCGACGCAGATCGCGTGGCGGACGCAGCGCGACAGGAGGCACGCGAGGCGTCCGCGCGCGCCTTGCGGGAGTCCGCACGCGCTGACGAGGCTGCCACACGCGCCGCTGCGGAGCAGTCTCGTGCTGATGAAGCAGTGGCAGCTCGCACAGCCGCAGACGAGAGAGCCAAGCGCGCCTTGATTCGGGCCGAGGAGAATACAGCGGCAGCGGTTGAACGTGCCTCAGCTGCGGAGCGTCTCGCCGCACAACGCGCGGCAGACGAGGCCTCAGCATGCGCGGCGGTTGCTGATCGAGAACGCGCAGCGTCGGATCGGCAGCTCGCGGAGGCCATGCAAGTTATCAAAGCGCGCGATCGCGAGCTCGCCAGCGTCCGGCAGGAGCTCGCGACTGCCGAGGCAGAGGCTGCGGCCGCGACACGGCGTGAGAACGCCTCACGGGAGGCTGCTGAGGCGCGCCACGCAGCTCTTGCGGAGTCGTCCGCCGCTGCCACATCGCAGCTCGATGCGTTGCGCAGACAGCTGTCGGCCTCTGAGAGGGCGCGCGCCGAGCAACGTGCTGAGGTTGCGGCGGCAGCGGCGGCGGCGGAAGAGCGGCTCCGACGGCAGGCTGCCGAGTTGGAGGACTCCAGACTCCAGCTGGACTACAAGAAGGAGATTGAGGAGGAACTCCTACGACAGCGGAGCTTGCTGTCTGCCGAGCGTGAGAGGCTTATGAACACACTCTCCGCGTCACAGGTGGAGGTTGAGGGGCTGCGCACTCAGCTTGAGGCCTCACGTGCCGCTGAGGTGGAGACAAGCAAGGCGCTTGCCCAATCTGAGGGGCTACGCGAGGTGATGTGTTCCGACGCCAAGGAGGCGGCAGTTGCAGCCGAAGCGGTGCGCCATGAGCTTGAGCTGTCCGTCTTTGACCTTCGAGGCAAGCTGGAGGAAGTACAAGCCGAGGCTGCTGAGTTACGGCGGAGAGAAGCCGATTCTCGGCGCGATCTGCTCGAGCTGCAGCAACGCACACGAGGAATCGAGCTGCTCCGTTCGGAGGCGGGTGCCTTGCGCAAGTCTCTTCGCGGTGGTAGTCGTTGTGCTCAGGCTAGCGAGAATGCGCCGAGCCGGGAGCCAACGCAGGCCACTTCCGGTACGGCCACACCAACGTGGCCAAATCCTCGCCGCTCGCTCGCTGATGCGGTGAGCGCAGCTGCCTCGCAATCAGAAGGACCACGGATGCCCTTCAACAGCGACAGTCGATCGTTTGAAGAAGACGAGCTTAGGGCCCAGCTCGCGGAACAGGCAATTCAGATCCGCAAACTTCGGGATGAAGTTGTCGGACTTGCCGGGTCGCGAGTGATCGAAGCGACACGCGGGGGCGACATGCCGCAATTGCCGGCGGCCATAGCAGCGGACGCTTTGGAGGTGAGCGAGGCATCGGCCCGCGCGGAACTTGCCGAGCAACGCAGGTTGTGGACGCGTCAGCGCGAACGTCTCGAGGCACAGCTTGAAATCACGCAACGCGACCTCCAGGCGGCACGTGAAGAGCTACGCGATGCAACACTCGCTGCTTCTCGCAAGCTGCAAGCAGCGCATGCGTCTGCGGTCGGTGCGCAAGCTGAGGCACGTGCAGCTCGCGAAGAGGCGCGAGAGGCAACAGCAGCAGCTGATGCGCGTGTTGAGGAGGCCCGCCGGTCCGCGCTCGAGGAGGCTCGCGCTGCCCGTATTGTCGCGTCTCACACGGCGCAGCGCGGCACTGCCTTGGCTCGGACAGAGCGCGCTATGGGCGCCAGTTCAATTGCTGAGCTGGCGACGCTCCGCAAGGAGCTTTCGGAAGCTCTTCTCCGCTCCGAGAAAGAAGCGGGAGAGCTCGACGCGGAGCGGCTACGCGCAGACAATCTCGCGACGAAAGTCGCCGACCTCCAACGCGAGGTTCAAGAAGCGATCGCAGCGCGTCTTACAGTCGAGGACCGCCTCGTCGATCGCTCCGCGAAGGATTCGGAACAAGAAGCCTTGGCGATCGCACGCGTGTCGGCTGCGGAGGCGAAGGAAGCGGAACTGCGTCGGATCATTGACGAGCAAGCTGCTGAGCTGGCCGCGAGATCGGATGAGATCGAGGCACTTCGCGCTTCAGCCACCGAGGACAAGACGCGCGTAGAGTCTTCCGAAGCTACCGCACGCCGCGAACGCGACGAGGCACGCCAACAGGCTTTGCTCGCTGAAGGCGCGGCCGAGGCTGCAACAGCACGTGCTGACAAACTAGCGCGGCAGCTGCAAGCCAAGGAAGCCAAGTTGGCACTCGCAGAGGAGGAGTCGGCACGCTACTCCTCTGCAGAGAAGAAAGAGGCCGCCCGTCGCGCCGAGTTGGAGGCCAAATTGGCACGGCGCGGTGAGGAGGTGCTCGCTCTCGAACGGCGCACGCAAGCACTGGCCGACGAAGTTCATGAGATCAGCGGCAAGCTGCGCACATCGGAAGACCGCGCGCGTGACTCGGCTTCTAAGAGCCGAATGGCGGCGGAAGAGGCCCAGGCATTGCTCCGCCTCCAATTAGGCGAGGCAGAGGCTAAGGCTGCTGCGCAGCTGCGCGAGCGCGAGCGCGCGCTTGACGAACTGAAGCGTTCTCTCAAGACTGAGGCGGAGGCAGCGGCTGAGGCACGCGCCAAGGCGTCAGAGCTCCAATCTCAGCTCGAGGACCATGGGGCCAAATCGGCGAGGCTGCTTGCCGATGCAGCCGCGAAGATGGAAAAGCTTCAAAGCCAACTCGCCGCCAAAAAATTGCAGCTCGCCAAGGTGGAGGACGCTCTTGCCAAAGCTGAAGGAGCCGTGAGTGCGGCTGAACCTGAGAAGGTTGCGACGGCGGAGAGGCTGCAGATGCTCGAGGGGATGGTCCAGCAAAGCCTTTGCCACGCCATGGATTCGGCGAATGAGCTTGCCGCGGTAAAGGCCCGGGGGGTAGAACTTGAACGCGAGGTGGAGCGGCTGCGTGTCGCTGAAGCGGACGCACGGGCCGGCGAGGCAGCGGCTCGGGCCGCGGCGGCACCGGCGGCCGAGAGAGAAAAGCGCGTGGCTAGTGTGGGCGAGCGAGTGTTGCTCTACGAGCTCCATGAGATAGAAGCGTCGTGGCGAGCAGAGCGGCGCCGACTAGAGGGGGAAGCAGAAAGGCGAGAGGCGGTGTCGGCGCGTAGCGTCGCCGAAACGGCCGAGGCGCTCGCCCAGCAACGGCTGGCATCAGAGGCGCTTGCCCTTGAGGCCGCAACACTGCGTGACAAGGTCGACGCTGCGACGGCCGAGGCGCGGCGTGCAAGTGCGGCCGAGGCAGAAGCTATCGAGGCCAAGATGCCTTTGCAAAAGGAGGTCGCCAGGCTGCGTTCAGCACTCGACGCGGCTGAACGCGTGGCGGCGGATGCACGGCGCGAGGCGGACAGTCGGGTCGCTACGCTAGGTAAGCAGATTCAAAAGCAGCAAGCAATGTTGCAAGAGGTACGCGCTGCAGGTGTGCGCGAGGTGAGTGAACGATATGAGGCTGCGCTCTCGTCGCTCTCGACGCAGGTCTCGCGAATGGGTGTCGAGCGCGGGCAGTTAGCGGGAATGCTCAATCTTTCGCGCATGCAGCTCGACTCTGCCAACACCGCGCTTCGGGGCAAAGATCAGATGCTCAACCAGATGAGGAAGGCGAACGAAATGCCTTCAGGGCTTGCCGACGATCTGCGCCACCTGGCGGCTTCCTTAGGTAGATAGTGTAGGTAGTGCGGCGAAGCGGGCTGGCGGCATGACCGCATTGCGCAGAATACATGCGTGGAAAGAGACTCCTAGTGATGCAAATTTGATGCCCTTTTGCTTTACTTCTAAGACTTTGCCTATATTCAAGCTTCGAGTTTTAGGTCGCGTTCCGTCGAATATGGAATGATCAAATGTCCACAGTCCGTGTACAGAAAAAAAAACAAATAGACGACTTTCATTGGGCGGTCAAACAGCAAACAGCTATTTGAATTTAAACTTCTAAGGGTGAAAATTGACCAAGTCGAGATTGAGGATTCATCACGAGATTTTTGGATATGGTGACCGGATAGGTGATAGGTGTGACTAAAAACTTCATAATATTCTTACCGCACTCGCGGCGAATGGAACCACTACCTACACGTAGCATACTTTCTACACCCTCAACCCTCAACCCCCCCCCCCCCCTTCTCCCCCCGCCATCAGGCGGCTCCCCCCGTGCACTACTAGGGGGAGCTTGGGGTGAATGGCTTAGATATGGTCCGGTGTTCTGTGACCTGCCCCCCCCCCCCCCCCCCTCGATCCGTTCCCCCCTTCCTCCTATGCCTACCGGGCTGGCGGCGGCCTCAGACCCGACTTATCTTGTAAAAAAAACATCTGAAGATTCTGGGCTACACACCTACCGTCTACAGGACTCGCCACCTCTATTTCCATCGCCCTTATCTTCCCTCCCTCCACCTCCTCCCCTGCCCCCCTTCTTTCCTTTTTCTTCGGTTTCCGGGTAAGTAAGTTGGCACTGTTCAGTGGCAGGAATTCGAACTATCGTTAAAACGATAGGGTCATGGAGCGCGCGTCGCTCCCCTCCCCCTCCACCGTCACCCCCGCCACACCGGACGACCAGGCAATGCTGGACGCCGCGCAACTGAAGCGCCCGCGAGAGGGCGCCCCACTGACCCAGGTACGCACGAGGCTCGCCCCGTGCCGACCCCAGAAAGCCGAGAACCAGCAGGCTCACCATGGCCAGCATGGCCCACACAATCCTCACCACCTCCCAGCCAGCATTGGCCAGCCACCATACGAACCAAGCCGGCTACAAGCCGCACCCCATAGGGAAAGCCTCACGGCTGGGCCCCTACACCGCCGCGGCACTGACCTCGTGCACAAGCACGAGGCACAGGCCTGGCCAGACACAACACCAACCCCAAGGGGAGAACAGCCAGTATGGTGCACAACAGGGTGCATCAAGAGTCGGATCTGTCTGACAGACCCCAAGGAGCACTACAACCAGAGACACCAGAGCCACTCGACACCCCCTCCCGCGCCACGAGCGGCGGGTCGCCAGCCATTGTCACGCACACCACAAGAGACCAAGCCGGCCACTGCCCCAAAAGGGGACGACACAACACACACCAAACGAGCTAGGAAACAACACGAACCCGTCGCAGCTGCGCCGGACCGAACACACCAGGAAGGGAGCACTATGCGCCCCAAGACCTACCACACACACTCTCCTAACCCACCCACCCTCACCGCCTACCTCCAGATGGACGACACTGAAGGCATCGAACAAGAGCTAGAGCCACTCGCCTTCAACATTACGGATAAAATCATCATCACCTTCTCGTCCACCGACCGCGACATCAACGTCAAAGACGAGGCAGCGCTCAGTGCGATCGTGGCCCACCTCAACCGTCTTGAAGGCGTAGATCTCGAACCCGACTTCATTTCAAAGAGCGCCTCGGGCCCCTGGGAAATTCTCGTCACTGCAGACTGCGCTAATCAATTCCGCGACACGTTCAAGAACACCACGAGTTTCCAAACCATCGGTGTCAACGCACCAATCAACCTTAAGTACCAAACTCTTAACGAGAAAGCGAAGGACCTCCCGCAAGCATCTTCCAAGGCGCTCGCCACGGCCTTCAAAGACGTCTCCGCGCACCTGGTGGTCCGCAACTACCAATTCGAGATGAAAAGCCTCATCACGCTCAGCACGCTGGCGAAAGCCGTAGAGAACCAAGGATTCCACTACCTACAGGGCAACCAAGAGCGCACCAAGGTCGTCACAAACGAGGGCGTCATTGTCACGCAAGGCAAAAAGGAAGTATACCACCTCTACGTAGCGCCCAAGAACGGATCCTTCACGGCCTTCGAATTCCCGCGCAAAATTCTCCTCAACATCAAGGGGAAACCATACCCGCTCGACTACGCGATCCGCGATTGCAAAGAACTCGGAGGAGACATCAAAAGCCTCAGTCTCCACGCGGGACCAAAGGGCTGCAAAGGATACTTCAGAGGGTACGCCCAAGTTTTCAAACCGCCGCTCCGCGTATGCACGTGCGAAGAGGAACGCGAAGCCCGCCTCATGCGCGTCCAGCTACGCCAGCTGGCACCGCCCAAAAAGACCCTCCACGACACCATCAACCCGGACGCCCTCGGAGCGTGCACGCGATTCCCCTTGGGCAAATGCCCGATGAACATCAAAGGAAAGCGTTGCAACCGCTCGCATAACTACGAGAAGGCATGGGTAGACGGCGTCTGCATCGTGCCTTGCGCATTCCCAAAGGCGGACACGCTGCCGCTAGCCAAGCGCCCCAAGGGGGGCACATGCGTTCTAGGCCCGGAGTGCCTCTACCTACACAAGTGCGCTGCAGCCCAGCTCTACAAATACTTTCCCAATGCAGCCATCATATATGCGCAGACGTTCGACTCCTCCCTTGGATACCCAGGTGAAGGACCGATCACAGTTGCGTCCTACAACATCAACGGCACCAGGAATGGAGCACTTTGCTCGGTTCTGTCCCAGGCGCGTAAAGCTAAGGTCGACATAGTCCTCTTGCAAGAGCTCCACGCGTACACGGACGGTTCTCACAGCAGAACTTGCATGACCGCCAAAGCGATGGGATGGAACATGGTGCACTCACCGGCCAACCAGGCAGACCAGGCGAGCGGGGTGGGAGTCGCGATACGCGACTCACCCCCGAGAGTGGAGCTTCTCCCGGACACGGCAGAAGTACTAATAGAAGGTAGATGTCTCAAGGTCCAGTGTAGGATAGACGGCGTCAACATAGAAATGATATCAATATACCTAAGCGCAAATCCACACCTCAGAACGACCCAAATAGAGACCCTAGCACAAAGCGGGATAGGAGCCGAACTCAACACTATAATAGGAGGCGACTTCAACTGCGTTGAAGACGCCCAACGAGACACGAGAGCACAACAGAAAGAGGCCACCTACACCAACGTAGGAGGAGTCCAACTCCGGGACACCATGCAAAAACTAGGCTTCGTTGACGCGCACACCCTCACGAACGGCCACAGAAGCGGAGGCTTCACTAGGCTATCCAACACCATACATACCAGAATAGACCGCATATACACTCCCTCACACAGATCGACGATAGCCTGGCAGACGATAGGCCCGCACCCTTCCCTATTCACGGGGAAAGGCTCATCCGACCACCTCCCTCTACTTGGGACGTTTGATTTGGCGGGACACAACCCTGACCGCAGATATGACATAAGGATAAACCTAGACCTACTCGACGACAAACGTATTAGAGCCACGATAGCCCACCTCTGGAAATCTAACATAGGCGCGGACACGCCGGACGACACCCTAGGAGAAGCCTGGTACAATGCCAAAAAAGCGGTCGCTTCATACCTCCTATGGCTCACCAAAAACACGGAAGACCCCTCACCAACCACACCCCTCATCACACAACTCGCCCTCATCGGAATCGAGCTAGGCAACGAATCACCTAACCCGCACAAACTCGACAAAATGCGAGAGCTAAATGAGGCAATCGCACATGCCAGGTCAACGCGAACTCCAACGCGAAAGGCATCTTTTGATGCGCTAAAACACGAAGAACGCATGACAAAAGAATTCTTCCGCCGGTTTCAATCCAAAACAACGAACCAAGCCATACCGGAGCTATTCATGACAGACAACTGGGAAACTCCCGGCGAAGCCGACAGGCCCACGACCACAAACGACGACGAGATCCGAAACCAACTCAGAAAATACTACAAATGGCTCTACCAGGAAAGAGTCAATGTCCGCGACCCCGACCTGGAAGAGGCGCTCAAGGGGCACACCCTCACCCCTAGCGATTCACTACAACTCGAGGGAGCTATCAAGATGGAGGAGCTAACTACGGCGATACGCAGCATCGGAGCAGGAAAGAGTGCTGGCCCCGACGCTCTGCCAGCTGAATTCTACGCTAACTTCGAGTCACTCGTCAAGCACGACTTTCTAAGACTCCTCAACACAGCTCTCGCCACTGGCGAACTTCACTACACCATGAGAGAGGGCGATATAATACTACTATTCAAGAAAGGGGACGCGCGAGACCCCCGGAACTACAGGCCCATCACACTACTCCAAAGTGACTACAAAATACTCGCTAAAATACTCACCAATAGACTCAAAATAGTAATTGGCAACATTATCTCTAAAGACCAACTAGGCTTCGTGCCCAAACGTCTAATAGGCGAAGCCACACACCTTCTACAACTCACCAAGGCATACTTGGACGAATCGGGAGACCCGGGCATCCTCCTAGCCCTCGACTGGGAGAAAGCATTCGATAGGGTGAGCTGGGCCTTTTACCACATCGCCCTAGACCTCCTCAAATTCGGAGAAGACTTCAAAAGATACGCGAGGACGCTGACCAACCCCAGCGCGCGACCGATACGATACATCAAGACCAATGGAGGCAGAAGCTTCCCCTTCGCCATAGGTAGCGGCGTCCCACAAGGATGCCCGCTGTCCCCGCTCGCCTTCCTCCTCACGGCGGAGGCCCTCACCCGGGTGATCAACAATGATGACAACATCAACGGGATCATAATCAACGGAGCCGAAATTAAAATAAGCCAATTCGCAGACGACACGCAACTGCTAACAACTGACTATCACAGCTTGCGACGGGCCCTGAAATGGGTCGACAGATACGCGAAGGCCTCATGCGGGAAACCAAATGAAGCCAAATTCGAAGGGCTACGAATGGGCTCCCTGCGCCGAAAATCCCCCCCAGGCGACTTTAAACAATTCAACTGGCTCAAATCCACCGACTACGCAACCATATTAGGAGAGCCACTAGGAGACCACAATGCGATCAAACGATTCTGGAGGAGACTCGCAGAGAGGATAGCCAAGAGAACAACGGCGTACGCCCCCATCACCAAATCGCTCTCCATCCTCGGAAAAACTAAGGTGGCAAACTTCCTCATATACTCGATACCCCGCTACTGGCTCCAAACACTGGACCCACCCCAATGGTTCCATCGTCACCTTAAAGAACAGACTGACATAATCCTATGGACAAACCATAGGACAGGACGCAAACTCCAATGGATTAAGCACCCAGAAGCCCCATTGGAAGGAGACACCCCGAACGGACCCAACCTAGGTCTAGGGCTCCTAGACTGGCCCAACCATGTCAAAGCGCTACGTGCGAAATGGATCCTCAACTATCTGGACGCTCGACAATCTAACTGGAAACAAATCCTCGACGCGTGGTTCTGCCGAACTAAGCTGGGCAGAGCGGCAGTAATCTCAACGATACCAACACACCGGCTAACCGACGGTATATTCGGAAAAAGTAGACTCCCTACCTTCTGGAAAAAAGCACTAGAAACCTTCCGTACACTCCCAGTCGTCCGACTCAGCCTAAGCGAAGCGGGAGCGCTATCGCAGCCCATATGGTACAACCCCAACATAAGAGGACCCAGCATAGCTCCCCTTTGGGTAGAGTTATGGAGCTCGCTAGAATGTAATGTGGTTCATAACACATACGTAGACGGTGACACGACCGCTTTTACAAAAGAGGAATGCGAACAATGCTTCCCCAATAACGACACCTACGCCAGTTTCAAGGGCGAATACATACATAAGCAATCATTTCTAGATTCGTGGCAACTAATAATCGACCATGCCGATGTGCTCAGGAGCGCAACCTTTCAACCAACACCGAAAACGAGCCAAACATCAGACGATCCCAACGCGACGGAAACAGAACCAACACCGCCACCAGAAATCTACATAAACAAAGATGGAGAATACTTTCTCCGGCGCCACGACGAATGGTACGAAGTGGAACTGTCGTACCTAGGCACCCCGATAATCGGTAACAGACTCCCCCTCCCACCCACTGACTTGGACAAACACCCCCCTGCCAAGTGGGGAGAAGGCTATAAAGGCACCAGAATACAAGCATACCCGCTACCGGAAGAATACTCTATTGACGGGTCCACCCCGCTAGACAAGACCGAAGTAAGCCACATAACATCCGCCTTACGAAGCAAAACCACCAAATACAGAGGCCAGAAAGGGCCATCGAGATGGCAAGAAAGACTCCCGGTTAGCCACGACACATGGAAACACCTAGCCCGCATATACACCTCGCAGCTTATCACATCAAGAGACTCATACATGCACTTCCAACACATAGCCCATCGCCGTATAGGGACCTACAACCGCTTCCCAAACAGAGACTCAACCTGCCGCCTCTGCAGCTTAGCCAAAGAAACCTCCACCCACCTAGGACACTGCACAGCACTGGACAACATATTTGAAACGCTCGACGCACTCACAGACTCCACCCCAACACGACTCGTCACGACTCCCGCCGACAAGGCCACCGACAGACTCTTCATAATACCCGACAATCCCACCTCGCGCTCTAGAGAGATTCTATACCTACTAGCGTGGCGTTACATACTCACAGACTTCTACCGTATCCACTACGACGACATAAAATTCAATAGCGAGCATGTCATACGGAGAACAATCATACGATTTACCGAACTCTGCAAAGCGGCACACTTCGGCAACTCCACCGACACGTCTAGAAGAGCCCAAGCTGACATGGGCCGCCAACCCAAAAAAAGAATAGACACAAACGACTTCCGCCCACTCTTCCAACCCACAGATAACGAAGAACTAGCACCAAGCCTAAAACTAACACGATTAGCACAAAAACTAAAGATAGAACACATAATCAAACACGAAAAAGCAAAACAAGAAGAAAACCTGAGATAACCCCAGGGGGCGCTAGATGAAGCACCCCGCGAACGAAGATCACCTTGGGGAAAGCCGCATGGCTGGGCCCCCACACAGCGGCGCACACGAGTGCGCTCCACACAAAACAGATTACAAAAGGCCCGTCCTCCCCCTCCCCCAGCGTTAGACCCAAAGTAGTGTACGTGGGCCGACCCCCCGAAACCAAACAAAAAGGAACGAGGGGGGGAACGGGAAGGGGAGAGAGGGTAGGGCGAAGGCGATGTCAGGTGTAGACCCCAGGAAAGGGGATGGCGGCTAGCAACGTAGTAGGCACCTTCAAGAATATTTTTTTTTTTCAGTGGCAGGAATTCGTTGCAACATATTGTTTCGTTTGGATTCTCAATCGTCCTTTCGAGCTGCTGCTGCACGCGCTCAGCCTACTGGCGCGGGACGAGCTCGTCCCTAGAGGCGAGGACGACGGGCTTCTCTTCCGCGACGGCCAAGCCGTGCTTCCCAGCCACGCGGCACCGGAGATGGACGACGAAATGCCGTGCAAGCGCATCGGCCCGGCTAACGACATGTGGCCGCTCGGCGCCGTCTTCACGGAGGCGGCCGTGGGCGCGTTCAACGAGCTGTAAATCACGATAGTCCTCAACATGGAGCGCACGCCTGACGAGGTGGTGGCGGCGCTCCACCTGCCCATGCTCGGCGTGGACGGGCGCGAACTGCTGCGCGAGGGCAAAGAGGGCGAGTGTAGGATGATGCGACAGTGACTAGCCTACAAGGAGGGACATAGATAGAAACGCAGACGAGCCGCTTCCTAAAGCACAAAAAGGTCGATCGCGGATGCGACACGCGCCGCGCCCCGAGGGACCCGAGGGAAGACTGCAAAAGCTCGCTTCCCTCGCCCCGGTGCATTTCCCTGGTAAGTCTCTGCTGTACACTAAATATTGACAACTAAAAATTGGGTTTTGCCCCAATGAACTTGTGGGGAGTTTCTTACGGGAGCCGGGGGGTTTCGAGGGGGAGGTAGTATCAGGAGAGCTTAGTTTTTGTTTGTTTGTGCCTTGGGATTTGGTGCGGTCATGTGCGTCGTGCCTTGGCGTGTTGGTGCGAGGCTAGTGAACGTAGCAGCACTTATGCTCATTATTACTACTAGAACTACGTATTATCCGACGATCTACCAAGCGCTTTGCGTTGATGCTATGCTACGTCCTTGCTGCAACTGCACTTCCACTTCCACTTCCACGTATCACAACGTTTCTCCATGAGATGACTTCCGAGATGAGCCTTGAGACTCAGCGCGTGCTGGTATGGAAGCGGGGCTAGGTGGGGTGCATGGAATGGACGGAAATAGCGAGATGGCTTGTGGTCTATGTAATAGTGAGACAGTGTATGTATTCGTGAGACGGGATGGTGGAGCGAGATCAGGATTGGCTTAGTGTATGGGATTTCAGGGCGCATCAAGAGATCACGAAGCCTTTACTTTTCCGATCATTTCTTTGTGGGCTTTGTACGCCAAGACCGCAAGCGTTCCTTCGATTGCTGCTTCCGCAAACGATCCAGATCGTGAAATGCGGCTGACCATGTGGTACTCGAACATCCCGAACTTGATGCATACAATTGCAAGGCAGCTAAGAAAGGCAGGGAGAGCTAGCGAATAGCCGTAGAACTTGAGAAAGAGCAGATATACCCCCACGGCGAAGATGAGAGCACCAGTTTCATGAAGCATGGCGTATGCTGGCTCCGAAAGAGGCTCTTGGATGCCATACACCTTGGGAGTCTAGGAGGGTAGGAGGAGAAGCAATAACGATGAGCAAATGATCTCAAACCATGTCCGTGAGAGCAACAATTCATTTTCTGGAAAAATGGTAGGGCAGCACGCACCGCCCTTGTCATGACGTGAAATTGCGCTCCATTGAGCAAAGCACAGGCGACTGTTAGAAAGAGCGTGAGCTCTCCATCGATACGTCCAATATGAGTGAGGTTGGCAACCAATGCTTGAAGCACAATGAGAACAACCAAAGGCAATCTTAGGCAACCTAGGCGATCGAGGTCAGGAATTGAAGCGAGGAGTGAGAGGGAACTGCCGTACAGAGCCACCGGTGCGGCGACGAGCGGATCACCACTTGCTCCAGCTACAAGCGTTGCAGCCGTCGTCATGAGGTACGCTGCCATGAAACGAGTGTACGCGATAGACGAGTCCCGCGCGGCCTCCTTTTGCTCAACACCGATGAATTGTAGGCATCCAGACGGGTTAATGAAGGTTGCGACGCCCACCAACGCCATGAGCGCACTGTATCCCACGCCGATCGCATTTGTGCTGAGTACGCTGCCTCCACCTCGCAGCTGGAGGGCAGCGTAGGCGGCCTGCCTCTCGCTAGGCTCCCGCCGTGAGAGGTTTGAAAGTGCAGGGCGGACTGGGGGGCCGATGCGCGAGAAAGCAGTCGCCGTGGACGCGAGGAGGAGGAGGAGGAAGAGTCGCATGGAGGGCGGCGTGGCGAGGACGGACAAGTGAGCGGAGGGTTGGGCGCGGCACGCAGAGGAGAGTCAGAACTGATGACGGACGGAAGGAATCCCTCTCATCTGTTGGTAGCGTTCATACACACCATCTCTCGAGAAGTACTCTACTCTACTCTTACGATTCTCAATGTCTTCGAGAAGATGGATCCTATTGTTCTCGTGCTCCCCTTGTGATCACTTCCTCCTCCTCCTCGCCTCCTCCTTACTCTACTACTCTAGGTACAGATTCGCAGGAGATGGGTTCTACATCACTCTGCTCTCCCGCTCGCGAGGTTCTCCATGCTGTATGAATAGTCAGTCTCAGTCTCATCCCCTCGCCCTCCCCACTCGGGAAAAAATTGAACAAAAATACCTAGGGCGGTCAAACAGTGATTTGTATCTACTAACATGCGGGGGGGGGGGGCTACATTTTTGGACCGTTCTCCGAAGCCCACAAGAAAGAACTCCTGGGGGTTGGGGGGCTTGCCTGCCACCACCACCACGAAAAATTGACGAGGAAAATGTGGGAAATAGTGGGTTTTATTTACCCCCCCTCCGCCCCCCCCCTCCCCCCTTCTAGAGGCTAGAGGACCCCTCTGCACACGCGCTAGGGCTCTAACAGAATCGAATATTCTTACCGCACTCGCGGCGCATGAAACCACTACCTACACGTTAAAAAAACATCTAAAGATTCAGGGCTAAACGCTAAACACCTACACCTACTATGTATACCGGTAGTCAACTAATTTTATAGTCAGTTGCCATGGAGCGCGCCGCCGCTCCCCTCCTCTCCTTCGGGTCCCCCGCCGAGGGCGGCCCCCCAGCCCCCATGGAGCAGTCGCTGTCGAAGCGGCCGCGCCCGCCATCAGAGGCCGAGCAGGTGCGCGTGACCCCCGTCGCGCCACACGGCCCGTGGCTCCGGCCACACCACGCACAGCAGCCATGCTGGCCCCCCCCATGGGGGGCAGCTGTCTGCAGGCTTCAGCAGAACATGAACAGGCCTGCAGAGCCACTCCCCCAATGGGCATGCCTTATGGCAGAGGCCCCTCCTGCCCTGGCGACGGCCGCGCTGCCAAGGCAGCGCGGCCCGAGACCAGGCGGCCCTTATGGGCACCAACACTTGACAGGAACATCTCAAAATCACGCAGATTACAAGGCTATGGGGCACCAGAACAGATCAAGCAACACCTACACCCACTGTCCCACCCCACAGCCCCTCCCTATACGCACCTCAACAGCCTCCCTTCACGCCACATCTGACCCCCGCCCTACTCGCCCTTGACACACAGGACCCAGATCAAAGGTGTCGTTCCGTCAATTGTGGGACATCAGTCGAATTGAGCGATCAAATGTCCACAGTTATTTAAAATTAAATAACACTGCGTGGGGATAACAACTTTCTCTGCCTTTCCCGCGGTGCATGTTCCCCCGCGGGGACTCTGAGGCACCTACACAAACATGCAGTTTACTGAATAGTATCAACTGAGCACCATTGTGCACGCCGTGCGCATTGGGCACGGCGCGGTGTCCCCCCCCCCCGCGGAGACGCCGTGCGTGCGCATGGCGATTTTTCCCTCTGCGTGCCGCCTAAGGCGCACAATTACGTAAACGTGCAATATAAGAGATGTTTCGGCACGCAGCATGTGTGATGACTTGCAATCACAATGTGCACGCCGCGCATGGGCACGGCCATGCCCAGTGGATGTTTGGCTCTTCTCGTCTGATGCTGGCTCTTTGTGCTCCACAGCATGTGGCCCACCATGGGGTAAGCCAGCATGGCTGCCATGTCGGGTGTGGCCAGGGCCACGGGCCGTGCGGCGCGACCGGGGTCGCGCTCACCTGCTCGGCCTCTGCAGGCGGACGCGGTCGCTTCGCCAGCGACAGCTCCATGGGTACTGGGGGGGCTCCCGCGGCGGGGGGCCCGAAGGAGAGGTGGGGAGCGGCGGCGCGCTCCATGGCGACCAACTATAAAGTTAGTTCGATGTGCTTTCAAGAAGACCCGGTTGCTTTCAAGAAGACGAAACACATCCTTCGCGTGCTGGCGCTTTCCTCCGCGATTTAGTTGCCAGGCAAGCAAGTCCTCACACTTAATTAAGCACATCAATGGACACATGGACACAACATGGTTGCAGATATTCTCACAAAACCGTGTCCGCGTAACCAGTTTCTTCGTCTTCTCAACGTTCTCGACTCTTTCTCATCATCTGCCAGTCCCTGATCGACTACATGTAAACGTCGCACCCCCTGCTCCGTTTAGGAGGGGGTGTTACGGATTACGGATGCCCTGCCCCTTCGTCCTCTCCCGGATTTACTTTCTAAGTCCTGTGGGGTTTCCCTCTCTTCTCTCTCCCTTCACGTGAGGAGAGAGAGGCGACGGGCCTCCTCTCTTCTTTTCTCTTTCTTCTCTTGCTCACTCCCCCTTTTGCGCGTATCCCGTTACGTTAGTTATCCACGTGTTGCACCGTGAATGTGCGTGTGATAGTGGTGTGAGAGAATTGTAAGAGGAATTTTATATCCGATTCTGTTCTGGAGAGAGCGCGAGCGATGGCGTCGCTCTCTCTCCTCTCGGCCGCCCTGGTCACCATGATGGTGCTAGGGCGATACTTACTACCCCCTCCCCTCCCTCTTCCCTTTTCCTCCTCTCTTCCCTGCGGCGGGGGCCCATGGCGCGCGTCTGCGGCCCCTCTTCAGGTCCCCAGGTGGCCTGCAGGGGACTGGGAGCACAGCTCAGGGGGCAGGTGAGGCTGGGGCATGGCCCTGGCCCCTCCTGCCTCTCCCTCGCTTGCGCTCCGAGCCCCTGCGGGTCGACTGGAGCTGGCTGGGGGGTCCTGAACATGGGGGCCCAGGGGGAGGAGGGGCTGGTCAGAGGGATGAGGGATGGGCTGGCCACGACAGGCCAGGGCGGGCGAATCAGGCGTGCCTGTGGGGAGAGGGATGGGTCAGCATGGCAGTGTGCTCCTGGCAGGCCATCAGGCGTGCCAGGAGAGTGGGTGGTTCCTGCCCCATGGCACGGGAGGAGTGGAGAGAGAGAGGGGGGGGCTCGTGCCCCCCCCATGGGCGAACTAAGTATAAACTTAGTTGCAGCCTATCCCCTATGTCCTATGTTTATGAGAGTGAGTGCCATTATTTAAAAAAAACCTTTTAATATTCTCGCCTCCCCCGTGGCACTGACTCGCATATTCGTAGCCACGCCCCCTTCCCTTCCTCACCCTCATTCCCCGCCTTGCGGCAACTCCCCTCGTGCTCTACTTAGGGGCTCGGGATATGTGGGGGGTCCGAGCGGAGCTGTGTGCACTTGTCCTCAGCGGCGTGTTCTCCGCTCCCTCCTGTGCCACTGAGTGACCTGTTTGTTTTTAGAGTTGTTCCATGGCCCCTTGGCTTTGTGTGCGCGGCGTTCCTCTTAGATGACCTATAGTGATCGATCGCGTTCTTAGATGGTAAGTTCCCTCGGGCCGACGCTTCATGTTATGCGAGTCTTTCAGCGAGGCCAAGTGCTTTTGCTACGAGGCGGGTGTTTTCGCTCAGTTGTAGTCTACCTTTCTCGTTTTCAATGAATACGGGGGCGCTGAGTTCTAGCGATTTCTTGAGTTTGGGCTTTCTCCCTTGAGCGGCTTTGTGCGTGCGTGCAGAGCAGTGCGCTTTTGGCGGGGTGAGGCCCCTGACTAATGTAGTGAATCTCACTAGTGTAGACTCTAGGATAGGTATGTAGTGGTATTCGTGTGACTCAAATTCTACTTTGTAGAAGTCTCTTAGTATGTATTTCCACGCTATCACGTATAGTGCTTTTAGGCTTTCGGGAGTGTTCGTACCAGGATATGCAAATAATCTATCCTTTTTTTTCTGTGTGCGTGTCCTTCCGGGGGGAGGAGTGTAGTTGTTGAGGGCGTCTATGGTCTCGAAGATGGTTTTCGTCGCGGGACACCACGCTAGATGGCACGAGTTTTCGCGGTGTCGACGACATAGCCTACATATGTCTGTCTGAGTGTCTGTGAATCTATTTCTAGTACCAATTCCTCTGTGTGTGATATGTTTGAAGTGGAGGTGCTTGTCTGTGTGTTTCAATAATGGCA
This sequence comes from Isochrysis galbana, assembly GCA_018136815.1. Taxonomy (NCBI): domain Eukaryota; phylum Haptophyta; order Isochrysidales; family Isochrysidaceae; genus Isochrysis; species Isochrysis galbana. The sequence continues at coordinate 2,642,548 of CM030937.1, forward strand.
TTGTGTATAGTTTAGCTATGTGCTTCCATTCTTCGTTTGTGATATTCAGTCTTCTCTCCCATGCTAATCTCGCCGCTTGCGGGGCGTTGCTCCGGGTCGCTTTAAGCGTGGCCCTGGTAATGTCTGCGACTGTTATCGCGTCAAGTGCGACCTTTCCTTTTCGTATGGCATATTCATCCGCGAGGGGGTACTCCATGTGCCTTGGGCCTTTGTATCCGCCCTCCCATCTGGCTGGCGGGTGATAGTGTTGGATCTCTCCGACTTCTGCCACGTTGCCGGTGTCTGTTACCTCTCCTAGGTAATCGGTTTCGATATGTAGCCATATATTGTTTATTTAGCTTGCTGATGTATTTTTCGTCTTCAGAAACCCTGACCTCTTTGTTCTGTGGCTCGGTCCCCGGTCTTTGAGGCGGGGTGTTTGTGTCGTGCGACTTTTGTCCTTCAGTGGCTGAGGGCGGGCGCTCTTTCGAACGCTCTATCACACGCGTTGCGTGGCCGACTATCTCGTCCCACGAGTCGAGAAAATCTTTTTTGTGTATCGAGCGTCCCTCGTGAATGAACGTTTCGGGTAGGTGTTCGAGATATGCCGAGCAATCTTCTTTGCTATACGGCGTTGTAAAAGCGCCGTCTTTGAATACGTTATGTATTACGTTGGTGTGCAACGCTTCCCATAGGCGCGCCCACGGGGCGCGCACTTTTGGGGGCGGGATGTGGGGATTGTGCCATATTGGCTGCGATAGCGCGCCTTCCCGTGTAAGGAAGGAGGGTTGTATGTCGAGTTCCCTGAAGTTAGTAATCGCCTCCTTCCAGAAGACTGGGAGCGCCGGGTTCCCCCTGATACTTCCCGTCAATGTTTTCGTGGGGATCGTGGAGAGGACTGCTCCTCTCCCTAGTCCGGTTCGGCAGAACCAAGCATCGAGCGCGTGTTTCCATAGTGCCTTTCTCGCGTTTAGGTAGTTCAAGATCCATTTAGCCTGGAGTGCTTTTACATGGGACGGCCAATCTAGAATCCCCAGCCCTAGTGTTCTAGTTGCACTCTTATCGTGCGACACGGCGTAGTGTGGGTGTTTTATCCATTTGTTTTGTCTATTGGTGTACGGGCTTGTCCAGAGGACGGCCTCCGCCGCTTTCTTTACCCGGGTGTGAAACCATTTGGGGGCGGCCAAGGTTTGTAGCCAGTATCTTGGTATACCATATATTACGAAGTTCACGATTGACGCCCTACCGAATATCGTCATATAATTAGTGGCCGGCGCTAGCTTAGCGACTCTCGCGTCGATCTTGTCTGCTAATCTCGACCAAAAGGGTTTAAGCGATTCCGGCGCTCCCAGAGGGACGCCTAAGGAGTGAGTGCCATTATTTGTTCCTAGACAATTAACAATCGCATTGCCAAATACAACGTTGGCAATGACAATGTAGCTGTTACTGTTATGGTCTCCGCCTGGGGTTTATGATCTCCGGCTGAGGCTCATTCCCGCAAATTAATGGTTGAATATCACATGCTACTAATACTACAAAAAGCAAAAGCATTAATGAATAAATATGTGGGCGTGCGAAAGAATACTCTTCGTGCGGGAGCCCCAACCTCATCAAACAATCAGTGTCCTGCCCCTGCGCATCGTCCATTCTCACCATGCTCATGGCAATACATTTTCATTAAATGAAGTGCACTCCTTCGATCGAAAAACAACGTAATGCCACACGGATCCCGCCCACTCAATTATTTGACGGTGTCCACCCCACGTGTGCATGCAAGTAGCTGGGCGGCGAGGGTAGGCGGCGGCGAACAAGGCTAAGGCTACAAGGCGAGGCGTGGTAGGGCGGCCTCAACCTCAAGCTATGTGCAAGTGGGTGGCAGCATGTACTACGACCCGTGGATTGCTCGTGATGTGGACGCTCAATAGTCGGTGGCGTCAGACCCCTGGTGAGAGTCAAGGAAGAGAAGCTCCTTGTACGTGGCGAGGGTCCAAAGGTCGGCTGGCACCTCACCCTCAGCCTTGTCGCAAACGGTACGCGCTTGGTCCATCGTCTCAAGGCGGAGCTCACGAGCAACACGTGCCTTCGATGCGGAGTCGGAGACGACATGCATCTTGTGCAAGCCCGCCTCGACGGCGGCGCACGCCGCTCGGATGTCTGCGGCATACTTGGGGTCGAGATCGGCCGCGAGGACAGCTGGGAGGACGTGCTGTTTCATCATGTCAATCATGGTAGCCGCCTCCATCTCAACGAAGCCCGAGTAGTGGTCGAGAAGGACCTCTGTGCGCGCCTTGCACTCCTTCTCGTTGAAGACTCCGAGCTTCTCGAAAAGGGCGATGTTCTTAGGGTCGGAAAAGCGGAGGATGGACTCGACACCAGAGTCGATGCGCCAGATGCCACGCTTCTCAGCCTCGATGGGCCAGGACTCGTCGTAGCCGTTGCCGTTGAAGATCACGCGCCAGTGCTTGTCGAGAGCCTCCGCTGCGACGTCAACGGGCGACTTGCCAGCCTCGATCTGGTCGGCAAAGTACGCAAAAGAATCGGCCCAGATGGAGCAGAGCACAGTGTTGACGAGCGAGACGTTCTGAGATGAGCCCACCGCGCGGAACTCGAAGCGATGGCCGCCATAGGGAAAGGGAGAGGTGCGGTTGCGGTCCTCAGCTGGCATGGAGAAGGGAGCAATCTCCTCAAGGCCAAGGTCGACAACCTTGGATGCCGCGACATACTCCTTGGCAGTCTTGGAGCTCTTGAATTCTTCGAGATACTGGGTGATGTCATCGCCGAGGTACGTCGAAATAACGGCGGGCGGCGCCTCCATAGCACCGAGTCGGAAGTCGTTTCCAGGCGAGGCAATGGCCATGCGCATAAGGTCACCGTGGAGGTCAACCGAGCGGACCATGGCAGCCATGAGAACCGGGAAAATTTCGTGAGAGCCCGAGGCCTTCGCGAGCTGCTTGGGGTTGAGGAGGTTGACTCCGGTGTTGGTGCCGAGAGAGATGTTGTTATGCTTGCCGGAACCGTTGACATCCTTGAAGGGTTTCTCTTGCGCTAGGCATGCAAGGCCATGGCGCGCAGCCACCTCATCGCAAATCTGCATGACCACGAGATTCTGGTCAATTTGGGTGGTTGCAGTGCCGAAGAAGGGTGCGAACTCATACTGGTTGGGGGCGACCTCGCGGTGACGGGTCTTCAGCGGAATTCCCATCATGAAGCACTCATGCTGGATCTCCTGCATGCATGCCATGGCAACAGGGTTAATTGCAGACATGTAGTGGTCGGACATCTCCTGACCGCGTGGGGCGTTCTTGCCCATGATGGTGCGGCCCGTGAGCTGCAGGTCGGGGCGACGGTAGTAGTCCTTGCGCGGAACGAAGAAGAATTCCTGCAGCCAGGAAATGATGCGAACGATGAGGGGCGATTGTCAACAGGTGCTAGGCCAACACGGCTAGCGTGATTCAAGAATGCCTCTGGCATACACGCACCTGCTCGAGGCCAATGTTGGGGAAGACCTTGTCGACTGAGTAGCCCATCAGCTTGAGCAGACGAGTTGCCTGAGTGGAGACCGCCTTAGTTGCGCGAAGGAGCGGAGTCTTCTCATCCAAAGCATCGCCATAGAAGGAGACAAAGATGGTCGGGATGAAAACGGTGTCGCCACGAAGGAAGATGGGTGACGTCGGGTCGATGATTGTGTAGCCGCCCGCGGTGTGAGTGGCACGCATGCCTCCGTTGGGGAAGGATGAGCCATCGGTCTCGCCCTGGAAGATGGTCTTTCCCTCTAGCTCCCACTTGGGCTTGCCATCCTTGTCGAAGACAAACATGGCATTCTGGACCTGCCCCGACATACCGTGACGCACACCGTTGCAAGCCATGGGCTGAAACCAGTGGGTGATCACGCCAGCGCCCATGTCGTGAGCCCAAGACATCACGGCGGCAGCAACCTTGTCAGCAGATGTGCGCGTCCACGATGGGTCATCCAGGAGACCGGCAGGCAGACCCTGCTTCGCCAGGTACCTGCAGAGCGAGGCGCAGAACGAGTTCAGCAAGCCCAGGCGATGTGGCAGCGCCCAGCGAGCAAGATGGCGGGTGGTGGGCTCCGCTGAGAGTTGGCGCAGGATGAATCTGACCACTTGTGCTGGAGCTCACGCTTAGAGCGCTGCGAGAAGCAGGAACGCCCTGCGGACCACGTGCGCATTCAGGGGGTACGGAGGGGGGGGGGACAGCGTACGAGTCAGCGACAGCGCCCTTGAAGACGTGCTTGCCGTAGTCCTCCGAGCCGTTGATGAAGGTGCGCCGCTGGCTGAGCGGCGCCGCGGTGCGCGCGAGCGCCGGGTACGCCGCGCGTGACGAGCGTGCAGCTAGACTGGCGAGCATGGCCGAGTGGTTCTCCCTCTCGGCCTCGCTCCCTCGGCGTGGCAGTGCAACTTCAGAGCGAGCCAGTCTTGTGGAGAGAGGAGAGTGGCGCTTGAGTGGAGGAGATCTGCACGCGGCCTGGAGAGGTCGGGTGAGGGCGAAGGGGGGGGGGGGGGGGGACGAGAGTGGAGGGGGGGGGGGGGACGAGAGGGGGGGGGGGGGAACAGGCGCGGTGTCTCTCATCCATCACGCCCGGCGGGAGGGCAAGGTGCAGAGTGTGAGCGCGGGCGCGCGGGGGGGGGGGGGGGGGGGGAACGGGGGGGAACGGGGGCGGGGGAGGGGGAGGGGAGACGGAGCCGGCGGGGGGGGGGGGGGGAGTTGGAGGGGGGGGGGCCTCACGTGGAGTTTTGTTTTCGTGCCCTTGCCCCTCCACCCCCCTTCTCATCGCCGGTCAAACCTCTCCTCCCTCTCCTCGAGGAAGCCTCCGGGGCCACCAGAGCTCCGCCCGCCTTCCCCCCCCCCCGCCCGCCCCCCCCCCCTCCCCCCCCGCCCCCCCTCCCACACAAAGAAGACTCTCGGGCTTCTCCCTCTTCTCCTCTCTCTTCTACTGACGTCTGGCGCCTCTTGACGGCGTGCCCGGTCCAGGCGGCGGAGGGGGGGGTCCCCCAACTCCTCTCGCTCCCTCTCGGCTCAGCCTCGGGCCGACCGCCCACGGATGATTCTGAGGAGGCAGACAGCGGGCGGGGCTCTGCGCGGCGCGGCGCGTGCCGTGCGCGCCGCAGCCCTCCCTAGCCGCCACCTCGCACACACCCTCGTGGAGGGCACTCGGAGCCACCCGCGCACAGCGGCAGGTGGGGGCAGCGCTTTCGCCAGAGCAGCAGGGGCTTCGCGCGCTCTCGTGTTTAGTGCGTCGCAGCTTCGGTCTCTTCGTGCGCTCGAGGATGACGCCAACCGCTTCCCTGACGACCCGCATAAGCAGCTACGGCTCATGGAGGCGTGCAATGCTCAGAAGCAGCCCCATGTGGCAGTGCGCCGCTTCGAGTGTGGGGCGTATGCGGCGGACGAGGCGGTGGCAAAGGAATATCTCCGTGCGCTGGCGCTATCGAATCAGCTCAACCGCCTCTCGCTCTCGCAGCTGGTCTCGCAGCTGGACGCAAGCGGCGCATTGCATGGCGTTGACCCGCGCATGGTAGCGGGGTATCATGCAGGGGCTATGGGGGCTGCGGGGGCTTCGGCTGGTGGGGTAGCGGGTGGCCGTGGCACACCAGAGACCCCACTCCATATCCAGTGGCACGAATCTCCGCGAGCACAGTTCTGGAAGATGCTGCGCTCGCTCGCCCTTACCGGCGCCCTGCTATTCGGTGCCTACACACTCCTCGGCGATCAGGCGCGCGGGCTTCCACGCGGCATTGGCTTCACCAGCGAAGTGCAGCCCGTCCATGGCTCGACGAAGCGTTTCTCTGACGTGTGCGGCGCCGAGGAGGCGATCGCCGAGCTCAAGGACATCGTCGAGTATCTTCGCAACCCCAAACGCTTCACACGGTTGGGCGGGAAGCTTCCCAAGGGCGTGTTGCTCACTGGTCCGCCCGGAACTGGCAAAACCCTCCTTGCACGTGCTGTGGCCGGCGAGGCGGGTGTACCGTTCTTCTACATGTCTGGCTCGGAATTCGAAGAAGTGTTTGTCGGCGTCGGCGCAAAGCGCGTGCGCGACCTATTCGCTGCTGCGAAGAAGCGATCGCCCTGCATCATCTTCATCGACGAGATTGATGCCATCGGGTCGCACCGCAACCCAAAGGAGCAACAGGCGATGAAGATGACTCTGAATCAGCTGCTCGTCGAGATGGACGGCTTCCAGCAGAACACTGGCGTCATCGTGATTGCGGCCACAAATTTTCCCGAGGCCTTGGACCGCGCTCTCGTCCGTCCTGGACGTTTCGACACCAACGTGGTCGTGCCGCTACCGGACGTTGGCGGAAGGAAGCAGGTACTCGAGCTCTACACGAAACCGGTCCCATTGGACAGTGACGTCGACCTTGAAGTGCTCGCACGAGCGACCCCCGGCTTCTCGGGTGCTGACCTTTCAAATCTGGTGAACAAGGCCGCGCTGCATGCCTCACACCTGGAGAAGAAGCGAGTGGCCATGGCTGACCTTGAGCATGCCTGCGATCAGATCCGAATGGGAGCAGAGAGAAAATCCGCAGTCATCTCGCCGTCTAACCTCAAGATCACCGCCTACCATGAAGGCGGACACGCTCTCGTCGCGCTGCACACGCGAGGTGCCCAGCCCATCCACAAGGCGACCATTGTGCCACGCGGCAACACGCTCGGCATGGTAGCATACCTGCCCGAGAAGGACCAGCTCAATCTTACTCGGGAGCAAATGCTGGCCCACATCGACATTTGCATGGGCGGCCGCATTGCCGAGGAGCTTATCTTTGGCAAAGACAACATCACGACAGGTGCCAGCTCGGACTTACAGCAGGCAACCGCCACCGCGCGCAACATGATCATCAAGTACGGGATGTCCGACTCTATTGGGCCCGTCTACTTCTCCAACGACGAGTTGGAGAAGCTCTCCGCTGCGGGACGTGAGGCTGTCGAGGCGGAGGTGAAACGGCTAGTGACCACGGCCGAGGCTAATGCACGCCGTATTCTCACGCAGCATTCGGGCGAGCTCCACAACCTTGCTCGAGGTTTGCTCGAGCATGAGACGCTGTCCCCCGAGGACATTCGCGACGTCATTGCTGGACGGCCACTCGCCTCGAAGACACGCTCCGAGAGTGCGGCCGCAGGGAGGGGCGCGGATACTGCGGGGGAGGCTTCACCACCGCCGGCAGTGAAGGAGAAGCCCACGCGTAAGGCAGGCATCTTTTCTCGCAAGGTTGACCAACAATGACAACGAAAGCAACCGTGGTGGTCAAGCAGTTGGCAATGATGATCGGTGGGGATCATGGGCGTTGCAGTTACGGGTCGCGGGGATGTTTCGGATGTGCTGCGGATGGATGCGAGACGTTGCCACTCAAAAAAATTTCTTGAACATACCGGTTATCGCCTAATTTGGACACTGGACACTGGACACTAGGTGTTGCGGGCGGGGGGAGGGATATTTTTGGATGCGTGCTATACTTAGCACGCCCCATCTCCCACCCCTCCTCGGTCCGGCAACTCCAGATCTCCAGATTCCCCCCCGCGTGGAAATTAACCCCGCGTCCCGAGAGCCCTCTTCATTCCTCTCTCGCCCGTCTCGCTCCTCGTCGTTCTTTCGGCAGTTCTCCCCCGCGATTACTAGTGTAGATGGTCCGTTTATGTTAGTCTTAGTCTTTTTGTGAGGTCGTTCTTTGTTTTTTCTCTGTTCTGTCTTCCTTCGTGATCTGCGCTGGTCCTGTTGCCTCCATCATGTCTGCCCCTGCCGTCACTCAGTTCGCATCCGAGCACTCGGGAGAGGTCCACGCCGGGCCTGGCACCCCTCCCTCGTCCCTGTCCCTGGTGACGAAGGGGTGTGGTAGGCAAGGTTAGTCTGGCTCGCAATGTGCGGTTGCGCCAAAGACGTTGCTCATGTGGTCTGGAGTGAGATTGTGGCTCCTGTGCGCGCCTGCGGCGCACGTGCGCACCTGTCTCGGCATGTCGTTCGAGTGGTTGTGAGTGGGCTGAGCTCTGGTCGTCGCAGGATTGGTACCTTAGACATGTGGTGGCCCGCGACATCGCGACATGGGTCAGCTGGGAGGTACTCCCGCAGGCGTGTCGGGCATCGTGCGACGGCTCACGACGGAGGGTCCGCGCGGGGGGGGGGGGAGGAGCAATGGAGGACCTCACTCAGAGTGCCCGACTTTGGGCGGCTCTGACGAGACTCAATGGGTGAGCTCCGAACCTCCGCGGCCAGATGGACTGAGGGGACACTATGCCCGAGGGCTGCGCACCGATTTCGGGCAACGGGTGCCCACCGTTGGGCCGAGAGGGCCGCCATGGCGGGGAAATCCGGTAGAGGGGTACGATTCCATGGATTTCGTACCCCAGGGGGGTACATTGTAGCACAAAACATTTTAACCGCCCTGGTTGGACGAACAGCTGCCGCGGGGAGGACGCCATGAACTGCGCTAAGTAGCGCAGCGCCGCCCCTTGCCGCCGGTTGTCGCCCGGCGACACCGACGATGTCTTCGGTCTTCGGGTCGTAGGCCACCACGCCACCACCCTCGCCGCCAGACGCTGGCTGCCCCGGCGCCGCCGCACCGAGCCGGCGAAGTCGCAGAGGACGGCCTGCAAGGAGGCCGCCAACTGCAGCTCCGTGATTGTTCGGGAGTTCTGTCCCCTTTCGGGGATGAGGGCGTAGCCGCCCGCGGGCGAGGCGCCGCGGACGTACATCCAGCGCCGCCGACGCCCTTCGTCGACGATGGCGAGGGCGCCGGCGAGAGTCGGCGCCCGGCCGGCTGCGAGGGCGGCCCTGGTGGCTTCCACAAGCGTGAGAGCGTCCGGTGGGCAGATATCGTCTGGGGCTGGGACTAGCGTGTCCTGCACGCCCGAGCGCGGCGGGGAGACAGGCGCGGTGGCGGTCGCGGAGTCGACCGCGCTGGCGGGGTCGGGCGTGCTGGGGACCGGGAGGGACGACATGGCTGTGCTGGCGAGAGAGAGAGAGGGGGGGGGAAGAGCTTGGGCGGTGCGGGGTCGCGCGCGGCGGAGAAGGGGAAAGAGGGGCTATCGGCGTCTTCCCCCCGCGGGGGAGGTGTCGGTGCGTGGCTCGGTAGTAAGTAGACTAGCCGAGCACCCCTCAGACGAAAAGGAAAAGGGTAGGCTACAACTGAGCGAAAACACTAGCCTCGTAGCGAAAGCACTTGGCCTTGCCGAAAAGCTCGCATAACACGATGTGTCGCCCTGTATTAATAAACCAACTGGAAGTGCGATTGATCAGTATAAGCCACCTACGACTAATATCGCAGCACGCAGGAAAACCTGAACCCTGAAACGAAAAGACATGATAAACAGGTCACTCAGCAGCACAGGAGGAGGGCGAGAACACGCCGCTGAGGACAGGTGCACCCCGCTCCGCTCGGACCCCCCCAAAGACCCGAGCCCCTAAAAAAAAACCTTCTAATATTCTTACCGCACTCGCGGCGAATGGAACCACTACTTACTACACGTAGCACGTAGCATACTTTCTACACCCCCACTCCCCCGGCCCTTCTCCCCCCGCCATAAGGCGACTCCCCCCGTGCACTACTAGGGGGATAGGGGTGAAGGGCTTAGATATGGTCCGGTGGCCCGCGCCCCCCCCCCGGTGATCTTTCCCCCCCTTCCTCCTGTGTCTCCGAGTGGGCGGCCGACTCTGTCCCGACTTATCCTGTAAACAGGAGCGGGACTTACCAATTTTTCGGTGGGCGGAGCTCTCGCTCCGCCCACCCCCTTCTCCGCGCTCTCTCTCCCCTCTCCTGCGGCACGCGCGATGGCGCGCCTGCGGCAGGCCTCCAGCTGCCCTCTGGCGGCCCCTGGAGGCTCCTGGAGGCCAGCTCAGGGGGCAGAGGAGGCTGGGGCTGGGCCCTGGCCTCCCCTGCCTCCCCCTCGCTGGCGCTCCTGAGCCTCTGGGGCCCCCACGCTGCACCTGTCTGCCTGTCGACCAGGGGGGGAGGGGGGTTGGAGCAATGGGCTGGTCACGAGGGGCCAGGATGGGCGAATGGGGCGAGCCTGTGGGGAAGGGAGTGGGTCAGTAGGGCAGTGGCCTCCTGGCAAGCCATCAGGCGTGCCAGGAGGATGAGTGGTTCCTCCCCCATGGCAGGGGAGGAGTGGAGAGAGGGGGGGGCTCGTGCCCCCCCATGGGGCAACCAAGTATAAACTTAGTTGAAGACCCGAGCCCCTAAGTAGAGCACGAGGGGAGTTGCCGCAAGGCGGGAAATGAGGGTGGGGAAGGGAAGAGGGCGTGGCTACGAGGGAACGTTCCAGTGCCACGAGTGAGGCGAGAATATTAAAAGGTTTTTTTTTAGCCGAGCACCCCTCTTCTTATCTCCGGTCTCGTGCGCCCCCTCGCTGCTCCGTCGCCGTTCACTAGCGCAAACTGAAGCCCGCTTGTTATGGAACAAGAACAAAAAGAAGTCCGATCCGACGCGACGTGTGGAGGCAGGGGGAGGAAGGGTAGGGCTGTGGCGGCGCTGTTAGGGGGTGGCTAGGCCAGCCTTTCTGTGCACGTGCCGCCGACAGCGCGATGCCACCACCTGTCACCGAGATGTGGGCTGATGAGACGAGGCTCAAGGAGTGGTACGAAGGGGGTGCGGCGTACTGGGCCACGACTGAGCCCACCAACGATGGCGTGCTCGGCGGATTCCGTGTGCACGAGGCCGACATCCGCGACTCGAGGGCCTTCATCTCGCCACTGCTGTCGAGTAAGCCGAAGCGTGGCCTCGATGTGGGGGCCGGTATCGGTAGGGTGACAGGTGGACTGCTTATTGAGCTGTGTGAGCACGTGGACCTTCTGGAGGAATGTGTCCCCTTTGTGGAACAGGCCCGAGTGCAGCTTGCGCACGCTGGCGATCGTGTCAACTTCTTGTGCATGAAGATGCAGGATTTCGCTCCTGAAGCGGGGTTGTACGACCTCATTTGGATACAATGGTGTCTTGGGTCACTTAGCGACGCCGACGTCGTCGCATTCCTCCAACGCTGCAGAAAGGGCCTTGCTGATCCCGGTGCGTTTCGCAGTAGCCAATTATCATGGACAGTTGTATCTCACCAGCTCGGCTGCACACCGCGCTGCTCTTCTCTGCATCGAGCGAAAGAAACTGTTTCGGCCTATCAGGTGGTCTGCTTGTCATCAAAGACAATGTGTTCGACGTGCAAAGTTGCACAGATGCATGGGAGAAGGGCAGTGATGGGGCAAAATATCTGGTGGACCAAAATGACAACTCGGTACGTGGGCACCTAGACTTTGTGTCCCCTTGGACATAGGCCGATGGTCTCGTCATGCGGGCCCAAACGAGTTTTATCCCCTCACCTGTTCAACTCCAGGCCAACGCTGCTTCCCGCGCACGGTCTTGGCTTGCATTGACTCGTGCTGACCTACCTTATGGGAATCAGGTGATCCGATCTCGGGAACATTTCAAGGCTTTATTGGATCGGTGTGGCCTGCAGCAAGTATGCCCGCCACGCAACGCAGACTTGGGTACTGATGAGCTGTACCCCGTGGAGATGCATGCGCTTCGTTGACGGATGATTCACAGCCGAGCAATGTGCGAGTGGGTGAGGAGGCCCAAGTTAATCGACCTGAACATTTCTTGAGCATACCTGAGCTTCACACGAATTCACCAGAGGGCGCTGCTCGCTCTGTGTGGCCACACGCACGTGTGGATGTGCGCAAGTTATCGGTTCTCCACAAATTTCCACTATCTGGGACGCCACGTTCAAAAAATGGCAACATTTGACATATGTGATTTTTGAAAATGCATATTTTCGCAACTGATGTCTGATGTGGACTTTGGGATGCCACTGAAGAAATGGCCATGTATCGCGCGGTACGCTACGCATGGCGGAGTGCGTTGTTGTTGCGGGTAAAGGGGGTTGCTCACTTCCCCTTGTACATTTCTCCCGCCATTAGGTTTACCTGCGTGACTCCCTCTCCGCTGTCACGCGTAGGGCGGTCAAACAGGGGCTTTTTAACTATTAGTAAGGGTTGGGCTGTATTTTTTGACCGTGGCGCAAGGCCCAATAAAAAATCTTCAGGGGGGGCCACCTGCCGCCACGAAAATCTTAGCCAGGAAATGGTGCGATTCTCCCCCCCTCTCCCCCCCCTCCGTCACGCGCGCTCACGCTCTACCCGTAAAGATTTGGCGGTCGCGCCCGCGGGGGGATCGGTTCCTTTATATCTAAGCTACATTCGGCATTTGATTCCCGCCCGATGCAGCGCCGTGTCGGGCTGCCGACAGTGCGACCACCCCCTGACCCTCTGGCATCATGGCCCGCGCAGCCCACCCAGCTCCTCACAGCGCGCGCACGCGGCTACCCTGGCTGCCACAGACCCCGCCTCGACCATCCCGACCCGCCCCTCGCAGGATTCGCCCTCACTCGAACTCGGCATCGAGAACCAGGACCAGCTCACCGACGCGGCCGTCCACGCGTGGCTGACGAGCCTCCGCGTTGAGGCTGCCCTCGCGGCCCTCCTCTCTCTGACAGTGCCAGATTCGTCGCTGATCGATGAGGCAAGACCCGTGGGCGGCCTCAGGACGGGCCACGTCGTAGCTCTCTACTCTGCAGCGAGCATAAAAGCCCAAGATCTTTTCAGAGCGCCTCACAGCGCATCTGGCGGGAACCCACCACCCAAAGCAGAAATCATCTTCTGCCGCTGGGTGGTGGGGGCTCGACAGGGCGTATGGGTTCATGTTTACCCGGTGTTGACCCACTTTGCGTTAACACCTCCATTGGCTAGGTGTGGCACATGCGTTAACACCTCAATCTGCAAGTGTTGGTACCATCAGCGGGTTAACACCACACCGCCGCACCGCCGGTACTGTGTACTGTGTAGCTACGGTGCACCCACGCGCCCACGCACCCACGCACCCACTGACTCTTACGTGCCGCGCGTGCGCGCGCACGAGGAGCGAGGAGCGAGGAGCTGCACGGCCAAGTGGGGAGTTGCTCTTCGGCGCGGGCGCCACGGCCGACTCGGAGCTTGGCGCGGCTGCTGCACTTGCTGCATGCGCGCGCTAGCTGCGCTGCTGCCGCTACGCGGGCGGTGCGCCGGCGCACGATGGGACCGTGCTAGTCCCTGTGAACGTGGGCCGCCTGCTGCGTGGGGAGGCGGCCGCGGGCGCAGATGCGCCGGCGGTGCCCGCCGACGCCTTCACGGCCGTGGACCGGCTGCTCGCCGCTCGCCGCGCTCGCCGCTGTGCGCGACCGGCCGACGCTCGCACGCTCGCGTTGCGAACTGCACGTCGCCTGCGCGTTCCACCTGCGCGGCCCCGCGCTCAGCGACGAGGCGGCGCTCGCGCGCGTCCCGATGGTCATTTTGTCATGTGACCGCGCATTCCCTTGCGCGCGCTGCCGCGCTGCTCGCTAAAGCAAGCAGCAACTGCAGCACTTACAAATGGAAGTGCGTCAACACTGTGTCAACACTTGTTGTGCCCTGCGTCAACACTTGGAAGAGGCCAGATGGGTTAACACCTTGCCCAAGCTACTGTAATGGGCCCTCGAGGGCGTGTCAACGTGAACCCATACGCCCTGCGGCTCGATCGAACGGCCCTCTGCCTATGAGTCTGTACGTAGTCATCGCGTGTTCGACAATCCTCTGACTCCATGTTTCAGGTCTCATGTCACTTGCTTGGTAATAGCCTCCACTTCATTCAACCTCAACTAGGCAACCAGGTGCCAGGTGCCGGGTGGCGCGACGCAGGAATGTTACAGGTTTGGATGCCGCCGACTTAGGCGAAGAATTGTTGCTGGCCTATGTCCTATGTCTTTGACGCTTGAGCACATTTCAGCTTCGAAGGTAAGCTTGTACCTTTCTCGGGAATGGCAACGATTGGGAGAATCAGGGTTTCGCCTTTGGCGATGGGGGAGCGTCAGAGTTTTATTGTTCTTGTTGTGTTAGTATAACCTTAGTGCTAGTGCTGAGGGACCGTAGCACCGTAGCCGTAGCCCTTCGACGGCAACGGAGCCCCTACCCCGCGATGGGGGTGTGCGCGGTTGGCGCATGGCTCGTCCGGTGTATGTGGCTAGGAATGCTAGCTAACAAGATGTCATACGACGCTATAAGCTCTAACGCTCATGGTAGTCAGAAGTCAGCTTCTCATAGAATGAGTAGAGTCAGTTGGTACCAAAAATGGCTGGTGCCCATCCGATGAGAGTAGTCGAACCCTATACGAAGTAAAGAGAGGTCGATGTGCGGGGCGGGTGGTCGCGTGTCCGCGCAGGTCCGAATCCCGCAGCACATCGCGTGCGGAGGGGAGGCGAGAGAGAGAGAGGGGGAGAGAGACGCGTGGCGAGAAGGAGGCCGAAGACGGGGGAAGGGGGGGGGGGGCGGGGGAGAAGCGCGGAGGGGCCCGCGCAGGCCTCCCCCCCCCCTTCGCTCTCTCTCTCTCTCTCTCTCTCTCTCTCTCTCTCTCTCTCTCTCTCTGTCTGTCTGTCTTCGATGGCTCTCTCTCTGGATATGATGACGCTCCTCCGGAGAACGTCGGAAAGAAGGAACAGAAGGCTCAAGCGGAATCTTCTTCCATCGCGCCGCGTCGCCAGCGCGCGGGAGCTCCTCTCCTTCTCTCCCTGCATGCTCCCATTTCCCCCTTCAAGCCCCCCCCCACCCCACCCACCCACCCGCCTTCCTCTGATTCCTGTGGGGGGCGCCCCCCCCCCTCTCGGCCGACGCCCGCATCTCGCCCCTCTCGCTGCGCCCCCCCCCCCCCCCGCGCCGCCGGCCCTTCCCCCCCTCCCCCCCCCCCTCCCCCTCTCCCCCGAGGCCCCGTCCCGCGCGAGCTCGCCCCTCCCCCCCCTCCCTCCCTTCTCCCCCAGCCCTCGCGCCCCCCCCCCCCCCCCCCTTCTTTCTCTCCCCCCCCTCCCCCTCACCTCCCTTTCCCTCGTCTCTCTCCCCCTCTCCCCTCCACGTATGCATGCCGACCTCGCCCCGCCTCCCCCCCACCCACCCCAACCTTCCGACTCATCCCAGCCCCTCGGCGCTCGGGAGCAGAGGCTGCCCCGCCACTGCGCCGCGCTAGTCGACGCGCAGACACCACCTAGACCGCTAGGTCCCAACGCCCAAAGCCAAGCCGCTCTGCCCTCACCTCCAGCCCTCGCAAGCGCCGAGGAGGCGCACCGGGACAGATCACCACACAGCCATCTCCGCGGAGACAGTGTGGAAAGCCAAGCCCAGGGCACACTGGAAGTGTGATACGGTGCACATGGACCTCACCACGTTTCGCCTTTTGCTTCCGCAGTTCAAACCTACTAGCCATGTCTGCCAAGCGTGTCAAGGTCGCCGCTGAGGAGCGCATCTTCATGTTCTCCTCCGAGTCCGTCAACGAGGGACATCCGGACAAGGTTGCCGACCAGGTGTCCGACGCCGTCCTCGACGCCTGCCTCGCTGCCGACCCCTACTCGAAGGTGAGTCTATCATGCCCTCCCAGTCTTGTCTCCTCATGCCCACTTCTGGCCATTCTGGATGATGCGGTGCTTTCATCCCGCATCATTTCATCATGATCATTGACCGTGGGGCCGCTCATATTTACCCTCAAAGGTTGCGTGCGAGACCTGCACCAAGGACAACATGGTGATGGTTTTCGGTGAGATCACCACGTCGGCTAAGCTCGACTATGACAAGATCGTCCGCAACGAGGTGGGCCCTTCTCCGCGGCATCATGCACCGGCCCAATTGGCGTGGCACACACGGCCACGCGTGCCGCATCTGGACTCATGCAAACCACCGGCCTGTGCTGTCAGGTTAAGAAGATTGGCTTCGACTCGTTCGTCGATGACCTCTCGTCTGTCGACTCCAAGGGCCTTTCGTGCGACTCTTGCGAGGTGCTCGTCCGCATCAACAAGCAGTCGCCCGACATCGCTGGTGGCGTGCACGTCGGCAAGTCCGACCTCGACGTCGGTGCGGGTGACCAGGGCATCATGTTCGGCTACGCTTCTGACGAGACCGAGAGCGCAATGCCTCTGACCCATTTGATGGCCACCAAGCTCGGCAAGACGCTCACAGATGTCCGCAAGGACGGCACTTTGTGGTGGCTCCGTCCTGATGGCAAGACCCAGGTCACCATCAAGTACAAGCAGCACACTGATGGCTCGGTCGAGCCCCTCAGCATCCACACCATTGTCATCTCGACGCAGCACGCCGAACCCCTTAAGGCTAAGCGCACCGTCGAGCAACCGGGCACCGACTTCCGTGGCAAGTACACTGGCCCGGAGATGCTTGCCCCGTCCATGGAGGAGATGAACGAGCTGATCCACGAAAAGGTTATTGTCGCTACGCTCGACTCCATCAAGCTGAAGAACGGCAATACCGCTCTCTCCATCTACGATCGTAAGTCGTGCAACCTCCACATCAACCCGTCGGGCAAGTTCATCATTGGCGGCCCGCAGGGTGACGCTGGCCTCACCGGCCGCAAGATCATCATTGACACCTACGGCGGCTGGGGCGCCCATGGTGGCGGCGCTTTCTCGGGCAAGGATCCGACCAAGGTCGACCGCTCGGCCGCCTATGCTTGCCGCTGGATGGCCAAGTCCGTCGTGAAGGCTGGCCTTGCCAAGCGCGCGTGCGTGCAGCTCTCCTACGCCATCGGCGTCGCCAAGCCGCTTTCCCTCTTTGTTGAGACGTACGGTACTGAGCAGGGCGACCTCTCTGCGGCTGCCATCACTGACATCGTGAAGATGCACTTCGACTGCCGCCCAGGTGCCCTCGCTCGCGACTTGAAGCTGCGCCAGCCCAAGTACAACGTGACCGCTGCCTACTGCCATTTCGGCCGCGAGCCCTACACTGAGGGTGACCTCACCTTCTTCTCGTGGGAGAACCCTATTGACCTTTCCAAGTACGCCTCAATGTCGGCCGTGGACGTGGAGAAGGCTGTTGCCGCCGAGAAGGACAACATCCTCACCAAGTGGGTCGATTGAGTAGGCAATACGTACTCTCGACTGACTTCGGGAGTATTGGGCGAGGTGATGCAGAAACGACGCTACGCTTCACTCACGGATCATCGGCTTGGGGGAGCTTGGGACCCTCCCGCTTTTGGGTAAACGGACATTGCTTAGCAGTTGGCGGGTCTCTTGTTCCCCAGAGTGTCTTTGTGCACCGATCCATATTTCGTATTGCGGACCGCACGACAGCCGCCGCAGAGACAGTGAGGGCGTTTTGTTGTGAGTGCGTTGTCTCGTATCGCATGATGAGTGACAAGTGACAAGCTGTCTGTGAGATGTGTGAACTGATTGTTTTAAAAACACGGCGTGTCATAGTGATAGTGAAGTGGAAGTGAGAACACGCCGGTGCTGTCGCGCAATTAGCATCAAATAGTCATATTGCACCTAAGTTTATAAAAAAACATCTGAAGATTCAGGCTACTACCGCTAGCTATAAAGACCACGCACTCACGGTGCCGACTCACGCCATCGCCTATACCCCAGAACACTCACTCCCTTTACACTACCCCCTTCATTCCTTTGTCTTTGGTATCGGGGGGGGGCCCGCGTGCACTACGACGGGCCAAGCGCAAGGGGCGGGCTGGGGCAGACCTGTTGCTGGGTGTTCCTGTGGCAGACAAACGTAAAACGCCTTCTGAACTATCTTATATTGTCCCCGGGGGGTCTCGGCCCCCGCCCTTCGGCCTTTCTTCGTCCGCTGCCGCACTTTCGCGGTGTTCGCTTGCCGCGCGGGGTGTCCTCCCGTTGATATACCGTAAACAGGCGGTTCTCTTACCTATTCTCGAGCTGGATCGTGTCGTTTTTTTTGTCGTTCTTTTCCCGTCGTTCTCTTCGTTCTCCTACGGGCGTGTGCTGCATGTCGCGCGCCATGGCCACCTTCTGGGGGGCCCCTCGGGGCCCTTGGTTGCGATGGACGATGGGATGCGGCTCTTAATAAAAAAAAATTCCAACTGGGAAGATGCGCACCTGCACTGAGCCGCTGGCCGATGCCGCACGCCGACGCAGGTGAAGATGTCCCTGCAGGCCCTGCAGAGAGCCCGGGGGCGGGCGGGCGGGTCATCTGAGCGCCCCGGCTTGCATTCATGGTCATGTCTGGGGCCTAGGCTCCTTCAGAAGTCCTTCAGATGGCGAAGGGGTAGCGTTGCGCACTCCCGGGGTTGCTGGTTGCTGGAGTGCTGCAGCGACAAACGACAAACTGCGAGGATGCTGCTGAGGCCGTAGAGGTCGCCAGTCGAGCGCCCGAAGTCAGTGATGTCGCAGATTTGGCAACCAGTGGTGAGTCAGGCGCTCTCCGGCTCGGCTCCTTCAGAAGGCGAAGGCTTAGCGTCACGCATTCCCAGTGTTCCCTTCGCGGGGCGCGAGTAGGACGGTGAGGTCGTTTGCCTTCATTTGGTACCCCTCGTTTCCAATTACGCGATGCGCCGCTCCCGGTACAAAAACAATCATATAGTATTTGAGCAAAGGCACCCACCTCACAGTGCTCAACCATATCTATAAATGGAATAACGGCTGATGATGTAGTACTCAAGCGATTGCAATGGATCATTATCACAGAGTGCCGTCATCTGCCAACACAACCCATTGGTCCTTACCGATAGAATCGTCTTTACCGATAACTTTGTCTGCCAGATTCCTTTTCATCAAGTCATCAGCCTCTTTCATCATGTGCACCACCTTCTGGACTCTTCTCTACATTATCATCTGCAGTTGATGCACATCGAGTTCTTAGGGTTCCCGAGTCATTTGCACATCGACTTCTAGACCTCGCCTTCATCTTGGGGATCTCAGCTCACTCTAGATCGACTTAGTGCACCTAAGGAATCTCACCTTCATCAACACTCACGACGCTTCATCGGCTCATACTAAGGCAATACTCGCCGATTCCCTAAATCCTTGATTCCTTCTTTGTTCCCTCGCACGCCTTCCTGTTTGTCTCAGAGTATCATCCAAAGAACCGTGGTGGGGTATATGTAAGGGTTTGTGCGAATGTGCTTATTGTAGAATCACCGTGCCCCAGGGGTATCTTGGTGAGTTCCCCAGTGCCCCCAGGTGTCCCAGGTTCTGACCCTCACCCCTGTAGCACTGTCTCTCTCACTGTCTGTCATGACCTTACTGCTTTTTGTTGCCGCCCTGGCTGCTCCCTGGCAGCCAGTGCGATATGGAGCTCCCACCCAGGTGTGTGCCACTGCCATGCCTCTGTCCATGCCTGCCTGCCTGTCCCTGCCAGACTCGCACTCGCTCGTCGCACTCGACGAGCGTCGAACTGCAGCATGCGCACCTCACCGCAAGCGAGCGTCATCCCATTGCACCAAGGGGGAGACCTTGGGGGCAGTGGGATGGGCCCTCTTCCTCCCCTGCCCCTTCTGTCTGCCTCAGGGTGAGCCCTCTGCAAAAATCTGCGATGAACTCGTGTCGAAGAACGCCGTCACCGGCGTCTTTTCACCAAAACGCCCAAGCGCATCGCCTTATCGTCCCACTCTTCCTTTCTTACATCTCCACCCCAAGGCCCTTTGGCATGGAGGAGGTGTTTCCTCTCCCTCTATCCTTTCCCTTATGTCTCAGGTCTCTAGCTTTGGTGAAAATCTCTCCCCCATCATAAACATGCAAGAGGAATCTCGCGGTTTCCTAAACCTCTCTCCTACGCGCGTTTGCACGCAATTCTCACTCTCACTTCAGCCACCACCCCTCACTCCCCCCCTTCTGGGATGGGGTGGACTTCTCTTCTCTGATAAATGGTTGCAGGCCCTCCTTGACCAGCTGTCATTCTATGGAGCCCTCCATTCTGTCCCATCTGGACCTCTACACTCATCACGTGCCGCTCGTCGCGCCGTCACTCGCCGCCGCCGCCACTCACGTGCTATCTACTCCTCCATCTCCTATGTTGGAGTTTTGGGACTTCTCTTCTCTGATACATGGTTGCAGGCCCTTCTTGACCAGCTGTCATTCTATGGAGCCCTCCATGCTGTCCCACCTGGACCTCTACACCCATCACGTGCTGCTCGTCGCGCCGCCACTCGACGCCGCCGCCACTCACGTGCTATCTTCCCCTCCATCTCCTATGTTGGAGCCTTCATGGCGTCTCTCCATCGCCTCCTTGGTTGCTGCCATTTGGCTTTCTCGTTTCTGCGACACTCAACCACTTTTGCTGTCTGTGCCGCATTTGTTGCTGCCAAAGATCTGCGCACTCGGGGCAATACTTGGCTCGTCACGTTGCTCGCAACTTCTACGGTTGTACGCCATACAGCCCGTCGCACCCTATCACTCTCCCTCTACAAAGTTTACAACCCACTAAGCTCTTGGGCTACCTCTCTTTTCTCGGTCTCCTTCTCTCTCTACCTCAGTGCCCGGAAACTCTTTACCTGGGCAACCGAGCGCTTCGCTTACTATCAACGCTGCAGCACGGATGAGAGGGGAGAAGATGATGCTCCTCTAGTTCTCCCACTCAAGAAGAAGAAGTCCGGCTATGCGGCTTTTCTAGCCCGTGAACGCCATCGAAATCTCTTGGAGTCACAACGCATTCGTGCTCGCGCCGAGTCCGCCTGTCTTGTCAGGTCGTCTACTCCGTTATTTCGGTTCTCAGCGCCTCGGCCCTCCTTCATGGTGCTTCTCTTACTTTTGTCCCAGCTACCCACCTTCGTTTGTGCGCCGGCAAATTCAGAGGCTTCTACTTTGCCCACCTTCTCTGGCGAGAGGTCTGAATACATGGAATGGGCCATCCTCTTCTCCGGCTACGTCGCGTGGAAGCTCACAGATGCCATCTACCTCCTTGAGGATGATGTTACCCGCCCAGATGTGGAAGGGGAGAAGCAACGGTCCTATGACACTCTCAATGCCCGACTTTATGGCCTCCTTCTCCAGGCCCTCCCATCATCCTTGCGTGTGTCCGTCTTTCATGGCCATGCAAACGATGGTGTGGGCGCCTTGCGCTACCTGCGTGCCACCTTTGCCGCCAAGAAAGATGATGCTGCCGATTATGCTCACTACCTTGGCATGGCACAGACGCATGTGATTGATGCTAGGGCTGGCCTCGATCTTACCGACCTACGCCGCCAATATGACAACATCAATATGGCCGTCGCGGGCATTAAGCGCACGGGCAAACCCCCTCCGGACGATGCCACCCTAATTGCTTTCTTTGATCATTCGCTCCCCTTGGCCTACTCACAACTCCGACAGTTCGTACGCGGCAGGCGGCTAACCTCTTTTGTGGACCATTATGAAGAATATGTCAGTCAAACTCGTGCGGAGCTCTCGGCTCAACGTCCTGCTGCACATGCTTTCGCCGTCACCGCACCTAAATCCTCGTCCAAAGGGAAAGGTCGGCCGTCAAGCGAGCGTCCTCCGCCGAAGGGTGAGCCCATTTGCCTTCGTTGTTTGGGCCCACACAATCGGCCATTTTGCAAACAGCCCACAGCCAAGTGCCGCGGGTGTGGAGCTGACCATCATGGAGACATATGCCCCCGCTTATCGACATCTACGACCTCCAGCACTCGCTCTAGGCTCACACGACGTGCACTCGAATTACTCGACCGTGATGCCTCTCGTGTTGCAACTGCGCCTGCTTCAACCTCATCGTCCACCTACGCCCAGGCTGCTGCTGCCACTACCCCTACACCTACGGCAACAAATCCACCTGAAACACCACAGGCGCCACACCAGCCACCTCCTACAAGTGGCACTCCTCTCATGGCCTATACCCAGGCCCATGCCGCGGCGTCTGCCATTGCATCGGATCAACATGATGCAAATGGTGCCATCCAAGCCTACACTGCTAGCATGCGAACCTTTGGCTATGCCCTTTGTGCCAAAGGTCCCTTGCCCCTTCTTGTGACCGAGGCTGAGGCTAAGACGCCGATTGAAGAAGAAGCCCTTGTTGACTCCATGGCTACGTTTTGGGTGGTTAGCCGTCTTGACTGCCTGTGGCGTATCACGGATGCCCACCCTCGCCTAGGTGTTGACACTGCTGCTGGTCCCGTTGTCGCCCAGGCGGTTGGGATTGCTTTGGTGTACCTTCTTGTCGGCGACACTTGGGAATGCTACGAAATTCCAAATGTTCTTGTCTTGGCTGAGTGCAGTACTATACTGTATTCTACACGGGTTATGCGAGACCTTTTTGGTTTCCGCCATGACCTCGATGCCGGCTACATCCATGTTCCTGGCGCTCATCCCATACGTGTCCGCGATGACTCGGCCGCGTTTCGCATCCCAGTGCGATTCGTGGCACCCTCTGACACTCGTCCTCACTCCGTCCGCTGCCCACGTCGCCCCTCCGCTGCCTCTGCTTCGGCAGCTGCCGTTGTGGCGCATGGAGATCTTGCCTCACACGCTCTGCTATATCGACGTCTCGGTTTTCCTTACGCTGACCAATGGTCGCTTGTGCCCACCGCCACCGTTGGTCACAACTTGTCTTGCCACCGCCCCCCGACTGGCCTCCCCATGCCAGAAGCAGTTGTCCGTGGTCGCATGCGCGCCGCCCCTTTCTCCCGCCTCCCAACTTCCCTTGACGCCCAACCGCCTCCCGGAGCCATGGTCTACATGGACTTTGCCGGCCCACTTTTGGAGAGCGTCCTCTTCAAGTACACATGCTACTGCGGTACTGTGGATGCTGGTAGCGGCTTCACCCGGGTATGGCCCGCGCGAGCCATGACCGCCGAGGTCGCCGCCTCAGCCCTTGGCCAATTCATTGCCGATGTCGCCGCTCATCTTAGCTCCCTTGACGGCACATACAAGCCCTCCATTGTGCGATCCGACAAGGGAAGCGCTTTCCTCTCCTATCACTTCCGAGACTTCCTCGCTCACCGTCGTATCCGCGTGAGCTACTCATCAGAATACACGCCGCAACAAAACTCACATGTGGAACGTATGTGGGGCGTCACTTTTGGTACAGCTCGCGTCCTTCTTGCTGCTGCTGGTCTCCCTCCTTCCTTTCATCCCTTTGCCATGCAGACAGCGGTTTGGATCACCAACAGGCTTCCACGACCTTCTCGCCGGAACTTGTCGCCTTATCACCTCCTCACTGGGCACCCCCCTGACATCCGTTGTCTATATGCTTTTGGTTGCCTTTGTGCCGTCGTTGCCCCCGTGCCGCGACGCGTTGGCGATCGCCACTTCGCCGACAGAGGTTGGTATGGCCTCTACATGGGGCCTTCTGAGGAGAGCCCTGGCCATGTTGTCTACTTACTCGACTCCAAAAGTGTAATGGTTGCAGCCAAGATCCGCGTATGGGAGGACCAGTTCCCGGGCCTCAAGGATGAGCCTAGACCCAGCTGGCTTGAGGATGACGATGATTCAGCTGCCTCTGCACCTGCCCCCTCTCCTGCACCCGTTCCAACTCCTGTACCTGCACCTGTTGCTGCACCATCTGCGATTCGTCGCTCCCCACGCCTCCTCGAGCTCGAACAACAACATCATGGTATGAATACCACTTCTGCTATTACACCTGCGTTGCACAATGCCTCTATGGCTCAGGCTGCAGCAGTCTTTGCTCTTGGTGCTGCAGCAATGGGGTTCGATTCTCGTACTGATCCTTTATGTTTTGCTTTTACTTCCGACCTGCTCACTACCGACGACAGCTGTCCACCTTTTGCTCACGCCGGTAGCGACCATTCACTCTTCGCTCAAGCCGTCACCGTCGTTGCCGACATGGGGGATGTGACGGTCCCCGAGACGTACCGTCAAGCGCTTCAGTCCACCCATGCCGACTATTGGCGCGTAGCTATCAACAAGGAGCTCGGCGGCCTCATGGCACTTCGCACTTGGGAGTGCGTTCCCGAGGACGCCATGCCCGAGGGCGCCAACCTTATGCATTGCCATTTTGTCTTCGCCGTCAAACGCAAAGCCGACGGCTCCATCGAGAAATTCAAGGCCCGTCTCGTTGCCGACGGCAATACTCAACGATACGGAGTCGATTTCGACCGCATCTTCTCTACCGTGGTCAAAACGGTTACCATCCGTCTCGTGCTTGCCATCGCTACCGCTCATGATTACAACTTGTCCTCCATCGACGTCCGCCAAGCTTACCTGCAAGCCACTCTTCCACAACCCCTCTTCATGCGCATGCCACCTGGCCTCCCGCCTCGTGACTGTCGCGGGGTTCGTCTCGTATGCAAATTATTGCGCTCAATCTATGGCCTCCGTCAAGCTGGGCGCGAATGGGCCGAGCTTCTCACCTCCTTCCTCTTGAAGTGGGGCTTCACGCGCTCCACTATCGATGTCTGTCTCTACATCTTCACCAGCGGCTCGTCTTTGCTTTGGGTGCTGGTGTACGTGGACGACGCCCTCATCGTCGATAATGACTCCGGCCTCCGCGCTCGTTTCGTCCACGATCTCGGCGATAGGTTTCCCATTGAAGACAAGGGCGAACTCTCGTGGATCCTCAATGTTGCCGTGGCTCGTGACCGTCCGCGTCGGATCCTCACCTTATCTCAGAGTCTTTACGTCTCAGATCTCCTTCAACGGCATGATGCTTTCCTATCTAGCACTACGACACGCACCTTCAAATCCCCTCTCGGCGCCCTCCACCTCGATCCGTCTGATTCACCCACGCCTGGCTCTCCTGCTTTTGAATCTATGGCCTCCAAGCGCGACACCTATATGGCCATCGTCGGGGGCCTCCTCTGGCTTGCTAACATGTCTAGGCCAGATCTCGCATATGCAGCCTCGCAGCTCTCGCGCTTCATGACCAACCCTGGTCCTACGCACTTCGCCGCTGCCGTCCGCGTCCTCTGCTACGTGCGTGACTCCTCCACCTGCGCTCTGCTCTTTCGCCCAGACCCCTCGCTACCCTTTCTAGTCCATGTCGACTCGAATTGGGAATCTCGCTTCTCTTGTACGGGCGCCATCTTTTTTCTGTACGGCTGTCCTGTCCACTGGTTCTCCAAGACCCAACGATCCGTCTCGTTGTCGAGCGCCGAGGCCGAGTACTTCGGTGCCATGCTTGCTGCCCGCGACATCCTCTTCGTCCGGGATTTGCTTGTCGACCTATCTCTCCCGCCGGATGGCCCTACCCTTCTGTGCTCCGACTCCAAGTCTGCCATCAACATGTCCCTCGACCCCGTTGCCTTCAAAAAGACCAAGCACATAATGCGCGCCGCAGCTTTCCTCCGCGACCTCGTTGCAAAACACGCCCTCGCTATGCGACATGTCCCCGGTAACCTTATGCTTGCTGACATCCTCACCAAGCCCCTTGGGCCCGCTCCCTTCTGCCGTCTCCTATCCCTTCTAAACGACTGCGCATCCATCATTGCACAAAGTCTGACGAGTTCAAATTCAAGTTCCGCCGAAGAAGCTACGGCAGGGACGTCTGCCTCTAAGACTGCCTCTGACGAAAAGCTCCAGTGACATACACCACTCCGAGTATTACGACTGTCATGCAAGGCATTCTCCATTCTTCTACCTTTATCCTCTGTATCTAAGCCTCACCCTCCGTGCTCGCCTTATGGGGGGGTATCACAGAGTGCCGTCATCTGCCAACACAACCCATTGGTCCTTACCGATAGAATCGTCTTTACCGATAACTTTGTCTGCCAGATTCCTTTTCATCAAGTCATCAGCCTCTTTCATCATGTGCACCACCTTCTGGACTCTTCTCTACATTATCATCTGCAGTTGATGCACATCGAGTTCTTAGGGTTCCCGAGTCATTTGCACATC
Organism: Isochrysis galbana; assembly: GCA_018136815.1. Taxonomy (NCBI): domain Eukaryota; phylum Haptophyta; order Isochrysidales; family Isochrysidaceae; genus Isochrysis; species Isochrysis galbana. The sequence continues at coordinate 2,668,120 of CM030937.1, forward strand.
GACTTCTAGACCTCGCCTTCATCTTGGGGATCTCAGCTCACTCTAGATCGACTTAGTGCACCTAAGGAATCTCACCTTCATCAACACTCACGACGCTTCATCGGCTCATACTAAGGCAATACTCGCCGATTCCCTAAATCCTTGATTCCTTCTTTGTTCCCTCGCACGCCTTCCTGTTTGTCTCAGAGTATCATCCAAAGAACCGTGGTGGGGTATATGTAAGGGTTTGTGCGAATGTGCTTATTGTAGAATCACCGTGCCCCAGGGGTATCTTGGTGAGTTCCCCAGTGCCCCCAGGTGTCCCAGGTTCTGACCCTCACCCCTGTAGCACTGTCTCTCTCACTGTCTGTCATGACCTTACTGCTTTTTGTTGCCGCCCTGGCTGCTCCCTGGCAGCCAGTGCGATAATCATAAGAAGGAAACTTTAAAAATTCATCACACCTCTCTTTCTGCCATATGCCAATTCTCTCGGCCGGAGACGACGCACGAGGGAGACGCCGCCGGGGGGGGACATTCGCCCATAATATTTTTATCGAGATGATAATGGAAGTGCGAGTAGCCATGCCACCAAAGGGAAAAATGAAACCCCCGTCCCCAGCAGATCCAGAACTGCAACGCCAATTTGACCTCGAAAAAACAGCATCAGTTAAAAATAAAGAATTCCAGAAGCGAGTGGCAAGCTCTGAACAGCTAGCCCGGAAAGTCATCCACCCACCAAAAACATGAGTACTAGTGCGTGCGCCCCTCGATGAAAAGAAAACGCGCGCACCAATCCGTCATCAGATCTGCAGGTACCACTACGACACGTGTATTCACCACAGCACTCCGAGTTATTTTGGCACACCGACCCTGGCTCGCGGCATGGCGTCTCACACACTCCATCGTCATTGCACTCAAGTCCTTCACAGCACTCGTCGCCATAACTGCACCCCCCCCTTTTCTCGATCCTTGAATGACACCACCACTTGTACGGGCATGCGCACGAGAGGGCGACGATGTGCAAACCGCCACACCCATTGCCTCCACAACCGCCCACGGCGCCAATCCCGCAGTCACCGCCAACATCCCCTCCACCCCCTTTGCCACCTCCGCCACCACCCTCCTCACCTCCACCATCACTGCCCCCCTCACCCCCTTCACTTCCCTCTCCGGCACCACCTTCGCCGTTCCAACTACTCGCTGCGCTCGCTGCGCTTGAGTTGTGCAGACGGCGATGTCCTACGCACGCTCACCAAAGCCGCGCTCCCATGCCTCTCGCCCATCGAGTGGAGTACCTTTAGTGTATCCTCGAACCGCTCCACCGTGCGTCTGTCCAATGCGGATCTCGACGACGAGGCCTTGGACATGGTCTGTCGCGTGCTTGAGGCAAGAGCGTGTCGGAGGACCAATACGCTCATCCTCGACCGCAACCGGATCGGACCGGCGGGCGTGCAGCGCTTGTGCGAGCTCGCGCGGAGCTTTCGGTTGTCGTCGGTAAACCTTTCGTGCAACCCGATTGGCGCGGAGAGTCAGCCTATGCTCTCACAGCTGAGGAAGCTCAAGGTGCAGGTCACCCTGCTGTGATCACAATGCAATTGAGTGTGTGTGTTGGGGGGGGGGGGGGGAGGGGGAGAAGGGGTCGAATACTCTAGTAAATATAACATGTATATATGCGGGGGTAAATTTTCCCCCGTGTTCGGGTGGTGCACTGGGACTTTTTATGGCCCGCACCTTTTGCGCTGCTGCCGCTGTGCGGGCGGCGCACCCGCGTACGACAGGACCGTGCCGCTCCTTGTGCGCACGTGGGCCAACTGCTGCGTGGGAAAAAAAAAACCTTTTAATATTCTTACCGCACTCGCGGCGAATGGAACCACTACCCACTACAAGTAGCACGTAGCATACTCTCTACACCCCCATTCCCCGGCCCTTCTCCCCCCGCCATCAGGCGGCTCCCCCCGTACACTACTAGGGGGATTGGGGTGGAGGGCTTAGATATGGTCCGGTGGCCCGCGCAACCCCCCGGTGATCTCTCCCCCCCTTCCTCCTGTGTCTCCGAGTGGGCGGCCCACTCTGTCTCGTCTTATCCTGTAAACAGGCGCGAGACTTACCGATTTTCCGGTGGGCGGAGCTCTCGCTCGCGCCCACCCCCTTTTCCGCGCTCTCTCTCCCCTCTCCTGCGGCACGCGCGATGGCGCGCCTGCGGCAGGCCTCCAGCTGCCCTCTGGCGGCCCCTGGAGGCTCCTGGAGGCCAGCTCAGGGGGCAGAGGAGGCTGGGGCTGGGCCCTGGCCTCCCCTGCCTCTCCCTCGCTGGCGCTCCCGAGCCTCTGGGGCCCCCAGTCTGCACCTGTCTGCCTGTCGACCAGGGGGGGAGGGGGGGTTGGAGCAATGGGCTGGTCACGAGGGGCCAGGATGGGCGAATGGGGCGAGCCTGTGGGGAAGGGAGTGGGTCAGTAGGGCAGTGGCCTCCTGGCAAGCCATCAGGCATGCCAGGAGGATGGGTGGTTCCTCCCCCATGGCAGGGGAGGAGTGGAGAGAGGGGGGGGCTCGTGCCCCCCCATGGGTCAACCAAGTATAAACTTAGTTGGAACTGCTGCGTGGGGAGGCGACGGCGGGCGGCGGTCCGCCGGCGGCACCCGCCGCCGCCTTCGCGGCCGTCGACCGGCTGCTCGCCGCGCTCGCCAGTGTGCACACAGCACACAGCAGGGGCCACGACCGAAGCTTGCCCAGCCACTCACCACATTTGCCGCGTTGTCCGAGACAAGAATGAAGACGCGCTAGAAAAACATCATGCGACAGCCCGGCCGCGACACAGGCTTCTCGCGTCCGGCCGTCGGTAGCGGTTCCTGTGTGCCGCTCCGTAAATAAACGTAAACGGAGAGGCAGCGCGCGCGCCTCCATGGTCCATGGCGACCAAGTATAAAACCAGGAAGAAGGGGGGTGGGGGGAGGTCAGTACGAGTGCTGGCCCATGCGGGCCCCTGGGCCTTGGCCTTGGGAGTGCGCCTCGCGCCTCCTGACCCGTGCCCACTGGCACTGGCCACTGGGGGCGTCTGGGGGGGCTGCTCAGTAGGCTGTGAGTGCTCTCAGCTCATGTGCTAGGAGGAGGCAGAGCCTGAGGTTGACCGACGGGTCCCCCGGAGGGGAGTTGGAGCCCGGGAGGGAGGGCACGAGGCGCCTCCCCCATGTGAACCAAGTATAATTTCGTTTCACTCATAATACAGTAATATGATTCATACACTCACACTCAATCAGCACGAGCCCGTACCCACGCGCCCGCATGGTGCATGGTCACCACTGCCCTCCAATCACATATCTCAGCCCTCCATATTACCCACATCCACGTAAGGTCACGGCGCACCTGCCCGCCCGTTCGATGAACGATTGCACAAGTGATGTCGGGACAGAGACAGAAAGAGGACCCCTTTGCCTCCACCAACAACCCAATGACCACAAAAAGGCGTACATATGGTGCTTCCGCATGTGCTAGGTATCCCTTCATGGACATACTGTAATGCCCGATGTCGGAGCAAAGCCCTACGCGCAACGCCTCATCGCTGAAGAACTCGAGGCCCAATCGGCGTGCTCTGGCAACAAAAGGCCACAATGAGGAGACCTCATTCAGAGGCTAGCCGCCGCGGTGTGATGGGCGACACTGCGACACTGACGACATGCATGGGCATGGCTAGTTGCGTCTGGAGTCATTGATGACTGCACGTCACATGCACAGGTCCGAGTCACTAGAGGACGTATGAAGTGGAGACAAACACGCTGCTGTCCGCGGGACGACAAGACGGCCCAAATCGTTAGTTGGTGATAGCCCGCGAAGGGCCCTCCCTGCACCGTAACCCCTCTCTACCCCCAACCACCCCTGCCCACAAAAGCAGTCCGCTCCTTATCCACGACCTAAAGGCAGCCGTTTGGTGACAGTCCTAGACACGACAGGGGTGTGAGGCTGTCTAGGCCTATGCCGATTAGGACATCGCCGGTCGCTGTGCATCAAAGCCATCTTTGTCTAAAGTCTACATGAAGCATGCTTCTGGACAATTCACGGGTAGCGGAGATCTCTGCCTCCCCGACCAGACCGCACATGCCGTAACGGTAGGGCCCCGATGACTTTGCCAAGCGGACCAGGCGTAGCTTCGCACGCACCAAGGCGTAATAGCAATCAGGAGAGGGCCTTCGGCCCACGCCGACTCCAAGATTCGGAAGTTAAGTCAGTAATAGCTCGCCGTCCTCTTGTTATCCTGCGAGTAGTACGCTCGGATCACAAGCTCGGGGGTGGCATGCTTCGTCGACGATACATTGGGCTCAAGTAATATGAATCTCTGCCAGCAATGGAAGCCGTCCTTCGTGCTCCACGAATTTGCCTCAATGCAGAGAGTGCAAAGCGATTGCACAGATGGCCGGAAGCCAAAGATCAAGCTGCTACGGAGGGCCGGGACGCGTTTTCGCACACAAAGCCCACAGATTGCGCCGCAAGACTCCGGTGGGTGATGTGCACATTGGCATCACGCGCAAAGAGCTGCCCGTCCCCCCGCTGTGCGTCATTTCGCAGGCGCGGGCTCTCCCTTCGACCCCCGGCCTGCTTGTCAGAAGACATCGAACGAGCCAATATGACGGATGGCCTCAATATTGGCAGGGCAGTGGCCTTCCGAGAGTGAGCGCGTCACCTTCGTCTCGGACGCGCACGGTCGGAATAGGCCGTTTCCGTCGTCCTTCAACCTGTTCGCCGCAGCCATGCTAAGCAAGTCCAGCCCGTCCGACACGCGTGACGTGACTGGCGGAGCGGCGGGCGAGATGCAAAGCGAGGGTGATGGCTCCGACTCTGGTCCTACTCCTGCACAATTCACACCAGCGACTTGGAAGCGGTACTGCACACCAGGGATGAGGTTGGTGATGATGGCCCGCGTTTCGCTGGTCCGAGTGTCTTCAATGCCCGTTTGCCATGTGATACCATCGTCGACTGAGACCCGCACGCGGTAGCCCGTAGTAGTGGGACTAGGCGATGAGGCATCAGCAGACGGCCGCCAGAGTAAGTGCACTGAGTCTACACCATCGCGCACCGTCACGAGGCCCGATGGACGTGCCGGACGATGAAGATTGGCCAGATGCTGGGACTGGAAATTGTTGGCAGAGAAGCACTGCGGAGTGATGAGGACGACAATGGTCAAGACGCATGGGAGTCCGTGCAATCGCCCAAGGATGTACGGCAGCTCACGATTGGGGAGCTCACACTGGCCTTGAAAGTGGCTATTGAAGCAGGCGCAATGGGCAGCATGCGGCCTACGTGCACGCATCAAATGGCGCAGCATAACCATACCTTCTTGCACAGATGGCAGTAGCGCTTCCCTGGCTTTGCCCGGCCGCCTGGTCCACCTGGCTTTGCAGCGGAGTGATAGACGTTTCCCGAGGTTGGGCAAACAAACCAAACTACCTTCCGCGTCAGCTGTACACGGAGGAAAAAGTCTCGCCCCAGCTCCTCCATCAGAAAGGGTTCCTGTTGACCATAACCGAGATCGCGTTATTTAGGATCCATGCCGACCTTGGCAGGGAGGAGCCCCGCTGTCGCGTATTGGATGAATGGGCAAGACCACCTCGAACAAGATGCGCCATCCAAGAGGTTGTGCAGCAAATGAGCTCGGCTCTAAACACCTCGCGGGATGGCTGTGGTCGAAGGCTGCGCTGCCGCTCACCTGCTCGGTATTCGGGCCGTCGCAGAGCACCTCGAACTCCGAGCACGGCTGCATCACGCCCTGCACGTTGACCTTCCAGGGTGCTGAGCCGACCGTGCTTGGGTGCAGAGCCGAAGAAGCAGCCTCCGCCAGGATCTCAGAGTGGTTCGGGCCAGCGCCCCGCACGATGCGCCACGAGCAGCCAGTGTGGAACATATGGACATCATCGGTATCACGCTTCACGAAGCGCGGCGGCGCCTCGAGGTCGGCGTCGACGCGCATCCACTCTCCGTTGAGCTGCGAGCCGTGCGGCGCGCCACGAGAGATGAAGCGAGCATGCCTGCTGGCAAAAGAGTGAGAGGGTGAGGTGCTGGGTCGGGAGCGCGGCGTCGAGGTGGCGGGCGTCGCGATGTGAGCGCTTCATTCTGTGCGGACGCGATGCCGCCATGCCCGCCACCAGGTAGCCAGAGAGGGCTGGCAGCAGCGGACGAGAGAGAGAGAGAGAGAGAGCGATGGAAGGAGGGAGAGGGAAGGAGGCTATGGCTGTGGGGGTTGTACGGACCTGCCGAGGTGTGCGCGCGGCTCCGATGTGTCCATCGTCGCGCCGAACCGTGTGTGTGTGGGGGGGGGGGGCGCGGCGTCCGAGGCGAGGCGCGAGGAGTGGAGAGGAAGGCGGGGGGCAGGGGGGAGGGAGGAGGAGGGCGCGGAGGGAGAGAAGAGAGAGCGAGGGTTGGGGGAGGGGGGGGGGGGCCGTCCGCCCAGCTGGGAAGAGGAGGACGAAAGAGGGGGGGAGGGAGACAAGAGAGAGGAGAAAGAAGCAAAGGAAGAGGAAGAACGCAGAGAGAGAGAGAAGAAGAAGAGTAGACGAGAGGAGAGGGAGGGAGGAAGCAGGGGAGGAAAGGGGAGAGAAAGAGGGAAGGAAGTTTGGGGAGCCGGCGAGGGAGGGAGGGAGGGAGAGAAAGAAGAGAAGGAGAAGAAGAGAGGGAGAGGATAGGAGGGAGAGAGACGAGAGAGAGACTGAGAATCGTGGGCGGCGCCGCGTCGAGGAGAGAACCGTAAGTTGTGGCTGCGCGTTTTCTCTTTCTCTGCGCCCACTCTCCCTCAGCTTGCTTGGTGATGGGGGGGAGCTCCAACCACAAGCAGTGAGGGAAAGGAGAGGGGGAGGAGGAGGTGTACGGGTGAAAGAGCGAGAGTTTTGGTATAAGGCGCGGAAGGAAGGAAGAAGCTCTCTCTCGCTCTCCTCGGATTTCGCTCACTTCTCCGCCCCCCACACCTCCTCGTCTCGTCTCATTATAGTTTGTCCTCTGTTTATTCTGGTTTGGCCGTGCGGCTGTTCCCCCCTCTCTCGAGCGGAGACGAGGGAGACCTCTCTCTCTCTGCTTCTTCGTCTTCTTCTCCTCTCCAGGACAGATGTATAATAGAGTACTCCCTTCCTTTCACCCTACGAGTACCGACGCGGAGTCTCCTAATCTCTTGCCGTGTGTCCTCTCCATCCCCAGGGGGGCCTCTCTCCCCCTTCCTCTATTCTTCTTCTCGAATCTCTTCTCTCTCTCCTCCGTGTGCCATATCTCTCTCCTCCTCCGTCGGGGGGGGGGAGGGGGGAGGAGAGAGGGGGGCGTTTCCTCTCGCAGCAAGAGGCAACCTCAAGACTGGCATCCCCCTCGGAGGCGTAATAACTGGGCTGGGTTGGAGGAAATACCTTCCAGAAGACGGCGGCCGACGACGCGCGCGCCTGACAGAGGGCCGCCGCCGCCTCCTTCTCCCCCCGGCCCGCCTTCTTCTCTCCCCCCCGCCCCTTCCTCCCCCCCCCCCCCCCCCCCCCTTCCCCCCTCTTTCCCGTTGATGAGATCGCCTCCCGACCAGCAGCGGGAGGGGGAGAGGAGGCAACACGAAGACCGGGCGGTCTCCAAATATAGCCCATCTGCCATTCGCAGGAATGTCTACATGTAGATACGTAGATACTACTGCTGACTACTGATAAAAAACTTCGGAATATTCTCGCCAAGCGCGGGACCCTACACATCCATCTCGCAGCCACACCCTTTATCACTCCTTCCACCTGCCTTGCGGTTCGTCCCCTCGTGCTCTACGTAGGGGCTCAGTGTTTGGGGCTTCCAGTGGCAGGTGGCAGGAGGCGTGGTCCGCGGTCCCCGGTGGTCTCCTGCTCTTCGTCTCCTTCTCCTTCCTCCTGCCTCCTGCGCCATCGAGCGAACGGTTGTTCGGTGTTTTCTCAGCTATTTCTGGTCGAGTTGTGTTGGGGGTGTTGAGTGTGTGAGAGTATTAGAATAGGTGTTGTCCGGGTTGCGGGTTGCGGGTTGGGTTCTTGTGCCAATGTCCGGTGTTCAGTGTTTAGCAGGCAGGCCAGTCTTGCTGCCATCCCGAGCGCGTGCGCTGTACTAGGGACTAGGGCGGCGAGGTTTGTGCCCATCACAAGTGACAAGTGATAAGTCTGCCTTTTTCGTTTGCGTTCGTTTTAAAGATTGGGGCACCGAGTTCTTGTTCTTGTTTGTGCGACGTTGATTTTGGATTTTGGGGTTTCTCCCTTGGCCCTTGGGACGCTTTGCGCTTTGCGCGTGCGCGCCGTCGATTGCGTATCTGACGGTTCGAGAGTTCGAGACCCCTTACGAGGGTCGTGAATCCCATGGGGTGGGAGGTGGGTCAGTTGTGCTTGTATGGGCTGATGAAGTTTTGTGTGTGGTCTGCGGCTGGGTGGGGGGCCGGGGGCCGCCCTCGGCGGGGGCGGGGGGGGCTGAGGAGAGGGGAGTCGCGTCGGCGCGCTCCATCGCAAAACCACAACTATAAAGTAGTTAGTTGAGTAGATACTACTGATATATACACGTATGCAAGTGGCGGGGTTCTTGAATAGGTGGCGTTGCGTTTAGCATAGAGGGGTAGGCGACGTGGGTGGTGTGTGGTGTGTGGTGTAGCCGTACGCTAACCCTCACTATAGAAAATCAAAATTAAAAATTAAGTCACACATGTCTCACACAAAGGAAAGTAGGTCGACCAGCGGTTGCGATGCGCACGCGTGCGCGCTGGCGTAGGCATCATTGCGACGCGACTGGCGCCCTAACCACCCACCCAGTATCTGCTCATCGAGAGAGGAAGCCAACACGCGCAAGTGTCTATTGAGCCGTTCATGGACCAATGCAGTTGACGACCCACTGGCGGTCTGCTTCGAGGTGGAGTGAGACGTAGGGTGCGAGGAGATGTCATGTCTGGCCATCTCATTCTGCACACGTAGCGACGCTGAATCATTGACGCCAAGCCGATGCAACACCAGGTCAACGCCCTGCCGGAACGCCAAGGAGCCATTCATGAACCATGAGAGGCAGAGTGGCACGACGCAGCCGCTCGAGTTACGGGCGGCCTCGTGCAAAGCAACCGCGTGCGGAAGCTCTGAGACCACATATCGCAACATCTCGGCCTGCATTGCCAGGCGCAGAGCCACTGGTGTGACAACCTCATTTGAGGCTCCATGTGCTTGCTCTTTGCGCTCGCCGCCATGCGCATGGCTGGGTTCGGACGGCTGCCCAGCTGCGCGGTTCGCCTCATACCAGGAGGTCAATCCTGCCGCAAGAAACTCCTGGTATGAGCGCGCCTCGCGCACTGCTCGCGCGAGTTGTGGCAGCCGCGGGAGCGTGAGCCCGTGGGAGGCGAGAAAGCTAGCAGCTATGTCCGTGACACGCCCAAATTGGATCGACCGCCCAACCCTTCCGATTTGGTCCAACCGCTCGACGCAGAAGCCGTCTGCGTCGCGCTCGCAAGAATGGCCCGTGGCTCGCGCCTCCTCGCACCCGGAGCACTGGCAACTCTCGCAGCAGCTTTGCTCACCCAGACCCCCACAAGGAAGAAGCGGGCAACTGGTCCACGGCTCGCCATTCTCACGTGCGTGATACAGGAAGCCGCTCACGAGCGTCTCGATCGGGTCGCGCTGAAAGTGTACCAGCATGGAACTGCACGTTCGAGCCTGGCTATTCGGACGTGAGAGCTGAGGCACTTGCACTGGAGTGCAGGCGCCGTAGCCCTGGTCAGCGCTCATCACGTGAAGCTCGGGCACAGCGCTCGCGAGCGCGACAGCCAGCGCCGAGCCGAGCGTGTGGCCCGATTTGTGGCCGCCGCAGATGGTTACCTTGCGTGCAGATGACGAGCGGTGCGCCATCGCCGGAGGATGCGCCGCCTGCGCGGCGGCAGGCTGCCGATCCCCCGCCTTGCACCTCGCTACCATGCATGTCAGCGCCGGCGATCCCTTGGTTATTTGGTATTCGTCTACTGTAGCATTTTTTCTTTAGTTCCACAAGAAAACTCATCGAAATCCCTTCTACGAGTATGGCATACCGAGAGCGGCAGGGTCGACGAGGTAGTAGCAGAGAGGACGTGGTGACGTGGTGTCCATGGCGCACATGAGGACATGTGATGCAGCCTACGCCCTCCTCGGTTGGCTTTTAGATTCGCATTACTCAGCCTCTCGCGAACGGGGCTGACTTCTTCTCTCAGTTCTTCCGACTTCGTCGTCGTGGGTGGGTGGTGGTATTTACACCACTTCCAGTCGCACATAGCCTAGCCACACTGCGAATGTGTCGTTTTATAGTAACGAGCGTTCACAGAAGGCGGCGGCAAGGACGACTGATTTTGCTCTCCCTCCCTCCTCTCTCCTCTCTCCCATACCCATTCAGCTGAGCGTGTAGGCCTTCAAGGCATTAAGATTCCTTTAAGGCATTTACACCACTTCCAGTCGCACATAGCCTAGCCACTAGCCACTAGCCAGCCACACTGCGAACGAAAATAAGGGTCTGGATTCTGGATTCACGATCGGCGGTCGCGTAGACTGGGCCTTTACCCCTAGGAGTACTCCTACTCGAGTACTGTGAAACCCTAGAGTACAGTACCCTACTTTACTCCTACCGCTTCTTTCAAGGCCATGGTCGAAAAGGCCGTGCTTGACCCTGCCCCTCTCCTCCCTATCTCCCTTCTCTCCCTCCCTCTCTCGCTCGCTCGCTCGCTCGCTCGCTCGCTCGCTCCCTTTCTTTCTTTCTTCCTCCCTCCCTCCCTCCCTCACCCCTTCTCTCTCTCTCTCCTCCTCTCCCTTTTCCCCCTCTCTCTGCTCACCGAAGCATCTCGATGGCAGCGCTCGAGCTGGAGGTGGGCACAGTGGCACGCCTTGAACCTGACCAGACTTTTGTGCGCATTGCGGCCTCGAGCGATGGCCAGCACGTGCTTGTGCTGCTGCCCGGTGGCCGGCGACAATTCGTCGAACGGCGACACCTCATATTGCCCGCTTCGAGCAAGCAGGCGTCTGAGGACGCGAGGGCCTTCGCGCGAGAGGTGGACCGGATGCGCGCGAGAGCTATTTCCGATGCGCGTGTCATTGCGGCCGAGGCCGAGCGCCAGGCCTGTGCGCGCGCAGCGGCGCACTGCTCCTCGTGCGCCTTGAGTGATGCGCCCAGACATGCGTCGAGTTCAGTAGAAGCAGGCAGGAGGTGGGTGCGGGGCGTATTTTCTAACAAAGGCGCTCCTCAGGCTTCATCGCCAGAGAGTCGGGCGGCTTCAATGGCATCCATACAGCCTGATAAGTTGGAGTCGAGCTCCGCACTCGTCATGGAGAACGCTCAACTGCGATTGGAGCTGAGCCAAGTGCGTGCGAAATTGGAGGAAGCTCGAAGAGAGCTGTCTTCTCGCGGACCATCCGACAAGTGGATTGATGAGCAGAAGTCCCAAGAGAGGCTCTTCGAATCCCTTACCGCTCGTAACAAAGTGCTTGAAACAGCGTTGGTTGCAGCTGAGACTCAGCTGCGGAGCAGGGATGATGCCGTAGCGGCAGATTGTGCTCGATTGCGCACAGAGCTCTGCATTTCCGAACGTCGTGCGAGGGGATACCAGGCAGTCGTTGCTGCACTAGAGCAGCAAGTCGAGAGGCTCAGGGAGCAACTGATGAGTCGGTCTTCTCAAAGCTGCTTACAGTCTATGGAAATGCCACACATCGATGCAGTGTCTTGATGTTTATCAGCGGTGCTATAGACGGGTGAGATCATTCAATTGTGCATGCTCAATGTCTTTTGCCGTATTCTATTGCTGATGTGTCAATCGTCCTTGCCGATCAACCTCGCTACACCGTATGTTCAGACGTTGCCAACTAAGTTTATACTTGGTTCACCCATGGGTGGCCACGAGCTCCCCCTCTCTCCACCCCTCCCCTGCTGTGGGGGAAGGTCGCGTTCCGTCGAAAGAGGACCATGTACATTTCCTTGTTATGCACTCAGTTTACGTTGGTTATAAGGCAAGTATTATTAGTATCTCTTAGGAGGCTCTAAGAGGCGGCTGCAAGCAGGGCCACTGCAAAGGCAAAGGTGCTTCGAGACCCTTTTTTGATTCCTAGCATACTGGCGGCCCCTTGGAGCCTGGAGGGCACCATAAATAAAATAAAATAAATAATGTGATGTCCTAGCCAACCCCACTTGCTAATTGGACACAACTTTTCAGTCCCGGAATCCCGCCATGCCTGACGAGCCACGAGCCAAGGCTGTCCGAGCAGTGTGACATGGCGTGATACCGGGGGGTCGGGGTGCTGCCCCCTCCCCTCGATATTTGTCCTCCCCCCTCCCCCCAGTGCACGCACCGACCCCGCGCACCCCAGCGCGTCCTCTCCTCGATTCCACGCTGGGGGAAAACCCCTTTTTAGATGTTCCCCCCCCCTCATGCGGGCCCAGGCCACACCATCCCGACTGCTTCGAAGCCGCTCCATAAAATTTCGAGCATTGTAAGGCTGTAAGTGCCGTTCGTTTTCGTTCTTTCCGTGCTGGTCAGTATATCTGTATATTTGTATACGCCGACTCCTCACGCCCCTGAGCTGAGCCACGGCCTTCTAGTAAGCCATCTCAAACAATTAGTCTAGCTCATTCGTAGCCCTTAGACCATGGCCAGAGGGTTGCGACAGCCACTTACACTCCCGCAATGTGCGCACACATGGTTTCCGACCGTGCTCCTTACATCTACCCTACCATGCCCGACGGACTACTCGGTTGACTGCTCTCTTAGCCTCTGATCCATACCCATATTTCCCTGCGACCCACATGCTTCCATGTTCTCAAGGATCCAACTCAAACCGGAGTGGTCGCTCCATCTCATCGAGTAGTTCGAGCGAGGCGATCGCATCATGGTTGTCGAGCACACGGTCTTGTAGACCCGCCTCCTCCAGCCTCCCCGCCTTGGCCCATAGCGCGCGCGCCGTGCGGATATTGTACTCAGCCTCCGCCACTGGATCTTCATTTCGTGGGAAGGTGTCGAAATACAAGTGCCCTTGGAAGTGCGTGCGGCGCAGCCAGACCATGAGCTCGAGCGCCATTGCACGATGGACGGATCCGAACATCATGCCATCCTCAGCGGCGAGGCGTGAATGTCCATCATTGAGCTGAATGCCAAACAGCTTGCCTCGCGCTCCCACCATGGCGGCAGATTGCGCAGGATTCTCGCCCGCCATGATGCAATGTCCCACATCTAGCGTGAGGCCAAAGTTGGGACGGTCGACTTCTTGTGCGAGAAGGAGTGCTGCACCCGTAGTCGGCACGGCGAAGAAACGCGTGTTCTCGTCGGTTGGTTTGAATTCTAGCGATATCTTAAGGTCGGGGAAGGCGTCGCACAATTCCCGGAAAGCGTCCACAATCCGGGACCACATGACCGGGTAGTCAGCCTGCAGATTGTAGTCATAGCCATCATATGCCGACCAGACAACGAGCTCGGTCGCTCCTAGCTCTCGCGCGACGCGGCATCCATCGAGGGTCATTTGGATGGCCTTTCGTCGCAGCTCAGGGTCAGGATTTGTGAAGCTGCCGCGCTGATGCTCCTTTGTGTACCTCATGCATATGGCTCCAGTACGAAGGCCAGCCTTGTCAAGCGCCGATTTCACCTGAGATGAGAGGATTGATCGGAAGAGTGAGGTGGCGCCACATTAGGTGCTGGCAGTGAGACCTGCATGCTTGTCGGGGCCTGTGTGCATGTGGAAGGGTCGTGGCGAGTTGCCGACCTTGTTCAAATTTACTCCGGCCAGGTGCTGTGGATAATTGAAATCGACGAGAGACAGCCCGTCCACGCGCCCTTGTGCAGCAACCCAGCCCAAAACGTCATTGGTGAGCCCAGACTCAGGTTTCCATCCATCCTTCATCGAGTTCAATCGCGAGGCGAACTCGAGTGGACACTGGTTCCGAGACGTCTGCGCGTCACCGCCACGAAGTCCATGCACGCCATCCGATTGGTGGGGCTCACCGGCATGCTGAACCGCCGATGTAGTACGTGGGCTCACGCGTTGGCCACCACGCACGCCTAGGTGGGCCGTTGATTGATCCATGCTGCCACCAAGGGTTGCCGAGATGCGTGTGGCGGATTGCGTTTGAAGACAAAGCTGTTCGCACTCCTGGCGGTGGGGGAGTGATGGCACTGCGCCCATGCGGGAGACGGCGATGGCTCCGGACGACGCGGCAAAGCGAAGCGCATCGTTGACAGGACGGGCTTCAGCCATCGCAACCGCAAAGGCCGCGCGGAATGCATCTCCTGCGCCGGTGGCATCTACTACAGCTCCACCTGGGATCACTGAAGCTGACTGGTGCGTCACGGTCCCGGCCTCATCGAGGAGTAGAGCACCGTGAGCTCCCAGGGTGACGAGTACATTGCGCGCTCCACGCCTTTGAAGTGAAGCGGCCGCGGCAATCGCTCCTTCTTGGCTCTCGATAGTCATGCTAGTGAGGCGTTCGAGCTCGGATTGGTTGGGCATCAAGAAGGTAGCGCGGCGAATCTGGGCATCGGAGAGTGGCCGGTCCTCACCGCCGATGTCCTGAAAGATAGGCACACCTGCTGCGACTGCCTCGGCTGCGACTGCCTCGTTGACGTGCTCTGGGATCTCACGCTGCAAGAGCACTGCGGAAGCGCCACGAACGAGTGAGCACAGCTCGGGCGTGAGGTGGTTTGGCCACGCGGCGTTGGCGCCTGCGACAACCACCGACGACGCAGCGCCATCAGGCTCAAGGAACACGTAGCCCTGGCCCGACTGACAGTCTACCCGGCCCGACGCGCTGATGTCCACCCCACACGAGACAAGTGCATCCTCGAGGATGCTTGCGTGCACATCGGAGCCAAACTGGCACACGAAGCGCACCCCGGTGGGTGTGCCCTGACTGAGTCGCGCGGCTGCGACGGCCTGATTGGCACCTTTACCGCCTGGCACATACTTGACTCCCTCGGTCGCGCGTGAGGCCACCGTCTCGTCTCGTCGCGGCAGCCGGTCGACCTCGACAATCACATCCATGTTGACAGAGCCCACCACACACAGGTAGCCAGGCGTCGAGTGGGGGTCGGTGACCTCGGCGAGCAGGAGGGGGCGGTGCGAGCGGTCCGATCTCGGCCGAGCTGCGCCGTCTACTGACGTGCCGGATACGCTCGCCACCAGCGCGAGGAGGAGGACGGTGGGTGCAGCCATCGCGCGGGCCATCGGCGAGAAGGCGCCCGGGGGGGGAAGGGGGGCGGGGCGGAGGGGCGGGGCGGGGCAAAATCCTCTTTTTCTTTTCGTCTCTCTCTCCCTGGCCGAGCTTCGCAGGCATAGTGAGTTGTAGGCGGCGCCGAGAGGTGTGAAAAGCTCTCCTCCCCCCCGCGCATCGAAAAGAGGGGGGAAGAACTTGTCGAGGTGTGCGTGTATACGAGAAAAAAAAGGACGGATTCTTAGGAATACGAATGTATGAAATCATATGTACTTGTTCCTTGCTGTGGTTGCGCTTGATGCTTGATGCAAGGCACCAACCACAAAAAGGATGCAATGTAAAGAAAATCTTCCGAGATGCCTACAGATACTACCAGCACGTACTTCTTCCGGGCACGCGGAGACGCAACGCCCCCTTGCCCTTGCCCCACAACCACAACCACAACCCACTCCCACTCCCCTTTCCGCTTCCGCTTCCCCCCCTAGTCCAAATCCTCTTATTTGGGTATCGGTATCGGTATCGGGGGGGTCGGCCCATGTGCACTGCTACATTATTGGGCCTCGCGTGCGGGGTGCGGGGTGGGGGGTGGGACGGGCCTGGTTGCGGCGCGGTTGATGTACTCTTGCGTTCAAAAGTAACCTTGAACCTTGTGTTCGTCGGGTGGTCGGGGTCGTGCCATTTGCGGCTCGAGTATGATGTGAAGGCCCTGCCCAAGGACATCCCGCATGGGCATGGGGTTAATGGATGCAATATAATAGTAGCACAACTTCCAACAGCTAGGAGATGCATAGCAGACCGCAGCGCGCCATATGCCAACCACAGCAACGAAAGATCAAATGCGCCGAAAACACCGTCATCTGCCATGGTATAGCAACTTTGTGGACGTCACACGCATGTGGGAACGTGAAATGTGGCGTGGGAGCCGAGAAAGGTAGGTGGTGCGATGCCCAATATCGCCGATAGTACATAGAGGCAACGGTAGAACGGCCGTCCTTCCATGGGTCGATGGGTCAAGACGTTTTATTTTGGGTGATGGCTCATGATGTAGGTAGAGGGCTTGCCCACGTTAGCCCAGAGCAACAATTGCGCCCGTTGCTCAGATTCTCACTCAATCGTAAAAGCACTATACACAGGCGGCCTCAATCGCGTCGACAAGACGTTCGGCACGGCCTCCCTCGAGCTCGCAGAGGTCGGCCAAAGTTGATGAAAAGCTGAGAGCCATCTCGTGCCAGTCGCCACAGTGTGCAACATACGCCTGGTGTGCCGCATAATGGCATGCATCATCTACTCCTGCCGTGCGCGGAGGCACACTATCGAGCCCATCGCCGGTGAGCGTGCGCGTAATGGCATCGAAACGACGCTTTGCCTTGCGACGTTGCTGAACGCCGTCAATGAGCTCATCTGCCGCCAGGTCGTCATCATTGGTGATGAAGCGATAGAATGCCGAGGTTAGCGCAGCATCTTCGGAGCGGATGGCCGCCTCACGCTGAGTGTCAGTGCCACGTGGCGGAGGCAGTCGGTTAGACGCACGACCGTCCGCAGCGCCTTCAAAGCTAGTGATTGGCTCGTCCGCAATGGTTAGATCCCCAAAGAGGGTGACGTGCGATTTTGTCGTGAGGTCGATGACTGTGTCCATCTGCTCCTCGATCGTCTCCCCCGGGTTGCCGTGATCCGAGTCCTCCATCCAACTGACCGAGTACAGATCGCCAAGACAGGAGCCGATGTGCTTCCCGTTGACCTTGTCTTCAGGCATGCAGTACGTGCCCCATGAAGACTCATGTGCATTGGCTGCCGAGCTTGCATACACCCTTATGTCACTCGGGAGGGTGCGGAACATGGAGCCGCTCTCACAGGCTTCGAGATAAAAGACGAGCTCTTTGAACATTCCCGCAGTGCTCATCTGCTGCAGAATCTCCACTAACTCCATCGCATGCATCTGCACCATAAAAATGGGCCAGATCAGCAGGGGTGTACAGTGGCAATGTGGCGAGATAGATTGATACGTAGGAACGTGCGCGACCACCAATGCGTGAGAGAATTCCGCGCACCGTGGATTTGGGGAATCCGATCAGATTGACGCCGCCATGGTCAACAAAGTTCACGAAAACGCGGTCGTTCTTGGTGGATTGCAGCACCTTCCCGCCATTGAGTCCGTCCGCGTCGCCCAACAACACTTTCTTGAAGGTCTCCGGCGTGACCAATGCACCAGAGTAGTCAATGGCGCATCCCTCGTAGACATCTACGCCAGCATCGCCAATGTCCGAGGGTTTGTTGAAGACCTTCCCAGGGAAAGGGTTCGAGGCGTAATTGGCGATGTCATCGACAGCCATCACGATGATCTGATCTGGATTCATCCCATTCTGCATGCGGCGCAGGGCGCACGAGTCAGGCAGTCCGACGGCCAAGGCGCGCTTGGCCAGGCCGACATCGTGGATGGATCAGGCAGGGCCGTAAAGCGCCACCTGAAGCATGATCTGATACGCGTGGCACACGTCCGACTGGTGACGATAGTTGCCGTAGCCGGAGGAGCCGGCGACAAGCACAGCCCAGTGTGAGACGGCGGCGGCGTCCTCAACCTCCTGGGGGGGTGACCAGCCGAGGGCAAAGGTGGCCGAGGCAAGAAGCGCAAGGTGGCAGGATAGGGAAGTCATGGCGCAGTAGAAATGCACCGTGGGGCGTGGAGGTGTGTGCGCACGCGCGTGTTTGCGGGTGTGACGGCGGCGGGCGGCAAGGCCTGGAGGAGCTGGGGCCGGCCGAGAGACGGAAGGGGAGAGGGGGAGAGGGGCGGCGGCCGGCGGCCGGCAGTGGCGGCTTGGACGGCCCGCCAAGCACGAGGGAGAAAGCCGCAGGCTGCGGTCAAAGTGGCGCGGCTGGGCGGAGCGGCCGCTTCTTTGACCGGCGCAGAGAAGAGCGGCCGGCCCGCCTCCCAACTCCCCCCCCTCCCCCCCCCCCCCCCCCCCAAAAGGGGCTCTCCCCTAGTACCTCCCCCCTCGTCTCTCTCCTCAGCCTCTCTGTAATTTGGCGCCCCACCCCCAGCGAGTCATCACTTCATCTGTCCGCAAACTGTGCGGCCCGACCCACGCCTCCTGCCTCTGCTCCCCCCTCTGCCTCTGCATCCCTCGCAGGCGGGCGGCACCGCGCGCGTGCACTGCGCACGCCCGACCGACTGCACATACTCATCGCACTCTGCTCACCAACTCCCGGCCCGCTCGCGACGTGCGCAGGCACTCATGATCTCTGTCGTCGCCCTCGCTCTTCTCGAGTCCGTCCAGGCCTTTTCGGCGCCGGCCATGAAGGCCGCCCCGACCCGCTCGTCGGCCGTCACCATGTTCTCCGAGGGTGACCTCGGCGTCCTGCCGCCACTCGGCGTGTACGACCCGCTCGGCCTCATCGAGACCCGCAACATGTACCGTTACGAGTGCATGGAGATCAAGCACGGCCGCGCTGCCATGCTTGGCTTCCTCCACGTCGTGCTCATCCACGCCGGCGTTCGCTTCCCGGGCTACCTCTCGCCGTCTGCTGGCCTCAAGTTCGCTGACGTCCCGGTCGGCTGCTTCGCGTCGCTCGAGGCGCTCCCGACTGCTGGCTGGCTCCAGATCATGCTCACCACCTGCATGATGGAGACCGGCTACTTCCTCTTTGAGTACCAGGGCTACGGTGCGCTCGACAAGGAGCCGGGCGACATTGGCGGCGAGGGCTGGGTTCGCTACGATGATCCCGAGACCAAGACCTTCAAGCTCAACGTCGAGCGCCAGAACGGCCGCGCCGCCATGATGGGCATCCTTGGCTGCTTCGTTCACGAGCTCCTTGGTGTTGACGCCCTCTACCCGACTGGTGGCCTTGGCGGCGATGCCCCCCCGACCATCTTCTAAGCAAGCTACTGGCCGACGTGAATGCGGCGCGGTGCAATCCCTGACTAGCCGTCGGTCGGCGTGCTGGCCTAGTATTGTGAGCCTTGACTGGACTCCCATGCACAGCGTGCGTAATTTGCCGAACACTTGAATTAATTTTGGTGTCTTGTGTACCTAGGTGGATTAAGACACTGACATTTTGAGACACCACAATATTTCCCAATAAGTGAACGTAGATAGCGAGCTCAAGTTTGCATGGGTCAACGCCAACGTAGTAGCGTGCGTGCGGTGACCATGAAAAGAAAACAGGTACCCCTTTCCCTTCCCCTTCCCCTCGCCGCGGCCGAGAACAAGAAGAAGAGGAGTATCCCTGGGTGACGAAGAAGTTGCTTCCGGGAACTCAACATCTTCTGGACAAGTATCTTCGACATCCCTCGGGAACAGAAGCTGCAGCGGGCAGAGAAAGTTCCCTGAGGGGTGAGGGGTTCCTCGTTCCTCCTTTGCAGCCGAGGACGCGCGCTTTCGCTTCTTCTACCTGGGTTGCCCAATTCAATGGAGCGGGCAGAGAAAGTTCCCTGAGGGGTTCCTCGTTCCTCCTCTGCGGCCGAGGACGCGCGCTTTCTTCTTCTACCTCAACTAACTTTATAGTTAGACGCGATGGAGCGCGCCGGCGTGACTCCCCTCTCCTCCGGGCCCCCCGCCGAGGGCGGCCCCCACACCCTCGCGGACCAATCGCTGGCGAAGCGGCCGCGTCCACCCTCGGAAGCCGAGCAGGTGCGTGCGACCCGGGTCGCACCACACGGCCCGTGGCTCCGGCCACAGCAGCCACAGCAGCCAGGCTGGCCTCCCCCATGGGAGACAGCAGACTGCAGACCACAGGAAGACAGCATCAGGCGGGCAAGGCCAACACTCCACTGGGCATGCCTTATGGCAGAGGCCCCTCTCACCCTG
The DNA here is from genome assembly GCA_018136815.1 of Isochrysis galbana. Lineage (NCBI taxonomy): Eukaryota > Haptophyta > Isochrysidales > Isochrysidaceae > Isochrysis > Isochrysis galbana. The sequence goes on from CM030937.1 coordinate 2,688,036, forward strand.
GCCAGGGCCGCGCCGCCTCGGCGGCGTGGCCCATGGCCGGGTGGCCCTCATGGGCACAACACATTGACAGACAGCAACATTACGTATGGGTACACACCACTCTGGCAACACAGAGTAGGACTGACGGACACGACGCCCAGACGACGCACAAGAGCAGGACCCCCTCCACCCCTCCAGCAACCTCCCTCGGCAACGCTAACCTCCCCACCGCCCACACCCGACCCTCAGGAGCCAGACTCAGAGGATGAGGAACAACAAACAGACACAGACGCCATTTACGACTTGTCGTTCCAACAAGCGGACGACCTTGTCTTCCACGACACGACGGTCTACGCGGCCATCGTCGAACTTCTCCTCGAGCTCGAGGGCGTCGACCCCGAGCCCGACTTCTGGGCCCGCTCCTCTAGGGGCCCATGGCATATCGCCGTCAACGAGGATTGCGCCCAACAGTTCCAAGCCCGTTATGGACTCCAAACTACAATCCGCATCCACAGAGAAAGCGACCGGCCGACCGACCGACCGACCGACCGCTTTGTGTCTCTGTTCTCTACATACAGACAACAGACAACAGACAACAGACAACAGACGAGAACAGAGAAAGCGCGACCGACCGACCGACCGACCGACCGACCGACCGACCGCTTTGTGTCTCGGCCACCATCTACCACCGTTTCGGCTTCCCTTATCACGAGCAGTGGTCGCCGAGCGCGAGAACAAGCTGGGCGGGCGCGCGCGGCCGAATGAGTGCGCGCCAAGCGGCTGGGCGGGCCCCCAGCTCGAGCGCGGAGCTGCCTGCGCCGCGGCCTGCCTCACCTGCGAGGCAACAAGCAACAAGGGATGGTGGTGGCGCTGAGCACCGACCGACGGGGGGGCGGGGGGGACACGCCACTGCCACTATCTCCACATACAAGGGGACGCAGCTCAGCGATGTGACTGGCTGGGCGGGGCAGGCAGGCCAAACAGCCTGCGAGCTGCGACGACCCGGCCAGCACCGTGGCGTCCGTAGGGTACTGCACAGGTGACAGGCCACTGAAAGGCTGAAAGGGGGCGGCGCCCATTTGAAGAGCTGAAGAGCGCGTGCCCGGGTAACAGTGTCTCATGATGTCTTACAAGTGTCTTACAAGTGTCTTACAAGTGTCTTACGTCTTATTTACGAATGTCGCCCGGTGCTGCCATGACTGTCTTACTACGTCTTATTTACGAAGGTCTTGGTAACACATCCCCAGAGTCTTACTTATCTCAAAAAGTTAATGAGCACCCAACACTGGTTTTCTTACTCTGAAGGTGAACCCTTGGTGTAGCTGAGTGAAAAGGAACAAGAAAACTCTGACTGTGCGAGAGGCGGAAGAGAGGCGCGAGAGCCCGAGAGGGAGCGCACTCAGCTGCGCTGGGTCGTGCGCTGCTCGCACTGGCCTCTCCCTCTTGGTCTCTCGGCTTCGCACTGGCCTCTCCCTCTTGGTCTCTCGGCTGGTGAGCGGTAGGCTCGCGCGCGTGCGCAATGTCGTCCACGGCCGCCAATCTGATATTGCGCCTCGAGCCCGCCCCCCTGCGCGCCGTGCGATCGATTACAGCAGACGGCACGGTCGAGTATGAGACGGCTGCCGCTGCCGCTGACCAGCCACTCAAGGCTTTTGAGGAGCGGCAGCGTTGCATCGTCAAGAAGCTTCCTGCATACACACTGCTCTCTCCGCTAGATCTTCTGAATGAGGAGGAGGAGGAGCGCGGCGCAGAGGAAGACAGCACTACTGATGTAGCTGCCACAGACATGGAGGTTGAAGACGGCACGCCCGAGGGCACAAATGCCCCAGGCTCGGCGGTGTCCGCTGCCCCACCGGCATATGCAGCAAAGCACGCCGAAGCGAGCGCCCGACTAGCTGCTGCACGAGCAGAGGCCGCATGCTTGGTGGAAATGCTGTCCATGTTGCGGCAGCGGCAATACTTGGTTCCATTCCAGCTCATGGGCCTGCCTGTGCCTCCACTGCAGCTCGAGGACGATCCGGCGCTCCAGCTACGCCGCACACAAGAGCAAATTGGTGTTGCAGTCTCGAATCTTCAACGCGGCGTCGTAGGTCTGCGCTCACGACTCAAATCCGAGCGGAACTTCTTCTCACAGGTCGCGGCTTTGCGCTCGCACTGGCGCATCTTGGACATCAACTCCAGACCTTCGGGCGCATGGGAGAGAGCGTACGAGGTGACGATTTCGCTCGGTGACCTCAGCAATCTTGGACCATCCAGAGCAGGTGGGGCTACTAGCACCGCGCATTCCGCCTCCGCCTCGTCTCGGGCGAGCTCCATTGGAAACGATGACGACGAGGAAGATGAGACAATCATGCAGTCCTTGCACTCCGGCGCTGCAGTGGCTCGGCTTCGATGCGATGCGAATGGGCATCTTTTGCCATTGCACGACGCGTCCGAGGCAGTGATTGCTCGCACCGGCATCCCATGTGTACGTGTGCCCATGCCGCATCATCTGCAACTGATCGCTCTGGAGTCAGGCAGTGACACCGGACATGATGATGGTGATCCAGCATCCAAGGTGTCCGACCAGACAGGCATGGCTTTGCCCTCTCGCGATCGTGTAGGCGCATTGGACAAGAAAACTGGCCCATTAGGGACTGTACATTCTTCTCTGCTAGCTGCTCTTGCTATGCGCCGATCTCGGGCACTGTTGCGACACTTTAATCGGGTGGCTGGCGGACGCATTGGTGGGACAAGTGATGCCAGTGCCGGGATTCACTCCACAAGCATCAAAGGTAGTGAAAGCGGCAGTGCACACATGTTGAGTCTCGATGCACTTGGCTCCAGTAACCTGGCGGCAGGAAGGGGCAGCAGCATGAGAGAGGACCAGGGTAATTACAGCAGTAGTTTCACTGGTAGTGCCCTTGCGACATCAGCTGGTGGAACGAACAGCGTGGCCCTCCTTGGTGCCGAATCCCGACGTCTGCTGCTCGGGTGCGCGGCAACACCGGACCATGTGCTAGAGGTTCGCTTGCAACACGTGCCGCCACTGACATTGTTGCACGCTGATTCTGGACCAGCAGCTGCGGCATCGCCGGGTAGGGCATCGACCAAGACGCGTCCTCCACCTCCAAACACATCACATGCGTCCGATAACGCTTCAACGGGTGTGCAACCAACAGATACGGTTGAGTGCTATCATTCACCAAGTGCAACTTCCGGAAGGTCTGTTCCCGCTGAGTTGTTGCATGCAACTCCATGCCTCAGCGCCATTGACGCCGCTCTTCTCGGCCGGGTGGTTCGATCGTCTCCGCATACCCCGGCGAATACGGGGATGTCGCACTTTATGACCGCCCTTGAAACGAGCGCCGAGTCCTTTGGTTCCGTCGCCGACCCTCGTCTGTTCGAATTCATTCCGAAGGAAGCAACACCCTTCCAGCTGGAAACATCAAAATCTCATCATCTTGAATGGCTCGTCGGCGCCGCTTCGTTCAACGCAGTCCAGCACAGGCTTCGCGAGTCTCTGCATACTGTCACCCGTGTCTGGATGGAGCCAATCCTCCGCTGTAGTTGGGAATTCCTGCCGCCCGGGCGAGCGAGCCCCACACCGCCTTCCGTCACCTCAGCAGTGGCCGGGCCTGCCGCGCTCGTGACGCTCACTGTGCACCTCAGCGATTTGTGGAAGAAGGGGACGCTCGGCACTAAACTTGCACCCGAGGACACCGGCTCCCAGTGTGCGATGCAATTGGGAGTTGCGGTTGGAGCATGTCTTTGCATTTCGAGTGGACCTGGAGGTTGCTGTATAGAGCTAGAAGCGATGGGCGGCATAAGCTCACGTGCACACGCCTCCGATTTTGGCGATATCGATGTGCCATCCGACGGGTTGCCAGGTGCTCATATTGAGCTTGCCTCCACCACGGATTTACTACGCGGGCTCACTGGCGAAGTTGCAACGGCGGCTGTCCCAGGCGTGATCCATTCCCTCCTTGGGCGGGTACTCTTGAGCGCGCTACGATCCCGCCTCCTTGCGTTTCGTCTCGACGTCCAGCTCAATCTCGAGACCAATGAGATGACTGTGCGTCCGGCTACCTCGTCGCACCGTTCACCGGGACTCCTACCCTCGCCTTCTTTTGCAACTTCGTCTTGGGTGCACATCGCCGTGGTTCCATTGCCAATGACTGCGGGAATTGGGTCTGCACCACCATTGCAAGTGCGTCGAAGCAGTGACGGTGGTAAGCCAATTTGGGGGCGCTCCTTGCAGCAGCTGGAGGGTGTCGGGCAACTTAATCAGCTAATGCTACTCATCAAGAGAGAACTCCGTGTGTGAAACAAAACTAGTTGTGTGTGTTGCACTTGACTCGTGCCACTTTGTCGCTTGTGAGTCCGCCATCCACTCTACTGTAGCTTCATCGCTACCTGGGGCCAAGAGCCAAAGCTGTGTTCCCAAGGCGGGTGAGCAATCTCGAGCTATTGGCCGCGCGCCCTCGGTAGGAGCCTATCAGATGTGAAGACGAGTCGCCATTTTCAGATCTCCACGAATAACGCTCCAACCTCGCCGCAGGACCCCGGCTATGGCTCGTCTTCCCGCCTTTTCCGCCCCCGGCGAGCCACCTTCCTAAGGGGATTTCATTCTTCGTCGCTCTTGCCTCTCGGGATGACCCATTGATAAAGATTCCCTTGCGTTCAAAATTTTGTCCTTACGCCTCTCTCGTTCTTGTTCTTTGATGTGTATGGAATGCTGCCACTCTTGCTCCCTTTCCCGAATGGTGTCTCCTCCTCTTGCCCTTAGCCCCTCGCTATTTGCTTCTTCACTCCTACACGCCCTCTTGTCACCTTGCGGCAACTAAGTTTATACTTGGTTCACCTATGAGGGGGCACGAGCCCCCCCCTCTCTCCACTCCTCCTCCGCTTTGGGGGAGGAACCAGCCCCATCCTCCGGTCATGCCTTAGTTTGCCGTCACTCCGCCACGGGCCCTACTCGTTACATCGTCGATTCCGCTCTCGCCGTCAACAAGACTCTCGCGGACACGGGAGCCGGCCCCTCGGTTGTAACCACTGAGCTGCTGGCTGCATTGCCCCGCGACGCTTGCGTCTTGATCGAACACGCTTCAGACCGACCTGCCGTCGTCGGACCGGACGGTAACCCCCTCCGCACTCGCGGCTACGCTACGTTGGTCTTCTCCCTCTCCGGTCCCCTCGTTTCGTTGGTTCTACGCTCGTTTTCGTTATCTCTGCCGTTCCTCCGCGGTCGCCGAATTTCCCCCCCCGCGGTCGCCGAATTTCTCCCCCGCGGTCGCCGAATTTTTTCCCCGCGGTCGGCTTGCAAGCACGTATCGTGCGGGGCACTACGGCAGGGTCAATATGACACCTGATCTGGAACGGCCCGCCCGTGAAGTGGAAGCCGCAGAACAGGCATTGCTTGCGCTTTGTGTTGCGCGCTCGCCCAGACACCTCATCGACTGTCGACCACTCGAGAAGCGTCCCCTTGAGTTTTGCGATGGGTTGGCAGCCCCATGACGTGAGGCTGTCACCCAAGGCCAAGGCAGTGTTGCTATGCTCATCACCGCCCGTTCCCTCCACGCCAGAAGTGGTCGCTGGAGCGATGGCGAGCATGTGCAGGGAGGGAGGAAAGGAGGGGGGAAGGGGGAGCGCGGCCCTCCGACGCCCGGCGTCGCCAACGGACTTTTGTCTCATTGTCTCCCGCGCGAGGCCGTCTATTTTTATTTTCTTTTGGTAGAACACCGAACACCCTCTTAAATAGTGGAACATCCTCTTTAATAATAGTCCTAAGAGGGTGCAACCTCAGGTTTGGTTGTTTTTTCCGCAAGTGCCCCCCATGTGGACAACGCCTTGAGTCCGCGGCCCTGATCGGCCAGCGCCTTGCGCAGCTTCCAGTTCTCATCGGCGCGACAGCATGGCAGAGAGCACGCCGGCCTCTGCGCGGGACGCTTGCAGCTCAGCGGGACGCCGAGTTTCTTGGACAGCTCAGGCCACTGCAACCAACCGAGTGTTCGTCGTGTTGGCATCACCTCTTCGCTCCAAAAGTTTTTTGGAGGCCGACGTGCTTCCAAGGAAGACAAGACCCTGTGCGGTGACTTGGTCGTCGTACCCGTAAAACGATGTGACGCGCGCCTCGCCCAGGCGAACCGTCTGCGGCAGATCGAGCTGAATCCACTCGCCGCCATACGACGTACTGCCGCCGGCCAGCGTCGTTATCGCACCCGTCGGCAAGCCGCGGGTGTCGTATTTCCCCAGTGCGCTCATCCAACGCCCAAAATCATCGTCGTCGAACGCCTTCCAAGGGCGCATTTGATCGTCAAATGACTGGAAGGACGACACGGACACCGTGTACAGCCCGTCCGCCAGCTGCGTCTGGTAGTCGGTGAGCGCTGCGGTGGGGCACTCGGACAGCGCCAGCGGCGCGGGGGGCGGTCTGCGTGGCGGCTGCGGCAACGCGGGGGGTGGAGACGGTGGGCGGAAGTTGTCGCGCACGCAGACACACATCAAAGCATCTGCTGCACATCCCAGCGGGTCGCCGGGGAAGGGGGCCGTCTGATGCCGCACGCGGTAGTGGCCCAACTCGTAAAAGATGGCGCAGCCGCTCCACGTTGCCTCGCCCACCTGCACGTACCTTTCAAACGCCAGGCCGACCGCAGCGGCGTAGTCGCGGCAGTGCCTGTACGCAGGCTCCGATGTGCTCAAAGGGCACGCGCTCGCCTCGAGCACCGTCGTCTCGGAGGCGGCATCGCCCAGAGCTTGCTGGGCCGCAGTCGCGTTGCGCGAGACAAACTCGTAGGCGGCAGCGTTGCCCGGTGTGGTCACCGCGAATGGGGGGATCGCGGGCGGCGGGGAAGGCGGCGCGGGGGGAGCGGGCGGCGAGGGGGGCGGAGGCGGCGCGGGCGGGACGGCGAGCAAGCGCAACCCGCCCATCTCGCACGCACCGCCACTACCGGCGCCGACCGCGGTGACGACCACGCGCACCGTCCGCACCTGGCCGAGCGCGTCGATCGGCAGCTGCCGGCGCTCGCCCGGGGTGAGGCTGAGGTTGGTCGCGCTCAGCAGCACACTCCACGCGGAACCGTCGTCAGAGGAGCCGAGCGCAACAAGCGCACGTGGCAGTTGACCAGGCACGCCTCCGCTGCCGGCCTGCAGCTCGAGCGCGTTGAGGGAGGCGGGGTGCGGAAGTTGAAGCTGGACCCACTGGCCGCGGACCGCCTGTCCGCCGGCGAGCGTCTCGAGGAGGGCGCGCACCTGAAGCTCGCTGAGATTGACGTACGCGATGTCGTTGTACGGCTGGCCGTAGCGCACGCTGAGGTACCGAGTCACCGTACCGGCGAGCGAGAAGGTGCGCTGCACATCGGCGAGCGGCGGCGGCTCAGGCTCGTCACTCTGCAGCACGAGCGTCCACGGCCCGCCGGGGGAGTCCGACGAGTAGAACGATACCAGGCGAGGAAAGCGGTTCGGAGTGTAGGAGAAGAGCGTGGCCGACGTCAGCGCGTATACCTCGCCAAAGTCGAGATCAACGCGCGCAGTCTCGTAGCTCCGTGTCTGGTAGATGGCGTTGCCCTGGTAGCCGACGTCGTGAGGGTTTGAGGAGGTGCGATCGAAGAGTCCATCAACCTCCCTGAAAGGATCGTTGGACGGGGTCGAGTACAGCACGTTGTGCGCGCTGAGCGCAAGCAACCCGTCGGACGCGGCCTCGCCGGTCACCTCATCGTAGTAGCCGGTGCCAGAGACCCAACCGACGCTCAGGTTGGCCGCGAACGCACGCCACGCCTCGCGCCCGTCGGCGGAGCTCGACGCGCTCGTCGGCAGGGTCACATTGGAGCCATCGACCTCCACTTCCGTAAGCATCGTGGACGTTCCCCCGCTGTTTGTGATCACGAGCCGAAGAGTGTCGCACGCGCGATTCACGTACATGGTGGTGAACGCGGCGCTCAGCGCGAAGTTAGGGGTCGGTAGAAATTATATACCTAAAAAGCCGGGAGGGGCGTGACAAAAAAAAGGAACCTCGAGTTGCACCCTCTTAGCACTGACACCTGATATCAGTGTTCCGGCATTGTGGAGCTGCTACTGATAGTGAAAGCTGATATCAGTACTGCTGAACCATCCTTGCACGGGGAGAGAAGCCTGATGGCGGGGGGGGTAGGGGCGGGGGGTGGTGGCAGAGGGGACCGCCAGAGAGCCAGCGGAAAGGCTCCGCTAGCGGCCAATGTGAAAATCAAAGGGTGCATTGGACCAAAGTACGAGGACTTCGTGCTACGTTGCAAAAACCTAGCTGTGAAAAACAGCGGGTGAGGGCTAGAAAAACATTAAAAACAGCTGTTTTTGGGAATCGAAAAAAAACAGTAAAAAACAGTGCGAAAAACAGTGGGGCCACATATACCGCAAGGGGGCAAACCTACTTTTAAAAGTGGGGGTCAATGGGGGCCTCGCGCCCCCCTCTCTCCATCGCGGACACCCCCCGGGGTGGGCCTGTACACTCAACCCCAGCCCCTGCCCTTTGGCAGGGGCAGGGCACTCATCATTCCTGCCCAGACCCTTCGTGGGCGCGGGCCGCGAGCTGCACTCCCACGCCCGCGCTGGGCCTGCCCTCGAGCTGACTCCCCCCCTGTCCCTGGTCGCCAGGCATACAGGGGTCTTCTGGCGGCTCCCATGGCCAGCGAGGCGAGCGTGGGAGAGGCAGGGGGGGCCAGGGGCTGAGCCCCAGCCTCCACTGCCCCCTGAGCTGCCCTTGCTGGCCCCCTGGGAGCCCCCAAAGGACCCCTGAGAGCAGGCCAGGGCGCGCCGCATGGCGACGCGCCGCAGGGACAACGATGGGTGAGAGTGGAGAGAGGGAGAGGGGGGGTTTTGCACCCCCCCCGATGGAGTGCAGTGAGAAACGGGCCCCGTTTGCGTTAGCAAACGGGTGAGGGGCGGCTGGCGACAGGAGGAAGACGAGAAGGGAGTGGCTCAATGGCGAGGAGAGTATCCCTGGTGGCGCAGGCTACTCGAGTCGCAGTCACTTATTTCTCGAGGACCGCTCACGGCGCGAGCTGGTAAGGGCCGTTCTTCTTGGTTTTAGAGAGTTCCTCCCCCCCCCCCCGGTGCTTTTTCCCGGAGAGTCGGCCGGCGTCGACCGGTCCGCCTCAATGGGTTTTCCCTCATTTTAACTTGTGGGGGGTTAGAATGGGAGCCGGGGGTCTGCGAGGGGGGAGATGCGGAGGGGTGCATACGTGTATGTGTCTGTGGCAGCAACATGCGCCGAGGCGTACGGGCAGGTGCGCTGAGGGTTGTCGTGTTGGTACCGGGCTAGTGAGAGTAGTGGTACTAATGCTCAGTTAGATTATTATTATTATACCGCAAGGGGGCCTTTCCCCCCCGCGCGGAACGCCTCCGCCTCCGCTCCTCGCTCCTCCGCGTCCTGCGTCCTACGCATACGTAGGCCGCCGCCGCCGCTGCCCTCTCTCCTCCCCTCGTCCGATGGCGAGCCGCTATCGGTGTTCACAACCCCAAGCCCACGCACGCGTCGCGATCCGCGCGCGTGGTGGTGTGGTGGTGGTGGCCGCTGTCCCGCGCGCACGCCGCGCTCGAGCGCGCCTGTTCCTGCGCGCACGCGCGCACGCCGCGCTCGCGCGCGCCGCGCACGGGCGGCCCCCAGCCCCAGCCCCACTCTAAAAAAACAGTGGCATAAATGGAGGGCGTTTGAAAAACAGTGAAAAACACTGTTTTTGGCCTCCGAAAAAAAACACTGTTTCTGTCTTTCACAGCTAGGGTTGCAAACTCCCATTTTTGGGGTGCCCCGCACCTCCCCCACTGTGAAAATCGGACCGTGAAGCTCAGATATATTCGGACCCCACATTTTCTCTCGGGGGTCGTATGCGCATGCGCAGGCCCTCTCATACTACTACTACTACTACTACTATAGAAACCTCGAACACTCCGAGGCTTCCTCCGGGCTCATCACCACTCTCTCTCTCTTCTCTCTGATGATGATGCGGGGGGGGGCGGGGGGGGGGGGGGGGGGGGGGAGCGAGCGCCTCCCCCCCCCCGCCCCGCCAGACAAGAACACCAGCAGATCTCAGAGGAGAGGAAGGGAGAGAGGCAACCCCATCCTGCATCACCTTGGAGAGGCTCTCTACTACCTGAATCTGCTCCACTCTCCCTCTCTCTCTCCTCAGTCTTCCTCCTCGCGCTCTCCCTGCCTCCCCCGCCTCCCCCGCCTCCCCCACCCCCCGCGCGCACGCCGCGGCCACCTTCAGTGATGAGCGAGCTCGAGAGGAGGGGGCAGCCAACGGGCGCACTGGTTCGTGTGCCCACACCGGGGCCAAGATTCTTCACTGCCATTGCGTGGTGGGCATTTGGTCTTTACGCCCTTCATTTTGCCTCGGCGCCCTACACGCCCACGCCGATGGAGGAACAGCGTTACAACGAGCTTATGTCAGCAGCTGTCTTTAGCGAAGAAGCGCGACAAGCCGAGCGCAACCTGATTCTGGCCCAACGCGCATTCGACGAGGTGCATGTCTGGGGCTGGCGCTTCCGCTCTCCCTACGCGCAGCTCGTGCCCGAGCGCCGAGCTATCCTGGACCAAGCGATAGCAGACTTCCGTCATGCAAGCTCACGTCGCGATGCGCTCGTTTCTGAAGCTAAGTCGACCGTCGGGATCTGGAGTCCGCACGGTGTCGCCGACGTGCGCGAGACGTTTTGGAGAGATTTCGAATGGGGCAAGGATTTCGCGAAGAGGATGTCCTTCTGGGACATCGTGTTTGGTATCGGTGGTTCCAACCGGGATGACGAGCTGGCCATAGTGTTGCTTCGATGGCTTGGGCAAATCTTGATGAACTTCACGGTCGGGTTCGCATCTGCACTCGTCTCCTTCACCTTCTCGCTGGTCTACCTCATTTGGGAATACAAGACAGGTCTTTTATCTGGCGTCGTCTTCTTTGCCATCGCCATCACTGGTGCATCAGCAGTGGTAGCAGTGGTGATTTCAGGCATGTACTCCACAGCGGTGGGCGGCGTGTACCTCATCGCAAGGAGTGCGCAACAGGCCCGGCTACAGGATCGCGCTGGAAGGCAGCCGCGATATGTTCGCAATCATCACTACGGTCACGTAGATTAGGCTTGCCACCCACTATCAACAATGTTGTTTGTCGGTTCTCTCATGTGTAGATCCGGATGCCCTTATCTCTAATGATGCAGGCCATGGCAAAGCAGATGGCGTACGCTGCTGTTAGGATCGATGTGTGTCTGAGGCAGCTGGAGCGGCGGAGCCCATGCAGGCATACGGGATCGTCCAGCAACAATAGGAGGGAGACATTACATATGCGATCTCACTCATAGACAAGGAGTATGGTCTTGCGCTCGCCTAGCTCTTAGAGCTGCACGTGTACACAATGAGAATTGCGCTCGCCTAGCTCTTGGAGTTGCACGTGTACACAATGAGAAAAAAACATCTGAAGATTCTGGGCTAACACCTACTAGGTCTAGGTTTCCCCCTACCTCTCTACTGACTATTGACATCGCCCTTATCTAGTATCTTCCGCACCTCTCCCCTTCCCCCGTCGTTCTTCGTCCCTTTTTCTTCGGTCTTCGTTTTCTGGGGTCCGACCCAGTTGCGCTTCCTTTGGCCTGGTTCAGAATCAGAATGTGGAGTCCAAGGCATCACTAGAATACTTCTCCGTATTCGAATACTGAGTACAATACAACGCTTTTGAGGTGTATTCGTACTGTGAGTACTCCGCGCTTTGAGTATTCGTACTCATTCATGAGTACAACGTACAACAGCAAAAAAAAGGCCGTATTCAGTATTGCAGTAGTATTCGAGTACTTTGGCGTATCTGGCCACTGACTGGCGTGCCTGCTGTCCGGACGGCGCGACGCGCGATGAGCGTCCGTAAGCCGCGCCACCAGCCTCTACTACACTAGCTTATTACACTAGTTCAGGTCTCAAACAAACAAAGCGCGAGGGTAATAGTACTCCACACATAGCACATAGGTACACAGCACACAGCACACAGTAGGCGGTACATGTGACATGTGCACACCGAAGCCGACCGCCGACCACGACCACCAATGACCTGATCGCAACAAGACACAAAACACAAATACGTGCACACATACAAGCCTTACTTAGTTAGGACAAAGAAAGGCAATGCACGACAAAATTCGGATTAGGATTCATTGCCGTTGTACCCGGAAAGCGAAAAAGAAGAGGAATGGAGGGGGGCAGGGGAGGAGGTGGAGGGAGGGAAGTTAAGGGCGGTGTAGACATGGAAACAGGGAAGCCCTGAGATAGTAGGTGTGTAGCCCAGAATCTTCAGATGTTTTTTTCGGTATGTCCCATATTCGACGGAGCGCGACCTAACGACCTAACCCTAACCCTCCGACCTCCACGGCTTTGTCTTCTTTGGGGGGGAGGGGCGTCAATGGTAGGGGCAGGGGGTCGGGAGGAGAAAGTCAAAGTCTCTCGGGGCCCCATGGGAGGGAGGGGGGGGGCGGAGGAAAAAACCGAACCTGAGGGCTTATTTCAGGCCCTCCAGCCGGGCGCCATGGACGCGGGGAGGGGGAGTGGAGAGAGGGGCTCGTTCATGCCCTACACCATGGCTGAGCTAAGTATACACTTAGTGGCTGCTCAAGTATTGTCGTCACATGCACACCGGCATTGAATCACAAGCAAGTCGAAAAGCCAAAGAGAATGGCTCTCTCCGCAAAGCCCGATGGGCGGCTCACTTCATATCCGGAAGGACACACTTGAAGAGGGCCAGAGAGCGGAGAGCGAGGGCGCAGTGGTGCATGCAAATGCAAACTTCATATTGAGTCGTGCCCATGGAAGCGATAGGCCGGCATATTTCTTACTGGGCTCCCACAAAGGCACGAACGAAAAGGCCAAGACTCCCAGAAACCTTCTTGTATGAGGCAGTGCGTGAACCCCACCAAGAGCAAGACCATAGTTGAGCCATGTCCTATTCTTCGCGTGTACCGATGAAGTCAAGGTAGAAAATAGAAAATCGACACGATGACAACGCCTTGTACTCGAAGTGGCCGTACATGTGCAGTCTGAAAGCCTGTCGTCAGCGAATACTTCCTCACGCTTGCAAATCATCCATCACGCTTTCCGCTTTTGTGTACTAATGTACAAGACTGCATGGTGGTGGTCAATTGGGTGTCAATGAGCTGTCGTCGATACTGTGGCGGGGAGTGGCTGAACAAATGTAGTATGCACTTGCATTTCAAATGTCAAAACCTGCCCGCGTTTCGTGCTCACCATTATTGCCACGGATAAAGGCGTCCCCATACTTAGCCTTAAGCTGGCCATTCACATACTCCTCCGTCTGCTCCATGGCGATGTTCATGAACCCGTCAAGACACGCTAGGACGCCTGCGATCGAGACATTCGTGCGCAGTGAATGGAGGGGTCGTGACAAAGCGGATCCACCGCGAGCACTTTCTACCCATGTGATAGGAAGCCAGCTCACCTCGGTAGTCGACGCCAGAGTTGAGCTTGACGACAACCGGACGGCCCAGCACATTCTTGAGAAAGGCGGACGGATTGGAGGCGTTGGGATCCTTGGACATGCTGCCGATCGCGCCGCCTGCAAGCGGTCAAGCCGGCATCAGGCATAAGACAGCATAGCAGAGAGACGGTGAGGGGGGGGGGAGAGGGCAGGCGAACCCGCGCGGCGCCCGAGCGAGTCGACGATGAGCCAATCGATGTTTTGTTATAAAATTAAATAAATCCCCTGTCAGAGTTGGAGTTTTCTTGTTATCCTGGTTTAATCCTAGTGCTGAGGGACCGTGCCTCATCGGCAACGGAGCCCCTCCCCCGCGATGGGGGTGTGCGCGGTTGGTGCATGGCTCGTCCGGTGCATGTGGCTAGGGATGCTAGCCAACAAGACCTTCTACGAGACCACGAACTATACAATTTACAATTTCTAATTCTAACTTCTAATAACGTCTAACGTTAGCCCGGTCACTCACTCATTTTAACCACTATTTCCCACCTCCACCTCCCCTGGGTGTCCAAGGATTCCTTAGGGTCCCCTCCTACCTGCCCCGGCAACTCCCTCCCCCCTCCGAACGACCCCCTCCCGCCCCACAAACCACAAAGGGCAATGGTAGGGCGGTCAAACAGTGTTTTTTTATTAGGGGTGAAAAAATGACCATCTCAGAATTGAGGAAATTTGAGGATTTTTTTCGGGAGAAAGTTCCCAATACACCCAACTAGCACATATCCGGGGCCCATTAGGACCCGGACCCCCCCCTTGGGCCCCCACAACAAAACGTAATCGAAAACAGACAAAAGACGCTAAAATTTTTCTAAAATCGCAAAAGCTTGAAAAGCTCAACTTCGAACCGATGCCGGGCGCGCTGCGTGCCCGTTTTCGACGATCCATCCGGATGGGGGACCCCACCAGATACCAAATACGCATAGCCCACCCGGATGGTCACGCCAATCTCGGGCAGGCCGCGCGCCGAACCCTCGTCGAAATCACCCATCCGCCGAGCCCATTGAACGTTGAGCCGTCGCCGAGGGAGGCCCGGAGAGCCCAACTTCGAACCGATGCCGGGCGCGCTGCGTGCCCGTTTTCGACGATCCATCCGGATGGGGGACCCCACCAGATACCAAATACGCATAGCCCACCCGGATGGTCACGCCAATCGGGCAGGCCGCGCGCCGAACCCTCGTCGAAATCACCCATCCGCCGAGCCCATTGAACGTTGAGCCGTCGCCGAGGGAGGCCCGGAGAGCCCAACTTCGAACCGATGCCGGGCGCGCTGCGTGCCCGTTTTCGACGATCCATCCGGATGGGGGACCTAGGCCCTGGCCAAAATGTCCGGACAGTCAACAGGACATTTGGGGCTGTTTGGCTAAAAGGACATGTCCCGAAATGTCCCGGGACATTTGGGTGAGCCCTGGGGGGTGGGGAGCGCGAAAATGCGCGCGGGAAACGTTTTACTAGTAGAACACTCTTGCCAGCATTTTGGGTGGGAAAACGGGAATCCTGATAGGTCAGTCGCCCTTTTTTGAGATGAAAAGGATCGTTTACGTAATATTCTGGTCTCTGGTCTCGGTCGCACCTCACAGCCGGAGCCACGGCGCGCTTGTGCGCCGGCGCCAGCAGAGGCATGGAGAGGGGTGAGGAGGCTGGCCCCCCTGCACTTGTGGGCGCCACCCGCGAGCGCGACTGACCCGCCCGCCTCCCGTCTCCCTTGTTCACGCAGGTCCGAGCTCGCGCGTGCGCTTGCGCCGCGCCACCAGGCAAAGCGACATGACGTCAACATCAACGTCGACGTCAGGGTCAGCGTCCTACCTCAACGACAACGACGAGGCCAACCAAACCGACGACGACAACGACGACGACATTTTCGACGACGACGACGACGACAAGGAGGAGGAGGAGGAGGAGGAGGAGGACGGCGAGACCTTCCACCTGGGCATGACAGTGCAGTACAAGGACATGGGCACAGGGAAGATCATCGCGATGGGTAGGGGCACCCTCTACGGCGACAAGCAGGTGAAGGTCCTATTTCAGGACGACAAGAGCGGCAAAGAGACCATGAAGATCTGGGTCCACACCCAAGATCTCATCATCGAGGTGCGTCGCCAGCACCTCAACTGATGTTTGGAGGGGAGTCGAGGGTTTGCGTGTGCGCGTGTGCGATGTGCGCGATGTTGCGCCGCGTGTGCCCCCCCCCCCCCCCCCCCCCCCGCCACTTAGGAGGGCGACGACGACGACTGCCTGGAGGTCGACACGTCCATGGAGCATGAGGGCCCGCTGAAGGCTGTGCATGAGCGCGAAAGAGTAACGAGGAAACTCCCGCCCATGGGCAAGCGTTCGACGAGGTGCGGCGTGCGCAAGACCATTGAGCCGAAGAGAGTCTGCGCGGCCGACCGCGTAAGGAAGTTCCCCAACGAGACCTTGGAGGGAAAGAACAACCAGCGGCTCTTCTGCCGCTCGTGCGCCACCGAGCTCTCTCTGCGCATGAACAACCTCAAGTGCCATCTGAGCAGTAGGAAGCACCTGGAGAACGTGAAGGCGTACCGGGAGCGCCAGTCAAAAGACTCGGAGGTCAGCGCATTCATCTCCGACTTCTACACGGTCAACCCAGACGCGGCAGGTGGTTCGGTGGCTCCAGAGACGCAGCTCTTTCGCTGGACAATGGTTGATGCGCTCTTGCGGGCTGGGATCCCCCTCTCGAAAATAGATGAGCTACGGCCTGTTCTAGAGCTGGCAGGGCAACCTCTCACGGATAGCTCTCATATGCGGGACTTTGTGCCGAAGATTTTGAGTAAGGAGAAGGAGACTGTCATGGCTGAGCTGAAAGACAAGTACATATCTATCTCGTTCGACGGTACGACGAGGCTTGGCGAGGCTGTCGCCCTGTGTGCACGATTCATCCCAGCCGACTTCGCATGGGTGGGTAAGCGACTGATCTCGCTCACGACGATCTCGAAGCATATGGATGGCATGGGACTATATCGCCACCTCTCCAGGACCCTCATGACAGAGCTATGCCTGGATGTTTCCCGGATCGTTGGCATATCTCGTGACAGTTGTGCCACAAATGGTGTAGCCTGTAGGCAATTGCTCACCCTGTGTGAGAATGCTGTCGACCTGCTGTGCTCATCGCACACTCTCCAACACACCGGCGAGCATCTGGACCTCCGTACCGTGGAAGCATTCCTCACTCCTTGGCTAACACTCGTGTCTCACACGCAAGCTGCCCGTACGTTGTGGCAGAGTATGATGGGTCGCAGCATGAAGGGCTACTCGCGCACCCGGTGGTGGTCGCGCTGGGAAGTAATGCAAGACCTTGCGTCGAACTTTGGCCAGCTCGAATCATTCATCGACCAGCTGGAACAAGGAGGCATAGGTAATGCCACGACGCAAGCATTGAAACAAGTGATCGCGACCAAGCGCGACGATCTGGAGATTGAGCTTGCCCTTGCCATGGACATGCACCCACTTTGCACAACGACGTACAGACTCGAAGGGGATGGGTTGGAGATCATCCTCGTCTACGACGCAATCGAGGAGCTCCGTGCCCGTGGGCGGCTGCTTGGCCAAAATAGTTCTGATCTTCCCAATGTGGCGTTGAACACCGATAGCGGCTCGCCATCGGCCGAGGGGAGGGGAGGGGCAGCGGCGGCGGCGCCCTACGTATGCGTAGGACGGAAGACGCGGAGGCGGAGGAGCGGAGGCGGAGGCGTTCCGCGCGCGGGGGGGAAAGGCCCCCCTGCGGTATATGTGGCCCCACTGTTTTTCGTTTTTCGCACTGTTTTTTACTGTTTTTTTTCGATTCCCAAAAACAGCTGTTTTTAATGTCTTTCTACACCTCACCCGCTGTCTTTCATCTTTCACATCTAGGAGCGTCAGCGAGCTGACTAGGCTAAGTGGGGCTCGAGGCCCTCCTATGTATTTTCATAGTCAAGCCCTAAAAGCGAGCAACCCTCGCAAGGAGGGGGAAATGCTGCGACTAGCGACTAGGTATCTACTACGGTTAAGTACTATGTGCAACTATGTAGTACTAGCATTCTAGCATTGAATACGACACCGTCATGGCGGCGGCCAGAGCGAGCCGGTCCCGCTCAGCGTTCATCCGGCATGGCGGGATGCGGCCGGTGGCCGGTATAAAAATGTGGCGACCCTCCCGACCAGATTGCAGATTGGACCAAACAGCAGCCAAGACTTGGAGTGTGCCGAATGCGAGATGGAGACCTCTTGGCCCGCCGCCCTCCCCCCCCCCGGGGGGGGGGGGAGAATGAGATCTCCCCCCCCCCCCCCCCCCTCCGCCCTGTCCCCCGCGGGGAGAGTGCAGCTGCCACGACAGAAGAAGACGGGACTCAAGTGTATGGCTACTTTACTTTGCTCTCCTCGCGTCAAGAAGTCTTCCTCGTGCTCGCCACCCCCCCCCCGCCTCTTGGAAGAGAGCTCTCGGCCCAGAAGGAGTTCTCCCCTTCATGGACGATTCCTCGCCTCCCCCCCCCCCCCCCCCCTGCCGCGCCCTCTCCGGCCCCCCCCCCCCCCCCCCTCCCCCCGCGCGCACAGGGCGCGGCTGCCCTCCTCGCCGGTGCAGCCAGCCGGCTTGGGACGGAGGTGGACGGATGAGCCAGATCTAGGCGTAAATGAGAGAGAGAGAGAAGAGGAGGGGAGGGGGGAGGGGGGGGGGGCGGCCGCCAGCGGCTCTGGCCGGACCTCCCTCCTCCTCCTCTCCTCCTCTCCTCTCCGCCCCATACCTCTCCTCCCTCCTCCCTCCCTCTCCCTCTCTACTCTATCTCTTACGAAAACACATCTCTCTCCATCGTCATCCGTCGCTCTCTCTCCCTCTCCACCCCCCCCTCTCTCCCCCTTGGGGGCCTAACCGAGCCGGCGGGGCAGCCAAGCACACCGCCGTCGATAGAGCGGCCAGGCGACTGGAGGGCGATGACGACGTCGGGCAAGCGCCGAGAGATGGACGTGATGAAGTTGTAAGCCGTCGGCTCCCGCCGCTCCGGCTGGCCTCCCCTCATCCAGCTGCCACCACCGATTCACCCCCCTTCCTCTCCCTCCCCCTCCCCCCAACCTTTCTTTTCCTCCCACCGCTTCCACCTCACAGGATGATGAGTGACTACGAGGTCAAACTGGTGGACGATAATCCGGCCGATATGTTCGTTATCTTTCACGGGCCCAAAGACAGTGAGCTCCTACGCCCATCCTACTCTTCAAGGCGGAGCCTAACATGTCTCCTCGTGATGTCGATTTGCAGACTCCACTGACGGCATACCCACCCTGGTTTTGGCAGGCCTGTATGCCGGTGGCTCATGGAAAGTGCACGTCGAGCTTCCCGAAGGATACCCATACAAGTCACCATCCATCGGCTTCTGCAACCGCATGTTCCACCCCAATGTCGATGAGATGTGAGCACATCATGATTGCTTTGTGCCGCACAGAGTCTCCGGCCCAAAGGTAAAGCGGATAATTGCGGTCAGCCACACCCTCCGATTGGCATGTTCAGGTCAGGATCTGTTTGCTTGGATGTGATCAACCAGACCTGGTCGCCCATGTTCGGTGAGCTCCTCATATCTTCTCCTCCTCTGTGCCGAAGATTCACACGAGGATGCAAACTCATGCTCACTATGCACGCGTCTCTGGGCACCACCTGCTTCACCTCATGACACATGCCTTGTGTACCCTTGAACAGATCTTCTGAATATCTTCGAGGTGTTTCTGCCCCAGCTCCTCCTCTACCCGAATGCAGCTGATCCTCTAAATGGCGAGGCGGCAGCGTTGATGCTGCGTGAGCCCAAGCAATATGAGAGCCGGATCAAAGGTGAGGCTGGTAGAAGCGGCCTGCACATCACGTACTTGTGGAATGTGACCGTGTCATGGTAGTCTGCGCAACACACAGCAAACCTCGTCCTTCTCGCATGGATTTTCAGAGTATGTTCTCAAGTACGGCCAGGCTGCCTCCATCGCTCAGAGCGGCAGTGGCAGTGACGACAATAGCGACAGCGACTCCGACTCGGAAGCCGAAGGGAGCGCTTCGACCTCCGCCTCAAGCTCGTGCTCTACATCTGTGGCCTAAGGTCCGCTTCATGACTTTCTCTATGCTGTTAGACTTGGATCTGACATGCACTCTAGGACAAGAGACGATCCATGACAGAGCAGTTGCCGGGATCCTCGAGCATCCCTACAAACGATCATCGATCATGCTAGCTCTGTCTTCTATAGAAGGCTTTTCTCCTGTCAAGTTGAGCGCACAGCGCGGCGACCCCAATCCGCTCTTATCTCTCCCTGCAATCCCCATTTCCCGCTCGTCTCGCTTTTCATGCAACCTACCCTTCCGATCCTGACTCAAGCAATCCAACCATCCATCGCATTTGGAGAATATATGGATACCATCTTATGGTGACGCCATGGCTATCACGCGTCGGCTTGCGTCTTCGCAAACTGCAGCCTCGTGCCGCAGAA
This sequence comes from Isochrysis galbana, assembly GCA_018136815.1. Lineage (NCBI taxonomy): Eukaryota > Haptophyta > Isochrysidales > Isochrysidaceae > Isochrysis > Isochrysis galbana. Next base: position 2,707,928 of record CM030937.1, read on the forward strand.
CTAGACCTCATCATATTCCGTGGTACGCCACAATACCGATGTACCTACCGCGCCGGACTTGTTGCTCCGACGGTTGCAGCCTGAGTTGCCAGCCGTGGCCGGTGGCGCTGACCCGTGACGCGATTTCTTGTGCAATGGACGTGCGACAAGCTTGATTTCATAAGCGGCGTCGAAAGCTCCGCTTCTCCGCCAGTATGACGTACTCGCCGGGCTGGTAGGACAGTTGCAGTCAGGCCTCGCTATGGTCAACTCGCCCACATAGTGCCGTTGGACTCGACACTCCACCTTCCGAGGCATGTTCATGTTTCATCCATCGTCGACAAGCATGGTGTGACGTCAATTGTGCTCCTCTGTCGGTATGTGCGGGATCATGTGGCATTTCGAGGGTCTAGCATCGAGGTACGTGACGTACCCGCGAGAAGGCGCAATGCATCGCCCGTCTTTCGCGATCGCACACCCCTTGCCAGTCTCCAACATCCCTTGCCAGTCGCACATACAGACGGTCATGTCTTTTGTTGCGGGCTACATGGACATGAGCGAGCTGCTCCCCTTTTGTTGTGTAGTCGTGGCCGTGGATGGGCACTGTGCTTCATATCGTGGCGCGCGCTTGCACGAGCGCTTATGTATGTGCGTGCGCGTGCGCGCGCGCGAGCATCTGGTGTCGTTGCGTGTGGTCGGTTGCGCGGAACAATAACCCCCACTAGGTTGGTAAGTGTTGATGTTGAATGCGCACCGACTTCGCGGTTCGATTATGAAGAGTGAATAGGGAGTGCTCGGGCCGTTGTAGGAGGCAAATCGCTTCTTTGATAGGTCCTTTATAGTACGACCGCGGCCGTTCGCCTGTGTCTATGCAGGCGCCATCGTTACAGCCCTTCCACTTCCAGACTATTAAGATAAAGACTTAGGACTGGTAGAAAAACTCAAGTAAAAAGTCTCGCCTCGCGCGTGGCAATGCGCTTCTATTTTGAATTTTGCTACCGCGCCTCTGCTCCTTCCTTTCCCCTCTCCAACCTGCCTTGCGGCGACTCCCCTCGTGCGCTACTTGGGGGCCGGCGGGATTTGTTTGGCGGGATGCGTCCCGGCCCCTAGCGGTAGGGTTCCCTCGCCTTCCTCGCGTTCCGCTAAGTGGTCGGTGTTGTCGTGTTTGATCTTGGGGGGGGGGGGGGGGGGCACCATTTCTCACAACATGCCATTGGGGAGATGTGCAAACCCCCCCTCTCCGTCTCTCCACTCTCTCCCATCGCTCTCCCTCTCTCCCTGCGGCGCGTGCCGCCAAGAGGCGCGCCATGGCATGCCATGACCTATCTATGGTCAGAGGTCCTGTGGGGGCTCCCAGCCAGAGGGCAAGCAAGGGCAGCTCAGGGGGCAGTGGAGACTGGGGCTCAGTCAGCCCCTGCCCCCCCCCTTGCCTCTCCCCTCTCCCACGCTCGCCTCGCTGGCCATGGGCGAGCCGCCCAGAGGCCCCTGTATGCGCCTGGCGACCAGGACCAGGGACAGCGGGGGAGTCAGCTCGAGGGCAGGCCCCATGCGGGCGTGGGAGTGTGATTCGCAGCCCACGACCACTAGCCACTAGGTCGGGGTCTGGGCCAGAATGATGATTGCCCAGCCCCTGCCAGAAGGCAGGGGCTGAGGTCTGAGGTTGGTTGCCGTTGGTTGAAGAAGTTGATGTATGGGCGCCCACCCCAAGGGGTGTCCGTGATGGAGTGAGGGTGAGGGGGGCGCGAGGCCCTCATTGACTCCCACTTATAAAAGTAGGTTGCGCTACTGCTACTGCTACTACGCCCATGCGCGTGTGCCATGTACTACGTACCACCCACTACGCCCACTACCCCAGCACTGGGCTTGCGGCACGACGTCACCACCCCCATGACGTACCGCAGTAAACACACAAGGCACGCGCTATCGCACGTCCTCCAAACCCCAACCCTCATACAAACCTCCAGTCCAGTACCACCGTGGGGTGGGGGTGGGGGGCGAACCATTGGCGGGTCGTGCAGATGAGAGCGAGAAGCCCTTAGCAGTTAGCGGGCGTTATGGCCCAAGAGCAGAGCCGGGGCGCTAGAAGTGCCATGTCCCGTGTACGGGCAGTACTAATAGCCCGAAATCTTCGAGACAAATTGTTCTCGCTCACACCGGCCCCGAGCGATACAAATTGCCCCCACTGACCTACGAGCCGTGCTCCCTCCCGCGGTCCAGCATGCGTGCATATGCAGCTATGCAGCGCTATAACATGCCATCTCCCTGCCTAGTCTATCTTCGTCCTTCATCACCACAATCACTCAATTTATGTGTGCTCGCATGATGGGCGCATGGAATCAGCGTGCAATTGAGCCTCAGCTCGCATATTATACGCCACGATAGCAGCAGCGTGCGTTTGTGGCGCGTCTGCATCGAGGAGAGAAAGGAGCACCTGACCGGGAATCGGCTCTCTACTAAGAAGCCATTTGCTTTGCAATGCTTGTAGGGCGCTCGCGCGGGCCATTGGGTCGTAACAGATCAGCCTCTCCAAACACTCGATCGCATCATCCGGCGCATGTGGAAGCGCGGCTCCAAGCGGCACCGGTTCGCGTGCTGGGATGTCCAGCTTGTCGAAGTCAGGCATTGCACTCACGCCTGGCCAGCGTGCCTCTGTTGGGGATCCCAAGAGAAGGACTACCCTGAAGATTTGGTCAATGTCTGACGAGCCGGTCAGCATAGGAGACACAGAAAATAGCTGTGCGATCACACAACCCGCAGCCCACATATCGACGCCCTCGCCGTAGTTCCGCGAGCCCAAGAGTAGCTCTGGAGCTCGGTACCACCTGGTGCCCACATGAGCCGTGAGCTCACCACCAGCACCCGCAGCTGCAGCGGCGGCGGCGTCCCCAGCATGTTCGTCCAGCATATGGCTTGGGGAGAGACGTGCCTGCCCGAAGTCACCAATCTGAAGGCAGCCGTCCGGACCAAAAAGTAAATTCGCCGGCTTGATGTCTCGGTGGATGAGGCCGGCAGCATGGCACGCAGCGAGCCCACACAGGATCTGCGCAGCAACGTCCTGGGCGGCGACATCTGGCACCGGCAGCGCGCGACGGTCGAGGAGTGCGTGAAGCGAGGCGTGCATGAAAGGCAGGACAAACACGATGTTGGCGCCGTGCGTGTACGAGCCGATCAACTGCATCACGTTCGGGTGCTCGACCGCCTGCAGAGCGAGCAACTCGCGAAGTGCTGTGAGAGGCAGAGCGCGCACGTCGCGCAGCCGAACCTTCTTGAGGGCGACGGCGCGTCCGGAGCAGCCGTCAAGGGCTCGGAACACCTGGCCGAACGAGCCCTCCCCCAGCTTGTCGAGCACACGGTAGCGCCGTGCGGAGTGCTCCGCCTCCATCGGCGCGGCGGTTGCAGCCGGCCACCGTCGGCAAAGCCGAGCGTAGAGACACTCTCTCCATTGTAGTACTAGTAGGTCTATTCTACTCTAGAGTAGAGGAGTATTCCCAGAGGGGAAGTAGATACTCCTATGTACGTTTGTTCATATGAATATTCTCGTGTTGTGAACACCGCGACCTGATGTTTTCGTTTGTTTACAAAACTACCTTACGTGTCGATGGCTCCGAACACTGCATAACTCTTTACTGCCGGGAGCGCAGCATGCAAATGGATGCTTGGAAGTTTCGTTTTTTGAGGTGAGAGAAGAGAGGAAGACATGTTCAACGATATAAGCATAAGCGACGTTTTCCGCAAAGAAAAAGAGATGACCAAATTTTTCCCGATCCCCCCCCCCCCCCCCCTTCTCCCTCCCAGTCCCACTCCGTTGCGTCGCGCCGCCCTCCCCTCGCCCCTCCGCCGCCCCATACCTCTTTCTAACGTGCACACCTGGATTATTTGGATTTGGTAAACTGAAGCATCCAAATGGCAAATGGCAAATGGCTGCTTCGCCCCAGGGCCTATTTTCTCCATAATTCCATACTACAATCTCGACCTATTGTGTTGTGAATGGGTGGGAGTGTGGGGAAGGATGTCCCTGAGGCTCCCCCAGCACCTCATGGGCACCCGTCAAGGCGTTGGCGAGCAGGGACGAAATATGTCGCTTGAAGCATCCATTTGCATGCTCCGGCAGTAAACAGTTAATAGAGTAGAGTACCCTCCCTTAGAATGGGAGGAAAGTAGAGGGAGTAGAGAGATGGGGTGAGAGATGCAGAGCGGAGCGAGCGCGCTTCCCATCTTCCCATCCTGTTTTTCTCCCCCCACTGCCCGCCGGCCGCGCCGCGCGGGGGCCCGGCCACCGAAAGGGTCGTCGCCAAGCAGCCCCGCCCGTCGACGGCCACTTGAAGAGCGGAATAAAGGGGGCCAAACACATTAGAGAATGTCTCGGTTGGCGGATGGGTTGCGCTCGCGACAAACGGGCCTCCTCTCAGGATGAAGATAGACAGACACACATTCCCTTTAAATGCGTGTCTCGTGCAACTTCAAAGATGCCTCGGAGGCTATGAGTGGGAATATAGTGAACGGAGCGGTTGGAGAGGGAAGAAACAGCCTGCGCAGGGACCGCGCGAGCGCAGCAGGAGAGCGGCTGGCGCCAGCCTCCCCCCACTCCAACCCCCCTTCCACCCCCCCTTCCAAACCCCCCTCTGCGCCCCTCCTCCCTTCCCACCCCGCCACGCCCCTCGCTGCCGCTCCTGGGATGCTCAGTCTACCCTCCCGCTCGTCGCAGGCCGCCATGGACATCTTTGACAACATCCTCCTCATGACCGACTCGTACAAGGCGAGCCATTCCCCCCCCCCCCATCCTTCCTTCTCTCTCCGTCTCTCTCCTCTTCTCTCTCTCTCTCTCCCCCCCCCCTCTTTCGTTCCCTCGGTCCCTCCCGCCCTCCCTCAGCCTCTCCCTCTCCCTCTCTTGCTGTTGGCCCTTTCGTGTGGGGTCACCAACCCACCCAGCTCACCTGCACCCCCCTTACTTCACGGTTGGGAAGGTCTCACACTACCGCCAATATCCACCAGACACGGAGTACGTCTACTCGTACTTTGAGAGCCGCGGCGGAAAATTCAAGGATATCTGCTTCTTTGGCCTGCAGTATTTTATCAAGCGGTATCTGGAGGGTGTAGTCGTGACAAAGGAGAAAATCGATGAGGCAGAGCCTCTCGTCAACGCGCACATGGGCGGACAGCACTTCAATCGTGCGGGATGGGAGCACATTTTCCAAAAGTGTGGGGGCAAGCTGCCGATTTCTATCAAGGCAGTGCCAGAGGGTACCGTTGTGCCGGTGAAAAACGTGCTCTTCACCATGGTGAACACAGATCCGGCTTGCTACTGGCTCACCAATTATCTTGAGACGTTGCTCGTGCAGGTGTGCTTTTGTGCTTGAAGCAGCTGCCAGCTTACAGCGCCAGCCAACAGCGCTGTGCACTTGGCCCTCACAAACCAGGTGTGGTACCCCATGACCGTCGCTACGTCGTCGCGCGAGCAAAAGAAGATCATCGCACAATACTTCGCATCGACTGGCTGCTCCCTCAGCCCTGGTAAACCTGAGCTCAACTTCAAGCTGCACGACTTTGGCTATCGTGGTGTCTCATCTGTCGAGTGAGTAGTCGCCTTCCTTGAGACGTCTCTCCCATCTGACGTGAGAAGTTGCGCACGTCGTTTATCAGCCAAGGCGTGCAACGGTCCCTGTAATGTACATGGAGGGTGTGTGACTCATCTGTCTTCCACTCCTTGGCAGGACTGCGGGGCTTGGCGGAGCATCGCACTTGATCAATTTCATGGGCACGGACACCCTCGCAGGCATCTTGCTGGTGAAGAAATTTTACCATGAGGATGGGATGCCAGGCTTTTCGATTCCTGCGGCAGAGCATTCCACCATCACCAGCTGGGGGCGTGACCACGAGGTCGACGCTTTCCGCAATATGCTAACTGCCTACCCAACGGGTCTCGTGGCAGTGGTCTCAGATAGCTTCAACATTTTTGAGGCATGTGAAAAGCTCTGGGGCACAGAACTCCGCCAGATGATTCTCGATCGCGATGGCACACTCGTGGTGCGACCTGACTCGGGAGAACCCAAGGTGATTGTCGTGCAGGTCCTCGACATCCTTACCAAGCAATTTGGATCCACTAAGAACGAGAAGGGTTTCAAAATATTGCCACCGCAAATCAGGGTCATTCAAGGAGATGGCATTTCGTACGAGTCGTTGGGTGAGATTTTGCAGGCAATGGAAGACGCAGGATACGCTGCTGACAATCTGACCTTTGGGTCAGGAGGCGCCTTGTTGCAAAAAGTCAATCGCGACACGCAGAAATGCGCGTTCAAGTGTTCCGAGATCACGCACAAGAATGGCACGACCACGCTGGTCTACAAGGATCCCATCAGCGACCATGGAAAGAAGTCAAAGATGGGTCGGCTCACTCTAGAAAAGGATGCCCAGGGCAACTTTGTCACAACGACGGAGGGTAAGGGCGATGCTGCCAAAGACATTCTTGTGGAGGTCTTCCGCGATGGTGCAATGCTTAAGGAGTACAACTTCGCCGACATCCGAACACGCGCACAGATTTGAATCACTGACTGTGACGTCTTAATTCGAGGTGCGCTCTCAGAATTTAGAGATTGGCATCTGCCTCCTTGCGGGCTGCCCGAGTAAGCTGTTGCAAGCGTGCGGGGCGTTGCGGCACGAGGTTGGTGCCACACGCCGTCCTGCTCGCGTCGCACATGGCAAGCATCGGACACTCATCGTCGTGGACCTATGTGGCCAAGCCTATGCATGTTGCGCAAGATGGTGGGCATCGACACGCACGTGCACCGACGCTGCCCGTGGCATCCGCAGTCACGATGTGAATGATTGTCATGTCCCATGTGCATTGGCATCTGCGACTGCTGCTACTAATATAGCTCTAAGTCGACACCTATTATGATATAATAGCGAGAATGCTTGTCAACAGCTAAGTTCATACTTAGTTGAGCATGGGGGGGGGGGGGCTCCCCGCTCAGCTCCCAAGCTCCAATTCCCCTCGGGGGGGCCTGTCGGTCATCCCCATGCTCTGCCATTTACGGTTGCTACGGCATGACCTAGGCACTCACATCAAACACCACACACCACCCAGACCTCTAGTTGGCGCGGGTCGCGATTCGCACTCCCACGCCTGCGCTGGGCCTGCCCTCGAGCCGAGTCACCCCATCCCTGGTGACTGGTGACCGCCAGGCATGCGCAAGATACAGGCGGCAGCCCTCCTCCCTCCTGGGCGGCACCGCCATGCACACAAGGCCAGCGAGGCGCGAGGCGAGCGTGGGAGAGGAGGGCCAGGGGGGGACAGGGGCTGAGCCCCAGCCTCGACTGCCCCCTGAGCTGCCTCTGCCGGCCCCTTGGGGGCCCTCAGAGGACCTTGGAGAGCAGGCCACGTGTGGCATGGGAAGACAGAAGACATCCCAAAAAAAGAATAGATATAGGCGACTTAAGGCCCGTATTCCACATAAGACATAAGCGACAAAGGTGGGCTTAAACCCAGCGAGGAGCTAGCAGCTAGCAGAGCTAGCCACCAAGCTGAGGATCGCGCACGTTGTCGAAGAGACCGAGGAGCGAGGCAACGTAGACGAATAAACGCCACTAATACAACCAGCAAGGGAGGGCACCACTAGAGGCACTGCGATCCAGTCGGGACCCAACCAACAACTAAAACACGGCCGCGAGGACGAGACATACGATAGAGAAAGAGAAAGGCCAAAAGGCCTGCCCGGACCCCACACTCCAAACCAGGCCTCAAGTAGGTAGTGCACCGAGGCCGGACCCCGGAAACCAAAGAAAAAGGAAAGAAGGGGGGCAGGGGAGGAGGTGGAGGGAGGGAAGATGAGGGCGTTGGAAATAGAGATGGATAGCCCTGTGGACGGTAGGTGTATAGCCCTGAATCTTCAGATGTTTTTATAACAATAGGACTAATTATCATCAGACGCATGCGCAGCTACCTTTTGCCGGTGAGACTTTTGCTACACAAAAGTGAATCATGCAAAGTGCTCCTGGCTCCTGGGGGGTTATGTAAAGCACACCATGCTCTGCAGCCCCCACAATTGACCCCTAGGTGCCCCCTAGTGCGATATGCATGCCCTCAACCAAGCGTCGCGATCATTGCATAAAATTCTCTCTCCGACTTGCCGTATACGTATACATCCTGCGGGCCGCGGATTTTCGTCGAGACACGCCGTGCCAGAACAAATCTGCACCTTGTCAAAGTACAGGAGAGAGGAGGAGGAGAGCGCCGGGGCGATCACAGGACGTGTGGACCATTGCCGGTTGCTCCAGGCTCCAGGTCTGCCCCTGCAATGTGGGAACCCCCAAAGGGTACCCCACCCAGCAGACCCATTATTGCTGCTCGTCCGCCGTTGAGAGTCACCCCCCTCAGACACTCCCGCGAGCCTACATTCTCCGTGACTGTATACTGTATGCTCTGCCTGCGCCACACCGGCCACCGTCTCCTCATCCTCTTCAAGGCCGCACAACTAGTAGGCGTGTAGCCCAGAAGCCAGAAGCCCAGATGTTTTTTTTTTCTTCAAGGCCGCACAATAGGCGAAGCCATGCCGACATCGTCGCCTTCTCGCACGCTCAACCTGCATGACGGCATGACACTCATGACGTGCAATGGCAATGGCTACGGCCGCGGCCCGGGCATCGCGCGTCGCAGCAGCGGCCCCTGCGCCTCCTCTAAGCTCGGCTAGGAGTGTGTAGAGCGGGTCATCGAATGCGAGATGCCATGCATGGCCCCCAGTCCTCGGTCCTCAGTGAAGGCCAGAGAGATCCCCTTTGGCGGCCGCGCGCACCCGCCGCCCACCCACTAAGTAGCCCCTTAAAGAAAACATGGAACATGGGGAACCACCTTCCACCTTGAGCGTAGAGCACGAGGGGAGTTGCCGCAAGGCGGGTAGTGAGGGAGCTGAAGGGAGAAGGGCTTGGCTGCGTAAATGAGACCCAGTGCCACGTGTGCGTGTGAGGCGAGACTATTAAAGGTTTTTTTTTACAAAATGGTTGGCACCGCTACGGAGGGAGGCCATAGAGAGGCACATAATTCTTCACTATCATCACAACAATCGATGCGTCGCTAAGCGACCCCAGGTTGACAAGCGGGACACTGACAAACGTGGCTTGGGCCGGCTCACAGCATCGCCATCAACCATCCAACAGACAGAAGGCACGTTTACTTCTTCTTGGCCTTCTTGTCCTCCTCCGGCGGCATGTCAGCCTTGGCTGTGACGGACACGACCTTGCCAAGCATGACGGCAGTGTTGCCATCGAGGAAGGCAATGCGCGACAGACCCTCGCAATTCTTGAAAGAGTCGACGACGAGCGGCTGCTGCGGGCGGAAGGTAACCTGGGCCATCTCGTTCGACTTGAGCGAGTGCGGCGACTCCATCTTCTTGCCACCAGTCTCCTTACCGACCTTGAAAACGAACGCAGTGGCGCGGCAGGCAGCACGACCGCAGCGCACGAAACCAATGGGCGAGTATCCAAGCTTGATCTCACCGGGGATGTCGAGCGTTTGGATCTGGGCGTCGAATTGGCCGACCTGATCGAGCGACTTGTCCTTCTTGTAGATCATGACATCGCCGACACGGGGCATGTTCTGCTTCTCCAGGCCCTTGATGTTGAGGCCAACATTGTCACCAGGCTTGGCAACCTCGTGGCGCGTATGGTGCATCTCGATCGTGAAAACCTTGCCAGCGCACGCATTGGCGGCAGTGTGGGTCGGCATGAAGATAACTTCCTCGTTGGGCTTGACGAGGCCCTGCTCAATGCGGCCAGCAAGCACATCACCAACACCCTTGATCTTGTAGATGCCAGAGATGGGCATGCGCATGGGCGCAGTCTCGTTGCGGCCCGGCGGCGAGCACATGTCGTTGAGGCAGTCGTAGAGGGTGTGGATGTGAATCTTCTCCTTATTGGGCATAAGCACGTCCTGTCCGGTCCACCAGCTCATGTTCTCAGACTTCTTGTTGAGGTTGTCGCCCATCCAGCCCGAGATGGGGAGGACCGGCACGGAGTTCTCAACGAAGTCCTTTTTCCAGCCGACCTTGATAAGCATATTCTTCATCTCTCCGCCAACCTCATCGTAGCGTGCCTTCTTGTAGCCCGCAACGTCGGTGTCCATCTTGTTGACGCCAATGATGAGCTGCTTGACGCCAAGAAGGTTGATGAGGCGCGCATGCTGACGCGATTGACCCTGCACCTCACCAGCCTTGTGGTTGCCCTTCTGGATGGCAGTGGTGAAGTTACCATCGGCCGGCACCATGAGGAGGGCGACGTCAGCCTGGGCGGCGCCGGAAATCATATTCTTGATAAAGTCACGGTGACCGGGGGCGTCAATAATGGTGTAATGCCACTTCTCAGTGAAGAACTCCTTGGTGGTGCACGAGATCGTCACACCACGCTCACGCTCCTCCTTTTGGCGATCCATGTAGAAGGCGAAGGCGAACGAAGACTTGCCAAGGCGGTCGGCCTCCGCCTTCAGCTTCTCCATCTCACGCTCTGGAATACCGCCGAGCTCGAAGAGAAGGCGGCCAGTGGTGGTCGACTTGCCAGAGTCGACGTGGCCACAGATAACAATCGACATGTGGTCCTTCTCAGTCATGTCTGCTGATTAGCAGGAGAGATTCTGCGATGGCGAGGCGATGTGACGATGTTAAATATTATGAGTAGGCGCGCTGCTTTTCCCCGAACTAAGAAGGAGGGGCATGCTGAGGACTTGGGAACCAGTCGAAGGCGTGTCCACACCGCAGACACTCGGTGGGCGGCACAGACACGGGCATGCATCGAGCCCTCCGTGAAAGGTCTGTCGAGAGAAGAGCAGCGTTCCAATCCATTCTCTCAACGCCGCGCGAACACGCTAGCCGGCTCATGGATCAGAGAAAAGGAGGGCGGGGAGAGGAAGCGGGGGGAGGAGGGGGGAAGGGCAGGCCCTCACCCTTTGCGGCAGGAGAGGAAAGGCCCCAGAGACGTAGCCTGGAGATGGGCACGAAGTCGCCCCCCCCCCCCCCCCTCGACTCCCTCTCCCGCCCCCCCCCCCTCCCCCCCCCCCCCCGGTGCTCCCCCGCGAGACGCGAAGTTTGACCGGAGGATAACCTTCCATTCTACTCGCCTCGCCCCCTCGCGGGGTCGGCGCGACGGCTCGACTCTAGACTCGACATCTAACATAAAGTTCGAAACTTCTAATACTACTCTAGTAGCCTATTTTCTATTTTTCACGTTTCCAGCGTGTTTTGAACACCGCCGTCCGCCGCTGTCGCCCCGTCGCCCCTTGTTTCACGCTTCCATGCGCGCACTCTCTGTGGGGTAGTGGGGTAACTGGAGTCTGGCGTGGTCTAGACTGATATTATCATTTGTGCTAGTGCCGTCTGCTAGCTGCTAGCTCCACCCTCCACCCTCCACCCCCACCCCAAGAAATTCGAAATTCTTCATTCTTGATAATTCTTGTAGGGCGTAGGGCGGTCATCAAACACTGATTTATAACTACTAATACTAACATGTGGGGGGGACTGCATTTTTTGACCGTCCCCCAAAGCCCATAAAAAAATCCCAGGCGCCAGGCGGGGCTCACCTGCCGCCGCGAAAAATTAAAAATTCCCGAGGAAAATTATGGTGGGTTTTACGTTTTACCGCCCCCCTCGCCCCTCGCCCCCCCCCTTCTGCACACGCGCTGGTAGGGCGGTCAAACAGTTTTTTTATTTAGGGGTAAAAAATGACCATCTCACCAGAATTGAGGAAATTTGAGGATTTTTTTCGGTAGAAAGTTCCCAATACACCCAACCAACTAGCACATATCCGGCGGGGCCCATTAGGACCCGGACCCCCCCCTGGGCCCCCACAACAAAACGTAATCGAAAACTGACAAAAGACGCTAAAATCGCAAAAGCTTGAAAAGCTCAACTTCGAACTTCGAACCGATGCCGGGGGCGCGCTGCGTGCCCGTTTTCGACGATCCATCCGGATGGGGGACCCCACCGAATACCAAATACGCATATCCCACCCGGATGGTCACGCCAATCGGCTCGCGCTCAGACGCTCAGACCCCCCCTCCGCAGTTTCCCCGCCGTCTCCGCCGTCGACGCCGACGCAGAGCAGCCAGCTCCAACGTCGGCGCCCATGCGATGGGCTGCGCTGCTGCATGGGCGCGCGCCGAGCAACCACTGCAGTGGGGTGGAGGAGCAGGACGACAGGAGGAGGAGGAGCAGGAGGATAGGTATCGCACTGGCTGCCAGGGAGCAGCCAGGGCGGCAACAAAAAGCAGTAAGGTCATGACAGACAGTGAGAGAGACAGTGCTACAGGGGTGAGGGTCAGAACCTGGGACACCTGGGGGCACTGGGGAACTCACCAAGATACCCCTGGGGCACGGTGATTCTACAATAATCACATTCGCACAAACCCTTACATATACCCCACCACGGTTCTTTGGATGATACTCTGAGACAAACAGGAAGGCGTGCGAGGGAACAAAGAAGGAATCAAGGATTTAGGGAATCGGCGAGTATTGCCTTAGTATGAGCCGATGAAGCGTCGTGAGTGTTGATGAAGGTGAGATTCCTTAGGTGCACTAAGTCGATCTAGAGTGAGCTGAGATCCCCAAGGTGAAGGCGAGGTCTAGAAGTCGATGTGCAAATGACTCGGGAACCCTAAGAACTCGATGTGCATCAACTGCAGATGATAATGTAGAGAAGAGTCCAGAAGGTGGTGCACATGATGAAAGAGGCTGATGACTTGATGAAAAGGAATCTGGCAGACAAAGTTATCGGTAAAGACGATTCTATCGGTAAGGACCAATGGGTTGTGTTGGCAGATGACGGCACTCTGTGATAATAGGAGGATCCGCGCGCTTGCGAGGAGAGGGAGAGGGGCCCAAAAAAAACTCCAAGGGGGCTCACCTGCCGCCACGAAATTCCCGAGCGTTCCATCGTTATAAACGATAGGGTCATGGAGCGCGCCTCCCACCCCCCCATCCCGTCCACCCCGCCGCGCCGACCGACGCTTTACTTTGGTGTGCTTCCTCAATCCTAACTTTCTCATTTTTACGCCCTTAGAAGTTAAAATAGTGTCTGACCGCCCTAAACTAAAGTTCGCTGTCTACGAACAAATCTCTAGAGTAAGATAAATGTGTGCCTGTGGAAGGAAGCGCCTGCCGCCCGCCGCAGTAGCCGGCGATGGGCTGCTGCACGTCCAAGGAAGGTGGGCAAACATCTGCAGCGCCAGACGTGCAGCCGGAGGTGACGGGGTACCTCAGTGCAAATGCATCTAGAACAGCCGGTCCCGGCAAGACGTTGCCTGCTTCCGCACCTGCGCCGACCTCTGAGGAGATTGAGCGGGAGAAGGACATGGCGGCTGCAATCATCCAAGCCGCATTCTTAGACATAGAAAAGCGCAGCAGCGTGGAGAAGGCGTGAAGCCGTGTGGCATCAACATGCAGATCTTTCCTTTTGGTCTTCTGCCTTGTGCGGTGGCAGACTTCGTGGCAAAGGAAGCAGCACAGGAATGCCATTGGCGAGGCCATGCCTTGCTGCCCTCCCACTCCATGCTTTCGAAAGCCCTTGTGTGGCAACTTGACAGCCTGCTGCGGCGCACTGATGATGCTTTCTATTTCTGGCATTAGGGCGGAGCTGGCGTCTTGATGCGTGGCTTAATTGTGGCGAGGGCCGGCATTACCAGAGAAACGTGGCATAGGAATCATAGGAATGAGTATGCAAAAAGGAAGATGCACTGCCAACACCGTCATAGCAAACATATCGGACAGTAGAACCAAAAGTAAATGTTGCGACAGGAGGAGATTAAGCTGAATGAGAACATTGCTATACGTGCGCGATATCTGACTCTGCCATCAATGCTTCATGTAATCATTGTATGTTGATATGGGGTGAAGTCTGCAGAAGTATAATGGACAATGGCTCATGGGGCATGGGGGGCGGGGTGGACCTTCATCGAACCTCGAACAGTATGGAGGTTTGCCGAGTGGCTATGGAGCCGGCAAGGCGCCAGTGGCCAGAAATATAACGCATTGAGTCGCAGCCCCTTCTGGCCCCTTGGCTGTGAGGAGCGGTCATCTTGCACGAGATGCGCAATGCACGGCACCGCTACCCGCGCTCGCAAGAAGATGCATCCTAATGCCCAACTTCAAACTTTCGTTTTGGCCCCAGACAACTCAAACTGCACTCGCGCCCATAATTTTGTCGGCCTAAGAGGCCGCGGCTACTGCCATTTTTGCATCCCCCGCGCCGGTGAAATGTCGTACCTCACGAGTAGGTGTAGGGATTTGGCCCCGGCCAGGTTTTAGGTTTTCGCGATTTTTTTTTCAAAATTTGGGTCAGCTCGAAGAAAAAAATTTTGACCGAAACTTGGGCGCGAAGCCAAGGGATTAAGCGCAAAATTTGGGCTCACGGGGCGGGGCGCGCTGGGTGGGCGCCGGCGCGGGAGAGTGGAAGTGGTGGGGCGGCGTGGGGGCTGGGGGGTGGAGGGGCGAGACGACAGGGGGGGTGTCCGGCCCGCGGAGGGTATGAGCGGGAGCATGCGCAAGCGGCCTCGAGTCGTCGACGACGACTCGAACGACGAGGACTACGACGAGGACGAGGACGACCATGTGAGTATAAAGACTCGAACGACTCGGACTCGGACGACTTGCTGGAGGGCTCTGTGCGTGCGGCAAGGGAGGATGGGCAAGAGCAGGCGGACAGCACGACAAGGGAGGATCCAGGATCGAGCACGGCGCAGCCGTGCGCGAGGCGGCACTGCACCTGACACAGCCCCAGAATCCCCCTCCACCGCAACAGGCATTCTGTTTGCAGTGGGGCAAGGGGCAAGCCGTCTTGCTCTCCTCGTTGGGCGAGTGTGTGGCAGTGGAGGCAGCACGTGAACACGACGGCAGGGTGCGGGGTGCGCGTGCGCGTGCGATGGGAAAGGAAAAGGAAACGAAAAGGGGCAGTGGTCCTGCTGCCGAGCTGCGCACCAACTTTCGATGGGTGGTGCCGACGTCGCTGGCAAAACTAGGTTTGCGGCGCTCTCCGCGGCTTTCCGACGCTCCGCGGATGCGCCGTGGGATCTTTGGAGTAGAGCTTCCAGAATTGGCGGCGCGTGTGTTACTATAATTGTTGGCTCGTTTAAGGTAATAAAACGACATGACTTCGACTTCTCGTTCTGCAGTCGCTCTGCGAGACTCTGTCTCCCCCCCCCCCCCGTCCTCCTCTCCTCGACCGACGGAAGGAAGATTCGTCCAAAACATTCTCCGGTCCTAGGATATTCCGTGGGGGCGTCTCTCCGCGCTCCGCGATCCGCGAGCGAAAGGACGCGATCTGCGATCTGCGCTCGCTCCGAGATCGGCCACGCGCCCTCCCACGCTTCCCCGCCGTGCCCTCTGTCCCCCCCCCCCCGCGCGCCGGGTTTTTTTCCTCGGCGTGCAGTCCGTCGCCTCCGGCCGTTATATTCTCCCCTCCCGCCCCTCCACTTCGCCCCTGCTAGCATCTGCTGCCAGCCTCTCGAGCGCATGCAGTGCGCGGCTGGCCGCGAGCCATCAAAATGACGGTGCTGCGCATGATGGGCTGGCCCATCACGCGCGGCACCGCCTCAGCATAGCAGCCCATCATGCGCTCATGCGCAGCACCGCCTCAGCATAGCGAGAGTCTGGACAGTATTGTTGACTGCTGATGCAGCCCCTGCCAAAGGGCAAGGGCTGAGTGAGGATAGGGGTTGGCGGATATATCCGGATATATCTCTTGGATATTTGGGCGGCTTTGGCGGGCGAAGATATCCGCGGATATTTCGTGGATATTTGGGTCAGAGTTCGCCGCTCCCAGTGGCTCGCCCCGAAAACAAAACCCCTTGCGCGACGCCCCCCCCCCCCCCCCGCGCCCGCCCCCCTCCACAATGCGCAGATGCGCAGAGGTGATGCCCCCCCCGCATGTGCCTTGTGCCTCAAACCCGCCATGGATGGCCCATGCCTGAGCATAGGCGTGACGCGCCATGCACCACACACCTTCCCGTCCTTCGCGCGCGCAGGTTCGAAGAGGAAGAGGACGCGCGCGATAGCCGCTGACGATGAGCAGCGACTTGACCCTCCCCCTCCGCACGACGATGACTCGAGCGACAAGGACCCGGTAGAGCTGAGGGACAAGGAGAAGGAGGCAGATAGAGGCAGAGGAGGACGAGGAGCTCACGGGCACGGTTGAAGAAATCCACGAGACCTTGGACGGCCCCCGCGCCTCCAGCAGCCAGCCCATATCAGGTTCAATGTGGGGCGATGAAGGTGGTCCACGAGATGATCGGCGAGGGCGTGATCACCACCATCGGCGACGGCACGCTGCACGGCAACAAGAAGGTGGAGGTGGAGTTTTCGGATTTTCGGTGAACGAGGGGAACAAGAACACGAAGATCAAGAAGTGGGTGGACAAACAAACTCATCCAGGAGCAGGTGTGTGTGCTGATGATATGCAATGATGGGGTAACAGCATATCAGCTCTCTAGGTTATGGAGCTATGAGCTATCACTAATATCAGCACTAATATCAGTCAGCTCTCATGAGAGTTGTCCCAACCAACAACAAAACTCCCCCGTGCGCGCGCGCGCACGCGTGTCTTGATTACGCTCTCCACACCCACACACTCCACACACAAACTCTCTCTCCTCTAGCTAGATTAAGATAATTTCCACTTCCAGCTATTATAGATGTAGGTTGGTACGTGTACTACCAGTTGGATGAACCATCGCATCTTAAGGATTAAGGATTGGGGATAGATGGACGAGCGTAGCAGCCGAGCAGCAAGCAGCCGACCGACGGAGGCTACTACGTATGTATGTATGAAGTATCGATGTTATACTTGTAAAATAGATAATATTATTAGTAGTGTTTATGTGTTTATATACAAGGTACAAGGTACAAGGTGGATATTTTGGTGGATATTTGGGTGGGGGTTGTAGATATTTTGAAGATATAAAAAATGGATATTTGGGTCCAAAAAAATGGATATTTCCGCCAACCCCTAAGTGAGGATGGTTGTGCAAGCCTACCCAGGGGGTGTCTGCGATGGAGACAGGGGGGCACGAGGCCCCCATTGGCCTCTACAAAAGTAGTTGGCCGTTTGCGATATATGTGCAGGAAGACGCCCCGCGCAGCCGACAGACGCCGCGGAAGAGCGGCGACATATGAAAAGGACTGGAACTGGAAGAGCTGGGGCCGGAGACCCCCCGGGGGCACGGTAAGACATGTGCAACAGGCGGCTTTAAGCATAGATGGGGTAAGAGTACTGTTATGAGCTCTCAGTAAGAGTAATAGCTCCAAACTGCCAAATCACTGATATTAGTTGTCGGTTGCTAGACTAATCTTAAAGGGGCTGATCTACTACTGTGACTCCTTTTACTATTAGAATTGTCGCCTCCCCCCCCCCCGTCCATCCTCCATCAACATCGATACTGCATACATACATACGTAGTAGCCTCCGTCGGTCGGCTTCTTGGCTGCTACGCTCTATCTATCCTCAATCTCTAATAAGATGCGATAGGTTCATCCAACTAGTAGTACCAATCTACGCTAGAGGAGAGAGAGAGAGTTTGTGTGTGGAGTGTGAAGAGCGTAAATCAACACACGCGTGCGCGCGCACAGGGGAGTTTTGTTGTTGGTTGGGACAACTCTCATGAGAGCTGATATTAGTGCTGATATTAGTGATAGCTTCATAGCCTTGAGAGCTGATAAGCTGTTACCCCATCTATGGCTTTAAGTTTGTCTGCCACACGAACGGCCAGCAACAGGTCTGCCCCAGCCCGCCCCTTGCACTTGGCCCGACGTAGTGCACGCGCGCCCCCCCCCCCGATACCAAAGATGAAGGAATGAAGGGGGAAGTGTAAATAAAGAAAAGGTGCGAGTGTTCTGGGGTATAGGTATAGGCGATGGCGTGAGTCAGTACCGTGAGTGCGAGGTCCTTTATAGCTAGCGGTAGTAGCCTGAATCTTTAGATGTGTGTGTGTGTTCTAATGTCCAAAGTGGGGGGATGGGGGTGAAAAATAAGCTGGACCTCAGGTTGCGCCTTCTCATGGCTAAACGTAAACGTAAAGAAGCGGGTTCAGGGGCGGCTCGAAGGTCCGAAGTGGATGTAGAACATTCGGCAAGAGGAGACCACTAATAGTGATCACCAAGCGATGGACATTGGATCACATGGCTTGAGTATATTTCTAGGAATGGGGTACCGGTTTATTCATCGCCATGCGCTCCCGATAGTCCTGGTCGCATGGGCGATCCTGTGGGCATGGCGTTTGGCTACTATTCTGTAAAGTCCTGCGAAGTCGCGCTCGATGCGTCGACGCCCGGGATCGGTGAAGTTGACCGCGAACAAACCGAAACGAGGGAGGAAGCCACCCTCCCATTCAAAGCTGTCGAGAAGTGCCCAGTATTGGTACGCCATGATGGAAACCTCTTGGTCGATCGCAGTCATAAGATGGCGTAGCGAGGCAAAGATGTACCGTTGCCGATCCGTATCTTCGACGCCGGGAAAATTCGGAGTCCAGTAGCCGTGCTCCGTCACGGCAATCGCCACCTCAGGAAACCATGCCGAGGCTTCACAAACGATTTGGTACAACGACGTCTCAGGGACCGTGAAGCTGTGTTGAGTTCCTCGAACTTTTAGGTCGAAGTAGTGGTTTATCCCCAGATAGTCGAGAAAGTGATGGGCGTCGATGAGCTCAAGATACAGGAGGTTCACTAGCCCCCAGGTTCCAGCGCCCGCAACCAAGGGGTCGATCACCGACCAAAGCCTCGCTGGTGTGGCGAGATTGAGATTCTTCGCAATGCTTACCAAGGCCGTTCTGTTATCTCCATCAGCATCGATTTGGTCGACCTGATGCAACATTGTATAAGCGCGCCTGTGCGCAACGGATAAATGAACCATGACTGCCCACCACTCACGGATGGCAATCAGGAGGCCAGGAGGCCAGCGACCCTCCATCCAGCCGAGGCCAGCGTAAACGAAGGGCTCATTCTGCGTGATCCACAGGTCCACCTTGTCGCCCAACTCCTCTGCAACGAAGTTGACGAATTCGAGCCAATCGTCAATGGTGCTATCGTTCACCCACGAGCCTTGCATTGATACCCAAATCGGCTCCTCGTAGTGATGTAGGGTGACCATTGGTTCGATCCCTGCCGTCCGCAGATTGTTGAGCCACCGCCGGTAGCGTGTCAACACGGACATGTCAAACTCGCCGCGCGCCCGATGAAGACGGGACCAAGACAGAGAAATGCGATATGTCTGTAGCCCGAGCCACTTAATGCGGTCGAGGTCCTCATCGAAGAGATTCCACACATTGGCGGCCTTTCCTGCGTAGTCGCGCACAGTCTCTGTACCTTCCTTATGCTCGTACGGTGGCAAGGCGCGCTCGAACGCATGCCAGCTAGAGTTCACAAGGCCTCCCTCCACCTGATATGCTGACGATGCAGCGCCAAACTTAAAGCTAGGAGGAAAGCTCAGTTCTGCGGCTAGCATTGAGTTGTTCGGTGCCATTTCTCCCAGGATTGGAGCGTGGTCGATATCTGTCGGGGCGCCTGGCACACTAGAGGGGGCTGGGCAACGTGCCCATGCAAAGCTGGCTGTCAACCCGAGCAGTAAGTACAAGAAGAGTGCGCAGAAAAAGTCGCACGCGGCGTAGGTTTGTGACCGCGAGCATTGGGGGTTGGTGCGATGGCCTAGCTGAGTGAGTCGTTGCCAAGCCGACAGCCTAGGGATGCGCGATAGAATCCTGTCAGTGCCTCGTGAAGAGTCTGACGAACGCTGTGAACGAGGCATCTCCTCATGAGCGTTTTTCATCCCGCGCGAAATCTGACTTGTGGGCCCCTCGCCCGAAGACCACGGGTGTCTAAGCTGTTCGTCCTCAAACCGGTGTAAACGAACACTACACCACAATGCTCGTACTCCCCATGTGACCAAGACCACTCCCAGGCGAAGGATGTGAAACAGCAGCAGAGGTGCTCCAATCCCAAAGATGACGCCGAAGGGAGTTGCCATGCCGGCGAGCGCATGGAAGAAGACGTGCGAATACGGCACCGTTGCAGCGAGAGCAATGGCCAGTGCCGCGTAGACTACGATGAGGGATAGCTCCGGGACGCACAGCAGAGCCCATCGTGAGCACCGGCGGCGGCGCTTGCGGCTGCAGAAGATGACGGTCTGCTTGTGCAGCTCTCCCCAGTGGCGGCCGCCCGTCTCACCCGCCACGCAGAGCTCTTCGATTGGGCGTCTGCTCGGCTCCTGCGGCACGTGCGCGCCAGCGGCATCCACTGGCGCCTCCTGCTGCGCCGCGGCGGCCACCATCGCTCGAGCGGTGGTCCACCGTCCACGCCGGCGCGCTCGTTCCTCCTTACGACGGCGCGGAAGGGCCGGCCGGACGGAGCGAGCACGGTATTAGAGGGATTTTGGGGTGCCAAGAGAGTCTCAACGGGGGGGGGGGGGGGGGCTCAACAGGATTTTCTTCTCTGTTGAGTGACTGTTGAGTCTCCTTCCCATTCTTGACGCGCACACGCGCACGGCCTGTCTACGTTAGTGTACTACGTATCACTGTGAGTGTGCGTGGGATAGTAGATAGTAGTGTGCAGGGGGTTGTAAGAGGTAAGAAAGAGAAAGATAAATAAAATAATCAATGTTATATCCTAGCCAACCCCACTAGCTAATTGGACACAACTTTTCCGTCCCGGAATCCCGCCATGCCTGACGGGCCAGGTGTCCGAGTGATACCGGGGGGAGGGGGCACTTCCCCCTCCCCTCGATATTTGTCCTCCCCCCAGTGCACGCACCGACCCCGCGCACCCCAGCACGTCCTCTCCTCGAGTCCACGCTGGGGGAAAACCCCTTTCGGGTAAAAGCAACGCAGGGGGGGGGGGGCACTCGTGAATAGGGGCCCAGGAGCGCTAATCTCTCCTCGCCGAAGCGAGTGGCCGCGGCAAGCCACGGCCCTTCCCTCCTGGCTCTGGCGCCCCCGTCTTCTCTTACCCAAACGGGGCGAGAAGACACGTTTCTGCCGGAGGGGAGAGCTGCCGCTCCCCCCTCCCCTCCCTCTTCCCTTTTCCTCCTCTCTTCCCTGCGGCGGGGGCCCATGGCGCGCGCCTGCGGCCCCTCTTCAGGTCCCCAGGAGGCCGGCAGGGGCCAGGGAGCGCAGCTCAGGGGGCAGGTGAGGCTGGGGCATGGCCCTGGCCCCTCCTGCCTCTCCCTCGCTGGCGCTCGAGCCCCTGCCAGTCGACTGGAGCTGGCTGGGGGGTCCTGATCAGGGGGGCCCAGGGGGAGGAGGGGCTGGTCAGAGGGATGGGCAGGCCACGACGGGCCAGGGCGGGCGAGTCAGGCGGGCCTGTGGGGAGAGGAATGGGTCAGCAGGGCTGTGTGCTCCTGGCAGGCCATCAGGCGTGCCAGGAGAGTGAGTGGTTCCTCCCCCATGGCAGGGGAGGAGTGGAGAGAGAGGGGGGCTCGTGCCCCCCCATGGGCGAACTAAGTATAAACTTAGTTGGTAAGAAAGAGAAAGAGGATTTTTATCCGGTTCTGTCACGAAGAGAGCGCGAGCGATGGCGTCGCTCCCCCTCCTCTCGGCCGCCCTGGTCATCGCGATGGTGCCAGGGCGATAGGGAGCAGGAGGCGGGGGCCTCATGCTTGCGCACGAGGAGGTCAGTGGTCAGTGACAGTGGCAGGGCTTTGTAGCGGGCCAAACGCCCAGCCGCCCAGCCCGAGGGCTTTCCCTATGGGATACAGCGCTCGGCCCCTCTTATCCTTTGTTTGGGATGCTAGCCCCTCGTGCGCAGCAGGGAGCTGTGGGGTGTGTGGGCCATGGTGGGCTTGCTTGGGCGCCGTTGTTTTGAAAAAAAAATCTTGAAGGTTGAAGTTGAAGGCGTCCGCTAAGCTTCTAGAAGCACTCCCTTTATCGGCTAACACGCCGCCGAACGCCCTAGCCCCTACCACACTCCCCCCCCCCCTTCTCCGCCGCCCTCTTTGTCTTCGTTCGGTTTCGGGGGGTCGGCCCATTGTCCATTGTTGTATTCCTGCCCATCTGCCATCTGAAGCCTGTAGGCATGAATATTCGTGTAAAGTACGCGCTCACTATGACAGTTGAACAGTTCCCCGTGTTGCCACTGACGCACAAGACACACAGATTCGGATTCCCCATGGTCTCAAGTCCAGGTTTGCAGATTTTGGTCTCGAAATTTGCGATTCGAATTTTGTTTTTGCTGTTGCTATAATTGTTGGCTCGTTCAAGTTAATAAACCGGCATGAATTCGATTTCTCGTTCTGCAGTCGCCCTGCGAGACTCTCTCTCTCTCTCTCTCCGTCCTCCTCTCCTCGGCTGACGGCAGGAAGATTCGTCCAAAACATTCTCCGGTCCTTTGATATCTCGTGGGGGGTCTCCCCGCTCTCCGCGCTCTGCGAGGGAAAGGGCACGCGATCTCGCTCCGAGATCGGCTCCTTCTGCACTTCCGCGCCTTCCGTGCGTCGTGCGTCGTGCGTCGATCACCATGCCCGTAGTCACTCCCGAGGAAAGCTCCATGAGCTCCCCGCAAGAACCGCGTTCCGCGCTGGCTGCCAGCGCGCCCTCGCAGGCAATCTCCAAGAGTGAGATCAGCCTTGCTCTGACACCCATGTGCATGTGCACTACTTTAGGGGCCCCAACGCTAGGGGAGGGGTGGGCGTGGGCCTTTTGAAGTAGTTTAGTTTCGGGTAGCGGCGAGGCTCGGGTCGCCGCGTTGTGGGGGCCCCGCCATTCGGCTTCCCCTATGGGTGCGTAGGTTTGGGGGGGCGCGCTTCAATTCGTGCGCACGATTCGTGCGCCCGGGTGCCCGGGTGGGTGCTATCCTTGGTCTATGGTCTATGAGAGCAAGGCTGATCTAACATCTAACGGTATGTGTCGAGGTCTAGCTAGCTAGCTAGAGGCTTGGGCGCCGTTTGTCTAGGGAGGGATGGCACGGGCACGGGCCTTGGCTCGTGCGCACCTGGGTCGGGGGGGCGCCCTCTCGCTCGCGGGCGCTTCGGTGCCGCGGTGCGCGGCGTCGGCCATGGGCCGATCGTCCGTCGCGGCAGGTGGGCGGCAGGGGAGGAGGGGAGCGGCGCGCGCTCTATCTATGGCCCTTATCCCTTATCGGTTGAACGATAATTTCGGGCTCAATAGTATTGATCGCAATAGGCAATAGGGCGGACATCGGAGGTGGCGTCGATGACTCCGCACCTCGCCCACTCCACGGACCAAATTTGAAATTAGAATTTTGCCCGTTTTTGATTATGGAACACGGGCTTTGGAGAGGGCGGCACATCCCACAATTGTTTGCCAAGCAAGTGCCACCATACGCGACAAGAAAGTGTTACCGTCATGCCACGTATCATGTGGCATTCTCACATTTCATCATCGCACGTGTAACATGTGTCTTGCGATTCACGAATCAGAATCATCACACCGCACAGAGCAAAAAAGGTCGCATAGAGAACTGCACGATCGCCACTGTTCACACTCAAGAGCGGGGCAAAGGTCGCATAGAGAACTGCACGATCGCCACTGTTCACACTCAAGAGCGGGGTAGCAATTGGAGGGTCATACTATGAGAAGCGTTTGAACGCATTCCAACGAAGCTCACGCGAAGCAGACACGGCTACCGTGACGCAGGAGGGCATCACCGCTGGCTTCTCTCGAAGAGAGGAGAGAAGAGGGAGGGAAGAAGAGCGGGAAAGCGAACAAGGCCGATGGGTGCTTTCGACGACACGAGGAAGGCACATCGAATCCTCGAGCCGGGTCGGATCATAACAATCGAGGCGTTCGTTCTTAAAGTTTCGGACAATGTCGAGTCCGTGGAAAGTGCTATCAGACGAATGGCGTATGCTAAGCCCATTGCGCAAGTTGCGATTGCATCCGCAGTGCGGAGCGAGTACCGAGGATAACCGCAGCTTCTTGGTCACGGCATCAGCTTCAAGCCTCTCGGCGATTTCTGTCCATCACAGCTAGAGCTAGAGCAAATGTGTGCTGCCAATCGGATCAGCTTGACCGCCTCACCCTAACGCCACCGCTAGTACACGGACACGCCCGTTGCTCGCATCCGTGAAAAAAAGTCCGGCAATACCGGAATACAACGTCTTTGGGGCAAGAACTAGCATTCCAAATGATACCCGAATCACTGCCATGCGTCCTTGACACCTACGTGTGATCAATCATCCGAGCATCCATGAAACTTTGAGGCGAATTAAAACACTCCTGCTTCTCGCCATCGACCTTTCTACGGATGACCATTGACCGATGTGCGATAATGAAAGCACTCCATGCTTGCAACTCCAGGCCCGGGCCGAACACCGCGGTCACTCTTCCATGGAGAGACATGGCTGAAAGAGGAGTTTGTGGAGCTTAACGTCAGCGGGACGCACTCCCAGCGTACGCATTATGTGAGAAATGGCCGACTTGAGCGTGCATCAACGCGTGGCATAGCTGGCTGAAGTGTGAACGGGCTGTGCGCAGTAGCGCGCCCACCACAAGCAGAAGGTGAGGTCCAAAAGTCTTACGGTGGCGGCGAGGCTAACGCACCTGCGGCTGATGGTTGACAGCTCTATTCACTGACGACTTCCAGTCATCATCAGGAGCGTCACTGAGAGAAAGTCTCTTGCGCGCGGGCGAGCAGGCCTGGGCGTTCAATCCATCGATGTCTTCGCGCTCGGTGACTTGCAGAAAATCGAGCATGGCGTCGGGGGTCACGCCGAGATCGCCGGAGACGACAGGGGAGAGCTGCTCCTTGTATCGCTGCATTGTTTCGACGCCTTGCTCAGCCGTGACGTTCTGAAACGTCCCGCTGGTATTACCCACACCGGATCCGTTGGAGGAGGTGCTGGAGATGGGAGCGGGCAGTGCACCCCGAGAGCCCGCCACACGCAAATCGGTCGCGCCGCGTGGCCGCTTGCTGCGCAGGCCGGATGCCTTGTGGGCGTCGCCCGAGCCCGTAGACAAGACGGGGACTACGCCATTGGAGCCATTGCTAAGAGTCCGAGGAGGTGGTGGCACGAAACCAACCTGGGTCTGCGGCGGCTGCAGGTAATGTGGATGGTACGTTGTTTGACCGTTGTGGTCTGGTATTCCCATTTCCCGCGGTAGCGATGCGTGATAAGATTGTGGCTGCTGGCGCTCATGAGGCGCAAGCTGTTGCATCCATAGCTGTTGCCGCGCCGAGGGCGGTCCGGAGGCGGCCGCGCGCGGCGAAGAGTCGGGGAAACTCAGCGCAATTTGCTGCGCCGTAATCGGTGTGAGTATCTCGGAGAGAAAGTTGGGTGTATCGGGGGCGGACTGCGGTGGCCCTTGGCTTGACCAACTAAAATATGCATTAGACTCGCCTAAGTCGCCGTGAAGCTCAGGGATGTAACGAGCAGACGGCAGATTGGAAGGCAGCGTTTCAGCAAGGTGGGGAGTAGACAATCTTGAGTAGTTGCCGAGCCCTGAGAGGGTACCCATATTCACGCTATTTAGCCGAGAGGACATCGCTGGAGCGTAGTTACCTCGATCGCACGGCCCGTGGGTCATTTGACTTATGACGGTGTGTTGCACAGGCAGCAGAGCGGCAGGCGGGGGGGCAGGAGGAGCAGGATAGTCCTGGGAAGTAACTTCCACGCCTTCGTCACTGGTTGTGCCAATGACATTTTGCAAGCGCTGTGTCGCATCCAAGAGTTCATGTGGCGACGAGGCGCGCAACATTGCCAACAGAGCTCCCAGGCTATCACGAGCGGCTTTGCATGATGGCATGGCGCCCTCCGAAACTGGATATTGCACCAACTGTGCAAGCGAGGAATTGGGGCTTGCGCGCAACAGGTTGTTGATTTTGGCCGCCTCTAGATGCGTGATCGTGTTGGAGGAGGGTTCGACCGTCGAGGCCGCCGGTGCTGTGAGGCGAAGAGGCGGGATGTGTGAGGCATTCTAGCGCAGAGGAGTGCGGGGAGAGAACGGCCCCCGAATTATGGGTAGCGGGTGGCATGTTCGAGCTGGGCTTTACCCGGGACAGGTGGTATTCCGTTTGGAAAACCATCAGGCAGCTTGCCGTCCACAAGCAAGTGCGCGATGTTTTGACCGCGCCGAAGGGCGCTGTTCCAGTGATTCTTCACTGCGTTATCGGTGCGGCCGTGCAGGTACTTGGAAATGTCGGCCCAGCGATTGCCGAAGTGTTGATGCAGTTGAATGAGCTTACGGTCCTCGTCTGGACTCCAAGCGTCCTTGCGAATGTCGCAGTCCAGATGGTTGTGCCAGCTGGATTGGGGAGGAGAGGGAGAGGGTATGGGTTTTGGGGGTGCCATGTAAGGGTGTGATCGGGCGAACACGAGTACCTCGCCCTCGGGCGAGCTCGAGCACCTCGCCCTGCCTTCGGCCGGAACGTCAATCAGACCGGGGTTCCAACGGAAGAGACGTCCGCGAGGAGGGAGGGGCGTTTCACACCCATCCTCCCCGAGTGCGGTGGAAGGCGGGCGGGGCAGAGGCCATTCCACCCTGCACGATGCAGGCTTTGTGCGTATGGCAGCGCACCGCTCTCTGCATTGCTTGCCCGTCCTTCCTGGGAGGTGCGTCGCGACGAGCGTCCATGAGCGCGTCCCGTGGATCCGCACGAGCTCCCTCACGGCCTCGTCCTCCTCTGCGCTCCACTGCCTGCGCTGCGTGGCTCCCAAGCCGTGGCCGCTCTCCTCGAAGCGGACATGCATCGCGGGGCTGTGGTTGAAGCGGCCGGGCTCGGGCGAGCCTGTGGACATAGGCGACTCGGAGCCGGTGGTACTCGCCACCGACGTGCGCAGGTGGCCGAATCCGATGTGCATCGGAAGCCGGCGGAGTTTCGAGCAGCAGGAGAGGGTGGAGGAGCGGGGAGGAGGGGTGAAGTGAGAGGACCGCTCTCTCTCTGGGGGGGGGGGGGGGAGAAGAGAGCGGAGTTGAGAACGTTAGGGAGAGAGTGGGTCACTAGAAGACATGCAGTTGGGTCGGCGAGGGAGTTTGGCGCGAGGTCGTCTCCGATGACATGAAGGAGAACTGGTGGAGGAGGGAGAGAGAGAGGAGAGGAGAGAGGGGGTGGTACGGGGAGCAGAGGGGGGGGGGCGCATGGGGTGCGGACAGCAGCAGAGAGAAAAGGGGGGCGAGGGATGAAACGCCGGCGGGCGAGGGCTAGAAGTGCGCGGAGAGAGAGGAGAGGAGTGAAGAGAGGAATGGAAGAGGAGAGAGGCAAGAGACGCAGAAGAGAGAGAGAGAGAGAGAGAGAGAGAGAGAGAGAGCTAGCAGGGGATGGGGGGGGGGGGGCGTGCGCGGGGGGGGGGGGGGGGGGGAGGGGGGGCCGGCGGGGGTGAAACGTCTTCTCGCCTCGACTAGGGAAGGCGTAACGCCGGCCTGGGGGGCGCGGGGGAGGAGGAGGAGAGAGGGGGGGGGGGAGAGGGGGGGAGGGGGGGGAGGGGGGGGGGGAGAGGGGGGGGGGGGGAGAGGGGGGGGGGGGGAGGGGGGGAGAGGGGGGGGGGGGAGGGGGGGAGAGGGGGAGAAGGGGGGGAGGGGGGAGGAGGGGGGAGAAGGGCGCGGGCGAGGTGCACGGGCCCGCCCGCGGCGCTCGCAATCGTCGCCGCGGCCGGCGGTCCACAACCCCTCCCCCGCCCTCCCCCCTGCCCCCCCCCGGTACCCCAGCCTCTCCATCACATTTTGTTGTAAAGGATAGTCTCCACCAGTCGTGATCGCTAACGGAACGAGACAGCTATACAAATGGGGGGGAGGCGGAGGGGGAGGGGGGAGGGAGGTACACGGAGGTAGCCAGGGGCTATGGCGATGTCTCTTTTTGTGGCTTTCCGTTTGAGGGTGAGGGTAGTCTCATAGTTAGTACTTAGTAGTGTAGTAGTGTAGTAGTAGAGCAATATGTAGCAGTAGTAGCGTAGTAGCTGTAGCTGTAGCTCGTAGCCTGAACCTTCTTCAAGAGTTCTTCTCATACTAGACCCCATGCATGCGGAGCTTGTTTACTTAGGCCGCCATTCGCCCATCGCAGCTGGTGCACTCCGCACCTCCATAGTGAGTGACCGCGCTACTAGCTACTAATACTAGAGTGCATGGCTTACATAGGGAAGAGGGAGCAGGCTCACGCAGCGCCGACGGCGGGTGCAGGGCCAAAAAAAATCCCTCATCAATCCCACACTACGAGTAAAGTACCACAGAGCCCTCTCCCTGCCGCCGTTCTCCCGCTCCGCCCCCTCTCCCGCCCCCCCGCCCCCCCCCCCCCCCCCCTCCCCGGCGGCACGGTGCGCGATGATAGAGGTGGGCAGTCCCAGTCGGCCGTGGCTCGCGGGCCAGCTCGCGCGCGGGGTCGCGGGTTTGAGCGCGCTCGCCGCCCTCCTCGGTGTGCTCTCGCTCTCCTCTTCCCTCCCTTTTCTTGAGCGGTGGTACCCAGGCAAGCTCCTCAAGGAGAACTTCCACAAAGAGCCGTTTGTGCCACCGCCAGGCATGCCGGTCGGCACCGAGTGCCATGAGGTGGCAGGGTGGCTCGAGCGGTCGATTAACGACGTGACACAATCCGTCGTCGCCGAGGTGCCCAAACGCCCAAAGCTGTCGCGCATGCCCATCGCCGCAGCCATTCGTGTGGGGATCGTCATGACCGATGTGACCAACATGTCGATCCAGGAACTCAGCATTGGCCACGTCGAGATGGGCGCGTGCCGCCGCCCTCGGGCGATATTCAATTTTGTGCCTCGCCTGCTCCCCGACGTGGTACTCGTCTCCGTCCATGACGTCAATATCACACAGGGGCTGGACTTCAACACACGCAGCCTTTTGGGATGGACAAAAGGAATCAGGGGCACCGCCGTCTCGCGCGTACGAGGCGAGCTGAACCTGACGATAAGCTACGAGCATGTGAATCGTACGCGCGTCACTGCATGCGCAGGAGAGTTCGACGTCCTATCCACTGAACTCGTCGGACCTGGGGGTAAAGAGCACGATATGCCCGCTGTGCCGTTTCCAATGCCCATAGGAGCAATATTATGCTACGGCCCGCAAGCTTTGCTGGGGCCGGTGTCTGGGATCGTGGATGTGAAGCTCGAGGGCGAAGAGGGCACACGATACGAAGGGAAGACTGCGACATTTGATGGCTTGGTGAACATGCTCAATCGTAAGTTCGCAAAGACGCCGCTCGATCAATTCAACGACAAAGTCTCCGATTTGAAGCTGCAAGTGGCGAAGGATCAAGAACGACGGGCTCAGAAGTGGGAAGACATCAAAGCTCACGGCCTCTTTGGCCAGCGCGAGCTTCCAGCGGGTGAAGTCAATGATGCGTTGGGTGACGCGTCTCCTGTCGCCAAGGTCGCAGCACCTTCACGTGGCACTTCCCCAGATGCCGATTCAGCAGTTGCATAGCAAGAAGGTGAAATCTTGGGTGGCCCTCCTCCGCTACCGCATGCATTAGGTGAGTCGTGTGGAGTGTGGTCCAATTATGGAGGCGGTTGAGTATTCGCAAGCTTCATGCATGTCGGCAGCAGCCCCCAGCCCCCGGTTTCGGATGTCACCCACTACTAGACGAGATATCGGTTGGGCCAGTTTCGTCTCTTTGCTCTCCAGCTCGCGCAAGCACTCACAGCGCATGCAGGCTCAATTTCCGCCTATCGCGCTTCAATCACCTGACCTCTGATAGATTGATAGATTAGTCATTGGACTTAGATTGTCACCCTCAATTGAAAGTTATGCAACTAAGTGTTTACTTGGTTCATCCATGGGCCATGGGGGGCGATCAACCTACTCCTACTCTTAAAAACATTCTGTGAGAAATTCTTGATATGGCATCCGCTGAGCTACTAGAACTAGAGACATTCCCTTCCATGGATCACCGCTGGCATCGCCTTAGCCCCTACCACTCTAACTATCGTTAACCCAACTATCGTTAAAACGATAGGGTCATGGAGCGCGCGCCGCCGCCCGCTCTCGCTGCCGCTGCCCTCGCCATGATGGACGAAGAGCTCATGGACACGCCGCTGTCGCCGAAGCGACCGCGCCAGGACGACCCCCCCAGTCAGGTGGGCACAGGAGCCGGCGGGCCGCGCCCGCGCATCACCACGAACGACACGTACAAGGCCGCCATGCTGGCACCAGCCAGCAGGCAACACACCTCCAGCACAATCCACAGCCACACCTACCACAAAGCACCAGAGGGACGAACCCATAGGGAAGGCCCCCGGGCCGGGACCCTACACAGCCGCGTTACCGCCCTCGTGCTCCGGCGCGAGGGGCCGGCCCGGCGCCATACAAGACAGGACCCCATTGGGGAAATGTCGCATCAAAACAGGCACTGGAAAGAGCAGCTTTGGACCCCCATCAGGGGAGACAGCGGCAACAGGGAGGACGACACCGGGGAGACACTCCCCAGAGACGCCCAGAGGCACGCGGACGACCGCGCCTCGGGCGCTGGAACGACCAGCAAGACACCGGCCCCAGAGGCCCAAGATAACCAGCACAACCACGAATTTGGGCCAACACAACAGACACTCCACACAAAACCCGCGAGAGGGAGTGACAACGCGGTAGACGCACTGAGACAACTGGACTCTAGAGAAGCAAGACAAGGCAGAGGACTAACCTTGCCTCCCCCCACGGCCACACAGGTGGCCCTCCTCGACGAAGACCTCGAGCCCGAGCTTCAAGAAGAGGCCGAGTTTCCGGATTCTCACAAAATCGTCATCACCTTCACGGCGTACGAGAAGGGCCACAAGGCCAAAGACGAGGAGACCCTAGGCGCCATTGTTGCGCATCTAAACAAACTAGAAGGCGTCGACCTTGAACCCGACTTTCTGTCTAAGAGCGCTTCCGGACCATGGGAAATAATGGTTACGGCGGATTGCGCGAACCAATTTCGCGAGATGTTCAAAGACGTAGTCGACTTTCGCAAGGCGGGCATTCCGTGCCCTATAGCGGTCAAATATCAAACTCTCGACGAGAAACTCAAGGGGCTACCCCGGGCGTCCGACAAAGCGGTAGCCGGCGCTTTCCAAGACGTCTCGGCGCACCTAGTGGTGCGCAACTACAAGTTCGAGTTGAAGAGCATTATCACGATCAGCTCGCTCGCCAAGAGTCCCGCTAGGGGGGCCCCAGGCCATCAAGGAATTCTGGCGTAAATTAGCCGACAAGATAGAGAAGAAAACCACTATATACGCACCGCTAACCAACAACCTATCTATACACGGGAAAACGAAGGTAGCGAATTTCCTTATATATTCTATCCCTAGATACTGGTTGCAGACACTTGCAGCCCCGAAATCATTCCATACGGCAATCAAAAGATCCGTGGACAGAATTATGTGGACTAACGCGCGCACCGGACGAAGGCTACAATGGATAAAGTATCCCGAGATTCCCACTAAAAACTCTTCGGAAAAAGGGCCTCACCTCGGGCTGGGACTGCTAGACTGGGGTAACCACGTCAAAGCACTACAAGCAAAATGGATCCTAAACTATCTAGACGCGCGCCAAGCACAGTGGAAGCAAGTGCTCGACGCGTGGTTTTGCCGGACAAACTTAGGAAGGGCAGCGGTCCTCTCGACAATCCCCACGAGCAAACTCACCGATGGAATAACGGGCACAAGTAAACTACCCGCGTTCTGGAAGCTGGCGCTAAACAACATCCGTGAACTAGAACTCACATCGTTAAAAGTAAGTAGGGAAGGAGCACTCTCACAACCCATGTGGGGTAGCCCAACGCACCCGGGACCGAGTATAAAACCCAAGTGGGCAAAGCTATGGAATAAGCTCGAATGCAACACCATACACAACGTATTCAAAGACCACGCGGCGACCGCGCCCTATAGCAGCGAAGAATGCACGCAATACCTCAGGAACAACGACACGTATATACAATTTCAGGGGGAATATATCCCAAGAGACAAATTCTTAGAAACATGGGACATAATAGTCAAACACGCCACGACGTTGATGGCGGCGGCAGACAGCGCGGCCGAAATAGGGGGCGCACCAGCGAGAAGCGAGGAGACCGGCAACCAAAGCGCTCCGGAGGAACCGACACCCGAACTGCGAATAACAATGGACGGGGAATACTACGTGAGCATCAAAGGAAGGTGGTATGAGGCGGAGCTCTCATACTTAGGCACACCCATAGTCGGGAAAAGATTGCACACCGCACCCACGAACCTAGACCCATCCCCACCGGCGCATTGGGGGGAAGGGTACAAAACCAATAAGAGGCTAGAGTACCCGCTAGCAGACGAATACACACTAGACGGCAAGACGCCGCTGGACGGCACCGGTGTAGAACATATCACCGAGGCCCTCCAGCAAGCGAAATGCAAGCGCAAACACCACACGGGACTGATCAAGTGGGAGGAAAAACTGCAAACCTCAGGCGACACATGGGCGCACCTCGCAAAGCTATACACCTCGCCAATGATAACGACGCGAGACATGCACTTGCACTTCAAACATATCACACACAGGCGAGTAGGCACATATAACCGTTTTCCGGGCAGAAACAAAACATGCCGCATATGTGGGGAGGCGGAGGAATCCTCGATCCACCTAGGTGAGTGCCCCAGGATAACTAACATCCTAGGCGAACTAAATAAAGTCGCACGCTTCTCACCTGAGGTTGAAAGGAGCAGAGAGGAAATCATTATAGATAACCTATTCGTTTTCCCGAAAGGAGACGCCCCGAAAGCGATATGTATACTATACCTATTAGCGTGGAGATACATAATCACGGACTTCTATAGGATACACTACGATGGTGTAAAATTTTCGGAGGAATCAATACTGATAAGAACCATAGAGAGATATGCCTTGCTGAGCAAAGCGCTCCTATTCGCACAAGAAACCGATTCGGCGAGAACAGCCCAGGCGGGCATGGGCAGGCAACCCAAGAAAAGGGTAGACATGAACGACTTGAGACCCATTTTTAATAGAAACGACAAAGGCGGACTTAGGCCCAATGCAGAGATAGTGGCACTAACCACCAAGCTAGGGATCGTCCACGCTGTCGAGGGGATCAAGGAGTAAGACAACCTTAGCAATTGAAGCTTTGGCACGCCACTCAAAATTGATGCCGGGGACATTAGGAACCAGACCTAACTAACACAAACAAGACGGAGACGGACAGACACACACAACACTATCGACAAACTCGGAAGGCCTGCCCGAGCCCCACACTCCGAACCAGGCCCCAGGTAGTGTACCGAGGCCGGACCCCGGAAACCGAAGAAAAAGGAAAGAAGGGGGGCAGGGAAAGAGGTGGAGGGAGGGAAGTTAAGGGCGATGTAGATAGCGAAGGCACAGGTGTGACCCATAGCTAGTAGGCGAGTAGCCCCGAATCTTCAGAAAGATTTTTTTTTAACTATCGTTAACCCGATAGGGTCATGAAGCGCGCGCCGCTCCCGCTCCCCTCCTCTCCTGCCGCCAACCCCCAACTATCGTTAGCAAACGATAGGGTCATGGAGAGCGCGCCGCTCCCCTCCTCTCTCTGCCGCCAACCCCGCCGCGCCGGCCGACCAAGAGATGGCCGATGCTGCACAACCGCAGCGACCTCATCACCTCATCCAGGGACCACGCCAACTCAGGTGGCCGCGAGCCACTACCCACCTCATGCACAGAGCCGCACACAGCCCAACCTCAGCACCCACACCCACAAACCACAACACGCATAGCAACACAACCTGCACACACAAACGATCGAAAGAACAACAGGAGCCTCAGGGCCACTCCTCCCCTAGGGAAAGCCTCTGTCCTCTGTCGCATTCATCCTAGATGATGATTGATGCGATTTCCAGGTTCTTATCTCCAGGTCCTTACACGGTGGAGCTCAGGCACATCTAGCTTGGTAGGGTTCGTCCTTAGCGGCCTAGAATTCGGGTTCTCGTTTCGTTCCTTCTAGCCTGTTTATCAGGTATAGATCTAGATTCCAAGTTTCCTCTTTTCGGGTAATCTTGACCCAAAGGAGCCAGGTCGCCTGTCGCTCGCTGCGCGCTTGTCTCAGGCTTTCGGGGTGCCTTCAGGAGGCTTGTTTAGCTTCTTGCAAGGCTTGTCGTTTCTCGTTGGGTTCCGGTTCTCTCTTGGGACTTGCTAACTTTCGTTGTCGTCTAGGCCTGTTCTCCATAGGTTTTGCTTGGCCTGGTTAGGGCTTCGCTGTCTTCCCGCGTTTGGCGTTCGCGTTGGCGTGCGGAAATTTCCTCTCACATTCCCTAGGTCCGCTACCCTTGGCTTGTAGGTCCTTGCTACTTTCTTCTCGGTCAAGGTGTTTGGCGAGCGAGTCGGTTGCTCTATCCACTCGAGATTTGCGGTTTTCGTAGAGTTGTCACGTCACTTGTCGGTGAACGACAGAGAACTGATGTTTCCCGGTCGCCGCATTACAGTTGTTTCGCCAGGCCCTCACCCTCTCTAATCCTTCCCCGAGAGAATTCTCCTCTCCCGCCTCGCCTCTCGCGGCTGTCTCCCTGGGAACCGGCCCCCCCCCCGCCCCCCCCCCCGCCCCCCCGCCCCCCGCCCCCCCCCTCCCGAAGCCAGCGGTCGCTCGGGGCCCAAGCCGGCCCAAGCCGGAAGCCGGCGATGGCACTGTGACTGTGAGAAAAGTCTTTGTTTATTCAATATATATCCCGTTGTGCCACCCCCCAGAAACCAGAAACCAGCAGCCGTTCCCCAGTCAGCAAGCGGAGGTAATGTGAGTAATGTCATCATTTACGATATCATCTCGTGTTGGTGACGTCCGTCGGTCCATCGGTCTGTGGAGACAAGGGCGACAAAATGAGATCGAGAGGGCGATGAGAGATCGGCTGCGACTGCCGGTTCACGAGAGCTCGAGAGACGCGCCAGATCGGCGCCGCAGCCCGCCCGTTTCACTTGTCGACTATGGGAAAGACAGGCGCTCTACCCGACATCGCGGGCACTTCCGGATGGCCACTTCATATTGAAAAGCTCACAACTCGGCGTCTTTTCGGAAGACAACGCCCTATGTACACCGCACCAGAAACTCTGCCGCTTCAGCAGGGGCAGGGGGGGGGGAATGCTGCGTCAAGGTTAAGGGAGTGAGAGGGTGTACGGGCGTGGCTACACTGTAGAAGCCCAAAGCCGACTACCGACTACGTTTATAAGTAGGAGGCCAAACACCCCTTGGATGGGCCTGCACAACCATCCTCAACCCCTGCCTACTAGGCAGGGGCTGAGCATTCAACACATCTGTCTTAACACTCGCCGTCTACAGTAGCAGTGGTACTAACCCACTCAGTTGTTTTATTTTTTGGTCGTAACAACCAAATCGCAATCGTGACCGTGCCGTGAGCTTGTCCTCACTAATTGCATTCTCACTTATTCTTCTCACAGTACGCGCGAGCCGCCTCAGTCTTGAACGTAGAGCAGTCTTTCGGCGGCGCGGCTAGAGGGCGATCTGACGTTAGCTCCTTGAGAGTCGTGATAGGATCTGCAAATTTAAGCTCTCTGTTTGTGGCCACGCCGTCCGCGGCGTCCAGAAAATTCGTATATGCAACAAGGAAGTCTTCTCGTTGATCGATGAATGGCATGTTGCCCGACAAGGCGAAATCACGGCGCGTCACGGAGGCGGGAAGATCGACCCAGTTGGGCTCAACCAAATCTGCAGCGCTACCCACGGCCAAGAAGACTGGCACCTCGCTTCCTCCCAAGGCCTTGGCGAGGGCCTCGCCGCCCAAGCTCGACGTTTCTCCAGCTCCACTGAGCAATTGAGGGAGGAGTGGACCCCCACTTGCATCCTTGGCTTCTCGCACGCAGCTATTCTTTGCCCGGAGCGTCTTTGTTTGCAAAAGCATTGTAGCTGCCGATGTGCCATCTCGGCTTGAGCTCAATGCCTCAGCTGCTGCAGGCTGAAGATCGATAAGCGACCCGAATGGGCATACCAATGCTAAGGATCGGACAGACTCAGGCTGCTTACGGAGCAGCGCCAACGCAACCGGTGCGCCTAGACCATGGGCGACCACGTGCACGGTGGGCACATTCAGGGTGCGAATGGCTGCACTTAGTTGTGCCACGCACGCATCAATGGTGAGAAGAGATTTGGGTGTATTCGAGGACTCGGAGGAACTTCCAGAGAAAGTGACCTCGGCGACCTGAAAAAAGCAAGCGGTTCGATTGAAGTGAGGTACATGGACACCGTGATGGAGATGAGGAGCTACAGATCTCCACGCCCCTAGGAACGATAGTCACATCTAGCATATGCTCTGCCCATGACTCCTATTCATCAACGCGGGCACGACATCGCGCGGTAACGCGTACTCGACGGTCTGACACGGTGATTGCCTCGATGTTCTCCATGTATTCGTAGCCGAGGCCAGGGGTGCCAACAACGACGACAGGTGGCACGCCCGCCTACGGTGTGGGCAGGGAGAGCGTCGCTCTGCGCTCAGAGTACGGCGGAGCACGAGGTGGCTGTGTGTGGGGCCGGGTCACCTTCTTCTCGCGTGCGATGTCACCCACCACCCGGCAGTAGAAGCTGCCACGTGTCCCCTCGTACTCAAACGGGAAGGCTGGCTCGTCATCCCACTTGAGGTAGAAGGCCCACGAGGGCACCGCCTCGCCACACCAGGCGTCAGCTCGGAGGGCGGGGAGGAGCGCGGCGGCGGCGGTGTGCGAGAGCAAAGCTCGCCGATTCAGCGCGCCCGCCACCCGCGCTCCCGCTGCCGCGTGCACCGCGAGCAGCAGCAGGGCGAGCGTGCGCGCTGGCAAGCCGTCGGACATCGCGCCTGCGCCGCCCCTCTCCTTTCCTTTCTTCTCTTTCTCTAAAGTAATCTGTAAGCATTCGTCAGAGAGAGACTCTCGCGCACCCCAAACAGCACTAGAGTAGTAGTATTGTACTACCCTCTGCCCTCCCTCTCTCTCTTCTTTTCTACCGTCCCCTAAACCCTTTACTCCTCCCCTCTCGCCCTCTGATTCTCGCTCTTTGCCATCTTATTGTATTCTCTCCTCCTCCTGCGAGCTCGCCCGCCGCGCTACTTCTAGAGTACTCTAGAGTACAAGTAGGTAGTAAAAAATTGCGCGCGACCCCCTTTTCAGGGGGGGTGAGTCTGTAGTGGACGGGTGTTCATTGTCGCGTGCCGTGAGCTGGGTGTGTTCGCGGCGCAGCCGCGGGGTGCGGTTCGTTGTTTCGTTTGGTTAAGCGCCGCGTTAACGCGGCGCGAGAAAAATTTTCAGGGTTTTTGAGAGTGTTCACTTTGGGGGTCAAGGGAGTAGTAGATAGGAGGTAGTTGACTATGTTCAAACGGTCAAAAAGTTTGAGTTGAGTTCGCGTTCGACTATTTTTATACCACCTACTTGTAGAGTAGGAATAGAGTTCTACTCTAGAGTAGGGTAGGAATACTCTCTCTAGAGTAGAGAGAGTACTCTAGAGTAGAAAGTAGAAAGTAGTAGGTAGGTAATCCTAGCAGAGTAGATGAGTACTGTTGTGTTGTGTTCTAAGCTCCGCAAACTACCTCTTCTCTCGTCAAAAGTGGTTTACCAGTGTAGACATTGTACATTGTTTTCGCAACGGAGAACCCCGACGAGAACTGCTCTCAACAAGACCTACCCTCGCATTGGCTCGGGTCATTATTGATGGACTGGGCAGTGTGGTGGTCGTCCTGGACGTAGATGGTACCGGCAAAGAGCAGGCAGGGAGCCCATCGGCTAGCATGTGAACTATGATCTATACAGATGCAAGATCTCGGCAGCTAGAATCACGACCCTCGACCTGTCTTCACTTGTCATATGGCGAGAGCTATCTTGCGACGTGATTAAGGATCCGTGTGTGCGAACATGGCTGCGCTCAAGAAGACCGCGGCTCGCTGAGGGTCATTATCTCCTCATGCTCTAGTATCCCATCTCACCGCTCAGGCTGCGAGCAAGCTCTCACCACAGGACAGGTAGGGTGAGTCGACGGCCGCGATTCTACTTGCTTGATTTCATCCTCATGTGAACTGGACGCACATGTGATGCTCTCGAGGACTGTCCAAGGCAATGTTCGCCCATCGGATCCACGGAGCAACGCGGCCGGAGCGGGCTTGGCTGTACCTCCAATCTGGGTGAGAGGGCGTGGAGCATCGTCCGATACCGATCTCGGTCGAATGGGTAGACTCCACGGCAAGGATCGAGTGGAAAATGAATGCTTGCGCCAACCACGCCGAGGGGTATCACGCCACGTTTCCACAGAAGACCCTTGAATGCTGGTGGTACGCGACGAGCTCCATTGGGACCAATACCTGGATGGGGTGTCGTTCGGCTCGTATTCCCCGCCGTCCTCTCCGCTAGCATCTTCTCGCCCGAAGGCGTTGAACTCGCCGTAGGTGAGAGATTCCCCGCAGAAGTTGCCATCCCGAGGGTACAGGTCACTACCCCCATATGCGCCTTCGTCGCCGATGGGAGGAGGCGCGTGTTCCGCCCTGAACTCTTCATACTCAATGCTGCGGCTCCCACTGGCGCATGGCTCGAACACGAATCCGTCTCCACATGCTGCACTGCCGGGACTACAACTGTTGAGGCATTGCGAGTCCTCGCTGATGCAATGCCTGCTAGCGCTCTTGTGCTTGGCCATATGACCGCTAGGCGAGCCGATCGACGTATTTGACGCCAGCTCGGGCTCAAATTCCGACTCCATGGCGTGTGCTGATCGCCAAAGCCCGCGAACTGCAGGGAGGCCACGCGTGCGCTGCAACGCTATCATCCGACGAACGTGGGCTTGCAGCCGATGTGGAGCCTCGCTAAAAATGCCACTAAGGCGAGACGCTGGATCGTCAAGCAAGGCCCCCGGCGCTCCATCCTCCACGATTGAGCCGTCTGCGAGTACGATGAGTCGGCTAAACAAGTGCAGGAATGGCAATGCGGTGTGGGAGATTGCAATCAGCCCCGTGTGTGCAAAACGCTCGTGGAGGACACCATGAAGGCGTGCTGAGTCGGCCTCGGCCGTAGCAGCTGCCGGCTCGTCAAGCAGGACAAGCCGCGCCTCTGCTCGGCGAAGTAGAAGGCGTGCCAACACAATGCCTTGCCGCTCGCCGCCCGACAATCCGGCATCGGCAACTGCCGTACTCAACCCGTAGGGCATGGCCCGCACTCTCATCTCGAGTCCCGAAAGACGTAGAGCTTCCCAGCATGCACTGTCCCGATGCGTAGCCGATGTATCAAGGTTGAACCCGATTGAGCCGGCTAACAGGAGCGGCTCTTGAGGAATGCACGCAAAGGCTCTACGCCAGCGGGCCAGTCCCACCTCGCGGGCCTCAGAGCCATCAATGTATAACTGGCCATTTGCAGGTGGTAGCAGCCGAGTGATACCCGCAAGCAGGGTCGATTTGCCCGCACCTGACCGCCCTATCAAGACCACGTGCTCACCTGGCGTAATTGTCAGTGTCATCGGGTGCAGCACGCACCGTCCGGAAGGAGAGTACGCAGCCGGTTGGTAGCGAAGCATGCGGAGCTCGCCGCGTTGAGGCCAGTCCGCGGGTGGTGCGGCTTTGGATTCAGAGGCGCACAGCGTTGCTATAGAAGGTTCATGAGGCCGCGGGCGCTCCAAGATGTCCAAAGCCCCCCCGCCGCGATGACAGGTGGCGAACTCGTCGGGCAGATGGGCAATGGCTGTGAGGCGCTCAACAGATGCGAGCTGTGCGTAGGCACGGGTCGAATAATTGATAAGATACTTGGCGAGACCGGTGAAGGTGAGGGCGTAGGTGAGTGCCA
Source organism: Isochrysis galbana (assembly GCA_018136815.1). Classification (NCBI taxonomy): domain Eukaryota; phylum Haptophyta; order Isochrysidales; family Isochrysidaceae; genus Isochrysis; species Isochrysis galbana. Next base: position 2,747,538 of record CM030937.1, read on the forward strand.
GGCCCGCGGGACCAAGCGCCGCCTGCTGTCGCGTTGCGACGGCGAGCAGACCGACTGCTAGAAGCATCCACGCGCCCAGTAGCTCGAGACGCAAAGCAAGCCATCTTTGCAGCGCAATGTTGAAGATCTGCGCATGCGAGTATGCCTCGATAAGCACCGCCGCGTTCTCTTCGAAGTTCCGAGTCTGGCCAAACGATCGAATGTACACACGGCCGTCAAGGGATTCGAGGATGTGAGCGAGTACAGGGCCGTGCAGCACTGAGACCAACCTCCTCGCTTCCGCAGCGATCGGTTGGTATGAGTGCACAACTTTAGCAAATGCGACGGCAACTGCAGCGACTACTGGTAGCGCGAGAGGAGTAGCAAATAGAACGGCTGCGAGGGACGAGAGGAGAGCAGCGAGGCAGGTGAGGGCTTGTGCAGTCATGGAGGGTAGCGCGACATCAAGAGCATCGAGATCCTTTGAAAATCGAGATACCACCCGCCGGATGGGCATCGCGCTCAGAGCTGAAAGAGGGGCATGGAGGATGGAGCTTAAAGCCGCCGAGTGGTAGCGATCGCTAGCACTCAGCGCGAGAAGCGGCCAAGAACCGGCCTGGACCGCTACAAAGACGGCGGCGAGCGCAGCGAGAGCGGCGAGTCGCCCAAGGTTTGCCGTCAAGTCGGACTGTTCAAAAGGCGGCAGCGACGACCAACGTGCCAACCAACAGTCCGTCAGCACAATGGAAGCCTGTGAAAATCCGAAGAGACAAACGGCGAGTCCAAAGACAGCACCCTCGGCCCCAAACGCCTTCATGTAGCCGTTCCACGCCGAACCACGCACTACTTCTGCACGCGAGCCTTCGGCTGCGAGCGCCGCATCGAGCGCAAGGCGCGCGCGCGCCCAGGACATCTCAGGGCAGTCGTGTCGCCTTCCAAGACTACACGTTGTGGGGGACAGTGAATTGCTCGATGCCTGCAAGTCCGTCTCCCCTTGCTTGAGGACCGAGGGGGCATCAGGAACCTCGTCGCAGCGCCTTTTTGTAAGTTTGCCCATGTTGGATACGACGGGCCCACTGGGAAGAGGTGAGGAGCCGGGAGATTCGCCTTGCTGCCGCAGATGAGTGCCGACCTGTGGCTCATCGGGAAATGGTACCGCCTCGGATACCTCTGCAAGCCAATCCGCGAATGCCCCTCCAGCAGCAGCTAACGCCGCAGGCGCGCCTTGCTGCAGGACTTTCCCTTCGCGCAACACAAGCACACGATCAGCCTTGCTAGCCAAAGCGGCTGAGTGCGTCGCAATCACCACGGCCGAGTGTCGAAGGCACTTGCGCACTGCCGCCTCCCACACATGTGCCCGTGTAGATGCATCGAGCGCCGCGAAAGGATCGTCGATAAGGCAAAGCGAGGGACGCGCGTATACAACACGTGCTAGCGCCAGTCGCGATTGTTGCCCACCCGACACCGCATGACCGCGGTCCCCTAGTTCAGTTTCATCACCGGAAGGCCAAGCGCTAAAATCGTGATCTAGAGCACAAGCACCAATGGTTTCCGCGTACCGGCCCTGCTCGAATGGCAGGCCAAAGAGAATATTTTCGCGCGCGGAGCCACGCATGAGCCATGCACGTTGGCCGCTGTATCCGACAGCCTCTTGTTGGCTTCGCGGCCGAAACACCAAAGGCTCATGCGATGGATTGGCCTGCCCGTTTTGAATCAGCTTAGACAATTGCAGCTCGGCATGCTGTTGAGCTGCTATGGAGTAAGCTTCAGTCCAAGCTGTACCGCCAGTGTGATGAAGCTCGCCCAGTATGGCAAGTAGCAACGATGATTTGCCACAACCCACATCACCCAGCAACGCCACCACCTCGCCCTTCTTTACGGACAGGGAAATGGCGTGAAGCGAGCTCGACTGCAAGGCATGCGTTGGTACAGACGCCGGAACGGCATCTTCTTCCTGCCTCTCTATGGTCGAGTCCTCGGTGATTGTACTTGAGCGCTCGTCGTCGACACCGCCACAGCCCGAGCTAGGGCCGTAGCTGGAAGACGGCGGCCGGCAGAGCGAGCGCTCGTCGTCGAAACTTACCCTCTCCACCTCCGAAAAAACAAGAGAATCCAGCCCATGATAGCGCGGCTGTTCCGCGACCCTTTCACCTCGCCGCCGTCTCCCAGCTACGGCCCTAGCTCGGGCTGTGGCGGTAGCGGGCATCGTTTCAGATGGCTGATGATAGACGGACGCGCGCGGCCACGTGGATTTGCGGTGGGGCGCAACGACCATTCTAGAGCCGGGTTTTCCGTTCGACTTCGATTTTGCCATCTCAGTCTCGAGCGGATCTCGCCAACTGAAGCTGGCGTCCCGCATAAGAACAATCGGAGAAGAGTGTTGCCGATGCGAACGCTTGCACTCAGCGATCTTTGCAAGGAGGCTCGAATCGCAGTCGCCCAGATTCTCCGGTACCTGGGCTGCGGAGAGTACGAGTTTTCCGGATGCGGGAGCTGCTGTCGAGGAAATTGGACTCCACGTGGAGCCGAAGCCGTCGCCCAGCGCGATGTTGCATGTGCTATCGTCGCACGGATTCGCCCTTCGGTACAGCAGTGAGTGTGAAGAATTTGAAGGTAACAACACGGCCTGCAGCCTACCGAGGGCCACCGACGCGTGAGAGAGGGCAGCAAAGAGATCTGGGAGAGCAGAAAGTGGCGCTCTGAGAGAGTTGAACAGAGCTAGCGATGCGAACACCGTTGGTGGGTGTGGAGGCTGCCCGGTGAGAGTGGTGAGCGTCGCAAAGGTAGCCAAAGAGACGAGTGTTGGTGCGAGGGTCACCGTGAGCACATTCAGTGCCTTCACAGCAGCTTCGATCCGCAGCGCTCTGAGCTCAGCTCGCCGTGCCGCGCATATCTGATCTCGGCAGAGTGTCTCCCATGCCTGCAATTTCACTGCTCGCGCCGCGAGGAGCGCCGAGTCGAGCAGCTCGAGTCTCTCATCAGTTGCTCCTGCGGTGTGGAGCCTCAGCCGTGCGATCGCGCGCGATATGACCACTTGAGCAGGCCACAGCGCAAACATGACACCAAGACCTGCTAGAGCGGGCCAGCCGAGCAGCCGGAGCAGCGCCCCAAGCGCGATCGCGATCTGGAGTGGGCTCGACCACAACATGTGTATGGAGCCGAATAAAGAATTGATCCTCCCAGCGTCTGTGCCGAGGAGGTTGGCGATATGGCCAGGAACTGCTACTTCCGAGGCCCGAAGATTCACAGCGTGACGCTGCAGTGCAAGCGATATCGCCGAGCGCACCAGCACCCCGAGACGCAGCGTGCGCCAGAAGTATTGGTTAACAATGATTGCCTGGGTCATGGTGACCAGTGGCAGGCAGCATGCCAAGGCATACGCACGGATCGCCACCCAGCGCGCCTCTTCCGGATAATCCGTCACGTCATCTCTGGAAACATCACGTCGTAATAGCTGCAGCAGCGAGGCGAGGATCAGCGGCGGTACGAAGCGAAGCAGGTCGGCGACGAACTTACACGCCGCTGCAGCGAACATCTGGCGGCTATAGGCGACCCACAGCGCTTGTGCCAGCCCGTTGTGTCGGCGGAGCTCGCGCTGGAGGGCGCGATCTGCCTCGCGCAGGTCTGCACCATGCGGGATGAGCGAGAGGTCAGCGACACTCAAGCTCGAGCGCGCGAGCAGCGGCCGCACCCAGCCGAACATGGAGCACGAGGCAGCCGTGCACAGCGAGCGCCTCACTGGCTGCTCGCGCAGGAGTGGCTGCGAGAGTTCGGCGGCCCGCACCATCACAGGGGCTACCCAGCAAGGCCCCCTCGCGCCCTCCCTCCTTTTTCGTCCTCCTTCCCCCTCCCTCCCCCCTCCCCCACCCACCCACCTACTCACCCACCCAAATTTACCCCCCTCCTCCCCTCCCCCCCCCCCCCCGCTGACCCCTACCCACCCCCACCCTTCTCTTCCCTCCCACCGCTCTCCCGCGCGCTCCTCGCAGCGCTCTCGCTGCTCCCGCCCGTCCGCGCGTCGCCGCCCTTACTTCCTACTACTACTACTACTACACTTACTTTTATAGTTGTTACTCGGATTTTTTGTCTGTGCTGGTTTAATCCTAGTGTTGCGGGTCCGGAGCCCTCATCGGCAACGGAGCCGCTACCCCGCGATGGGGGGGGTGCGCGGTTGGTGCATGGCTCGTCCGGTGTATGTGGCTAGGGATGCTAGCCAACAAGATGCTCTACAAGACACAAGACTACAATTTTACTTCTCAATTTCAATTTCAATTACTACATTACTACTACGACAATTACAATGATTACCATTACAATATACAATATTACAGTGAACGTGGTGGTGGTGGGCTTGGCAGGCGCATGCGGTATTGGTATTGGGAATAACTATCAGTAAACTGATAGGGTCATGGAGCGCGCGCCGCTCCCCTCCACCGCCGCCGTTGCCCTCGCCCAGATGGACGAAGTAGACCAAAAGCGTTCAATTATCCCCATCCCTGCTAACACCTTTCATTGTCACTTGGAGGTTACTTGACTCAACTTGACACTTCACATGTTGAAACCCACACGTGGTCTGACTCCATTCACTCGATTTGGGACAGGGTCGATATCTCGATATCGCGTTGAAATTCACGATCCACGTCTCACACCAAAGAGCACTGATGAGTGTATGTCCACACCAAAGAGCACCAACCGCGTAAAAGCAGACAACAAGTTTCGTCACACGTCTATATGGAGAAGACGAGGAAGGGTGAGCAGTTCCGTGCAGTTGAGCTCCCTACCTCTTTGGGCTGAGGTGTATGCGGGCAAGTGCGTGGATGGAGTGTTTGTGCCCATCGAAGGTGCACTCAAGTCACGTGCGAAGCGGTTTCGTTACCGTGCCACGGGGGAGCTCGTCTCGACACTCTACTGCCTTTCCTTCGAGGTACGTCCACCACCAACAAGCAGCGTATGACAGCCTTGATGGTGGCGTGCCAGCATGGCCATGATCGTTGCGCTGTGGCACTCCTTGAGGCAGGGGCGTCACATGTCACATGGCGTCACCTATTATGACGGGATGACCGCCTTGATGGTGGCTTGTCAATGTGGGCATGATCTGTGCGTGCGGAGAAGCTCTTATGATAGCATGAGACGGGGATGGGGCGACAGCCAAAAAAAAGGATAGACGTAGGCGACAGGCGACTTTCGCCCAATATACGAGACCAACAACAAAGACGGACTGAAACCTAGCGGGGAGCTCCGATCCCTAACCGCAAGGCTAGGTGTCGAGCACATGATCGAAACCGAAGCACTAACCCGCGCAGAAGCGGAAGACTAAACACACACGAGGGGACAGGGAGGCGACAATGAGACGGCGATCAAGCCGAAGACGCACAGAAACCACTCGCAAACGCAAGAAGATACAGAACTCAAAACGCCACCGGCGACGCAGTCCAAAAGGCCTTCCCGAAGCACGCACCCGAAGCCGGGCCCGTGGTAGTGTACCAGGGCCGCACCCCCGACACCGAACAAAAAGGAAAGAGGGGGGGAAGGCGAGGATGCGGGGTGAAGGGAGCTAAAGGCGATGGCGGGCGAGGGTAGAGAATGCCGTGCTAGCGATAGGTGTATAGCCCCGAAACTTCAGATTCTTTTTTTTTTCATTGGGAATGACGTCAAATGGGAAATAGGGATTCGCCTTTGGCGATGGGGGAGTGTCAGAGTGTCAGAGTTTTCTTGTTGTCCTAGTATAATCCTAGTGCTGAGGGACCGTGCCTCATCGGCAACGGAGCCCCTCCCCCGCGATGGGGGTGTGCGCGGTTGGTGCATGGCTCGTCCGGTGTATGTGGCTAGGGATGCTAGCCCACAAGACCTCTTACAAGACTACAATTTCTAACGCCCTCCCTCTCCGATAAGTACTCTAGAGTAGAGTAGTACTCCTAGTCTCTATCTTCATTCCTCTATCTTTTGTTTCGAGGGGGTCCCCGGGGCCAAAAGCTGTTCGTGAACATTCTATGGGAACCACGGGAGGAGAGCTCAAGTCCTCGCCGCTCCGTCGGGAGCGCCTCCCATATTGCCTCCCTCCCTCCCTCGCTCGCTCTCTGGCTCATTGACTCCATACCTCACTCACTTGGTTCCCTTGCCCACTACCAAAGGATTCGTTCTTCGGAGCAAGGCACGCGGGTGGGTGCCGGTCGCGATGGCCGCCAACATCTCATGCTCCGACGGCTCGTTCGGCGGAGTCCCTCTGCAAGGCGGATGGCGGCGCGTCACGAGCACTAGCTGCGCGTCACACTGCGCGCACCGCTGCGCCGCTCGTCGGCGGGCCAAACGGCTCTTCGAGTTCAAGCCATACGGTTGTGCCATGCCTGCGCTAGACCCCAGAGCGATGCGAGGAAGAGCCGTCATGTTTGTGGGAGATTCGCTGTCCAGGTACGCCTTCGATGAGCTCGTTGCGTGGCTTCAGCGGACAAACAAGCCGATGCACTGTCAGGATGCCGTGGAGATCATCTGGAACCCAGAGAGCGGTGGTCCAGTCAGGCTGACACCGGAACAGATGCGAGCGGTGTCAGAGTTGTCTATGGCAGATCATTATGAGCGTCATGCTGCTGATTGCAAGCGACAAGACATGCGGCTCATATCTCACAGGCTGAATCTTCTCCCACCGGCATCGGCTGTCAACGCGGGGTCATTTTACCAATCACTCTTTGCGCCCCTGGGCAGGGATGGTGTGGTGGTGTTCCATCTGGGACTTTGGGTCGGGGCTCTCGCGCGCCACAAGTCTTTTGCAAAACATGGCACCATGAAGTCAAGGCACGAAGCGGCTGCCTCGTACTTCAAACAGAGTGTAAGGGCACTATTTGAGCTAGCGTGTAGCAGGCAGGACTGGCCAAGACTAGTGTGGCAACTCAGCCTCCCGCAGCACTTTGCGACCGTCATGGGGGAATACGACGAGTCGCAGATTGCGAACCAGCAAACTGGCTGTCGCCCAATGAGCAAGATTGCGGCGCAAGCGCTATGGGAGCACCGGATCCTGCCTGTAATCAATGCCGCTGATGAGGTACATGGAAAGACGTACGGAGAAGCTGGAGGATGTCGGCAGCGTTTGCGGCTGTTGAGGGGCTTTTGGCCACTTGTAGAGCGCTATGAAGATCATCCGGGTCGCGTGATTGGTCGCACTAGGAAAGGCATGAAGAGGAATGGAAGCGCAGGCTTCAGGTATGACTGCACTCATTGGTTACCGTGCTCATCTGCGATGAACTTACAGCTCAGACTGTTGATCGGAGCCTTGGCTGCCTGAGAGGGAGAAGGAGCAGATATGGCGGGGTGGTATTTATTTGAAGTCCACTGCACACGAGCACACGAGGTACGCATGTTAACATTGTGGAAATATCGAGAATTTGGGCGCGACGAGCACGATGTGCACTAGAGACTAGAGATCGTCATGTTCCATGGCCCAGGTTAACTTGTGCTTTCAAGCCATACACGCGCAGAGGGCTTCACGATTTCTGATCGACGATGCGTACGTTGTGGTCGGCATCAGTCGCCGATTGACGTCCCAGCATCCCCACTAGTAGCTGGAAAGTCAAAAATAAATGTGGCTGAGGTCACGGTCAGGGGTGGGGGGTGCCCAGTGACAATTTTGCGGACTGAGAATGAACAAGAGTTAATATATATACTAGTATATATATATTCTTGAAGGTGCGCCCGCTATCCGCTATCAACTATCAGTAAACCGATAGGGTCAACCTACTTTTATAAGTAGGGGTCAATGGGGGCCTCGCGCCCCCCTCTCTCCATCGCGGACACCCCCAGGGGTGGGCCCGTACAATCAACCACAGCCCCTGCCCTTTGGCAGGGGCTGGGCAATCATCACACTGGCCCAGACCCCTAGTGGGCGCGGGCCGTGATTCGCACTCCCACGCCCTGCGTGGGCCTGCCCTCGAGCTGACCCCCCCCCTTCCCTGGTCGCCAGGCAGACAGATGCCTCTGGGCGGCTCCCATGGCCAGCGAGGCAAGCGTGGGAGAGGCAGGGGGGGCCAGGGGCTGAGCCCCAGCCTCCACTGCCCCCTGAGCTGCCCTTGCTAGCCCTCTGGGAGCTCCCAAAGGCCCTCTGAGAGCAGGCCGTGGCGCGCCGCATGGCGACGCGCCGCAGGGAGAGGGGTGGAGGAGAATGGAGAGGGGGAGAGGGGGGATTTGCACCCCCCCGATGGAGTGCGGTAAGAAACGGGCCCCGTTTGCGTTAGCAAACGGGCGAAGGGGGGCGGCTGGCGACAGGAGGGGGAGAAGAAGGGAGTGGCTCAAGACGTCCCTGTGGCAGGTATAGGGGGGCGCAGTCATTTATTTCTTCGAGGACTGCTCGCGGCGCGAGCTGTAAGGGCCGCTCCGCTTCTCGACGAGAGGTCCCTCCCCCCCCCCCGGTGCTTTTTCCCGGAGAGTCGGCCGGCGTCGACCGGTCCGCCTCAATGGGTTTTCCCTCATTTTAACTTGTGGGGAGTTAGAATGGGAGCCGGGGGCATGCGAGGGGGGAGATTTGGAGGGGTGCATAGGAGTATGTATCTGTGTCAACAGCACGCGCCAAGGTGTACGGGCAGGTGCGCTGAGGGCTGTAGTCTGCGCGGCCGACCGCGTAAGGAAGTTCCCCAACGAGACCTTGGAGGGAAAGAACAACCAGCGGCTCTTCTGCCGCTCGTGCGCCACCGAGCTCTCTCTGCGCATGAACAACCTCAAGTGCCATCTGAGCAGTAGGAAGCACCTGGAGAACGTGAAGGCGTACCGGGAGCGCCAGTCAAAAGACTCGGAGGTCAGCGCATTCATCTCCGACTTCTACACGGTCAACCCAGACGCGGCAGGTGGTTCGGTGGCTCCAGAGACGCAGCTCTTTCGCTGGACAATGGTTGATGCGCTCTTGCGGGCTGGGATCCCCCTCTCGAAAATAGATGAGCTACGGCCTGTTCTAGAGCTGGCAGGGCAACCTCTCACGGATAGCTCTCATATGCGGGACTTTGTGCCGAAGATTTTGAGTAAGGAGAAGGAGACTGTCATGGCTGAGCTGAAAGACAAGTACATATCTATCTCGTTCGACGGTACGACGAGGCTTGGCGAGGCTGTCGCCCTGTGTGCACGATTCATCCCAGCCGACTTCGCATGGGTGGGTAAGCGACTGATCTCGCTCACGACGATCTCGAAGCATATGGATGGCATGGGACTATATCGCCACCTCTCCAGGACCCTCATGACAGAGCTATGCCTGGATGTTTCCCGGATCGTTGGCATATCTCGTGACAGTTGTGCCACAAATGGTGTAGCCTGTAGGCAATTGCTCACCCTGTGTGAGAATGCTGTCGACCTGCTGTGCTCATCGCACACTCTCCAACACACCGGCGAGCATCTGGACCTCCGTACCGTGGAAGCATTCCTCACTCCTTGGCTAACACTCGTGTCTCACACGCAAGCTGCCCGTACGTTGTGGCAGAGTATGATGGGTCGCAGCATGAAGGGCTACTCGCGCACCCGGTGGTGGTCGCGCTGGGAAGTAATGCAAGACCTTGCGTCGAACTTTGGCCAGCTCGAATCATTCATCGACCAGCTGGAACAAGGAGGCATAGGTAATGCCACGACGCAAGCATTGAAACAAGTGATCGCGACCAAGCGCGACGATCTGGAGATTGAGCTTGCCCTTGCCATGGACATGCACCCACTTTGCACAACGACGTACAGACTCGAAGGGGATGGGTTGGAGATCATCCTCGTCTACGACGCAATCGAGGAGCTCCGTGCCCGTGGGCGGCTGCTTGGCCAAAATAGTTCTGATCTTCCCAATGTGGCCGCGATTCTGAGGGAGAGGCAGGTGCCGTGCGTCGGTTTGGCGACGAAAGAGTATTACGAAGCTCCCTACCATACGTGGTGCCAGGGTAGGATCACTGCCGCGCATGGCAATTCTTGGACCATCTCATATGCTAACGGTTCGACGCTCCAGATCGACGATGAGCTTGAGATCCGCCGTGCAATTGACGTGACTGCTCTCCCTGAGTGGGCGCCCCTTTTGGCGAAGGTGAAAGGTGCGTACCAATACTTGGAAGATCGGATTACCGACAATTGTCAAGCTGCGTATGCATGTGCAGAACAGCACCGCGTAACAGGCTTGCTTCGTGCTTTCAACCCGTCCTTCGCACATGGGGAGGTGGACCACCGTTTCGTGCAGGAGCTCGCAGCCTTGCCTCTCTTCTCTCACGTGCCTAACATTGCTGATCATTTGATCGAAGAGCTGCCTCTTTATCTTGTGGCATGCGGACAGTCGTCACGCATCGGAGACCAATCGGACGTTCGTGAATTCACTGAGAAAATGCTCGGGTGGTGGGCAGCTCATCATCAGAAATTTCCTCATTGGGCTCTCGCTGCGAGGCTGGCCTTTTGCCTCAGTCCCAATTCGGCGGCATGTGAGCGTGTGTTCTCCCTTATGAATTCTTTGTTTGGTCCAAATAGGGCTAGCTCCCTAGCAGACCAGCTGCAAGCGTCACTCATGCTACGTTTCAACGGCAATGCGCGCAAGAACGAGAAACGGTGAGTGGTGTGTGGTGTGTGGTGTGCTAGTGTGTCTGGAGTCTATTGGCATATACAAATGTTAAAGCATGTAATACATCGTACATATGAATGTGACTACTAGCCACAAAAGCCAAACAGCCCCCAAGTACATACAATAGACAAGAGCTATTAACTATTAGCTATCGGTGGATGGAGGGCGGGATTTTCCGATCGCGCCCCCGCCCGCGCCCCTGTTACCCTGTTAGCTAACTCTAATTCTAACGGACGTGGTAACTAACATGCAAAATTTGTTGGAGCGCATGTGCACAACTCTACGAAAGTGGACATTTTTGGGACATTTGGGTCGCAAAATGCGACATTTTTGAGACATTTCCAATGGACATTTGGGCGAAAAAAACTGGACATTTTGGCCAGGGCCTAAAGAAGACAAGCTTCGTGAATCTATGAGGTGTGGGAAGTGGTCGTGTATGCACTCCACTACAGTGTGGTGAATCTCACATATTGCGGCCTCACTCCGACCATACTCCCACATAAGCCCAGTGACGCTACCTGCGGTGCCAAGGAAGGAGAAGAAGGGCGTGGGATCAAGGGTGTCACATGTGCCGCGAAGGGCGCTCACCTGCCGTCTTGAAACGCCTGAGCGGAGCACGTCTTGTAACCCGCTGTTTCAACCGTTGCAAAATCCCTCTACTAGTGTTTTCTTTTATTTCATTTCTATTACTCTACTAGTAGAAAACTATTGTTATAGTTTGACCTATGGAGCGTGCCGCGACCGCTCCCGAGCCCCAGGCGACCCTCGCCACCGCGCCCCACCTGGGACGCCCCACGCCGCCCGAGGCGGCTCGTCAGAAAGCCCTCTCAAAGCCCATCCAGCCCATCCAAACCACACCCGCGCAAGCGCGCGGGGTGGCGAGCACTAGCACCGAACAGGTTGCCACCATGGCTCTGCGTAGCATGCAGGGGGTCTTGGAGACCCCCTCCAACAGTGGGAAACCCTCCCACCCCAAGAGCACCTCATGTGGGAGGGCAGCTCAGCTGCCCTCCCCATGGTGGAAACCTCTACCATCAGTGCACCCAACATGGGAGGGCACTTCACAACCATCAATCTCCTACGGAGAGCACCCTAAGCCTCTGTTTTCCATGTTGAGTCACTTCTCGTTTTCACCCCGCTCCTTTGGGCCACAAGAACCTACAACTCAGTGCCCTGCCTTGGGCACTCCTTCAACACTTGACTCCCTCTCCCACTCTCCCTTCCCTCTACAACCAACCCAAGTAGCACGACCCCCCTCGCCCTCTGTTCAAAGCACCAAAAATTTCAACTCAAGACTCATGTTGATACACCTCTCGTTTTCACCCCACTCTTGTGGGCCACAATCACCTACAACTCAGTGCCCTGCCTTGGGCCCTCTTCCAACACTTCACTCCCTCTCCCACTCCCTCTTGGAACTACAAGCAACCCAAGAAGCACAACCCCCCTCGCCCTCTGTTTCAAGCACCAAAAATTTCGACTTAAGACAAGAGGGAGGATATGTCTTGAGGCGGCGTCGCTGCCCATGCCTAGCGCAAGGGTATAGCGCCCCCACTCAGACATCTCCTTCCCCACAGCTCCTCTCTGAGGAGTTGCTCCTCTCCCTCCCATTAGGCCCCCTTGCCTGCGAGACCAAAACAGGATCCTGGCGTGGGGGGCTGTTTGAGTGTGGAGGGAGGGGCGCTCCAGCTAGCGCAGGTAGAAAGCTAGTGAAGAGCTGGGTGGCATAAGGGGGAAGGGTGCTTGCGCTTGCCGCGGCAGGGAGTCCTGTCTTGAGTTAGCGCTAGTTCCGTTCCTTTGCCGCGCCGCGACCCATAAAAATTTGTTAAAAATTAAAATTATTACTCTACTAGTAGTAGTACGTGAACGTTCTGGTTGTGGAGATTTGGGTGGTGGAGCGCGCGGCGCCCCTCGCTCGTCGGGTCGCGATGCCCGCGCCGGTGCGCATCGCGGTGGTCGGTGGCGGCGTGGCGGCAAGCAGCTTCGTGTACGGCCTACGCCACGCGCTGCGCGAGGGACGGGCGAGCGCGACGCTCTTCGAGATCGGTCGCGGGCCTGGCGGCCGCGCTGCAACGCGTACCACACGCGAAGTAAGCGCTCTGCGGCTCGACCACGGCACACCCGGCTTCCTCACCTCTGCGCCGAGCGCACGCGCACTCTGCGATGAGCTTTGCCGGATCGGCGCGCTGCTTGAGGCAACGCACGGGTATGGGACCCTCCACGCCGATGGCTCGTGGGAAGAGGAGCTCTCCGTGCCGCACAATGGCAAGCGGTATGTTGGCGGCGAGCGCGGCCTTTCGGGGGCTAGCGAGGCGATGCTGCGGGGCTGCGAGGAGGCCGGTGACTCAGACCCGCTCGTGGACTGCCGATGGGGCCATGTCGTTCGAGAGATCACCCCGCGACTTGGTGGTGGATGGGTCCTGCGTGGGAGCGCTAAGGAGGCCCCTGACGGCTTTGCGATTGAGGTCGATTGGCTGGTATCTTCCACAGCGACAATCGCACACTCGCGGTGGACGGGCACGTTTGGTGGGCCTCCCCCGCTAGCAAAGGCGGCGGAGGTGATGCTCGCGATGTCACGCGCAGCAGTCTCCGGGCTCTCATCGCAAGTTGGCCAAGTGGAAGGAAAGCACAGCTCCACTAATAGCACGGCGGTGTCGGAAGGCGCCTTCGAGTTGCACGAGGCAGTGACACACATCAACAAGCTGAATGTGCAGCCGATCTCTGCGGCGCTCATGGCATTTCAGGGCGATGCTGCACGCGCATGGGCAGCACTGCCTTGGTCAATAGCAAGAGCCGAGGATTGGGGAGATGTCGGGCGCATTCATGTCACCAGGATACATAATGACCTCACAGTGAGTGTGGTATCTTTAGTGATGGCGGGGAGGGAGGATGAGCTGGATGCACTCTCGGCGTGGCATGAGGGGACCGGGCCATTTGGTGAGGCAATGGGGTCGTGGTAGCGCGCAGCCTCCTCGACGCCAAAAATGGCTGCCTTGCTGCAAAGTCGCCAGCTCAAGCACACCTTTTGGGAGTCTACTGTGCGCTCCTTGACGAACCCTCACCCCACCCTCATCTCGTTGCACGCAGACGGTCGCCATCCATTCGACTCCTGCATTTGCTACAACTGTTGCCGCCGGAGTCTTCGGTGCCACTTCTGCCGCCGCCCGGGTGGGAGGCGCCACCACCGATGAGTCGCGCGAGGCGGAGATCCTTGAGCGTCTATGCAATGCTGCTATGGAGCGCTTGGTTGGCTCAAAGTGGATACCAAATAGTGCTACTACGCCCTCCTGGGGACCACACCTTCATCGGTGGGGCGCCGCCTTTCCGCGCGCACCCCTGTTGCCCGAGCGATTCACAGAGCTGGAGGGAGCGTGCGTCAGCTTTTGCGGCGACTATATCTCATCTTATCGTGCGTCATCAGTGGAGGGAGCGATTATTTCTGGGCTGAAAGCTGCGGAGGCAATGGAACGCCGAGTCGGAAGGAGCAAGATGTGAATCGAGATCCGTCAGTCCCTTCTCGCCCGTGCTTACCTTGCTCCCATAGCACACTAGCTTGCAACAGTGTTCAAAAACTCCAAACAATTGTGGTCATTAGTGGTTACATCTTTGCCACACAAGGCCTTTGCCTGCGCAACAAGCGCGGGGTACGTTGCAACCTCTCGCACGAGATCCCCGGAGCATGGATCGACAATAAGTGCACGATTCGCTGCCACCTTCATCCTCACAAGAAGATCTCGGGGGTTTGCCTCAACGGCCCGACGTGCCTATTCCTCCACCCAGAGTGCGCGGCGGCCCTACTCGCCAAATTGCACGCAATAGCCCGCGACGCGGCCCAGCCGCCGCACCCCAGACTCGCCTTTGACTACACCCTCGGATACCCAGGTGAGGGACCGGTCAGGGTCGCGACGTACAACGTCAACGGCACCAAAGGCGGCAAACTTGCCGCGGTGCTCTCTCAAGCGCGTAAGGCGGGCGTAGACATACTCCTTCTCCAAGAGCTGCACGCATACGAAGATGGCTCGCATCGCCGATCGTACAGAACGGCGAACCTCCTAGGCTGGCACTGGTTTGACTCGCCGGGAGAGCTAGCGGACCCGGCAAGCGGAGTAGCGATCGCGATTCGCGAAACGTGCGCCAGGGTGACCCCTAGAGTAGACTCCGTAGTGGAAATCATAAAAGGAAGATGCATAAAGGTAGATATCGAGATAGACGAAAAATTATACCGTATCATTTCCGTGTACCTAAGCGCCAACCCAAGTCCGAGGGGCGCCCAGATAGAAAAACTTCGCCACGAGCAATACGTAGCGGAAAGCACCATTACCCCGACCCTAATGGGGGGCGACTTCAATTGCGTAGAAAACGTAGCGACCGACACGGCAGGCACGGGGCCGGCACCCTATGCCAATGTGCACGGGGACAAATGGAAAACCCTTATAAAAAACGCCGGCCTACAGGACGCACACAGAACCATGAAGCTGGGACCGAACACAGGCTTCACACGCCTAGCACATACCATCCACACGAGAATAGACCGACTATACCACAGCCGATCCACGGACAAATTCCAATGGCACAAGTTGGGGCCCAGTCCAGACCTGTTCACAGGGAGGGCGGCCTCCGACCACCTACCACTGCTAGCCGCGTTCGAGACGCCGTGCTACAGACCAAACCGCAACTACGACCTACCCATCGACGCAGAGATCATCCGAGAAGACGGAGCCGCGAAGGTGGTGGAACTCCTCTTCCGTAGGGCGCAAAGCAACGCGCGTGGAGGCGGTGATCTAGCCGAGGAATGGGCGAGCGCAAAAGCGCTCGTAGCCACCTTCCTCAGGGAAGAAACGCGGGCCAGAAGAACGCCCACTATCCAATCTACACTGGAAAAAACAATCGCGACGCTCAACATAAAACTCATCAAAAAGGGGCCAGACGCAGATCTCACGAGGGAGATCGCAGAAACCAACCGTAAATTGGCGAACGAACGCGGCAAGACGCCCCTAAGACACCTCCCCATATGACAATCTCCGACGAGAAGACCTCCACTCTAGAGAATTCTTCAGAAAACTCAGGCAACAAAAATGGAACGGGAACATCAAAGAAATATACAAGACCAGCGACTGGAACAACCCCAGACACGCCGACCAATTTACGACCACGACCGACGACGGCATCCGAAGAGAATTCAGAAGGTACTACGCCTGGCTGTACTCCCCCAAGGAATCGAGGCGAGAACCCGAACTGGAAATTACTCTATCCGACAAGCCCCTCACCGAACTCGACAAACGCCGATTGGAGGGGCGCATCACTGTAGACGAGACCACCCAAGCCATTCGAGGCATAGGCCCAGGCAAAAGCGCGGGCCCGGACGGGATTCCGGTGGAAGTATACAAGGCACACGAAAAACTAGTTGCACCGATCCTAACAGACCTCTACAACCAAACCTTCGACACAGGCCTAATCCCGTACACTATGAGGGAGGGAGATATCATCCTGCTTTATAAAAAAGGAGACGCACGCGACCCTAGAAACTATAGGCCCATAACACTACTACAGAGCGACTACAAGATACTAGCCAAAGTACTAACCAATAGGCTAAGCAAAGTAATTGGTAACATTATATCCGACAATCAACTAGGCTTCGTGCCTAGAAGACTGATTAGCGAAGCCACCCACCTTCTGCAACTGACAAGGGCATACCTCGACGAAACAGGAGAGCCGGGTCTCCTCCTAGCACTCGACTGGGAAAAAGCTTTCGACAGAGTCAGCTGGGAGTTCTACCACCTGGCCCCTACTCAAACACACAGATAAACACCTACACTTCAAGCACGTTACCCATAGGAGGGAGTGAAGGGAAGCGGGCGAGGCTGCGAAGATACTGTGCAGGGTCGCGCGCGCGGCGAGAATATTAAGAAGTTTTTTTTTAGTGGTTACATCTTTGTTCCTGCATGTGGCTACAAATAAGTCTGTAGATTCACGGCTATCGCCCACTACAAACTTGGTATCCGCTACCCTGTCGCATACATCGCGCTTTAAAAAAACATCTGAAGTATCTGGGCTACACACCTACTATTGACGGGATCACCCCTCTCCATCTACACCGCCCTTAACTTCCCTTTCCCCACCTCTTTCCCTGCCCCCCTTCTTTCCTTTTTTTTCGGTTTCCGGGGTCCGGCCTTGGTGCGCTACCTAAGGCCTAAGGCCTGGTTCGGAGTGTGGGGGCCGGGCAGGCCTTCTGAGTTATCATTCTTGGTCAATAAGTTTATACTTGGTTCACCCATGGCGGGGCACGAGCCCAGCCCTCTCTCCACTCCTCCCCCGCCGCCATGGGGGAGGAACCACCCACTCTCCTGGCATACGTGATGGCTTGCCAGGAGAACACTGCCATGCTGACCCATCCCTCTCCCCACAGGCACGCCTGATTCGCCCGCCCTGGCCTGTCGTGGCCAGCCCATCCCTCTGACCAGCCCCTCCTCCCCCTGGGCCCCCCTATCAGGACCCCCCAGCCAGCTCCAGTCGACTGGCAGGGGCTCGAGAGCCAGCGATGGAGAGGCAGGAGGGGCCAAGGCCATGCCCCAGCCTCACCTGCCCCCTGAGCTGCGCTCCCAGGCCCCTGCTGGCCTCCTGGGGACCTGAAGAGGGGCCGCAGGCGCGCGCCATGGGCCCCCGCCGCAGGGAAGAGAGGAGGAAAAGGGAAGAGGGAGGGGAGGGGGGAGTGGCAGCTCTGCCCTCCGGCTTTTACGTGTCTTCTCGCGCGCCTTTTTCTCGCTCACTTGGCGCTCCCGGCTCACCGGAGGCCGCTGGCTCCGTGTGCATCGCGTGGTGCAGGTGTGTTTCTCCCTCCTCGCCCCCACCCCCATCGGCCCTCCCTCCCACCCAAAAAGGGAGGAAACAATGCACTCCCCCCCCCCGCTCTCTCAGGGAAGCGGCCTTGCGGTGGCCGCCGCCGGCGTCGCGCTCGCCGTCGCGTGGGTGCCCCGAGGGCGCCACTTCTCGCACCCCCATCACACGCTCGGGATCGTCGCCTTCGCCCTCGCCCTGCTGCAGCCGCTCAACGCGCTCGTGCGCGGCACGCCCGGCGCCCGCACCGCACGCCGCGCCGTGTGGCGGGTCGCGCACAAGGGGACGGGCTACGCCGTGCTCGGCGTGGGCGTCCACCAGGCCCTCTCGGGGCGCGCCCTCATGCCGAGCCAAGGCGACGCCGTTCTCGTCGCGTACGTGGTGCTCCTGGGCCTCTCCTTCGGGGTGCTCGCGGGGGGGGGGCTCATGGTAGGGTGAGACTGGAAGGGAAAGGAGACCAAATGAAGGCAAGCCGCCTTTTTTAGCCGTTATGTCTGTCCTTTTCTCTTTTCTTGGGTTGTCTTCCCATGCCCGCTTGGGCGGTTCTTGCCGAGTCGGTCTCGTGTGCGAAGAGTAGAGCTTTGCCTAACGTGGTGAATCGTTCTATTGTTCTTATCAGTATTGATTCTTCCGAGAAAGCTACTCCGTCGTAGTGTATTCTATCTGCCACTGTAAACCCTCTGCACCCAGCCCCTAGCTAGGTAGAGCACGAGGGGACGAGCCGCAAGGCAGGGGGGGGGGGGGGGGGAAGCGGGCGAGGCTGCGTAGATACTGTGCAGGGTCGCGCGCGCGGCGAGAATATTAAGAAGTTTTTTTTACCAACAAGCACCCGAAGGTTGCACGCGCTTTTGACCAGCAGCCATGCTGCGCTTTTGGCCAAGGCTCGCTTTTGGCCAAGGCTCGCTTTTGGCCAAGGCGCGCTTTCCTTGGCCGCCGCCCTCGCTTCCACCCGTACACTCTGCGTCCCCTCATCCCCGCAGCTGTGGCACCGGATGAAGGCAAGCTGTCTATAATTAGTAGTACGACACATAGAGGGCTCTTCCCTCGCCTTTGCTAGGATCACACTTGCTGGCAAGGCGTTAGTTCGAGTGCACTTAGCGTGCCACTCTGGCATCGACGCGGTCGCCGTGACACTCTACATGAGTAAAGCTGCACTCAACATGTTTCCGAGTCGTGACCATCTTGCACGAATTTGTCAGATGATAGGTGCTGAAGCTTGAAGCCGAGCAAACGTGAAAATGCAACCAACCTCGGGGCTTGTTGCCGAGAGAGCAAGGTCACCACCATCCCGGGTGCTCCCTGACGCCCTGTGCGACCTGCAAGATGAAGGTACCCCGCTGCGGTCGCCGGTGGTGCAGGGAGCAGTACGTAGCCGAGCCCAAGATCAAGCCCGCGCCCATACCTCTCACTTGCAATGAAGACAGGAACCGTGTCCCATGCCCCTTCGGCCGATCCTGGTCCCATCGCCCTACCCTTTGTTGCACCATGTCCGTCCGGGTATGGCGCTGGTGACGTTGGGGACGAATCGATCCCCACTTCTTCCTCTGGCCCCGATGGTAAAGTGACCACGTTGCGCAGTCCAAGAGACCGAAGGGCGGCTGCTGTCTTGGCAACTCCGAAACCGCGGTCGGCAAAGAGGATAGCTGGGGCCGGTGCCAGAGGCGAGATGGCAGTGAGCATCTCTCGCAGTGCGGCAGTCGCACGTAAGTCCCTGTCTGGATCGGAGTCCGGCCTCGATACGGACTGATCACTTTCCTGCGTGCCTCGACCGAAAGCCGTGAGGTCCTCCCGCAGCTCTGTGCTCTCGGCTGTGCCGTGGCCCACCTCGGCATCTATCGAGCTCGACCATGGAAATTCATCATCACGATTAGCTCCTCCAGCCCCGCGCTGCTCTGACGAGTCCTGAACGCCAGAAGATGGTCTCGGCGGCGGCCGCCACAGTGCATACGCATGGCTTATCGTCACCGGCATGCGACCGGCCAAAGGTGCCGAAGTGTTGAGCGTCGCCTGCGACACTTTGGGAGCGTCGGCTGCAAAAGCGGCCATACCCGGGACTGCTTGAATGAGAGGCATGACTTTGTCAATCGAGGTGCCACCTGCGATGGGCAAGAGCTGCCGGCGCAGCGTGCGAGAAGCAGACGCAGAAGCGGCGATGAATTGCAGCTCCGCTGCCGCACGGGGCAGCCGACGAAGCAGCAGCTCGCACGCCGAGGGTGCGGTCGCACGCTTCTCTGCCGCGCGCTCTTTGCTCGTGAGCGGCTGGTTGCCTCGTGCGCGTCGCGCAGCCTGCGCCGCGGCCAGAGCATCGGAGCCTAACAGCTGGTCAGCCTCATCCAACACGACTGCTTGCAGCGAGTCGCTCAGCATGCGCGCCTCGGCAACCTGCTGCGACTCCACAGAAACTGGGAGGACATCACGAGGCGACGCAACTCGACCATCCTGGCGTCTCCTCCCACTCATCCCTCCCCTGCCTCGGCCGCGGCTTGCCCTAGGCCCGGACGGCGAGCCCCTGCCACGTCCGCGAGTCTGGGGAAGCTGCGCTCCGCTGATCCTCGCGGCAGCATCGAACAACAGCTGCAAGGTGTGCGGAGTGCCCACTAGCAGAGGCGAACCATCCAGCTGACCCAACATCTGCGCGTCCACCCCCTCACTTGCCACAGCGGCGTTGTTAGCAGCATCGGCACCGTTGGCGCTGGGAGCTCTGCCGGTGTCCCCCCTACCAGAGTCAGGTGGACGAATGACGCGCAAAGCCGAGACGGGAGCTCCGCCTGGCTCGCGAGGCGCTGGTGGCCACAAGAGGTCGACACTCGTCTGGAGCTGAGAGGCTAGCTCAAGGCTAGGAGTGATGAAGAGCACAGAGTAAGGCTGATCACGCCTAAGCCGGGAAAGGAGTGGCAACACGAATGCGAGCGTCTTCCCTGAACCCGTCTGCGCGAGAAGGAGCGCGTTCGACCCCTTGGCAATCATGTCAAAAGCCGACTCTTGGATGGGAGTTGGTGAGGTCAAGCCGGCCGATACCAAGCGAGAGCACAACACCGGGCCGGTGGAGCAAGACCCCCACATGACCCCAGGTCGCGCAGACTCCTGCGAGGTTGGAGCGCCTCGCTGTCCCTCAGACCCTGACACGGGTGCTGCCTGTGAGGCTGGTGCGCCTCGCTGTCCCTCCGACGCTGTGAGCGGTGCTGCTCGTGCCAGTGCATCCGGCTGCGCGCCTTCGCCTGCCCTGCCCGTGGCATGGCACGATGCGAGCATGGACTCGGCAGCCTGATCGAGCTGCGAGGCCGTGAGGCCTGGGAATGTAATACTAGGATCGATCGACACCGTCTCGTACAGCAGGTCCGCCGCTCTCTCTGACCTCTTAGCACGCGTTCCCGCCTTGCGCCTGGTGGCCGACGGGTCTCCCGAGGCTCTCCGGGCGTACCAGTCACGATTGAGGGCGCGGCGAGAGGCGGTGGGCTTGGGATTACGCGCGGACGGCCTTGGCCCCACGGCCAGGCCACTCACAGCGCCGACAGCCACCAGGATCGCGAGGAGAAGCGGCAGGAGCGCGGGGCGACGGGGCGCCATGCCTCCCGTCCGCCTGCGCGACCTCCGCTCTCTCTCTCTCTCTCTCTCCCCGTCTTGCTGTCTCTCTTCTTCTTCTCTCGTCTCTTCTCTCTCGGTGTGAGCCTCTCTCTCTTCTCTCTCTGCTCTTCCTGATTCTCTCCTCTCCTCCCCCCCTCGCGCTCTCTCTCTCTTCATCTCTCACTTACGAGCGCCACGCCGGGCGGCTGGTAGAAGATAAAAAGCGTCCTCGCGGCCCCCCCCGGGGGAGAGGGGGTCTGGGGGTCTGGGAGGGAGAGAGAGAGGGGGGAGAGAGAGAGGGTGTTCCCTCCACCACCGCGCGCGAGACGGATTCGGAGGCGTCAAGAGAGAGAGAGAGAAATGAGTGAGAGATTACGTTAGTGCGGCGAGGCGAGCAGCCAGCAGAGAAAATGTACTCGTGGGAGAGAAGACGAGAGAGAGAGTATATTGTAGTAGCGGAGAGAGAGGAGAGCGCGCGTCCCTCTCGCCCGGAGAGTCCTTTACTTTACTACGTCACAGAAGAGAGGAGAATAGAGTATCACCACGCGAGTGGAGAGAAAGATCCCACGCCTCCCTCCCCCTCTCTCTTCCCCTCCCCCCCCCACCCCCCTTTCTCGCGGACGGCGACGGCCGACGGCTCGTCCACGCCCCCCCCCCTCCCCCTCTCGCCTCGCACTCGCGCTTGCACCGCCCGTGAGCGATGAAGCCCGCGCTCCCTGCACTCGCAACCGCGCGGATCGACGCCCCCACGGGCCCCTCTCTCCTCCTCCTCGCTCACACCGCACCCACTGCTGAGCCGGAGCCGCAAGTCTCGAGCCGAGTGCTGCTCCTCTTCGTGCTGACGTACGCCGCATACGCCATCCTCTACTTGGCACGTAAGCCCGTCTCGGTGGTCAAGACGACGCTCGAGTCCGAGCTGAAGATGAGCGTCGCCGCACTCGGACGGATCGATTCTGCCCTCCTCCTCGCGTACACAGCCGGCCAGCTGCTGCTTGGCAAGACGGTCGCGATCTTTGGCCGCACTCTCCCGCTCGTCCTCGCGTACGCGCTCTCGGGCGCATCGACCGCAGCCTTCGGCCTGGCCTCATCCTCGGGCGCCATGACGCTCGCATGGGCGGCATCTGGCTTCTTCGCGGCACCCGCCAATCCGCTCATGGTCATCCTCATCGGAGAGCTATTTCCCGCTTCGCTGCGAGCAACCGCCATTGGGGCGTGGGCCTCGTCTCAACAGCTAGGCGGCGTGGTCGCCAATTTGATCTCAGCGTACGTGCTCGGGAAGAGCGGGTGGCGTGCAGTCTTCCTCGTCTCCGGCGGACTTATCGCCGCATTCGCACCGCTCCTGGCCATCGCCCTCCCGCTCTGCATGCCGCGAGGCGCCAATACGACACCTAGCAAGGGCGCAGCGCCTGCCAAGCCAGTCGGGACTACGGGCAAGTCGGTGAAGAGCGCGTCGGCATTGAGTGTCCCTGGATCTCCGGCCGTGGCTGCTGGCTACACGTTCGTCAAAATGGCCCGCTACTGCCTCATGTTCTGGCTGCCCTTCTTCCTCTCCAAGTACTGTGGCCTCTCGGCGCCGGCGGCGGCAAGTGTTGCAACCACATTCGATATCGGTGGTGCCATCGGTAATTTTGGAGCCGGCGTACTGTGCGATCGCCTCTACGGCGGACGCATGCTCCTCGCCTCCCTTCACCTGTGCCTTGCCACTGCCATCGGATTCGCTGCATGGGGCGGCCTTTGCATGGCTACGGCTGGCCAACCACCGCCCCTTGGAGCTCACGTTGCACTCATCTCGCTCATCGGCTTCTTCATCGCCGGCCCGGATGGTATCTTGGGCGGAGGAGCCTCACGCATGCTTGTCGACTACTCGCCCGAGACTGCGGGCGATAGGATGCTCTATGCCGCCGTGTCCGGCATGGTCAATGGCTGCGGCTCCATTGGCGCTCTAATGCAGGGGCTCTTCACCTCACAGCTGGTCGGCGCGGTTGGGTGGGCTGGGCTCTACTTCACACTCGCCCTGGCTACACTTGCAGGCGCAGGAGTGCTCCTCCCTGCGGTGGCTGTCGAAGATGAAGCTCAGAAGAGGCTAAAAGCTAAGTGAGCCGCGCCGCCGCGATACCCTTGTCTTTGTGGTCATCGGTGTGTACGGCCTTTTTTACTAGGAGGATGTGGGCACGAGAGCCGTAATCAAGGTGGCGTGCAAGGGCACTCTTGATATCTGTTGTGCTACCTTTTCGCTTCGCACCTGTATCACGCACGTGAGAGGTGCCGACGGTCTTGGGTGTGTGCGGTCTTGGGTGTGTGAAGGCGACGGTCTCGGGTGCAAGTCTCAGCGCAAGGCATTCACGCACACACAGGGATGGCGGTTGACTTGCAACCGTTCTTGCATGGCTGGCGATACTGTGATGACTGTCATGACGTTGTGAGACATACGCACACAACGTAGGTCAGCCATATCTGGTAGAACAGTGACCTGTGCACAAAGACGACAGCTCGTGTAAGTGCAAAAGGCTGCACGCGGGCGCCGAAAGTGTGCATTTTGCGTAGGCCACGTCATACGTGCATAATACTAGAACCTTCCCTCGACGTACTAGGCTGCCGCTTGAGGTCGCGCAGAGCTGAAAAATAAACACACAATTGAGTTTATCCTTGTATAAAACCTTATCAACTAACTTTATAGTTGGTTGCCATGGAGCGCGCCGCCGCTCCCCACCACCTCTCCTTCGGGCCCCCCGCCGAGGGCGCCCCCCAGTACCCATGTATCGCGGTGGTGCCCATGAGGCAACCACCGCGGCTTGGGCGAGGCAGAGCGCCATCGCCGATCGCATCGCCAATCGTATATCGCCGGATAAGATTCTTACTACATTCACGCGCACGCACATTCACACAAACGCACGCGAAACTAATAGTAACAAAGTAAGAGCGCGCGGGGAAATTTCTGTGCCGCAAGAATGCCCCGCGCGGACTCGAAACGGCCGCGAGGGAGAAGTGAGAAGCAGAGACCTCAGTATAAACATACAGAGGTTAGAATGAGCATCCACGATGCATGAGATGGATGTATCCATGATAGATATGCATCTATGATGCACATATCATGGATGTATCCATGATACCCCCTCCTAAGCGGAGTACGGGTACGACGCTTACAACCAAACGTCGAAGTAGATTCACATCTCGCTGAGAGTCGAAGAAGAGAAGGAATCAAGGAGTTGAAGAATCCGATGGAATTGGTTGCGCGGACATGGTTTCGTCAAAATGTCAGCAACCATCTGGTGCCCTTTGACGTGCTTGAGCGTGAGGACCTGTTTAGCGACGAGGTCGCGCAAAAAGGCTCCTGCACGCAAGATATGCTTAGTCTTCTTGAAAGCCACCGGATCAAAAGCCATGTCAACGGCGGACTTGGAATCCGAGTAAACGATCGAAGGGCCATTAAGAAGAATGCCGAGATCCGTGATGAGGTCCCGAATAAAGATGAGATCTTTGGCGGTAAGCATCGCGCCGAAATACTCAGCCTCGGCACTCGAGAGAGAAACGGATCGTTGCATCTTTGAGAACCATTGTATGGGGCAGCCGTAGAAGAAGAAGAGGGCGCCACTACCACTACATGAGTACTTTGCTTCCCAATTTGAATCCACAAAGGTTACAAAGGACATCTTTGGATTGGGAGCAAAGTGTAGGACGCGGTCTTTGGAGCCCCTGAGGTATATGAGCGCTCGTACGGCCGCGGGCCAGGTGAGATATTTTGTTTTCTGTTGACTGTTGGCGTAAAGCATGCGCCTACCCTGTGCCCTGTGGCTTAATCTTCCTCTTCTTTGTATTTTTCTCACTATCCTCGTCCTCCATCCAGAGTTTACGGGGGGGAATCTTGGACCTTTCGCCTGCGCCCTCTGCGAGCCCGTCTCCCAGGGTGGGGGGTGCAGCAGATGTGGCAGCTATCGCAGGTTGACGAGACAGTGAGGGGGCGCGGGCAATCGTTCCCCAGGGGGAAGAGATTTTCCCCATTGCAGCAATGGGGCTTCCTTGCTCGAGCTGCCCGACTTTGCAACGCTGTTGCGCCTGGTAGCAACCTCGCAGCCCGGTGCCTTCAGTGCCTTCTGGGGAGATTCGACGCGCCTCGTAGTGGCTGATGTGCTGATGTGACGATTCGACACGGGTGACGACCTCGAGCGTCCGGACGCCTCGAGGGCTCTAAGAATAGATGCTGAGGGATGGATTTTGGGGTCATTCGATGTGGATTTGTTGTTTGCCACCCTTGAACTGTCGAGTGCGGGCGGTTCTGGCTGTGGCTGTCACTGAAGTTGTTGAGTGATTTGGCCATATGGTCCAGGTCCCACCACTTGGAGGAGCGTGTGGTGCGGTCGGCGGCCGCTGAGTCGAAGAAAAGATTTTCAACGAATTTGTCGAGTTTATTCGTTGTGATGTTGTACGTTGTACCCTTGAGCGGCGTCGTCGAGCGCGCTATGGTTGTAGAAGTTGGGGTGGTCTCTCGGCGGGGGTACCACGTTAGAAATTGTAGTCTTGTAAGAGGTCTTGTTGGCTAGCATCCCTAGCCACATACACCGGACGAGCCATGCACCATTCGCGCACACCCCCATCGCGGGGTAGGGCTGCGTTGCCGATGAGGCACGGTCCCTCAGCACTAGGATTAAACTAGGACAACAAGAAAACTCTGACACCCCCGCTCTCTCTGCTCCTCATGTAGTATTTAAAGTGGACTCGGCCAGGCGGAGTTTCTCTCTCACTCTCGGCCGCGCACAGGGACGCGTTCCTTCCTCCCTCCACGGCGCGAGGCGTGTCGAGCGCGCGCCGGACTGGCCCGCTTCTCTCCGCCTTTCAGCCGGCCTCTTCCTTCTCTCGTTACCGTCGGATCGAGAACTCTCGCACCTGCACATCTGTCACGTCGGTGCGCGCGCTGGCGCAGCTTGAGCAGATGGAGGGCGAGTGGGAGCTCGAGTCGGGCGCTGCGGACGGTCTCACCCTGAGCGCCCTCGACCACGACGTCCTCCTCCACATCTTCGACCAGCTTCACCCGCCCTTCCTGCTCAGCGAGCTCGCAGCTGCCCTCCTGCTGCCACACGAGAGAGAGGAGGAGGGAGGAGGTAATGGGGAGGGAGAAGGGGAGAGAGAGGGTGAGGGGAAGGGTGCAGAGGAAGGGGGTGGGAGATGGAGGAGAGCAGGGCGGAACGAGGCTTGGCGCGTGCTCCGCGCGGACGCCGCCGCCTCGCGCGTCTGCACCCGCTTTGGCCGTATCCTTCGCCCGCGCCTCGATCGCTGGCGCGATGCGTGCCAGGACGCTGTCCTCGAATTACTGGTGACGAAGCCACTGGGCCAGAGCTCAAGTGGATCTTTCGCGATAGAGCTTGCCTCCGAGAACAACGCCAGCGTGACAGAGACCGAGCCCGTCGCTCAGCGGGTCGCGCGCTATCGTGAATGGTTCGCTTCGTCGGAGACGCTCCTGCTGCATGGGCGCGACCTGACTGACCTGCATGTACGGATGGTAGCGCCACTGCTGCTGCGGCAGGATGGGAGCCCTGCCCTACGTGCCTTGTGGCTTCAGGACAACATGCTCGGAGATGAGTCGTTGTATGCTCTAGCGAGAGCTGCCACTCGCGGAGCCCTGGTCTCACTCGAGACTCTTAATTTGGGTGCACAAGACCTGCCTCCAAACCGCGACAATGTGACCATAGCGGAACAGCCCCCGCGATACACTGCCGCCGGGCTGGGTGCCCTCTTGGGCGCCACCGTGCCCGCCCACCCGCATTCGACGGGGCGGCGTGCAGCGCTAGCCTCCCTCGTCCGGCTACAGCTCCCGTCACTTCTGCTCACAGACAAGGAGGCTCAAGCAATTGCTGAGGCGCTCGCTGCGGGCGGGTTGCCCAGTCTGGAGACGCTTCGCATCAGCAACAATCGAATCACGGACGTTGGTGCTCGGGCGCTCGTTTACGCACTCCCACAGGTGCCCAATTTCGCCAAGCTGGAGTGGCACAACAACCTGGTTCGTGGAGCCATCCCCCTAATTCAACATATCTGTGCACACATGACGGGGCGCAAGGTAGATCGCCTTGGCGGCTCCACAAGGGCTAATCAAAGCCTACCGGAGGAGGAGGAGGCGAGGCTAAAGGCGCTTGCGCTCGGCAACGGTGTGACGAGTCGGGGTGCTTCGCCACCATTCTCCATCTCGTCCACGTTGCCGATTGCCGTCTGCGGTCGTCCAGTATCCCTGCCCACATGCTCGTCGTGATCTGCTGAGCTGGCTCGTGCGGTCATCCACTCCTTTTGTGGGCGTTTGGCCACCCCGCCTCTCGTCGCCACGTCGAATAGACGGCACAGAAGCTTGCCTTGAATGCATGCACAGCGTCGCGCATTCATGCTGGACGTACTCTGTCATGCTGCTACACAGCCCTGCCGAACCAATCTTGGCCGCGTGCCTCTTCGTGCCATGCGCAGACCTCTGTGCTTTGAATCCGGTCCTCCAATGTATTGCGCCCACATGCATCCCCATTGTATTTTGATGTCTTGGAAAGCTCGATGGGTCACAAACCTTATCGCTCCATTCTTGGGGCACAACATCCCGCAGATCTCAAGAAGATAAGAGATATTGCCCCTCTCTATCTTGCCACTCGTTAAAGCTCACATGCACACTTGTTGCCGTGCTGTCGAAGCTGTGCGCATTTTTGCGCTGTACGCCAGGTTAGCAAGTCGTCCTTCAAACTCCCGGCAAATCTTGACGCGGCTTCTTTGGTAAGGGCGATTCTCCCGTCCGGATGCTACAATGTGCGTCTACCTTGCCCTGTGTCTATTGTGACCGTCCTATGGACCACTTTCGAGGAGCCGCAGCTCCATGCGTTCCCCTTGCTTTGGTTGTGGTAGGGCGGTCAAACAGGGGCTTTTTAACGACTAGTAAGGGTTGGGCTGCATTTTTTGACCGTGGCGCGATGCCCAATAAAAAACCTCCGGGGGGGGCTACCTGACGCTACGAAAATCTTCGCCAAGAAATGGTGCGATTCGCCCCCCCTCTCCCCCCCTCCGTCACGCGCGCTCACGCTCTACCCGTAAAGAATGGGCGGTCGCGCCCGCGGGGGGATCGGTTCCTCTATATCTAAGCTACATTCGGCATTTGATTCCCGCCCGATGCAGCGCCGTGTCGGGCTGCCGACAGTCCGACCACCCCCTGACCCTCTGGCATCATTGCCCGCGCAGCCCACCCAGCACATCACACAGCGCGCGCACGCGGCTACCCTGGCTACCAGAGGCCCCACCCCGACCATCCCGACCCGTCCCTCGCAGGATTCGCCCTCTCTCGAACTCGGCATCGAGAACTAGGATCAGCTCACCGGCGCGGCCGTCCACTCGTGGCTGACGAGCCTCCGTGTTGAGGCTGCCTACGCGGCCATCCTCCCTCTGACAGTGCCAGATCTGGCGCTGATCGATGAGGCGAGACCCGTGGGCGGCCTCAGGACGGGCTTCGTCGTGGCGCTCTACGCCACAGCGAGCAGGAAAGCCCAAGATCCTGCCAGAGCGCCTCACAGCGCATCTGGCGGGAACCCACCACCCAGAGCAGAAGTCATCTTCTGCCGCTGGGTGGTGGGCTTGGCAGGCGGATTGTCAAGAACGGGCATGCACCGCGCCCGGTCTCGATTTGAAGTTGGGCTCTCCGGGCCTCACTCGGAGACGTTGAACGTCCAATGGGCGCCACGGATGGCTGAATTCGACGAGGTTTCGGCGCGCGTCCCGCCCGATTGGCGTGACTGTGTGGGTGGCCCCTGTGTATTTGGTGTCTGGCGGGGCCCCCCATCCAGGTGGATCGTCGAAATCGCGCAAGCAGCGCGCCCGGAATCAGTTCGAAGTTGGGCTCTCCGGGCCTCACTCGGAGACGTTGAACGTGCAATGGGCTCAGCGGATGGCTGAATTCGACGAGGTTTCGGCGCGCGTCCCGCCCGATTGGCGTGACTGTGCGGGTGGCCCCAGTGTATTTGGTGTCTGGCGGGGTCCCCCATCCAGGTGGATCGTCGAAAACGGGCATGCACCGCGCCCGGTCTCGATTTGAAGTTGAGCTCTTTAAGCCCTTTCCGACTTTAGCGTCTTTCGTCAATATTTGCTTACGTTTTGTTGTGGGGGCCCAAGGGGGAGGTCTGGGTCCCAATGGGGCCCGGATATGTGTGAGTTGGGTGTATTGGGAGCTTTCTACCAAAAAATATCCTGAAATTTCCTTAACCGTGAGATCCACACACTGAACACGTTGACTCCACGCACTGAACACGTTGACGTTGACTCCACACCCTCGACAAGTTGACTGCACACACGCAACATGTTGACTCTCCGCTCAACAAGTTGACTCTGCCCTCAACAAGTTGACTTCAGACACTGAAGAAGTTAACTCCACACACTGAACGAGCTGACTCCGCACACTGAGCTCTAGCGCGTGCACCTTCGCCGCCTGCCACAGGTGACAGGTGCGGCCAGCGACCAACTCTGCCAACTTGTCAGTCGCCGCGCCGACCCTGCCGCCCTCTTCCAATGAAAGCCGGCGCTCCACCTCTGTGCGGTGCTGGCGCGCCGTACCGACCGCCCTCCCTCTTCGTTCCCAGCCCCACCACCTTTGGCTCTCACCGACGCTTGCCGCTCCTCCAGCCGCCACCTGACCTGCACCTGGCTGCTCACCGCACCGCCCCTGTTCTCGCCATCTGAGCCGCCGCCGCCCACCACCTATTTCCGCCGTCCTCCCCTTCCTTCCCCCACCCACTGAGGTTGCGGCTGAGACGAACGGCGCTGTCGCGCGCACCCTACCGCTGCCTCCCGAGAGAGGGAGGGAGGGAGGGGGGGGGGGGGGAGAGAGAGAGAGAGAGAGAGCAGAGAGAGAGAGAGAGAGAGAGAGAGAGAGAGAGAGAGAGAGAGAGAGAGAGAGAGAGAGAGAGAGAGAGAGAGAGAGAGAGAGAGAGAGAGAGAGAGAGAGAGAGAGAGAGAGAGAGAGAGAGAGAACCCCCCGTTTGCTCTCGGGGGATTTCCTCTCCCCCCGATAGCTACTGGGGGATCGGGCACTCGTGAGATAGGGGCCCAGAAGCGCTAATCTCCCTCGCTAGTGCGAGTGGCCACGGCGAGCCGCGGCCCTTCCCTCCTGGCTCTGGCGCCCCCGTCTTCTCTTACCCAAACGGGGCGAGAAGACACGTTACTGCCGGAGGGGAGAGCTGCCGCTCCCCCCTCCCCTCCCTCTTCCCTTTTCCTCCTCTCTTCCCTGCGGCGGGGGCCCATGGCGCGCGCCTGCGGCCCCTCGCTCAGGTCCCCAGATGGCCTGCAGGGCCTGGGAGCACAGCTCAGGGGGCAGGTGAGGCTGGGGCATGGCCCTGGCCCCTCCTGCCTCTCCCTCGCTGGCGCTCCGCGGCCCTGCGGGTCGACTGGAGCTGGCTGGGGGGTCCTGAACAGGGGGGCCCAGGGGGAGGAGGGGCTGGTCAGAGGAATGGGCAGGCCACGACGGGCCAGGGCGGGCGAGTCAGGCGGGCCTGTAGGGAGAGGAATGGGTCAGCAGGGCTGTGTGCTCCTGGCAGGCCATCAGGCGTGCCAGGAGAGTGGGTGGATCCTCCCCCATGGCAGGGGAGGAGTGGAGAGA
Organism: Isochrysis galbana; assembly: GCA_018136815.1. Lineage (NCBI taxonomy): Eukaryota > Haptophyta > Isochrysidales > Isochrysidaceae > Isochrysis > Isochrysis galbana. The sequence goes on from CM030937.1 coordinate 2,778,065, forward strand.
GAGAGGGGCTCGTGCCCCCCCATGGGCGAACTAAGTATAAACTTAGTTGACGACGCAGCTCTCGGAATCGTCAGTTATCTCCAATACTCGAAACATCTCGGGCTAACTTTTGATGGTAACAACTCGTCGCTTGATGTTTATGCTGACTCATCATGGGGCTCTCTCCCAAAGCCCTTCGCTGGATATGTAATTAAGTATGGGGGAGCATCAATTTCATTTCAATCAAAGAAACTCAGCAAGCTGGTCGCTCAATCATCAATCACCTGCTGAGGCTGAGACGGCAGTTTACGCTCTAGCTGCTCGAAATCTACAATTCACTCTTCACTTATTCGACTTCCTTGATCGACCCCAGCAGCTCCCCATCCACATCTTCACAGACAATTCGGCAACCCGCGACTCGATCAAAAATCCCGGAGTAACGGCTCGAACTCGTCACTATGTTCGTTGGTTACTCTACGCTCGAGAGCAATTCCTCCATCACATCTTTGTCCCAAAATGGATCTCTACATCGCCGATGACGGCTGATATCTTCACGAAATGTCTTGACAAAACGACATTCCTTCGCCACCGCTGTTCACTCCTGAATGAAGGTGTTGTCGTCTAATCAGCGTTAGGTCACGCTGTGGGGGAGTGTTTGGACTAAATAAACAGGAGCACAGGAGTTTTCTTGTATGATGTGCGAGATCTAAGCCTGAGAGTGGCAACGTCGTCATTCGGTGATTCGGAGGGCGTGGTTCCCTTGCGATGTTACCCTTCGTCTACACAATGCTGCTGTCTATCACTGGGCCTCAATGGATTGGGGCTAAACAGGAGTACTCTAGACTAGAGAGTTGTACGAGTACGAGTAAGAACCAAGAGACAAGAGAGAGAGAGAAAGAACGTGCCGCCTCCGCGCGCCCCCCCCCCCGGTACACCCCCCCCCCCCCGCGCTTCCATCGCGCCCCCCCCCCCCCCCCCCCCCGCGCGCGCGCGCCAGCAGGAGGGCAAGGCGAGATCCCCCCCTGGCCCCCCCCTCCCTTTCCCTTCTTCTCCCTCCACGCGCGCGCACCTCGCCCTCGCCTCCCTCTCCCTCTGCCCTCTCCAACAACCCCTTCCCCCCCCCTTGGGCCGCCTCCTGCTGAGTGAGCGAGCACCCCGCCGAGCGCGCGCGCGCACACACACACACACACACGAAGCACCAAGCGAGCGCACATGGCTCGCACCCTCGCTTTTCTCATCCTGGCCGCCGTCAGCAGCTCTGCGTATGGCCACATGCTCCGTCGGCCATTCCGCCGGCTCGCTGCGCCAAATCGCAACTCTGCTCTCCGCGCACCGCTGATGTGCGATGCTAGCGTGCAGGAGAAGAGGCCAACTGTCACAGCCGACGTCATTCCCGGTATGAAGGCCATGAGTGCCTCGCCCGCTGTCGTGCGCGAGGTGGGCTGCAGCTCATGCGAGGCCGAGTGGGTTGCGCGCTCGAAGGACGTCGAGAAGGCTGAGGCGGAGCGCCTTGATGGTTTGCGCAACAGCGATATGCGTGCATACGTCGCCGAAATCTGGGACTATGCGCAGCACATGAACGACACACAGAGGCAGGAGCTCGCGCTCACACCTGACATGGAGTGTCGACGATTCGTGATTGACTCATCGACTCCGCCGACGCCCACCATGGAACGGGTGTACAACTCCACGATGGAGCGGGTTCCTTACGAGCAGGCCTGCTATATCTGCGGGCCCGAGCAAGCGATGCTATTGCGCACGCTCGTTGCCACTGCTCGCCCACGCCAGGCTCTCGACATTGGTTGCTTCACGGGATACGCCTCATCAGCAATCCTCGATGCCTTGCCGCGCAATGGTCACCTGACATGCATCGAAGTGGAGCCCACCTGGACTGGACTTGCGTCGGAGCTCTTGGCAGGGCGCAACGTTGAGTTCATCACTAATGATGCGATGGCAACTCTCAAGGCTTTCGAGACGGAGGGCAGGCGCTTCGACTTCATCTCCCTTGATGCTGACAAGCCGATGCACGGCGAGTACTACAACCAAAGTCTCAAATTGCTTCGGCCAGGCGGTGTGATGATCATGTTTGGAATGCTCCTCTTCCCGACTGTTGAGGACCAGCAGGCCATGGAAGTTCTTCACGACATCCTCCCCAGCGATAAGCGCATCTTGACTGCCCAGCTGCCCGTCGGGTGCGGAATCCAGCTCATGGTGTCTACGGCAGATGTTGACCCGAAGTCGCCACCGCTGTACTACGCCAGCCAACGTGCTGATGGTTCTGTGGCGAACCTGGCGTCCGAACCGGCTCTGAGCGGCGAGGCGGCAGAGATCGAACGGAAGCGATATGAGTTGGAGTTGGAGCTCGCTGCCATCGATAGGCTCATTGACGCCGACGGCATTCCCCTAGGCGGTGCAGCAGCATCCGGACCAGGTACAGAGGCTCTCTCATCTGCTGGTCTGGTCGCTCTCGCTGCTGCTCGTAGGCCACCACCCGAGGATCAGCCATCGGCAATGTAGGACAGGTCAGGGTTTGGCATGGACTGAGCCAAAGGTCGGTTTTCCAGAAGATGGCTCGAACCGTCCCTGGGCGGAAGCGACCATGCATTTCAACGGTAACTCGTGCGGCCTAGCTTGTTTTGGTGCCAACCTTCCGGCGAGGCATTGTTTGGGGAAGATACAGCATTGCAGCACTTCACCTCCTAGGCTGTGCGGAGGCAGTTGTCTGATCCTGCTGTGCAACGAATCGTGGAATTATGTTCTCTTGTGCTCGTCATCTCTCAGATCATCCTCATCCATCATCTCCGTCTCAGTCTCTTTCGCTCCAGCCCTTCACTGTTGTGGCTTGGAATGATGCAGACAGATGACTTGCGTGAAGAGAGAATTGTCCCTCAATTTTCCTTGTCATTGAATTCCATCTGATGGATGAGATCACAACAAGCGGTAGGGAGAAGGCCAATTGAGTGTGGCCACGCAGCGTGCATGGGTTGGAACCTGAGCCCATATCTCACAACACATGCACATACAACGTGTGCTGTCGTGTGGCTCTGAAGATATTACTACCATTCACTTGAGTGCGGTGCTGATGTCAAACAAGGAACACGGCGGAAGGCGAACTCGCGTGCAAGGGCAGAAAATACTACGGCGGTCAAACACAAACGTCGTGGGTGTTTGTACTAGCCAGTGTAGAGGCGGTGTCAAAATTCTAAATCACCCGCATACGCGTACGTTCAACATTCCGTCTCGGTCCTCGGGGTTAGGGTAAGGCTTAATCGAACGGCTGAAGGAAATCTTTGACTCAGGGCTTAGGTAAAAAAAAACTTCTTAATATTCTCGCCGCGCGCGCGACTACGGACTCAGGGCTTAGGGTAGAAAGAAGAAGAAAGAAAGCGAACGAACGCCATACTCTGTCACATTAATGTTTGGCGATTGATGAGAAAACTATTGCTATAGTTTGAACTATGGAGCGTGCCGCGACCGCGACCGCTTCCGAGCCTCAGGCGACCCTCGCCACTGCGCCCCACCTGGGACGCCCCACGCCGCCCGCCGCCGAGGCGGCTCTTCAGAAAGCCCTCTCAAAGCCCATCCATCCCATCCAAATAACCACACCCGCGCGAGCGCGCGGGGTGGCGAGCACTAGCACTAGACTGGTTGCCACCATGGCTCTGCGTAGGCCCAAATAGAAATATGCAGTTTTGCTTTGGCCAAAATTTGCAGTGCATATATGCAAAATATGCAATAAAAACTCCCCAAATATGCAGCAAAATATGCGAAATATGCAAAATATGCAAAATATGCGGTGGGCGGTGGGCGAGCAACGAGCGGCGGCGCGGGGGCGCGCACACAGCTACGCGGAATAACAAACAATAAAGAGCAACGTCGTAGATAAAGTAGCACGTGTGGGTGGACGCAGGGCGCACTAGCCCCCCCCCCCCCCCATCCTCCATGTCTGTCGCATCCGCGATCGACTTCCGACCTTCATGCTACTTCGTGTATCTTCGCGCTTGGTCGCGCTTGTTCGCCGCGGAGTTTTACTTACCCGTAACTTGTAGGACTCTTTATTCGTAATTCGCCCATCGCTCCTTGCCTGTTGCGCCCCTTTGTGGCCTGTCTCGCCTCTGTCTCGCTCCTTCGCACCTTGGGCCTTGCTCTCTCCTTGGTCCCTCCTAGCTGTCGTTCCCCCCCGCGCTTGCTCTCGCTCTCGTCGTAGGTGTTAGTTGCTGAGGACTTTTCCCCAGCGCGAAGCCTACCCGCACGCTTCTTTCGTTTTCATGCACGTAGATTCCCTCCTTACTTTCTACATATTCGTTCGCTGTAACCGCTGTTCGCAGTCGGCTCTTCCGTCGCATCGTCGCTCTCTCGTCGGCTTTCTCTTCCTTGTTTATTTATTCCTTCTGTGTTTTCCCCGCTCCCCGCCCAAGTGGGGAAAGATACGTTGGTGCAGGTAGATGTTAGGTGAAAGTTGAGTGCGCGTGTCTTGTGATTGTTGTCGGTCTGGTCGGATTGGTATCCTAGCGGTCTCTGTCGCCCACGTTTGTCGTTCCCTCGTTCGTCGCTTCCTCGTTCTCGCTCTCGCTTTCCCGCCCCGTTGTAACAAGCTATCTTACAGCAAAACCCACAACACACACTCGCTCACTCGCTCGCTCGCTCAGTCGCTCATGCCCGCTCCGTTGTCTCGCTCGCCCTCGCCTATGCCCGCCATTCATTCTCCCGTCTTGGAGGATGTGCCCGCTTCACCCGCCATTCCCAACTCCGCCGTGCCTTCCGCCGCCTCCCTTCCGTCCCTTTTGGTCCCTTCCGTTCCTCTTCTAACCTCCAGTCCGTCAGGTGAAGAATCCGAGTCCTCGCGTCCCGCCTCCAGCTGCCCTCTTGCGACCCCTGGAGGCTCCTAGCGGCCAGCTTTCAGCTTAGGGGGCAGAGGAAGCTGGGCCCTAACCTCCCCTGCCTCTCCCTCGCTGGCGCTCCTGAGCTCCAGCCCCCCCCCCCCTGCTGCACTTGTCTGCCTGTCGACCAGGGGGGGGAGGAGGAGGAGGGGTTGGAGCAATGGGCTGGCCGCGACAGGCCAGGGCGGGCGAATGGGGCGAGCCAGTGAATGAGAGTGGGTCCGTAGGGCAGTCTGCTCCTGGCAAGCCGTAGGGCATGCCAGGAGGAAGGGTAGTTCCTCCCCCACAGCGGGGAGGAGTGGAGGGGGGGGGGGGGGGCTTGTGCCCCCCATGGGAGAACCACGTATTAACTTAGTTGCCGACAAGACAAGGAGACGAATGCCACCCGAGCAGCGCACATAGAGACAGCAAGAGACGCGCGCTGCATGTGACACGAAATCACATAGTGATGACACCCAATACATGGCATGCGATATGCATCACAACTAGATGTCAATCTTGTTTAGTCCTTGTGCAACTGCTTTTATGGGTGCCACGTAGACGCCGGTTGGAGGGGTTCTGACTATCACATACGGTCAGAAAGTTTCTCGTCAAATCACATTGCCGGCTTACGCAGCAGGAGACGATGCACGGCCGCACCGTCTACACGGTGTGCTAACTCCGTCTCCGACCATGCCGGTCGATACAATGCTAACGCCGCCCGGTCCCATCTCTGTAGATGATCCTTGCTGACCACCCATCCTGCATTCTGACGCCAACCGGGACCCTCTCCACGATCTCCGCCTTGCGCTCGCCAGCGAATTGACCGACGCGACAGAGCACCTGCGCTTGGGTGGTTCGTCAACTTTTCCCTCCTTGACTGTGCGTATCCTTCCTCTTGCATCGAAATCGGCGTTGTCAGATCCAAAATCTGCATGAGCTCCGCATCGGCAACAACGATGTTCTTCCCTGAGACATTCCGTTCGACCCCATCAGTATCGTAGTCCACAACTGCATTCTCAAGCCCGAGTGCGCGGGCGCTTGTTGCAAGAGTTACTGCCACATCCTCGGCATTGGAAGAGAGCAGCAACAAACCTCCCGGGCAAAGTAATCTTGCAGCAGTTGCCAAGACCTCCGGGTTCCCAAGAAACGTCTCACTTACCGCTGAGTCGGGAAGCTGCGAGTTGCCACTTCGTATAGAAGATGATGCATCAGAAACGAGGGCCTCGGTGCTCCACCCCTCCGCATATCCCTGCACTACTGAGGGGGGCATGGCTTTGTAGGGTGACGGGCAACACAAGACAATACCAATTATGGGGCCATTGTACTCCTTCTCAACGGCATGCAACACAGCCAGCGCATCGTCACGAACGAATACTGCACGCGCATCGATCCCCCAACGGCGTGCAATACTGCGAGCGTAGCTGACACCCTGAGCGCTGAGGTCACAACCAAGGTAGTTGACTCTGGATGATAAAGTAGACACGATTCCATCTCTGCCTGCCAAACCTGCGGCTGCCGTCAGTGAACCCACGCCATACCCACAACCCAAATCAATCACGAGAGGTGCTCGAGGATCGTCGAATAAAGAAGTCCATGATCCAACATCATCGCTTTCCACGCGGCTCGCTAAATTACTCAGGTCAAAGTATGAGGCAGGGGTGGGCTGCCGAGTAGGGAGGCCAGCATTCATTGTGGCACTATGGACTGTCAGCTTGGTCTGCTTGCGTGCAGCTCGATATAGCCAGCAGGCCGCTCGTTCGTGCCCCAACCACAAACGGCCGCATTGCAAAGCTGAAGAAATCTACACATCAGTGATAAGGGGGTAAAGGTCGACAGCTGAAGAGCAATAATGTGAAGGCCCCACCTGGACTAAATTGCATGAGATCAAGGAGAAGAAGTGCATAAGAGCGGCTGATCCATCACAACCTACGCCAGCTGGATTTCAAGGTCACGCGCCTCACCTCTGGATACTCGTCGCTTTCAGCAAGCATCTCGGCCAGAATATCGTACAGGCCGAGAGGAGAGCGGAGGCCTGCCGCGCCAGCACGTTCTGCAAGTTGCACAAGAGTGTAAGGGCTGCGTGGCTTTGACCATCCGCGTCGACGCCAGCGGTATTTGCGCAGCTCCTCTTCACTCAAGCACGCGAGGGTATCGATTACCGGAGAATCCGCCGCTCCTAAATTGGGGAAGAGAGAGAAATCAAGGTCGTGCAGGGAGGGCCCTTATTGTGCAAGAGCACTCATCTTGGGTAGGAGCTGTGGCACATGAGTGTCAGTTGAAAGCGCTGCAGGCACGAGGGCCTCGACTTCCTCCCCGCCACTGAGAGAGTCGCATGCTGGTTGGTATACGAGTAGCCCTGGGGGCGGGGAGCGGGATACGGGGCGGGGCAGAGAAGGGGGCCAGGAGGGGGGTGGGCGGGAGGAGGAGGAAGGGTGGGCAGTTCGGCTCAGCACACCGCCGCTCGCTCACCTGCAAGTGCAAGGTTGAAGGCGACATCGATGGCGTGACGCCCCTCGACGCGTGCTGAGCCGTCACGTACCGCCTCTGCCACAGCGAACACCGCCTGCTCCGCTTCGGCCTGCCGGCACGCTAGCGTGAGAGCGACGGCCTGGCGGCTCAGCTCGAGAGCGACGGGGCCCATCGACAACACCGACCGTCGCTCACACCTATTTCACGCCGCCGACCAAGCTTTAAGGTGGTAGGCGGGTGGCCGCGCGAAGGGGGGGAAGGGGGGGGGGGGGGGAGTACTCTAGCGCGAAAAGAAGTGGGGGCTCCATACTCTCACCGACGAGAGTCTCGTTGTAGTGTCGAAAAGTCGCAAGGCACCGCCACAAGAACGACCATAAGATTCATCGTAACAGCACCGTAAGATTGAGGTATGAACAGAGACAGAGTACGAGGTGACTGCCAGCGAAATGGGACAGGCACCCTGACAGCTTACGGGGGGGAATAGCGCCTGGGGGCTCGAGGACAGCCCCCCGATAGCTATCGGCGCCCGTCGTTTTCCCCCAATAGCTATCGGCGCCCGTCGTTTTCCCCCCAATAGCTATCGGGGGCCGCCTTTCGCCCCCGATAGCTATTGGGGGCCGACCTTAAAACGCGATAGCTCCCCGGGGGACGTAAAATCTCCCAACAGCTCTCGGGGGATTTTCTCGGTCCCCCGGTAGCTCTCGGTGGGGCTGTTGGCGATCGGGAGAAAATTTCCCCCCGATAGCTCCTGGGGGCCCCCGAGAGCTCCTGGGGGGCGTTGGCTCCTGGGGGGTAACATATATATTGGGCCCTTCTATGATCTATGGGGGTATTTTTCGACGGCAGGGTGGCTGGGCTTGCGGGAGGGGTGGGGGGGGGCAGCTGGCGGTACTGGCGGCCGCGGCGGCGCACAGGCTCGGCTCGTGGGGTCGCGATCTTGCGGGAGTTCGTCGATTGAGATGATGAGCAATTGATAGTGCAACGTCGTCACGTCGTCATAGAGCATAGAGCGATGGAAATAAGTGCACATGCACACACTTAGGACCTGCCGCTCGCCCATCAAAATCCGAACAAATCCATCGAGATGAAGTGACACACACCATTAGCGGCATCAATGTCACAATAACGGATGCGGGTAGCGAGAAGGGGGGAATGTTGTGGCACCATCATCTCGTCACGAATTCACTCTCGTAGGCATCTCACTCATGTAAATGCACGTCTGTGCACCCGTGTGTGGAGAGGAGGCTTCGATGCAAGTAGGTGCATGGACAAAGGTTTCCCCTGTAACGACCTTTACCGGGTGTTCTCCACTCCAGGATCGAGTATAAGAGTAGCACACCTGCTCGTCACAGATGGAACAATCATGCTGAATTGCGGGATCGAGTATAAGAGTAGCACATATGCTCGTCACAGATGGAACAATCATGCTGAATTGCGTGTAAGATGTTGCGGCGAGTGTGTTCGGATGTTGCAGCACAAGACACCGTCAGGAAGTCTGAGAAAGTTGGAAGATCATTGTCCACCGGGACGAAGGTTTGCGAAAGAGAACATCGCCGCTACGCGAGATTGGACCAGCTCAAGCGGCGAAAGATTCGCCAGGGCGACTACCTTGGAGACGTCGGAATCGCCCGCAATTTGCTCTCCGTGCAGGAAGGCTGCAAGAGCGGAGGCGAGCACTGACGGTTGCTCAAGATGAGGAGAGTGGCCACAATTCTCAACCCATCGGAATGTGGCCTCTGGTAGCGCGTCCACAAACTTTGGAACGAAATCCTGAGCGGTTGAGGCGGGCGTGTTGAGGAAACGCACTCGTCAGATGTGCATGAGCCCAAGCATGGTGACAGGCGTACCTGCGGTGGGAGGATCTCATCCTGCCGTCCCCACAGGATGAGGGTGTTGATCCTGGACAAACGCGGAACAAGCTGCGAGACAGAATAGCCGCCACCGAGCAGCCAGTCGACGGAATCATCCTCCCACCCGGGCCGAGCGCAGTGCAAGAGCCCAACACGGATGGCATCATCGGTCGCATAAGTGTTGGTGTCACAGTACGCCAGCTGGTTCGCAACGGAGCGAAGCGGCCACGAGCCCAAGACTTGGATTCCAGCACGCGCAAAGGCTTCAGGCACTGGGGGCGCACCATCGATGAAGCCTTGCGGATCAATTAAGGCTGCGGAAGCCACAGCCTCAGGGTAGGCTGCATGGAAGTCGATAATGACAGCAGCACCCAGCGAGACCCCTGCCAAGGCCATGGGCCTCCCGCCCAAGACTTCCTTCCAGAAACTGTGGAGGTATTCACGCTTGGCCTCGACGCTCACAGTGTTGGCATTGCTGGTGTCTGCGAAACCCCAGCCAAGGACATCGAGTGCGTACGCCTCGACCCCTCGCTGCTCGAGCTCTGGCATCAACCGGCGGAACTCAAGGCATGATGAGTCGAATCCGTGGAGGACCACGAGCGGCGGCGCCTCTCCATCAGCGTTCGTGGACACATTCGTCTTCACGAATGTCGCGCTCACTGGCCCGCTTGCCAGCGATGAGGGCAGTGTGAGTGGAGCCGACTCGATCTTCTCGAGCATCACGAGCGTTGCCGGCTCAGCAAGCTCGGCAAGCCGCTCTCCTTGTACGTACGGCGGGATGGCCATGCGCGGCTGGCGGGTGGTGATGCGGGGCACGGTGACACCCACTGCGCCTCGCCCGCCAGCCATCCCGCACGCGCTCGAGAGCAGCAGCACGCAGCTCGACACCATCGAGAAGAGGAGTTCTTCTTCTCCCCTCCTCTCGCGTTGTCGCCCGACTTCTACTAAGCTCGACGAGATTCGCTGGTTCATCCCCTTTTCCCTTTTTTCTCTGAGTTTTCTTGTTGTCCGAGTTTAATCCTAGTACTGAGGGACCCTGCCTCGTCGGCAATAGAGCAACAGAGCCCCGACCCCGCGATGGGGGGTGCGCGGTTGGTGGATGGCTCGTCCGGTGTATGTGGCTAGGGACGCTAGCCAACAAGATGCTCAGAAGTGCAACCTGAAGTTCCCCATTTTTTTCACGCTCCCCCCGCCTATTCTCTATTTTGTGGTATAAATGTTAGCAACTTTTTGCCCCTCAACTTTGCCGGTCGGAGGGGTAGCGGCCACTTGCCCTTGACCAGACTTGCTCCGAGAATCCGAGAAGTCACCTAACTTGCCTTGCTTTCTTGCCCTTCCCCTGGCCCAACTTGTCAAAACTTGCTTTTTTTGTGAGTGATAACTTGCGTCACGTTTCACGTTTCCCTTAGCGGAGAAAAAAAATGAACTATGAACTATGAACTCCTCAAACCTCAAACCTCAAACCTCAAAAGGGTGCAAGCAAGCTAGCAAGGGGTCACCGCCACACTTTATCACAGTTGATTGTGGATTGTGGTTGAGTAAGTCGGCGGGTACAACATAAAAAAACATCTGAAGATTCTGGGCTACACACCTACTAGTTTCGGGTCCTCCTATCGCTAACTAACACCGCCCTTACTTCCCTCCCTCCACCTCGTTCCCTGCCCTCTAATAGATAGAGACACTACATTTACCCTAACTTGCGATTACTTGCTTCGGTCTCACCTAACTTGTCAGCATGCTCAGATCTACCTAAATTGCGAAAAAACTTGCGGGCAAGTCTGGTCAAGGGCAAGCGGCCACCTGCCATGTTGCCACCTTTACGAAGCTGGGCAGCTTTTTCCGTACTCTATAGATTTATACTCCTATGGATCGTGATTTCGTGATGCAAAGGTGTGAATGCGCTCTCTGGCCTCGGAAGCGTAGGGAGGACGGAAGAGACAGCCCCCGCGCCCGTCGGCTTGCCAATGGGGGAGGTGGCAGAGCCCGCTCCGGCCGGGGCTCTCGTGCTGCTGTGCGGAATTCCCGCAGCAGGTAAGTCCACTTTAGCTTCATTCTTGAGGAGCGCTGCACCGCGAGAACTGCTCGCCCGGCTGCGAACAGACATCTCGGCGGTGCGCGTGGTGCACGTGTGCTTTGACGATGTCCTTGCAGAGATGTGTGCAGATGCGGAGGACTTCATCCCGGAGCGTTGGCATGCGGCGCGCAAGCGCATCTGGGAGGCCGTGCAGCATCATTTCAACCTTGGCTCGGCCCTGGGATCGTCGACAGAGACAGTCTTGAGCCTGAGTCGCTTCAGTGTGGCGTCAAGGGAACCTGAGAGCAGCGGGGCAGTGCCCTTTGACGTCATACTTCTGGATGATAACATGCAATATCGTTCGATGCGTAGGTGAGATGAAAGGGCTCTCGCTATGATTCGAGCTGCAGCGCACGCTGCGGCCGCGAGGCCGGTAGCATTTGCTGCTAATAATCTTGTGGCGTGCGAGTGCCTGAGGACCTGCACAAACAAACCTCCTGAGGTGATTCACACCAGCCCCATCCCATGTATGAGTTCAGAGCCTATCATCGACTCGCCCGAGATGCGCGCCTCGCCTTCTGTACAATTTGCCTTCCAATCCCCTTGGAAGAGGCATGTGGGCGCAATGCCCGTCGAACTGGTATTGCAAGGGTCACCGATGCAACGCTCATCCACATGTCCGAGGTGATGCAGTGGCCAGATCCGATGAAGAATCTCTGGGAAAAGGGCACCATCACAATCTCACCGTCTATTTCTCAAGAAAGCTTTCCATGGGACGAGCTTGCCATATTGGTTTCAGAGGCGCCCCCCCTGTCCATCAAGTCAATTATGACCGATGAAATGAGGGCGGAAGCCGCTTCAATCACGGCTGCTAGTGCCGCGCATGCCCTCGACCTTAGGCTGCGTAGGTCCATCTCTTTGCACTTGCAATCGAGGGCAACCAGCGAATTACCCGCCAGCGAAAGGGCATCCTTAGCACGCCTATTGAGCAACGAAAAAAAGAAGCTTCTTGCTCGTGCGAAGTCGGTCGAAACAACAGACATTGATGACGACCTCGTAGATTTTTTGGCAGATGAGCTTGACGCTGTCTTCACAGCCATGTTCTCGCGGAGCACTCAGCATCCAGGCACGAACTCCATAGACCTCAGTAGCTTCTGAATTACTTTTGAACGATGAGATCGAGTCATAAATGCAAGTGTACGTGCATTTGAAGTTGAGCACTGTCTCCGTTCCAAAATCGGAAACTAAAATGACGCGCACTGCATGCCTACATACTACGTGTTAGCAAGTTACAACTGTGACGACTGTTTTTATTATTATTTTCTTGAGCGTTAGTACTGCTACTGCCACCAGCCTTGCACTTACACGCCAAGCCACATGGCCGCTCTATATGGGGTACGAAACACTCAGACTCGAAACCCATTTGAGCCCCCCAATGTATTCCCATGGTAGCAGCGGGGGGGGGGGGGGGAGCTAACGCTAACGCTTGGCGTCAACCGTTGCGAATGAGTGGTCCTTGGGGCAGGCAAATCTGCCCGAGCAATCCTCCTCAGAATAAGCGACGGCGCCCGGGGATAATAACAATGAAAAATTCTTGAAGATTTTGGGCAACACAGCTACGTCGCTACGTCAACGGCCGTAACGTCAATCTACAATCTAGGTTCTATTACCTCCTGACTCGCCGCCCTTCACCCTTCATGATCCCCTTCCCTACCTCCTACCGTCTCGCCCCTTTCCCCCTTTGTTCCTTCTTGTTCGGTGTCTGGTGTCCGGGGTTGAGCCCGGGTGCGCTACCTCGGGCCGGAGTTTGGCGGTGGGTTGGGGCAAGGTGTCGTTTCGTCAATTATGGGACATCAGCCACCGGGAGTCGAATTCGAGCCCAGAGTGCAAAAGGATGGAAGAGACGGTGGGGTGAACCACTACGCCACGCGAGAGTTTACGTGAGCCGTAGGGCCGTGAGGAGAGACTGAAAAGTGAAAAGCACCCTATCTACTTTCACTTTTTCTTCACTTCTTTTACACTTTTTTTTCCCGACTGAATGACTGAATTGCTGATTTTTTTGCACCCTTCTTCTCCTTTATTCTTTACTTCTCATGAGTCCTAGAACTCGTGGATGCGACGCCGCCACGCGCGGGGCAAGGGAGGGGGGTCCCTTACCGACTTACCGACGCCATTGCCATTCGTGGGGCGGGAGGGGGTTGTTAGGAGGGGGGAGGCGGCTGGCGGGGCAAGTAGGCGGGGACCCTGCGGAATCCTTGGTTGGACCTTGGACACCAAGGGGAGGTGGAAAATAGTGGTTAAAACGAGCGTGAGTGACCGGGCTGCTATTGTCTCGAATAAAGAGGATAGTTTGGGGCACATTGCACATTCCCAAGTGTGAGGAGTTTCTCTTCCGCGTTGTGGCAGAATCTACAGTTCGAGTCCCGGTCCGCGAATCGGTGCTCGCCGTTCCGATTCATTCGGCGGTGGGTGTTCTATGCGTTTGTAGTAGGAGGTATATGTATATGTCTTTGGTGGTGACCATTGATTGATGAGGTATACAATGCGCCCAAGTGTGCCCACGTGTTGGGTGGTAGCTGGTATTTCGTATTGCGCGTCGGCGCGTGCAGCCGATTCTAGGTCCGCGTGCCGCTGCCGTTCGTGCTCGTGAAAATGCCGACGACGAGCGCGAGCGAGCCCGCCCTGCGCACACGCCGCTTGGGCTTGGAGCGCATGGGGAATTGCCCCCCGGCAGCAGCCGGTGCCTCCCTCAGCGAGGGGGTCACGCGACCGCCGCCATCGGTCCTGAGTCCGATTCTTTGCAAGGGGGTTCAGTCTCGCTTTAGACAGCACTAACACTCGCACTCACTATGCACTAAGCACTAAGCCACTCACAAATCCCAGCATTGTGCGACGCAATGAGACGCTCGCAGCGAGCTGATTGCGAGAGAGCGGATGTCTGAATGACGGAGGAGCAACCGAACGACGAATAAATGAGGCAACTATGAAAAGAAAGGGGACATGACGTCCTGACGAAACGCGCCCTGCGGCTCCACGCCAGAGCCAAGAAAATGGGTGGAGAAAGGCGGTGGCAACGGGGTCGACCCAGGGTAGCTGGTGGGAGCTGCTAGATCGCGACATCGACACTCTTGACACTCGATGACTGATCCTGAGGCTAGAGGCACGACTCAGCAAAGTCGAATCACGGAAGAGATTCGAACACCTAAGAGCCCATGCGACGCGTGCGGGGACACGGGAATATCCTATTCTATGCTGTTGCACCCATTTCTTGAAGAATATGGCGCCTCCTGAAAATGAATGAACATCGTGCCAACTTCCGCTAGCAGAACGCCTGCACTTGCCGTCATGCCGGGCATCGGCTTAGCCTTATGGCACTATCGTTCCAGCGATTGAGGCGTGCCGATAAATCACAGCACCAATACACCCAGCGGCTAGCACTGCAACTTCTTCGATCCTCCCATAAGTGTGGGTTGGTCTGAGCCCTTACACCGTGCGACCATTGAGCCAGCTCCATTCGACGCCAGGCAACAAGATGCCGCCTTCAGACCTCGCTTGACGCTCTGCGAGCTTGCGAAAACGCCGAGGCAGTGAACCTACATACTCTTGTGCTGCAGCAGCTTCTGGGCTGAGACCCGTTAGCGATTCCACCTGCCATTCACTATTGAGATGTTCGATTATGTCCGTGTAATCAGCACTTGTGTACACACCCAAGTTGGCAGCGACACGAGCAAAGTCCGCGAACAGATTGGGGTTCTCGCCATCAGTCATCAATTCTGCAGGCATTACAATCTGCACAACAGAGTAAAGCATCGGTAAGTATGCATGGAGTGACTTGTTCCATGGGCCTAACGCAAGTGTCCTGAAAAACTCCAGGACCATCTTCACACCTGTTGCTTCAACATGTCCGCATATGCGATCATCGCGCCATCAGGATCCTCCTCAAAAATGGCTGAGACAAAGCCTTTATAGGCTTTCTCGTGCCTAGCCTCGTCGCCTGCGATAGCCGCACATATACGTGCCAAGCGTGAGTCTCCATACTTTGATGCAAGCTTGCCAACATTGCCATGCGAGATTTTAGTAGCGCGCTCTTGAAACGAGGTGTACACAAATCCGCGGTAAGCGTCACCGACGCTTGACCCGTCTGGGACAAACTTGGGGTTGAAACCGTTGGCGATAAGCTTCATTATTGATTTCTCGACAGCGCGCATGTTGCACCGTCCAGTCAAGTACAAGTAGCGGTTCAACAAGTCCCCATGGCGGTTTTCCTCGGAAGTCCACTGGCGAGACCAGCGGCCCCAAGCGGTATCAGAGGTGCCAGTCGGATCGCTTGCGCCGTCCAATGTGTTCAAAAGTGTCTGGTACGTGGGGAGCGCCTGCGATACCACGAACAAGCGCGAGTGATCAACGTGGGCCTATTGCAGTTCGTGCAGTCAACTCAAGACAAGGAATGTAAAACACTCTACCCCTTCTACCCTGCAATTCCAATGTTGCACCTCTTCGGTGATCATGTCGCCAATGAGCACGACTAGAAGTTCGTCGGGAAGACCGCGCGCCATCTGTCGCATCTCGCGAACTTCCTCTAAGAAGGCATCATCATTTTCATTGACACCATCTGGAATGAAGTCCGAGGGCTGCCATGCGCGATCAAGCGTAAGCAGCGAGTGCTCCACATGGTGAGCGACGCGATTCTCGACGGCACGAAGAACCTTTGGGAGAGGTAAGGTGTCGCGAAGGTCATACGGCTGCACGGCACGGCACTCAGGGCGGCAAGGGCCCTAGTAGGCAGAGACGGCGCTCACCTCGGTCCGCTGCTGCTCGAGCCCCACACTGCTCACGGTAGCCACGGCGTGTGAGGGGTCGACGAGGAGTGCGAACATCAGCCCAGAAGAGTACGAGGCCCACCTCATCGGCTGGCGCCACGCACGGACTTTCCCTCCTTCTCCCGCTCTGCCCTTCTCTTCCTCCCTCTCCGATGTCGGCGACGCCGCGGCGCCGCGCCGATTCCTGTCCTGCTCTCCTCTCCTCTCCTCCTCTCTTGTCTCTCTACTTTAGTCGTCCTCTCTCCTCCTCTCTCCTCTCTCCTCTCTCCTCTCTATTCTTCATTCCCCTCTCCTCCTTTCGTCTCTCTCCCGCTCCTCTCCTCTCTCTCTCTCTCATCATCTCTCTCACTTTGTACAGGTTACTCTTTAAAAAAATAGTCGGGTGGTCGTTTCCTGGTCAGTTTGAGCGTTTGTGCATGTTTCGCGGTGGTCGGGCGAGGGCGAACACAGCGGGGGGGGGGGGGGGGGGGGGGGGGGGAGTTCCCCGCGCCGCCTTGCCCTCTCCCCCCCTTCCCCTCCCCCCCCCGCGCGCTCCTCTCCCGCCTCTCGCCTCCCCTCTCCCGCCCTCGCCTTTGTCCTGCTAGTGTACATACAAGCTCATAGCTCATAGAGATAGAGGGGGAGTGAAGATACATCCGACAACAGTACACATAACGATGTTAAACATCAACTTCTTCATCGTCTGATTCAGGTGCCTTTAGCCTTTACCCATCTTGTTATTTTTAGCTGTTTCAGTGTGTTCATGTTTTTGCAAGGTGTTTCGCCCTGGTCGCCTTTACCCGAGGGAACGTGTTTCCTGGTCGAGTTCGACTATTTTTTAAAAAAGTAACTTGTACTCCTCTGCCGCAAAAAAAAACTCCTTGCCCCCCCCAAAAGGTTTCTAGAGTAGAGGCTAGAGCTCCTCATCCAGCACCTTTTTCTATTAAATGCTCTAAACCTTGAAATATGCACTTCTACCAGCAAACAATGGGTGGGGGGGCAGGGTGCCATCAGTCGTGCCAGGAGAGTGGGTGGTTCCTCCCCCATGGCAGGGGAGGAGTGGAGAGAGAGGGGGGCTCGTGCCCCCCCATGGGCGAACTAGATATAAACTTAGTTGGTAGCTAGCAGTATATAGTAGCCTGATCGAACCTTCAAGAAACAAGAATGGTTTTTCAGCCCCTGGTTGAAGATTGAAGAAGCGCGCGCACGACCTCCCCGAACCCCGAAACCAGAGACTCCGCTTTGAGGGAACTGGGGAAGAAGCTGCAAGCTGCAACCTCATGTTTGGTTATTTTCTTGACAGATGCCCCATGAAATAACATGAAATGGAGATATAAATATCTACCGCCCCCCCCCCTAGGTGTCGTTCCGTCAATTGTGGGACATCAGACGAATTGAGCTATCAAATGTCCATAGTTATTTATACAAATCTACCGTGTGCCTTCAAGGATGTATCTATTTTGGGCGACGTGGAGACGCCGTGCGCTACCATGTGCTTTTAAAGATTTATCTATTTTGGGCGAAGTGTATTTTTCCTGACGAACCAGCGCGGCCCTGTGGAGACGTAGTAGCTTGTTTCTCTGCGGTTCACACTTACATAAACATGCAGTATAAGAGAGATCTCTCGCGGGAAGGGTGTGATGAGTTGCAATCACCCATGTGCACGCCGTGGATGCGCACGGCGCGATGTGCATAGGTTCCCCCCGCGGGGGCGCCGTGCGTGCGCATAACAACTTTTTCTTCTACTATGAAGGTGCACGCCCCTGGAATGGTTCTAATTAATTCAATTGTCTTAGGAAATGTTGTCGAGTATTCTGTGTTCCAAACTCCAAAGCCATATAGTGGAACTACCTTCTAATCATGACCCTCTTCCTTTGTGTAAAGATACTCTTCCGGCCAGTCATAAGTTGTTTACTCACTGCCAAGAAACTCTCTTTCAATGAGTTCAAAGTTGTTAGCGAGCATCTCAAGATGCGGAAAGACTTTGTAGGGGCTCGGGTAAAACCTCAGACGACATCCAAAGTAATGCTTTGCGCAATGCTTGCCCTCCGCCTCCGCGAGCGACGCAGCTCGTCGCGTACAGTGACACTTGCCTACGCAGGAGGTGAGGGAGGATTGAGATGCGCGTCCACGGGCTCACACGTGCAGGCAGGCCAGCACGCAGTGGGCAAAGGGGAGAGGGAGAGGGGGCTGGCATTGCTGGCATGGCTTACCTAGCCCCGACATCGCGCGCCGCGCCGCGCGCCGCAGCCTGTCTCCTCGGAGCTGAAGAGGGCAAGAGACAAGAGACCAGAGAGAGGGCCAATTTACTGTCATGAAAGGCCCTGTTTATGTTAAAGAGTCGCATCCGCGCGACAACTTGTTCACCGAGTCAACTTGTTCACCGCGACAACTTGTTCACCGCGAGTGAACATGTTCAGCTCTTGTCGTAAACGTTGCTGTCTACTAATAAAGAGGAGATTATACTGGATACGGGTAGAGAGCCCGGCGCCACGCGCCACGGCCCCAATCTTGCAGCCACTTGTAGAGAGGGCCCAAACTTCTGGCAAGTTGGGCGAGCCACCCAAACTTGCAGAACAAGTTGTACAAGTATTGATTGGCCTGGGCCTATCTTTAAACCGCGTTGGTTTAACCCGCTGAGTGCGCACACTCTTCGGGGTGAGAAGGCAAGAGGGTCACATTCACTTGTGATTGTTGTGTTCTCTCGTTTGTTTGTTCGTATTGTCAACTCGAGTTTTCCTTGTTTGTATCTCATGGGGACGCCTGTGACCTGTGATACATCATTGTGAGCTTGAGCTGGGTGTCTTGTCTTGTCTCTGTTCGTCGCGTCTTTTCGTGCTTGTTGTGGGCTTGATCACCCTATGACTCGCGTGGGCGCTCGATTTGAGTCGGTCGGGGGGTGTCGAATCCAGAGTATCTCTATACTCAAAGCGGATTCGATACTCGATAGTGCGAACGAATTTTGTTTTCAGGGCTTGTCTCGATGGTTCGCCGCTCGCTCGACATATTGAACACCGAGGCTTCACATCGCTCGTCAATTCATTTGTCTACTCCTTCTTTGTTTGTTTCGAGCGTTTATGTTTTTGTTTCTCAGTTCTTTTGTTGATTGAGTGGTGTTAGTAGATTGAGTTTTGAGAGGTGGTCATGTGTGCCGTCGTCATGTAGCGCGTTTCCCTCCCTCCCTCTCTCTCTCTCTCTCTCTCAAGATTGTGCCCCGAATGAGACTTGACACGATCAAGCTACCGCTTGATTCGACACGGCCCAGAAACTTAAAGATAGACTCTTTGTATACCCGAACACAACGACACCCGACAGCCTCAAAGCCCTCCACATCATAGCGTGGAGGTACATAATAGGCGACTTTTACAAAGTAGAATTTGACAACTACACTTTCCACTACGTGCCGGTCATCGAAAAAACCCTTAGCAGATTTACGATCCTCGCCCGAGGGCTCACCCCCCCAGACAAGTCCTCGACCGCACGCACTAGCAAAGCCTCACAAGGGAGAAAATCGAAACTCAAGTCCCCGCGTGAGCTTTGCACCCCCGTCTTTACATTCAACGATAAAGGCACACTGATGTTAGGCGGCAACCTGGCCGCGATAGCCAATGCACTCCAACTCCAACTAGCGGAAAGGCTAGCTTAACCGCGCATAAGCCGTCGCGACGCTTCACCCACCCGCCCTGCCTCAACCCCCGGAAACACGGAGGCACGCCGCCCATCTCCTAAGTTCAAAAAGAAGCAATATAGAAACCGATAGCCCGATGGTACAGGAGGAAGGAGTGGAAAAAACCTATCGGGGATCGGTGCACACCGTCTGCTGCAGGAAACCCCATACACCCAGCCCCTAGGTAGCGCACGAGGGACGGGCCGCAAGGCAGGTGGAGGGGGGATGAGAGTGACGGGCGAGGCTGCAATGGTTAGAGTGCAGAGTCGCGCGCGCGGCGAGAATATTAAGAAGTTTTTTTTTGTCTCCGTAATCTCACCGACGAGAATTTCGTGGAAGTGTCGGAGTCGCAAGGCACCGTAGTAGCCCGTAAGGGCACCATTAGAACGACCATAAGATTCATCGTAAACAGCACACAGCACAGTAAGATTAAGGTATGAACAGAGTTGGCTCCTGGGGGGTAACATATGCAATACTACTAGCTACTACTACGATGTACATAATAAATAAACTTCTTAATAGTCTCACCGCACACGCGGCCGTGGACCCTCTACTTTCTACTCACGCAGCAAAACTTTCTACACCCCCACTCCCCCGGCCCTTTCCCCCCCGCCATCAGGCGACTCCCCCCGTGCACTACTAGGGGGATAGGGGAAAAGGGCTTAGATATGGTCCGGTGGCCCGCGCCCCCCCCCCGGTGATCCGTTCCCTCCTTCCTCCTACGCCTACCGGGCTGGCGGCGTCCTCAGTCCCGACTTATCCTGTAAACAGGTGCGGGGCTTACCTATTTTTCGGTGGGCGGAGCTCTCGCTCCGCCCACCCCCTTCTCCGCGCTCTCTCTCCTCTCTCCTGCGGCACGCGCGATGGCGTGCCTGCGACAGGCCAGCAGCTGCCTGGTGGCGACCCCTGGAGGCTCCTGGAGGCCAGCTCAGGGGGCAGAGGAGGCTGGGGCTGGGCCCTGGTCTCCCCTGCCTCTCCCTCGCTGGCGCTCCTGAGCCTCAGGGGCCCCCAATCTGCACCTGTCTGCCTGTCGACCAGGGGGGAGGGGGGGTTGGAGCGATGGGCTGGCCACGAGGGGCCAGGACGAGCGAATCAGGCGAGCCTGTCCGTGGGAGAGTGGGTCAGCAGGGCAGTGGCCTCCTGGCAAGCCATCAGGCATGCCAGGAGGATGGGTGGTTCCTCCCCAACGGCAGGGGAGGAGTGGAGAGAGAGGGGGGCTCGTGCCCCCCCATGGGCGAACCAAGTATAAACTTAGTTGACTACGATGTACATAATACTCTGCCCTGCTCGCATGTAGAAATTAGAAGAACAGCCGCAGCAAGCCCGCCCCCCTGACGACGCGGACTGCGCGATGGCGTCGCTCGCCCCGCTGCCCTCCACGAAGGAGCAGATGGAAGAGGAGCCACCGAAGATTGAGATCGAGGCGGGCGTCGACGCGTCGGCAGCTACATTCACCCTCCATAACGAGGATCACACCGTTGGAAATTCGCTCCGCTATGTGCTCAATAAGGACCCACATGTCTCGTTCGTCGGCTACTCAGTGCCTCATCCATCGGAGCCCAAAATGAACCTGCGAATCCAGACGGTGGGGAGCTCGGCTACGACCGCGCTGCACGGGGCCCTTGGTACTCTCTACGAGATTACTGCCCACACCAAAGAAACGTTTGACCAGGCCGTTGCGGAGTTCCGCAAGAAGCAGACTGATGCTGCTCAAAGATGAAACTGACAGACAGGGCTTGCTCTGCTCCACAATGACACCTTTTGTCCGCGTCATGCTGTCCCAATCTTATTGGCCTCTCAGAATAGCGCGCATGGCTGTTCTGACCTCGCGCCCGAATCAACGTGTAATTAGCTCTGACTGGATCGTGTTTGATACAATATACAGTTGTACTTGCCCGTGCGTGAGCTTGCAGGGGATACTCACTCTCCTCGTGACTTTCGTCGCTGTCGTAACGGGTGACACCGTTTCGCCGGCATTCCTCTTCTTCTAGTGCTCTGCGATGTGTTTGTGTCATATCCGCATATGTGCCCTGCGCCTATGCGTTTCGTCGTTTGTCAAATGATGCGCTCTCCCGAGACTCTCCCATTCCCGTTCCTATATATCCTGTCTATTCAACAACAACGAGCAACAAGGCCCGTCATCCGTAATGTGCGCTGATACGTTGCTGTGGGGTTAGACATCATGTGACTACTTTTGCTGATTCACCACTAACGCCCAAGACCGCGAGACTGGATACTCTTAAACGCTCACACTTATCGGGGCGACTAGAGGCTGCAACCTCAGGCCTCAGGCCTCAGGTTTGGTTGTTTGTTGTTTTTTGGATAACTACTAGGGCGGTCATACACTCAAAAAAAAAGGTCAAAATTTCAACGAGCTCTATAGGCCACAAGACTTTCAGCTAAGGCTAGTATATATAGTGATGGAAAGCACGTATCCCAAGTCCTTTTAGCAGTCCTAAATTAAAATTAAAATGTTATATCCTAGCCAACCCCACTAGCTAATTGGACACAACTTTTCAGCCCCGGACTCCCGCCATGCCTGGCGAGCCAGGTGTCCGAGTGGTACCGGGGGGGGGGGGCATTGCCCCCTCCCCTCGATATTTGTCCTCCCCCCAGTGCAAGCACCGACCCTACGCACCCCAGCACACCCTCTCCTCGAGGCCACGCTGGGGGAAAACCCCTTTCGGGTAAAACAACGCAGGGGGGGGGGGGCACTCGTGAGTTTAGGGGCCTAGAGCGCTAATCTCCCTCGCCCGAGCGAGTGGCCGCGGCGAGCCGCGGCCCTTCCCTCCTGGCTCTGGCGCCCCCGTCTTCTCTTACCCAAACGGGGCGAGAAGACACGTTACTGCCGGAGGGGAGAGCTGCCGCTCCCCCCTCCCCTCCCTCTTCCCTTTTCCTCCTCTCTTCCCTGCGGCGGGGGCCCATGGCGCGCGCCTGCGGCCCCTCGCTCAGGTCCCCAGATGGCCTGCAGGGCCTGGGAGCATAGCTCAGGGGGCAAGTGAGGCTGGGGCATGGCCCTGGCCCCTCCTGCCTCTCCCTCGCTGGCTCTCGAGCCCCTGCGGGTCGACTGGAGCTGACTGGGGGGTCCTGAACAGGGGGGCCCAGGGGGAGGAGGGGCTGGTCAGAGGAATGGGCAGGCCACGATGGGCCAGGGCGGGCGAGTCAGGCGGGCCTGTGGGGAGAGGTATGGGTCAGCAGGGCTGTGTGCTCCTGGCAAGCCATCAGGCGTGCCAGGAGAGTGGGTGGATCCTCCCCCATGGCAGGGGAGGAGTGGAGAGAGAGGGGGGCTCGTGCCCCCCCATGGGCGAGCTAAGTATAAACTTAGCTGCCTTTTAGCAGTCCTAGGTGGCCGGGGTGGCCATACAAAAACAAAGCTCACCTCGGACGGGGGACGGAGACGGAGCGACGGAGCAAAAATAGAGGTGAGGGAGCCTGGGTAAAAAAATACTGCATCATGGGGTCAGAATTTTTTTTTCGCGGTACAGGGGGAAGTTTTCCCCTACCTCTCCCCCCGCGCAATCCGAAGTGCGGGAGCGGAGCCATGGCGACCGACCCGCTGTCCGCTGGGACAGCCCGACCTTCGCCGCGCTCCAGCTCCAGCGAGAGTGCGTCGGAGGTCAGCCCACCATTTTTGCTGGGGTTCGGACACGATGGCCACGGGTGACCCGTCGGCGGTCTCACCGGTATTTCGCGCCACCGCATGCGACCGTTTTTTCTTTTACCTGCCCACGCAGCATGGCTGCCAGCCCCACCACAGCACCCAATATGCCCCTTGCTAAGGGGACAGACAGAATGACCTGCCTACACGGGCCTACACGCACAGCACACTAGAGATCAACGGTGCGCTCCCGGCTAGCACTCTAACTGGCCTGCCCGCGCACTCCAAACGCGCACTCCATCTGCCTGCTGCAGAAAGTTTATCTCAGCGTTTGGAGCGCTGCTCACGTAGGCAGTTGGCATGCACTTACAATCGACCGAATGCGCTGCACAAGTACATGAGCTTCACGGACTCGCTCACAGAGGAACAGCGGGCACTTTTTGGTGAATTCCTGGCGGCGCAGACCGACTCACCTGCGCAAGATATTGGAGCAGAGTTTTCGACATCAGCGAGGTGGACGACATGCGCGAGCAGCAGCCGTGTCAGAAGTTCTAGAGGCTGCCGCTTCTTGGACAAGACACTTTTCTATGAAGTCAAATAAAAACTCAAGCTTTGACATGTAGAGGGGGCGGTGTCTTGTCCACGAAGCGGCAGCCTCTACTCACCTGGTTCAGCGGACTTCACTAGAGTAGAGTAGAGCTCTAGAGTAGAGTAGAGTAGATGACTCTTCCACACGACGGGAGGCGGGAGGGCAACCGTGTCATGGTCTCGTCCGATCGGTTTGCGAGCACTTCCTCCTCCCTTAGTCGTCGCCTCTCTCTCCGGTCTCACTCACCCTCCGCCCGACGGACCAACCATGCAGCTGGAGCTGAGCACCGAGAAGCTGGCGCTTGCCGCTACGGAGACTCACAGCACGCTCGCGATGGCCTCGATCACCGCGCCTGGCGCCAATGCAGGCGAGCGACTGCCAATTGAGATTGTCGCTGTTGTCGACCGCTCGGGTTCCATGTCCGGACCAAAGATGACATGGATGAAGGAGACACTGACGTTCTTGGTGAAGAAGGGTATGTCAGCAGACGACAGGCTTGCAATCGTCACATTTGACGACGAGGTCGCAACTCCTCTTCCTATCACCACGATGTCTGCCGATGGCCGCTGCAAAGCCCTTGACGTTGTGGACAAGATCAATGTGGGTGGCACCACCAACCTGTCGGGCGGCATTCTCGAGGGCATCGACTTGTTGGCATGCTCGCAATCATCAACAATCAACAGCACTCGTGCTGTGCTTGTCTTCACGGATGGACAGGCCAACGCTGGAATCTCCGACTCTGACGGTATCCTTGAAGCAGTTCGAGGTGCCCTTTCAGCTTCACCAACGACGATCTTCACCTTTGGCTTCGGCAGCGACCACAACGAGAACTTGCTGCGCGGGATGGCTGAGCAATGCAATGGCTTGTACTACTTCATCGACTCCGCCGAAGGCATCCCACAGGCGTTCACGGATTGCCTCGGCGGACTGGTCTCTGTAGTCTCCCAAAACGTCTCGTTGACATTTCTGTCCGACAATGGTGCCACACTCGGACAGCTGCATGGGGCTCACAGCGGAGTGGACGCAAGCAATGATAGGATTCGCATTGTTCTCGGGGACATGTACGCGAACGAGGAGAAGGATATCCTCGTCAACATTCAGCTCCCGGCGCTGCCCGAGCCACTGGAGACGGAGTCCAATACCGTCTTCCTCAATGCTCGACTCCGATACTTTTCCATTCAGGACAACGCCATCCGAGAGATAGCGTCCAGCTTGGCGTTTTCGAGGCCAAAGATGACACCGAGCGACCAACCGCCAAATGTCCGCCTTGACGAGCATCGCAATCGGGTGGACGCTGCCATCGCCATGGACAAGGCTGCTAAGTTGGCGGATGAGGGAGATGTGCTTGGAGGGCAATACCTTTTGAGGAGTGTAGCGGCGCAAGCCCGTTGTACACCTTCTGCCGAGAGCCCGATGGTTAGTGCACTCTGTTCTGAACTCGAAGATGTGGCCAAGGCATACAGCTCACATGCTTCATACACGTCGTTCGGGTCGAAGATGTCGAAGATGGCCGCAATGAGCCACCATCAACAACGCTCCAACCATATCACAGGCGCTGCATATGAAAAGCAGAGCAAGCGCGAGTACAAGGGCGTCTCAGGATTCTTCCGCTGAGTGAGACTCTTCGTGTCGGGAATGGGGGGCGTGTACAATCACTGCCTTGAGCGCCCCGAACAATAGGAAGAAAGAGAAACCTTAAATATTCTCGCCTTGCACGCGGCTTCGGGTCCCTATCGTATAGCCACGCCCGCGCACTCTCCCCTGCCTTCTGCCTTGCGGCGACTCCACTTGTGCTTGACTTGAGCGTTCAGGTTGTGGGGGTGGTAGTGCCGAGCGGATTGTTCCTGTCTCTAGCGAGATGGCCTTAAATCTTATCAACGATCGTTCGAGAACCCCGGTACCCGGTATGCAGTGGAATATATAGCGTTTTAAGGCTGTCCGGGTCGCCGTGACGGGGTATGCAAAGAATCTGTCTTTTGTCTTTTTGTTTTTTGTTTTCGGGGTCTCTT
This sequence comes from Isochrysis galbana, assembly GCA_018136815.1. Taxonomy (NCBI): domain Eukaryota; phylum Haptophyta; order Isochrysidales; family Isochrysidaceae; genus Isochrysis; species Isochrysis galbana. The sequence continues at coordinate 2,803,901 of CM030937.1, forward strand.
GGGCTCTGGCGTGAATCCCGACAGGGTGTCTAGTGCTTCGAAGATGATGGGCGCTTTAGGCAGCGGCACCCAGCCAAGTGGCATGAGTGCCCTCCCGGTGTTCCCCATAGTGCTGGTGTTAGTGTACATTGTTGGCTGGCTCTTGGCTCTTCATCGCCGTTGATTGCGCGGGTGAGCGCCTCCGTGGTGAGGAGGAAAGTAAGCTGGGAGAGCGGGCAACCCTGTTGCATGCCGCTTCCCGCGTCGCCGTCGGCGTTGTTACTCCTCAAGCTCGTCCTCGACCTCAAAGGACTCGTTAGTTAGTCGTCAGCGTCGCGCTGCTCCTGTGGCCAGTCGACGACCAGCGCGAATCGGATTCTTGCGATTCCTCGACCGGGTGATGGTAGTGGTGGTAGATGTGCCACAAGAGCAATCCATTAACGGCGTTGTACCTCTTGTAACTCATCATGAGCACTTACCTCTTAATTGAAATGCGGCCCAGCGCCGCGCACGTACCGTGTAGCGTGTAGCATGGATGATGGATGAGTAGAAGTACCATTCGACCATTGGCGCAATCCCATTGGCATTGGCTCATGTTGCAACTCTACATGTAGGCGATACACCGCCCATAAGGGCCACCTGCCTGGGCTGGGGTCGCGCAGCCGGAGCAGCGCGGCCGTCACCAGGGCGGGAGGGGCCTCTACCATCAGGCATGCCCAACCAATAGGAGTAGCTTCTTGCTTGCGCATTGCGCCTGTCGCTGGTCTCCTGGGGTCTGCAGTCTGCAGAGCACTGCTGCCCCCCATCCATGCCCATGGCCCATGGGCATGGGGGGAAGCCAGGATGTCGGTTGTGTTGTGTGCGTTGTGGCCGGGGCCACGGGCCGTGTGGTGCGACGTGAGTCGCACGCACCCGCTCGGCCTCTGACGGTGGACGCGGCCGCTTCGCCAGCAACTGCTCCATGGGGACTAGGGGGCCGCCCTCGGCGGGGAGGGGGGGGGGGGGGGGGGCGAAGGAGAAAAGAGGCTCGTCGGCGCGCTCCATGACATCAAGCTATAAAGTTAGTTCTATTTATTCTTTACTATTAGAAACAGGGGTCCCATTGCCATTGCACTCCGGGTGCTGCCTTCCGTCATCGCCCTAGCCTCGTGCTCTCCCGTTCCCCCCTCGCGCTTTCCTGTTTTGTTTGGATCGCCCAGGTGGGCGGGGCGTGCGTGGGCCCGCGGCTACACTACTACGGGCCATGCAGGGTCAGGTGGGCAAGACCTAGGCCCGCTGGTTGAAGGAGCTAGCTCTTTCCGACGTTGCTGATGTGTGCCATTTCTCAGAGGGACAGCTGGAGGCTCTCTCTTAATCGTTATTTGCTGCGTGGAGAGAAAGCCTAGGCACAAAGAACATTTGATACAACTGGGAAACTGGGTGGGGGTGGGCTGGCTATGCCGGCCAAGCCCAGCAGAGCAGTATGACTAGCCGGATGCAGACTCCCTCCTCGTCTCACATGCTCGCACGCGATCTACAGGTCGACGGTGGACGGAGGCGCAACTCGCGGTCTATCTGCGGTAATTCGTGATGCTCACCGGCATTAGAACTCTAGAGCCAGAGTGCCGTGGTGCTCCATGGGGCGAAGGTAGCGAGAACGTCAATGCCGAAACCACATTAGCTTTCTACTGTCTCACACTGTTGCCGGCATATATACAGCCTGATCAACGCGTCATGCCAAGCCGAGCCATCTCCTTTGCTAGCTCTAATTCATGGTGTGCGGCGAGGCCCATCGTTTCCTCCTCGGCATTTGCGCGCTCAACCTCGAAGATTTTTCGCAAGCGTTCGCGATCAGTGCCATCAGTCCGAGCAAGAAGAGCTTCTCGCTCTAGCTCGCGTGCTTGCTCCTCTTCCAGAAGTCGGATTAGAGCCTCGTTTTGCTGTTGGCGAAGTGCCTCAATGGCGGCCATCGAGTTGACTCCGATTCCCGCACTACCACTAGCCGCACTAACCTTGGGAGCGGCCTTGCCGGGTGTGCTTGTAGGACGTCCACGTGGGACTGATCCAGGTCGGCGGCGCGATGGCGCGTCTATCAGAGTATGAACTTGCACAGGTCTAGGCGAAGGTGGCGGGCGCGGTGGCCTCTGGTGGCCCGGACGTGCACCGGCGAGTGGCCCCTTGGCAATCACCGACGCAGATGCGACGAGATCACGAGCTGTGGCATTGTTGGAGAGCTGCTCGCGTAACTTCTCCTCGCGCCTTTGCAACGCCTCGCGCTCGGCGCGCAGTATCTGTGCCTCCTCTGCTTTCTGGCTCTGCCGCTCTTGATACAGGCGTTCTTTGCTTGCGATAGAGCGCCGTATTCTTTCCTCTTTGTCGAGGCTCGCCCGAAGCCGCATTTCTTGATTATCTGCCGCAGCTTCGCGTCGGCGCAGCACATCGAATCGTACGGCCGCAGCAGCTGCCTGTTTCTGCCGCTTCTGCTCTGCCCTTTCCAATTTGTTCTCGATGTTACGACGCGCTCGTTCCTCAGCTTGATGAGCAGCGACTCGTGCCGAGAAGACTCGCAATCTCGCCTTCTCTTTCTTGTGGTACTCCTTGCGAGCACGCTCAGCAGCTTGTGATGCATCCTCAGCTGCCCTCGCTGATGCTTTCTCTTCTAGCTTCTTGGCTAGCTGAGCCCGCTTCTGAGCAAGTGAAGCAGCTGCAGCTTGTCTCCGAGCAGCTGCAGCATGCTCAGCCCTTTCACGCTCGTTTTTTCTTCGGCGTGCAGCCTCTTCCTCCAATTCGAGCCGTCCAGTTGACGCGGACCTGCCCAGCCTCGCATCATTCCGTTCTAGCTGCTTCACAAGGCGAGCGTAATTGCGTGAGTCCGAGGCAACTCCATGGAGTTCACGGCGCAGCTGCACCCGCTCAGCAATCGCGCGACGTCGCGCCCTATTCTCCTCTTCTGCTGCGGCCTCTGACTCCCGGCGAGCTTTCATTCGGTTTTCTTTCACCTTCAGCCGGTCCAGAAGGGCGCGGTCTCGATCCTGCCAGACGGCCTCGCGACGGGACACGGCACGTGCGACGGCGGCCTTGTGACTTTTGTACGACCGCCGGCGAGAAGTGGGACTCACACTTCCTGCGAGGTGAGCGCCAGCTTCATCTCCATCGTCAATGCCACGCCTCGAGCGTGGCGCGCTCGATGCACGCGGCATGTGAGTGCGATGAAGGGCAAGGCGCTGCTTGTGCAGTGACTCGAGCGATTCACGGTATGCCTGAAGGCGTGCACGCCTGAGCTCTCTCTCTGCGGCAAGCTCCTCACGATTCGCCTGAGCCCGGTCAAGGCGTGCTTCCATACGCTGCCGGATCTCCTCAGCTTCAACGTCGCGTTCAAGAATGCGTGCCTGTCGATCTAAGACCTGGCGCATCGCGAGTTCCTGCGCACGCCGAAGCCGATCTTGCCGCTGCGCACCGCTCTCAGCCGCACTGGCAGAGGAAATTTCGCCAGCGCGGCTCTTCCGTTCCGCCTCGAGCGAGAGCCGCTTATGCTCCTCTCGTAGCAGTGTCCACTTGTGCGCACGCCTGCGTTCATACTCGTGATATCGCTGCATCATCATCAGCTCGCCATCGTCCCGGTCAAACCCTGCTGCAGCCCTTGGGTAGAGGTCCGGCTCAAGGATTCCGCTGCGTCGCAAGGCCTCACGCCCCAGCTCACTCTGGAGCAAAGCGGCGTCTGCGGACGGAATAGCGGCGTCCGATGGGCTCATGCTACTCGTCTGGCCACCATCCGCCTGAGAGTGGCTTGCCATCTCTCTTCAATCGAGAGGGTCGAGCTTAGGGAGGTGGCAGGCGGAGGAGGGCTGGCTTCTCGGTCTCTCTTCCCTTGTCTCTCGAGAAGGGAAAGAGGAGGAGGAGGGAGGGAGGGAGGGATAGGGGGGGGGGGGGTTAATCCGTCCCCGTCGATCTCTCTCTCTGTGGGTCATTGCACTGGCCTCTTCCACATCTCCAAATCTTGCGGATCATACGATTTGTACTCCTACTCCTATGTATGTGCAGAAGAGAAGGATCACACCGACTGACCGCCGCGGTATCTTTGAATCTGCGTTTGAATGAGAGTGCGCTCTGGTTTGCGAGAGCAGTGGGATAGTCTGGTGACAGGAGAAGAAAGGAGACGGGAGAGAAAGATATCAGAGTTGGAGCCGCAAGGCCACACAGCAAGATGAAAGCCACAGTCGGAAGCAGGAACAGATATGATTTATAATATTTTTGCAAGTGGTACTCCTGCTCGTACTCGGAGTACTTTACTCCTACTACTGCCAGCCCAACAGGACGAGCGAGAGAAGAAAGTAGTGTGTGGGGGGAGAGAAGGAGGGAGGGAGGGAGAGAGAGAGAGAGGGAGAGGGAGAGCGAGAGAGAGAGAGAGTGAGGGGGGGAGGGGGGAGGGAGGGAGAGAGGGAGAGAGAGAGAGGGAGGGAAGGAGGGAAGGAGGGAGGGAGGGAGTGAGGGAGAGAGGGAGAGAGAGAGAGGAAGGAGAGAGAGAGGAAAGAGAGGGAGGAGAGAGAGAGGGTGGGGAGGGGAAAGGAGGGGGAGAGAGGGGGACGACGGGGAGAGAGAGGGAGTGGAGGGGGAGAGGGAGAGGGAGAGAGGAAGGAGAGAGACACATCAGGGGGGGGGGGGGGGAGAGAGTGAGTGAGAGAGGGAGCGGAGGAGACGAGACGAGGCGAGGGAAGAGAGAGAAAAGCGGGATTGCCGTTTGAGTGCGGAGCTCGGTCGTTGGTCGGTCGGTCGCGTGCGCAGCTGCGGAGAGCCGCAGCTCAGGAGATGGGTGAGCCGTCGAGCAGCGCGGACGTGCCGATAACGTTGCAAGACCTCTCGCGTCGCGAACTGCAGGCTCTTGCCAAGTCTCATGGAGTCCGTGCCAACATGAAGTCAGAAACGATCATCGCAGAGATCGAGGCGCTATGGGCAGAAAGCCGCACACAGCCACCTGTGCTGGAGGAAGAGAGCGAGCCACCCTCTCCAACATCGTGCTCCATCACGCAAGGCATCACTACCCCTGATCAACCTCGTCGATCTGGATGCGTCACGCCGGGGCCAACGAGCGCTGCCTTTTTCTCAGCAATGCATGAACGGGTGGCAAGCATCATCGCCAAATCTCCGGCGATGAGTCACCCAGAGATTCGCCGCTCGTTCGATGTGTTGTCGTCAACGCTGAAGCAAGCCAGTGAACGACACGTGCCTGCAAGCTCGCACACCCAAGCAGCGTGAGTAAGGCATGGCAGTATCCGATGGAAAACATTGCGACCGTTCGCGTTGCGTAGTACCGCATGGCTTGGAGCCGAGCGGTCTTGCCTCCCCCGTATCACCTTTTTCACTTTACTTTACTTACAGGTATGAAATCACGCGGAAGTTGACGCTTCATCATTCTATATGCACCAATCGGTCGTTGGGGGTGTTTCCCCGAGGATGCTATATGTGTTTGATATGTATAGCGAACGGGTTCCCGAGGATGCCTTGTGTTGTTTGTGCTTGTCGTAAGCTGCATTTGTTTGTTTGTGGTGGTGGATACTCTGTAGGCAAGAATAGTGACCGGTTGGTGTGGGTGTGGTATGGTGTGGCATGTGAGAAGATGATCATGATGAAAGTGGAACCGTATCATTCTTGAAGTGCATGCTGACTGGGCCGGCACGCTAGGGCTAGGGCAAGCATGTACATGGACATATATGTACGTCGCATCCGCATCCGTCAATCGACATCTCACATCTCCACGGTGATCGTGATTATTCTATTCTGCGGTCAAAGGCCTTGTATGAAAAAACACTCCTCAATCAATACTCTGGCCTCGCATGTCGCATGTGGCACTGGTAATCCACTCTGTAGCCACGCCCGAACCCTATCTTAGATCTATCTTCTCATCTCGGTTGCGCAAACTCGTAGTCTTAAAGACTACCGGGTTGTCTTCGGGGGGGGGGGGGAAGACAACAGAAAATGTCTGCCTCCTTTGCCGCCTTCTGAGCAACGGTCGAAGCCTCGCCGATCTTCCCCAAGGTTCGCTCCCCCCCCCCGAGGCCCGAGGGTCTCCCCTGTCATCTCCCCGCTTGGGGTGCCCAGGTTTGCCCTGACAACCCACTAAACAGGGCGCACAACTCATAGGGCCAGGGAGGCTCGGCGCCCGCCATTGCGCGTCGGCGAGATCCGATCGTCGGGGCAGTCCGTCCGAGGGAGCAATGGCAATGGCAGTGCCAGCAACAAAACAAAGACGAATAAGCCAACAAAACGTAAAACGTAGAACAAGGTCAACACCAGAGACGCAGCCGACCCGGCGCCACTGTCACAATAGGCGCGAGCGAAGGCAGACGCGAACGCCAAAAGAGAAGACACAACAGGCCTGCCCGGCCCCCGCACTCCGAACCAGGCCTTAGGTAGCGCACCAAGGCCGGACCCCGGAAACCGAAGAAAAAGGAAAGAAGGGGGGCAGGGGAAGAGGTGGAGGGAGGGAAGTAAGGGCGATGCAAGTAGAGAAGGGAGACCAGTCCCAGTCAGTAGTAGGTGTGTAGCCCAGAATCTTCAGATGTTTTTTTTTAGCCCCGCCGCCGCTGCTATCTGTATTTGGCTACATGCATGGGCTTTTCACTTTTATTTTCACCTATAGATAGAGCGAGGATTGACACTCATTGACTCTCGTTTGCGCAACGTTAATTATTAAAGTACTTGCACAATGACACACATCACACACGTACTCTACTACTAACGTATTACTCACTCCTTACTCAAGGTCACCGGTGTGATCATACCGCAACATCAACCCATCACATTGAATCTGATCGGCCAAGGCACTCATTTGTCCATCGCCAAACAAACATGATGGTCTGCGGTCTGCGGTCTGCGGATCGCGCTCGCGCTCTCTTCTCTCCGCCGCCCCCGCGGCCACCCCCCCCCCTCTCCCGCCTTTACTACCCCTCCTCTCCCGCCCTTTCTTACCCCCCTCTCCCGCCCTTTACTCTTACTACCCTACCCTCTCCCCTCTCTCTCCCGCCTCCCGCCCTTACTACTTACTACCCCCCCCCCCCGCCCCCGCCCTTCTCCCTAGGTATAGGAGCCCCCCTTCCCCTAAGTTAGGATATGGATATGGGGGATGGGTGGATGGGAGTGATGGGGGGGGGGGGGGCAGCCTCTGAAAATGGGCCCCCCGCTGGCTTCATGTGTTCAGCGCGGGGCTGTTGTGTTGCTGCTGCACTTCCGCTGCTGCGCTTCCCATGTCCGCATAAGTGAATGAATCAGCTTGAGGATCTTGTATTGAATAGAACGGGTGTGTGCGCGCGGGATTTGATGTGCGCGCGCGGGCTCCGCAGCTGTATGTGGCGTCGATGCCGCAGTTGGAGTGAAGGAGTGTGCGTGCAGTGCAGGTGCCTGCTTATTTTTTCCGATAACATGGGTGGTGTGCCCCACCACTTGATCAATTTTGGCTCTCAACTTGCAATCCCACGCGAGCACGATCAACAGCCACCTTGGCGGGCTACTGGCCGCTCAGCGCGCCCCGTTCACCGTGTCTTCACCTGCACCTGCAGTTCCTGCACTCTCACCTTCACCTGCACCTTCACTGAAGGAAAAACTTCGGACCAGCACCTTCCCAGTTGGAAAAAATTTTTATTGTGTTTTCCTGGGTGTCGTTGTCCGTCGTCCTGTCGTCAGTCGTCATTCGTCGTCGCTCTCGCTCTCGTCGCTCTCGCTCTCGTAACATTCGTACCCAACAAACTCGCCTCACCTTGCCAGCCCCTGCCATCACAGCCCTCCTCACACTCGCCCTCGCCTCTCGCCACTCGCTCGATGTCGTTCTCGCCGCCGTCCTCGCCCTCGCTCAAGCCCGCCTGCCCGCCTTCCTCTGCTGACGGGCAGGTGGCTTGCCTTCATTTGGTCTCCTTCCATGAGCCCCCCCGAAGGAGAGGCCCAGGAGCATCACGTATGCGACGAGAACGGCGTCGCCTTGGCTCGGCATGAGGGCGCGCCCCGAGAGGGCGCCCAAAGGCTCACAATTACATACACAGGCAACCAGGTGCACGCCGTGCGTGCGTATGGCGTGATGTGCATCGGGCCCCCCGCGGGGTCAACCGCTTCCGCGCGTCTGAAGAGCTGGAGCGTTCCATCAGGCAAGCGGCATCCGAGACGACGTCGACACACGGAGCAAGCGCCGTTTCCTGGGGTGGGGGAAGTTGCGATGGTGGCGGCGCGGCTGGGGGTTCGTGGTAGCGGGATAGGTAAAACCCGTCACGAAACACCAAACGGCACTTCACAACTAGGTCCTTGTACGACAGTTGCGTTTACAAAATATAATCGTTGCTACTAATTCAAACATGGGTAGCCTCTCCACCCTCGCACTCACTCATACTCCCGACACTGCAGTCCTAACTCCCCACCTCCAAGAATTGTTAGAAGGTGTCGATTCGGGTTCAGCTTCCCAAGTAAAGATTGAAAACAAAAGGCCGCTTATCGATTCGGGTTCAGCTCCCGTAAAGATTGAACCCACAAGGCCCAGCAACATCAAATACAAAAAAGCTCGGCCATGAAGGCATCCGCACTTCAAATGAAGGGAGGAGTGCCGAGCCAAGGCGACGCCGTTCTCGTCGCGTATGTGGTGCTGCTCGGCCTCTCCTTCGGGGTGCTCGCGGGGGGGGGATCATGGTAGGGTGAGACTAGAAGAAACCGGAGGGAAAGGAGACCAAATTAAGGCAAGCCGCCTTTATTCTGAGTGTGTTGCGGGTGTCTCGTTGCTGATGGGGATGGTAGGGCGGTCAAACACTATTTAACTTCTAAGGGTGTAAAAATTAAAAGTCAGGATTGAGGAAATACACCAAAGTAAAGCGTAAAGCGGTAGAAACCCCGGAAAACACCCATCTATCTAGCACATATTCGATGCCCTTTCCCTTCGTTTGACCTTTGAGCCTCAGACCCCCCCGGGAGCCCCACAACGAAGCGTAGCCCCAAGACGACAAAACAGGCCGAAATACACTATCTCGGAGAGCCCGAATTCAAAACGACGCCGGGCGCGCTGCGAGCTGCGAGACTGTTCTTGGTCATCAGCCCAAAGCCCGGCTCAAGCGGTATATTGAAATAGCTAGGAACCGCCCAACCAGAACCAGGTGATTGCAACTCGCGGGGAACCGATGCACATCGCGCCGTAGCAACACCAAGTTTTGTGACGCGTTTACGGGTCACCTGGTCGGAATTGCTGCTTGTCCTAGAAACGGGAGAAACGGCTGATACCACCCAATGGGGAGCTCTTCTACCCATGGTCCCCAGGAGATGAAATGTTGCTTTGACCGCCCTCTTTGAGACCTTCAGTGAACACCAAGCTTGGTTTTGTCATCTAAGTGTCCAATCCGCTTGCCTACTGCTCCAAAAGGTCTAAAATAAAACTCCTCTGGTGCGAGCGGACGCCCGAGTGCAGCACCGCATGCTGAATGTGGTAGCAAAAGTAAGCAAAGACAAGCTCCGCAGAGTTGGTCATGGGGAGAGCTAAGGTTGAATGGGATGTGGAGATGGTTTGCTTCAGGTGATGGGATGTCTCATAAGCTCACCATAGGCTATAATGGAGGCATGATCGGCAGAGTCCTAGAAATCCAAGGATTTTCTAGGACGTGGTCCTAGTTTCTAGGACGGAATTTTTTGTCCGTGAAGGATTGGGACTTCCCACCAACGGAAGGATAGTCCCAACTCGGTCTTGAGATCCTTAGCTCCCACCATGGCCAAGGCTGTAGACTTCGTCTTGACCGAGCTTTCGGCTCCAGCGTGAACTGAGTACTTCGGCCATCGGAGGCCACCGGGTGCGTCGAGAGTTTTGGTTTTGCCCCGCAAGAGGCAAAAGCAGCCAAAACTCTCATCGGGCTTCAAAACCAAGCTTGGTCTCCACTGAAGGTCGAAAAGAACTCATGCCAAAGAGCATTTCATCTCGTGGGAGCAAGTTCTAGGGAGCTCATCATGAGCCTCAAATCGTGTCCTCAGGTGTTTGCGGCAATTCATAGGACAACGCCGTTTTTTGCCGGGAAGGCTTCCGCGAGTGGCAAATAACTCATTATGCTTTGAGAATGGTGTCTTGAGCCTCTAGGAGGACTCAATGAGGGCAATGAGATGAACACGGAAACCAAATCCTAGCTCCCCATTCCTAGATTGAACCGTGTCTTCATAGTTCACAACGTCGTCCTACATTGTAGGACTCGTCCTATAAAGCTGGGTACCTTTATCCGCATTCCCGCAACTATGAACGTATTTGAAGCAGTTCTAAGGCGACGGCACCCCATCACCATAAGCCAATAAACTTATATTTGAAGCAGTGCGGAGAAGCTTGTGCAGAAGAGGCGGAGGCGATGTTTGATATGCATTTACCACATAATACCACGAACTCGGATACCCGCGCCAAGTCAACACAGTCATAAAGAGGTACCGCGAACGCAATGGACATATGCTCGCGGGTTCACACAGGCTACGTGATGAATGAGGAAGAATACTCAGCATTCCCCAATGGTGCACGGGCGATACACAGTCAGTTTCAAAGCTGGAAATCAGATGGTCTTGCCCTATTACCACAACAAGGCCGGCATCTGCATGTTGAATCTGCACCTCCAACTTCACAAAGAGCAGCGACATGATGTCACACAGATGGGCACCGCAATGTTGCACGGACAACGTCCAACAATCAGAGCGCCCCTCGTGCTAAAGCGATTTGCTGCAAGCCCTATCGTCCATATCCTATATGAACAAAGGACGTCCACTTGGGAGACGAACTCCTAGGGGCGAAGATGACCTCGACGCAAGCTGCGGAATCGTTTGCCACTTACAGTGCTGAATCGATTGCCGATTGTCGATCTGGCACGACTACCCATGAATAAATGTCATCGATCATCAATCATCTCTTCGCGTCCATTAGTCGTTGCGTTCGGTCAATATCTGCCGTCCGATGGCGAGCGTGACGGATGCAATGTTGAATACGTGTTGCTGCTGTGTTGTTGTACCACGTATGTAAGCCTCCTTCTTCAAGGTCGTCTGGAGGCCGTCCGCTGGGAACTCATTGTACTTGTTGAGCTCAGTACAGTACGCGACCGGATAGTACTTGTCAAGGTACGTGCGAACATCCTATTAGAACAAGTGCGAAAGGGTAAGAGGATTATGCACCCGAACTAAGATGCATCACAACCCTTTGGATCAATCACGAATAGGCAGCCGGGCCCTTACCCGAGGCTTGAGATGGGAGGCCATGCGCTTGGGCGTGTCGGCGAAGTCGTCAAGGATCTCGGGGAGCTTCTTGAGCTCAACGTACTTGGGGTGGCACTTTATGAGGATTTCGCGATTGTCAATAAGCGTGTGCAGCAAGCTTTCTAAGAGCACCTCGAGGCAATCCCAGTCCTCATTAGATTCGAGGAAGCAGACACGTTCACGAAGCTTGCTACTGGGTTTGCCCGGAGCGCGCGTGCCATCAGATAGGCACACCTCGTCGACAACGCCCCGAGAGAGAAGAGCGCCAATGGTGGCAATACTCCGGGCCAGACTAGCGGGACCGCAGCAAGCTACCTTCAACCTGTTGAGGCCTATGAGAGTGAGGCACTCGCACCATGCCAAAAGTGCCCCGGGCTCGTCGCCATTTGGTTCGGGGGGCGCAGCGTCGAAGCTGCGCAAGAGGGGCAATAGATGATCATGAGTGGTCGGCATGTTAAGGTGCATGTCCAGCGTGTTCATTATCTCAATCTCAATCATCATGAGGTCCTCCAGCGGGTAGGCCTTGTCGCAAATGAAGATGAAATCGTTCATGTTGGGAATCATCACCTCCTCGTGCTTGCAAGCAAGGCAGAGAGCGCCAATGCCCACCAATTGAAGGCGCTCACGCTTGACGTTAGCAATAGCCATGTAGCGTCGCATAAAGTCGGCCGCGAGCTGCAGTGAGCGAGGCACAAACTTGAATTTATGAGACACAACGGAGAGCCAGTCAAACAAGATGGTCCACATTCGAGCGTTGACGTCCGTCTGCTTGGCAAGAAAATTTTGTCCTGGCGACCACGCGCGTGGAAGGGCGAGGTCGAGGAACTGCGGAGGCGGTGGCATACTCCGGGGTAGGTAGCGCGCGACGATGGGGCACTCATCGTGGATTCCCTCAAAGTAAGGATGGCACACGGCCTCCGCGGCAGTAATCCTCTCAGTCGGCTCGTAACGCATGAGCTTACGCATGAGGTCGTGACCGTGCTCGTTGAGCATGGGCAAGTGCTGGGCCATCGTCGAGTCGGACGTCTGCTCCAACTCCTGAATCATCATGTATACAGTTGGATCACGGTTACCACAAGCTGCCTCCGCAAACACTGTGCCAAGGGCCCACAAATCATTGGCCGTGCCGTAACGCTTGCGTGGCATGTCAGTTCCGAGTTCTGGCGAGGCACGACTCGGTCGGATGGGCAGCTCCTCGTTGCACTGAGCAGCCGCTGGCGGCGAAAAGCCAAAGTCGCCGAGCTTGACGAGGTATTGATCCGCGTCGGCATCAAGGGTGAGAGCAAGCACCCGATAAGGGGCGAGATTACCATGCGGTACACCACGTGCATGAGAGTACGCCAACGCACTGAGCAGCTGATACATCCAAGATCGCAGCATGAGCGAAGGTAGCGCCCGGCCCGTGACAATGTGCGACGTGCGCTCCAATGTCCCGTACACCACCTTCTGCAATGAGGTGTCGGCGTACCCAAACGCAGCGTTCACATACGTCGTGCCCGGCAGCTTTTCCCCTGTGTTGGGATCGATCTCTGAGTTGTCATGGACCGCACTGACCAACTTCAACTCAGCGATGCAGGGGTGATGCATGCCTTGCAGGCATCCAACCCAACGCACGATGTCGTACGAAACGCCCTCCTCATTGCACTTGCGAACGAGCATGACGACCGGTTCGTTTCCGTTGAATGCCACAGTATGCCACTTGTCCTGCTTGCCTTCTTCGCGCGTCGTCGAGCTTGCTGCCCAGGTCTGGCCGCCAGCGTCGTCGGGGATGATGGCGACCGCGTCCCAGTTGAGCGATCCGTCCTCACGTGAGAGGTCATGCAGCGCCTTCCAGGGTTGAGTGCTCTGCACCAGCCTGCGCCAGCGCTGGCTCACCAGCGCAGTGGAGTTACAATTGCGCATTGCCCGCGATGAGGGTCCGAGGACGAGAGCGTCTTGCCCGTCGCGGAAGAGCGGCTCACCGGGGTTCATGCCTCCCGGGACGATTTCCTCGCGCGCGAGTATGCTGAATGCGTGCAACAGCAGCTCTTCAGGCAGTTCATCGATCGGTGCCGCTGGTGAATCCGCTGGCTCCGGCTGCAGAGTAGTGCACTGTGAGCGCGTGCAGGGCGACTTGAGCGTGCGTGCGCGTGTGACACGCCCGACGTTGCTCGGGATGACTGCGAGAGGCTTCTTCGCCTCCGGCGACATGGCTCGCGCTAAGAAAGAGGAGGTGGCGAGAATGGGAGGGAGGGTAGGGGTGGAGTGGGGGGGGGCGGGGGGGGGGTAGAGAGGGCCAACGGTGAGGGTGTGCGGGGTGGGGTGGGGGGTGGGAGGGAAGCGAGGGCGGGCAAGGGGGGTGCGCCGGGGGACAGAAGGCTCTGCGAGCGCGCGCAGAGGGGCGGGTGGGGGAGGGCAGCGGCCGCGCGCAGAGAGGCGGCAACTCAAACCGGTAGGGACCCCCTCGGGCGCCCACCGGCGGGAGGGGGGGGGGGCGAGGGGGCTCTTTTAATCCCTACTCGTCTGCGCTAGTGGGCTCCCACCCGGTTCGAGGGTACTTTACTCGTAGCAAAGCTCATTCGGACACAAGCCAAGTCAACGGCGTCTCGCGTCTCTGCCAGTCGTTTCCTCTTTGTATTCAAACTCATGTTTTCATGATCCTCCCCCCCCCCTCTCCTACTCTCTCCTCTCCATATTCAGCGCTCAGCTTGAAGAGCCCCCGAGGGGACATAATTTTTTTAAAATTCGGGTGCGAACTTCAAACTTTCGCAAACCCCTTCGCGCTTGTCGCTTGTTCTGCTAGTAGTAGTTCTAAGAGGATGTTCGCACATAACTTGACAAGTACTATCCGGTCGCGTACTGGGTGGAGAAAAAAGAACTTGAACTTGAGGAAAAAGAAAAAGTAGATGAGAAAGTTCTTTAACCCTAGTACTTCCGACTTCCGTAGTCCCCGTGAAGGTGACGAATTGCGAATTGGACGTTGCCACACACCCAATTGGCGACGGAGAGGAGGAAGGGTTATACGGCGGGAGGTGCGGCTTGAGGAGGCCCGGATGGCCCGGATGGGAAGACGGGCTCCATTTCATCAAGAGCTGGAGGCGGGAGGACGGGCTTAGGCGATGGCGAGCGCGACGACGGAGCGTACATTTGTGTAGCGAGCGTGAGCGAGGGCGAATAGCGGATCGATGTATTGGTGTACAAGTTGAGTGTTAATGTTAAGAATGCGAAACGAGGACGAGAAGGGGGCGAGAACGAGAGCGAGAGCGAGAAGCGAGGAGCGAGAGCGAAGGTGTCGTTCCGTCAATAGTGGGACATCAGTCGAATTGAGCGATCAAATGTCCACAGTTGTATTGTAGTCGTTTAACATTAGATCATGTTAAAATTATAAGAGAGCTTCTTCGCTAATCACATCGGTGCACGCCGTGCATGGGCGGCGCGATGTGCATCGGTCCCCCCGCGGATACGCCGTGCGTGCGCATGTCAACTCGTTCCATCTGTGTACCCCCTGCGGCCCACAACTACGTAAACTGGCCATATAAGAGATGTTTCGTTACGCAGCACCTGTGATGACTTGCAATCACAATGTGCACGCCGTGCGTGGGCACGGCGCGATGTGCACCGGCGCCCCCCCCGCGGGGGCGCCGTGCGTGCGCATAGCAACTTCCAGGAAGGTGCACGCCGTGCGTTCACTCTTTCCGCGGGGGAACTCTGGGCGCGGAGGACGGGCGGAACCCCTGGGGCACCCCCCTGGGACCGGTTGATTATTACCGTATATGACGAGAACATTAACGTAAACGGCTGGTCTGGTCTTCTGATCTCTCTCTATCTCTCCCGCCCCCCGGGGGGGTCCCCCCCTCTTCCCCTCCCCCTCTCATCGGCCTACCAGAGTGAGAAGGCTCCTACTGCCTGTCTCCCTCCTCCCTCCTCGCTCACCCTCTAGCTCTCTCCTCGGCCTCGTCTTCTTCACGATGGTGGCGACTCGGCGCGCATCCGTACGGTCCTCCGTCCTCTCCTCTCGTGCACCTGCTCGCTGGCTTCGTTCGACTCCCTCGACACGGCCACCTGTCGACTGGACGCCGAGCGGAAGCGCTGCTCGCACGACTCGTTTCCTCCTCCTGCTCCAAGGACGCGGCGGAGGAGGCGGAGCCTGTTCGCGTTCCTGGTGCCGAGGAGGAGGCCCTTTCTCCGACCGAGGAGTCCACCACCACCACCACCGACGAGGACTCTGTGGAGGAGGGAGGAGAAGAGAAGAACGAGAACTGTGCGTCGGACGCTCCAGGCTTTCTTCTTCCCATTGCGCCGGCCGCTGGTGGCCAATGGTAAGCCCTTACGTCGCGGACGCAGGAGGCCGACCAGATTCGAACCGTGAACCCACACGCGACATGCTCTCTCAGGTTCACATTAAGCTGCCGGGGTGTGCTGCATCTCCAGAAATGGGGAAATAACCCTTTATACTGTATAATTTACAATTGGTGACCTTTCTCCCCCACCCTGTGCCCTCCAGAGCTGGCGCTAGCTGGCAGGACCAGCTCTTCCCACCAAAGATCTGGCGCCAGCTCGCAGACCACCGATAGCTGTCATCAGCTACTGGCGCCAGTGATAGCTCCAACATCGGTGCCACCTTCACATCGTCTGAGAATCGGGCACAAAGGTTCTCGTTCACAATCCCGTCCGAGGCGGCGAAGAAGGCGAGTACGCGAGAGAGGAAGTGGCGTTCCTCGGAGCTCAACTTGTCGCGCCAATGGACGACGTCGCTCGCCAAGTCGATCTCCTCCGCCGTCCAGATCGATGCCTGCGCTCGCTTGTACATCTCCCACAGCGACTTGTGGCGGATTGGGTAGAGCACAAAGCGCTCTCCCTCAGAGTCATTGAGGAGAGGCTCCTGGGCGTCAGTGGAGTTTGTGGCGAGGTTTTGCATGAGAGGTGGTTTGGGAGGGGGTTTGAACGCGCTCTACATAGTGGCGGAGAAAAAAATTCCTGACGTCACCACAAGCTGAGTGGGGGGTGGCTGTGGATAAGAAGCCAGGCGGATTCTAAGGAAGGCATCACTTAAACCACTTCACAATGCCAGCTTACAAATCCTTAGACTGGAACCGCGCTACTTGTTTTTTTCGTTGCCCATGTTGCGGCGAAATCAAGTTCTCGTGGTATATCTACTACGGGATTGTAGGCACTGGGCATGACTTATGCCCACGTGTGAAATTCACACGGGCTGTGAATGTGGAATCTGTGAAAGCTAAATACCGCGAAGGTGGTTTTGGCGATTGGCAGATTCAACGCAACTTCATCGGTTGTAGTAACCGTGAAGAGGCTACGCAAGTGAGGGATATGATATATGTAGAAATAAACGAGGACATCCGCAAGGCAATTAGTAAAGGTAAGTTGCAGGAGTTCCTTGACGAATTCAATTCCACCGTTATGGAACGCCAGTAGAAAGTGAAAAAATAGTAAGGGGTTTCGCGCTGGAAACAGTATCTTCCCCTTAGTTGGTTGTAGACTATCTAACATCCAGTTTACAATCATCGTCGTCCGGCTGCGCGGCCCTTCCGCTGCGCGTGGCTGCGCGTGTCTGCGCGCGGCTGGGCGGATCTGTGGGGATCTGGGGGGATCTGGGTTTGTCTGAGTTGGTCTGCGCGGATCTGAGTTGGTCTGCGCGCGCGCGCGCGGTGCGGTGTGTGTGCGCGCGGTGGTGCGCGCGCGCGCGCGCGCGCGGGGGTGTGTGGGCGGCAGTGTGTGGCAGGTCGTGGCTGTGGGCGGCAGGGTGTGGCCGCGTGATGCTTTTGTGTGTGCTGTGCGCGGCGTGCCGTGTCTGGGCGCGGCCTGGTGCGTCTGGGTGCTGCTGGTTGCTGCGGGCGGGGGCGGTGTGGGGAGTCGAAGGTATATTACGGGTTGGACCGGCGGCGGGGGTGCGTCTGGGGTCTGACGGCCTGGCGGTACGTGGCTCTGTCCGGTCCGTGGGGAGGTCGTGGTTCGAATCTCGTGGGGGGAAAAAATTTTTTTCTGAAATTTGTTCCCTCTCTCGGGGGGTGGATTCTGTTTGGTCCTGCACATGGGGGGTAGATTCGTGGGGCTTTTCTGAGCCCCCACTGGGGGTATGTATGACACTGTGCATTACGGCCTCTACTGTGCATATGGGCCCATGTTGTCTATTCATCCTACTGATACTAGTATCTAGTATAAGCTCGAAGTTGGTGTCAACTGTGTAATCAACTGATGGACCTCATCAGCTGATATCAGCTACTGATACTAGTATCTAGTATAAGCTCGAAGTTGGTGTCAACTGCTAGCTCATGAATTGATGCACCATCACTGCCGCCCTCAAAGGCTGAGCAGGTGCGTGCGACCCCAGTCGCGGCACACGCCCCGTGGTCCTGGCCACACCCTGCACAACAGACATGCTCGTCCCCCCCATGGGCATGGGGGGCAGCAGACTGTAGACCACAGCAGACCGGCAACAAGCTTGCACAACCACAACCACCCTTCCATTGGGCATGCCTTGATGCCATCATGGCATGTCTTATGGCAGAGGCCTTCTCGCCCTAGCGACGGCCGCGCTGCCCCGGCCGCGCGGCCCGAGGACGGGTGGTCCTCATGGCTCATGGGCACACATCACTGACAAGATCTCAACCCAACGTATAGCACACCACTCTGGCACAACAGGGCAAGACCAACAGATAGACGGGCCCCACCCACAAGAGCAAAACCCTCCCCACCTCTTCCACCCGAATACGATTTCTCGGGAGTAGCTCGCCCCCCCCCCCCACTTCTCACACGATAAAATGTACGTAGTTTCAACGAGGAATAAGAGATAGGTGTCAACAATTGATAGAGCTGATGCCGTAGAGCGATGCTGGAATAGATGCGCAAAATAGCAGATTACATGGCGCACCTTTGACAGGCGCGTACAATGCGTTTGTCTACTCTTCATGCAGCTCTTGATGATGCTCGCCAAGCCGCTGCACATGATCCATAGTGGCTAAGGTATGGCGGCGAGGAGGTGCAAGGCAACAGTTCAGATCTTCGCACTCGCGCCTCTCCGATGGATGAACGCACTGCCAACGTGAATAGTAGTGAATTTCATCCTGCATCCACACGCCGCAAACGGTACAATGGTGCCAAAATAGCTTTACAGTTGCAACGGCCTTGCTCAAGCCCTCAGTATGAATTGCTCAAGCCCGCGGTATGAATGTGGCTGCAGCGCGCTCCGCGATAGCTTTGGCACGGAGGATCTCGAAGAGGAGCATTCTCCACAATTTCAGCATGAATGGGCCGGCCTCGTCGTCGAGGACCTTGCTTAGTTCCTCCTCGATCTCTTGTGGAGAAGCGCGAGCCTGCATCTTGCCGATGACATAGTTTACTAGTGTCGGCTGCGTGGAAAATGAGGGTAGGGGCAAGCAGTGTGAGCGACATAGTCTACTAGGATGGTGAGCGAGGAAAGTCAAGGTGGGGCGAGCCATGAGCAAGCCGCGTAAGCATCGTCGCGAGTCTAGCAGCCCACACGCAAAACGCGTCAATAGACTAGATGAGGCAGTCGACGTGAGCAAGCGTGCGAGCTAGGCGCATTCCGAGGAGTGCAGTGCACCTCGTCTTCCCCAAGGAACTCGACCATCTTCTTGCCCACCCAGGGACGGATCTTCTTTTCCGCAATGTCAGCTGCCCCAGCCACATCCCACTCCACAGGCGCTGCGAAGAGTTCGTCTCTCTGTGCGGGGATAGTCGCAATCATCGCCTTGAGCTCTTCAGCAGACGGCCCGCTAGTAGCCGCAAATGCACTAGCAGCTGCGCACGAACCCAATGGAGCCGCCCCCGCGCCCGTAGGTGGTGGGGCGGCAGGCATCGCCGTGGACGAGCTGGTGGATGGAGGCCCCGGCATCGCGCTCTCATCGTCGCCATAATCGATGGGAATGAGAGGCCGTCTCGCCTGGGTCTCCTCCTCCCCGAAACCGGTTGCCGGTTTCGCAAGAGTAGCACGCCCGCGGCCACGCCCTCCCGAGAGGCTCAGGCCGCGCCCCCGGCCAAGACCTGGAGCAGGAACGAGCGATTTAGGCGGGTCTACCCCCCTGGACGCTCCTCCAGATGCCGCAAGAGCTCGTGCTACGGCTGCCTCTCGCTCACGCGCCTCCTCTGCGGCCTTGGCCTCCGCTGCTAAGCGAATCTCCTCCGCAAGCTTTGCAGCTTTTGACACGGCCTCGGCCTCAGCGCGCGCTGCCGCCTCTCGTGCCTCTTCAGCTTCCTTTGCAGCAACTGCTGCCTGTGCCTCCGCAAGCACCCTGGCCTCCGCTTCCCGCCGCGCACGCTCTTCCTCCAGCCGCTTGCGCTCCTCTTGTTCCAGCTCGATCGCTTCTTTCTTCCGATCAAGTTCGTCTTCCTCCCTTTCTTTGCGAACCCGCCTCAAAATTTCTGTTCGGTCCCTTACGCTAACGTCTCGGCCCCTATCCTCGCGGTAGCGATCATCTCGGCTGCGACTGTCGCGGTATCCATCGCGATCACGACCACGATCGTCCCTGCGATCACCACGGCGATCACCTCGCCGTGAGTCATCTTTGTCCCCACGATCCGCTCTTTCTCTTGCGCGACGCAGCTCCTCCTCGCGCCGCTCCCACGCCCGCTCTCGCTCGCGGAACTTCATGTCTCGATCGCGCTTTCGGCTTTCCTCGTCTTGCTCGGACTCCTCTTCTTTGTCCTGCCGATCGCGATCCCTCGAACGCGAGCGGTCTTCCTCCATCTCACGCAATGTTTGACGTTGCCCCGGATCAGCATCGCGCCCAGCCCTCCCCAGTGCGGCTGCATCCGCCCCCTCGTTTTTTGAGTGGGCATTGTTTGGCTGAGCAGCATCCAAAGAGGCTTGCGCCGGTGGTTGAGTGAGCGAACAGAGCAATTGGTCTGCGAGCGAGGCATTTTTCGACGCTTGGCTGACTTCTGGTGCTTGCGAGGCTTCCCATTTTGAGACGATCTCAGCAATTCGTAGAGAGGCTGCTGGATCTGCTTCCTCGTCGTTGCCGATCAGGGTTTCACTTGTGTCGCCTCCAGCAGCGGGTGCTTGCGCAGCGGCCTCTTTCCTAGCAGCCAGCACGCTATTCCTGGCGAACTCATAGTCCCGCAGGAAGTCCTGCGTCTTTTGATCGACCTTGAGCAAGAGTTCAGCTCCTGCTAGTCGGATAGTCTTCAAAAGCCGTAGTGCGCGCAGCACGCCCTCGCCGGTGGCAAAGTCGCAAAATCCGAATGGCTTGGGCTTGCCTGAGTCTAAATCCACTGTGCGCTTCCACTTGACGATGGAGCCACAGCAGCCGAGGAGCTCGGTGAGGGTCTCGTCCTCGACGGAAGGCGGGATCTTGCCAACATACAGCGTGCACACGCGCTCAGCCGGCATCCGCGTGGGTGGAGGCGCTGACGTTGGAGGGGCTGGCCCAGGGGGTGGCCGTGGCATCGGCATGCCGGCCATCGGAGGCGGAATAGCGCCGTGCATCATGTGCGGAGGCGGGTGCGGCGGATAGCCTGGAGGGGGCATACCCAGTGGGAGCATGCCCGGTGGCGCCATACCAGGGTGCGGCATGCCCGGCGGCAGCATGCCCGGCGGTAGCATTCCAGGGTGCGGCGGCATGCCTGGATGTCCCATCCCGTGCGGCAGCATGCCTGGAGGAGGCATACCCGGATGCATTCCTGGGCGCATGCCCAGATGTGGTGGCATGCCAGGCGGACGAGCACCATAGGGAGGCGGGTGGCCCGGCCACATGGCCGCGCAGGCAAGGAGGGCTTGAGAGCGTCGGACGCAAGAAGTCGGCTGTCGGTCGAGAGCGGACGCCGAGCCGGCCCTCGCCTCGCCCTCCCTTCTCCTTGCCTCCTTTCCCTCTTGCCCTCCTCCTCTCCCCGGCGAGGAGGGAAGCGGAACCGAGGGGGGCGCGCGGCGCTTGCCGACTCGTGTGCGTGGTGCACGCGCGGCGCCCGCGCCGGGGAAGAGGGGGGGGGGGGGGGAGAAGGAGGGGGGGGGGGGGAAGAGGCGCGAGGGTACGATTGGTGCCACGATACCGGCGGGGGGGGAGGCTGCGCTCACGCGATGGGAGGGAAGAGGGAGGGGAGGAGAAGTGCGGAGAGGGGCGGGGCGCCGCAACAAGAAAACTGGCGGGGGATACCCTACCGGCCGCCGCCCCTCGCTCCCGCCGTCCCCCCCCCCCGCACCTCTCCTCGATGCCTGGCGAGCCGAGCAAGCTCGAGCTCGCATTTGCCGCTTGCGCGACGCCACGCACGCGCGATGGCGTGCTACGCTCTCCCGCCGATTGGCTCGACCTTGGCGCCCTGCTGCATCAAGAGGGGCTGCTCACGGCAGATGAGGTCCAGCATGTGGGCGAGAGACTGCAGCAATACCCCGTCTCCATCGAGCGGCTTAGGATTGAGTTCGCGCGACAGCTGCCCGAGGCGAGTGCTCTCGACGCTTGCTTCGCCGACGCTGCTGCACGTGTGCGCGCACTCGGACCATTGTTGGCTCAGTGGGAGCTGCAGCGCATGTCGCAAGTCCAGACGCGACAGCTGCTATCGCTGCTTGAGGAGCTGGACGAACGGCTGCGCGGAGCCTCCAGCAAACTGGCCGCATGGTACAGCGAATTTTCCTCGGATCTTGGCGCCGAGTCCATGCGCTCCGTCTTCTGGGACTCACTCGATCCGGTGTGCTCACCCTTCCAGCCAGCCCGCATGCAATCCACACAGCCCGGTGCTTGCCTCGCAAGACCTCCACCCACATTATGCCCAACTGCTGCCCACATCGGCCACGGCAGGCAGCGGCTGCGCCTTATTCCGCGCATGCGTTCCAGCGCGAAATGGCCGTTGAAATTGAGAGGCGTCGCTTGAAGCGTAAAATACAAGCGGTGCGGCCAACAAAGACGCCACCACGCATCGAGCCCTCCAAAATTGAACACCACATCTGCACTTCAGTTGATGGCCCTGTTCGCGTAGAGATGATCGTTGCGCCACATAGCGGTGTGCCTATTCAAAGTCTTCGTAGAATCATCTCTCGGGTGGAAGCACAACGCCAACTGGTCCTCTCGCCGCATATTCCAGATGTCCTCGCAGTGGAGCATGTCGCCCCACCTGCAACGTGTGCAGTACCATCGTCCCGCTGGATGTTTGAGTTGATAGAGGCGCCGCCGCTTAGAAAGCTCCGAGACCATTGCGGCGCGATCGGTGAGAAATCTGAGTTGCACCGGCACTGGAGACGTGGCGTGGTGGAGGCGCTTTTGCACATCTCAGCACAGTGTACCTTTCTTCTTCGCGCCCCCGTCTCTCTTGCCAATGTGCGTGCTGCAGATGGTGGCGAGAGAATCGTGCTGACGGGCCTTGAATTTGGCGAAGAATTCCCAGAGATAGCCGGGCGGGACGACGCGATGAATGAATCATCCAAGACAGCTCCCGATAATGTTCGTGACTGGACCACTTGTTCGGCTGGCGTACAAACGACGAGGACGGCTGATGCAGTTGAGGTGTATGACTTGCAAGCCGAGCGCGATGCTTATCTTGTCCGAGATGCCGTGGCGATTATCAATGAGCTGCTACCCTCCACTGCGGAAGAAGCGGCCGCAGCTGTCGCCGCTCTTCGTGGTGAGGCAGGCATAGATCTGCGTGCCCTTCCGGAGCTTAGGTCAAAGGAGCTGCGAGCATTATGCAACGCCGCCACAGGACGCCATCTGCCCACCCTCCGACAGCTCCTCTCCCACCCTTACTTTGAACCGCTCACGACCTCAGAGAAACTCGCTGTTGAACCCCAGTATCAGCGTTGGAGGGAAGTTGGAGCCCACCGGCAAGCTGCCAGTGCATGATATTGAGATCTCGAGGCTGAATACGGCGCACCCGCATGGAACGATGGAGGGATGACGTGAGAGGCGTCGCCACCCTACCAAAAGTGTGTGCAAGCGCGCTAGACCCCGTGCGGTCGCAGAAGTGGTGGGTCTGCCACCCTGGCTACGTGGTATAAATGTTCACAAGCCCGTCGTTGTCACGCCGCGCCATGCTCCCCTCAAACCCGCATGGGCTCTTCAAGGACTATTCAAGCTTTACTATTCATATTCAGGCTTGGGCGCTATCTATTTAAAGCTTGAATAGTGCACATTTTCAGTACGAGAAGAAGCGCCTGTGGCGGTTCTCCATGTCTGGGAATACAGGTACAGGTGGAGGGAACGGGTGGGTAACGAAGCAGCAACATGCTGTCGTGGATATAGGGAGCCTCACCATGCCGCACGCTCTATCTTTAGAGCGTGTCCTCTCTCCGCGCCCTGCCTCCTTCCCCTCTGCTCCGCCACGCTTTCTATTAGCCCGGTCACTCACTCATTTTAACCACTATTTCCCACCTCCCGATTGTATTTCGCGCACCGTCTTCGAAGGCCTGCAATTCGGTATTTTTCGAAAATTTCCCCGGAGAACCCCCAATTTCCAATTTTTTGCTGATCCATCCTACCGGAACCTATAGGGAGCTTATTTAGCCCTTCATTTACCCTTTACCCATTGCAGCTGGTGCCCTCCGCATCCCCAATAAGTGAGTGACCGGGCTATCAGCCACTCCTTCGTGCAACACACCTTCTTACCGGCTGCTGCCGCCTGCACCGCTTCCTCTACCCCTGCCACCTTCGCATCGCACAGAGGGCACAGCCAAGGTGTCGTTCCGTCAATTGTGGGACATCAGTCGAATTGAGCGATCGAATGTCCACAGTTGTAAATCGTAGTATTTTATAATAATAGACTAGCGTAACAACTTTTTTTCTATGCTCCCTCCCTCCCCCCCGACCCACCGATCGTCCCCAGAGAGCATTGGAGGAATTATTGAGACTAAAAGAAAACAAGCACTCAGAGTGAGCTGTGGTGCTGTGCGAGCGGGCGCGCGATCGGAAAGTCGCGACTTTGCGGATGTTTTGTTTTAATGACGTCGATAGTAATTTTCCATTATGTTGCGATACCATGGTAGCTGTTGAACATCTCAACCATCTTCCTCCATTTCAAATATTATTTGTGCATCATCATACAACTCAGTATCTAGCCGTGGCTGTCCGAACTCTTGCTCCATCTCTAGTATTTCAGCCACTCTTTCCAATTTCCGTCTCTTGAACTCTTGGATGACCAAGGCATTTATCGGGTAAGGGTTGGACCCTCGAAAGGCGAAGTGATACATTTCTTTTTATCCATTGGAGAAAAAAAATGTAGGCCGTCCACGCCGTCGAGATTTGACATCGTACATCGTCGCCTGCCAGCAGAACGACATCGACAATGTGGGGCATCAGTGCGGTTTAAGTAGGGGTTGGCAGAAATATCCACGAAAATCTACCTAAATATCCATCAAAAATATCCGCCAAGTATCCAAGCGAACAGCCTAAATATCCACAAAAATATCCGATGTACGATATCCGCCACGCGCGGCTCTATGTATATAGTATCACATATTGCATCATGTTATGGGCTATTATGCTATCATATGATCATATGTGTCCATCTATCCATCGCTATTTGCCACCCACCCACATCCCTCATCTCCACACTCCACACATCCCACATCACTCACACTTCTTGCTTGTTGCGGTTGTGTCGCAACATCACGGACGCCTCCACTTGGTCTGCTAGAGACGCATCACGATTCGAACCAAACACACACGTGAGCAATGAAAACACACGCTCACAAGCAGCCGAATTGGGACTCAGACAAAAGGCTATCCTGGCCAAGAGGGCCCACGTGGGAAAGATTGTGCGGTGCGTTGCCCACCACTTGAGCACCGACTGCGAGAAAGCCTTAACATCGCCGCGGTCATACACGACGGCTGCTCGCGCTCCTCCTCCGCGTCTCGGTCTTCTCAGCTCTCGTCCGTCTTTTATCACAGTATTAAGGCCTTTTATCAAAGTATCACAGCAGCCACGAAGCCGCATACTCGGGGTCAGGCGTCGGGTTTGCCCCGGCAAAAAAAAGGCTTCGCGCGCATTCACGTAACCACTTTCGCGCGCTAAATAGTGGTTACAATGGTTTTATTTTTGCGTTCAGCCCATCCGGCCCCCTAAATATCCGCCAAATATCCATGGATATCCATTCGGCCAAAAGCGGCCTAAATATCCGGGAGATATATCCGGACATGTCTGCCAACCCCTAGGTTTAAGAGATATTCACATGGAGAACCTGTGATGACTTGCAGTTACATCGGTGCACGCCGTGCATGGGCACGGCGCGATGTGCATCGGCCCCCCCCCGCGGAGACGCCGTGCGTGCGCATGCCAACTTTCCCCCTCTGCGTACCCATGTACCCATGGGCCGTGGGTGTGGAGACTTCCGCGTGGATCTGGCCAAAGAACGCTACCCGTCGATGTGGGCACTCATCAAGCTATACATGGGCCGTTGGTGCAAGGCAACCCTCATGCTCGTCGGCGACTACTCCGACGAGTACGACAGGATCCCCAAAACCAAGTACATTGGAGACGAGGCCGCCGTCGCGTACCTCTGCATGGAATACATCATTGTCGAGTCGAGCGGAGCCGGAGGGCTCTGAGCCACTCCGTCGCGAGCAGCACCGGCGGCTAGCGCGGCGCTTTGGCCCTCCTCCCCACCGGGAGTCGGGTGAATGAAATTCTGGACTGGGTCGGGCAACCCCATTTGGGTGTCTGGACGGGGAACGAACGGCGAACGAAGGGCTGTGGGGCGGCGAGGCGCTCCTAGCGGCCCTAGTGTGTTGGGTTTTAAGAGATTGTTAGACCTACAAAGAACTCTTCCCTCAGGGAGGGAGCCTAGGCTGCTTGAGTGCAGCGACGCAGCGAACAACGACGGACAACGAAGCTGAGAACAACAGGTTACACCGACTCACGAACATACCGGAATCATTCACCTAAACCAAGCAAATTATCAAGCAACCGCGACCCCAAATCACCGATAACTCAAACACGTCGCGAGAGACGGAGAGAGAGAGCGAGAGAGAGAGAGACTCCGCAGCGACGGCCGGAGCGTGTCTCCGTTGTAACTTCCCACGTAGCGGAGAGTCCGAAGGGGAGCGTCATGTCGCGCGACCACGGCGATCACTTTGGATACAGATCGCGACGAGATATCTTCACGACAGAGGAAATCTTGCCGTTGAGCGTGAACCTTCTAGACGCTTCTAACGAACAACCCTGAGTAGCAACCAAGGGGAAGAAACACCAAAGGGGCCAAGGCTTGCATGTAACTTGCATCAAGGGGAAAGATTCCCTCACCTAGGAAGCGAACCTACACCGATCTCCAAGGGGAGATGGCAAATTAAACCTCAAATCTCGAGCGGATAGAGCAACCGACTCGCTCGCCAAAACCTTGACCGAGAAGAAAGAAGCAAGGACCTACAAGCCAAGGGTAGCGGACCTAGGGAATGTGAGAGGAAATTTCCGAACGCCAACGCCAAACGCCGAACGCGGGAAGGCAACGAAACCCTAACCAGGCCAAGCAGAACCTACGAAGAACAGGCCTCATGTCGGTACGGCTCTGTACTCGACAAATCAGTCCCGGTGAGCTCCAGAATACGCGAAACAAGAACCGAACAAAGATTCGAACCGGCGTCGGTTCGAAGCTGCCTAGGGACTCCATAACGCGTCACAATCAAGCGGATGAACATGTCCAAGGCCATCTCCGACGAGGGATCCCCATTCGACGGCTCAGCCTCAAACCATCGAGTGAGCGAGTCGATGAAGACGACCAGCTTGTCGTAACCCGAGACTCCAGGCACGAAGTTGTGAGTGGGAGCCAGCGAGAGCACGTCGCAGTAGACCACATCAAAGGGGTAGGTACCCACGGAGAGACCGGAGGGCGACGCTAGAGCCCTAGGTAGCGGCTTGGCGAGGGTGCACTCGTGGCATTCCCGGACGTAGGATGCAACGTCGGAAGACATGCCCGGCCAGTATACCCGAGTACGAAGAAGACCAGACATACGAGAAACTCCGAGGTGACCGGAGCGATCGTGGTAGGCGAAAAGGTAGCGAGACCGCAAGGAGGGCGGAACATAGAGCACTAGCGAGTCCGGGTCGGTGGAGTCAGGAACGGTGCGATAGTAGACGAGCCCATCGTGAACGACGAAACGGCGAAACATCTTGGATTGCTGAGCGGGAACAGGAGCGACAGAACTGGAACACGAATCATCTTCGGCAATGGGGCCTGAGGCGGCGGCCTGCGGAGGCGACCCTTGGCCTGATGGCTCGTGGTTGGCCGTCTCTCCTGAGCCTAGGAGTGGCTCTACGAACGGATCTTCCGCCAGGGCCGCTTTCATCTCTTCGGAAGTCGGCGTACCCGGGGCCAAATAACTAGACTGGATGGCGGGCCCGGAATCGGAGGCTCGACGGAGGCGGCTAACATTTGGAGCTCGCGGGTAGGGGCGCGGGCAGCTTCAGTAGACTTGGCGGCCGAGGAACAACCAACCACGGCGATCCGGTGGATGGCCTCGGCAGTAGAATTCAGGGGGAGGGGGTCGTCGCCCTGAAGTTTCGGTGGGCTAGACCTGAAGGGGGTTGGCCCACCAAGCAAATTATCAAGCAACCGCGACCCCAAATCACCGATAACTCAAACACGTCGCGAGAGACGGAGAGAGAGAGCGAGAGAGAGAGAGAGAGACTCCGCAGCGACGGCCGGAGCGTGTCTCCGTTGTAACTTCCCACGTAGCGGAGAGTCCGAAGGGGAGCGTCATGTCGCGCGACCACGGCGATCACTTTGGATACAGATCGCGACGAGATATCTTCACGACAGAGGAAATCTTGCCGTTGAGCGTGAACCTTCTAGACGCTTCTAACGAACAACCCTGAGTAGCAACCAAGGGGAAGAAACACCAAAGGGGCCAAGGCTTGCATGTAACTTGCATCAAGGGGAAAGATTCCCTCACCTAGGAAGCGAACCTACACCGATCTCCAAGGGGAGATGGCAAATTAAACCTCAAATCTCGAGCGGATAGAGCAACCGACTCGCTCGCCAAAACCTTGACCGAGAAGAAAGAAGCAAGGACCTACAAGCCAAGGGTAGCGGACCTAGGGAATGTGAGAGGAAATTTCCGAACGCCAACGCCAAACGCCGAACGCGGGAAGGCAACGAAACCCTAACCAGGCCAAGCAGAACCTACGAAGAACAGGCCTGGACGACAACGAAAGTGAGCAGGTCCCAAGAAAGAACCGGAACCCAACAAGAAACGACAAGCCTTGCAAGAAGCTAAACAAGCCTTCACAAGGTAACTCGAGAGCCTGAGACAAGCGCGCAGCGAGTGACAGGCGACCTGGCTCCTTTGGGTCAAGATTACCCGAAAGGAGGAAACCCGGAATCTAGACCTGACAGACAGGCTAGAAGGAACGAAACGAGAACTCGAATTCTAGATCGCTAGGGACGAACCCTACCAACCTAGATGTACCTGAGCTTCACCGTGTGGCCGCACGGCGAAGGACCTGGAAACAAGAGCCTGGAAATCGCATCATCTAGGATGAATGCGACAATCATGGCGGTCGCGTACGCTGAAACGGATCCAATGGTGGAAGTGCACCGAGCAGCAGGCAAACTCTTCATGCGGGACAGGAAGGCCGTCCTTGCACGCGTCACGGAGCTCGCCACCCAAGATCAGCCAAGCGACATCGTCGCCCAGCAGAACCACATCGAGGAAGAGGGATGTGAGAAAAAAAAGAAGAAGATGAAAACTCAGCCCGCGTAGCTTTACCCCGCGTGTGTAGAGAATGGGGGAGCGTGATTAGCTTTGTACTCATTAATAATAATACTATTAAAAGAAAACACGCATAACAAAAAATCACTTGGCCCTCTTTTGACGGATCGCGACTTCAGTGCCGCTGCTCGTCTCCGTCAACCACGACATCGACGCACAGCACGTAGCACTCTTCCTGGGAGGGGAGGTGGGAGGTGGGAGGTGGGTCTGAGAGCGTTGACTCCTCCCCGCCCCCCTCGTCCTCAGAGATGCTGCCGCGCTGGCCGAGGCCGCCTGGGTCATACCTCATACCTCATACCCAGTCCCATACAGGACCATCCTGAGCCCTAGCACCTGCCACATCCTCCCAGCGGCCACGCCCGCACGCGCCGATTTCGCGTAATACGTAATACCGGTGGTGGGCCCTCTCATGCACGGACCACCACCCAGATCCAATACCGGTGGTAAGAATGAATACCGGTGGTAAGAATGAATACCTATGGTAAGAATGAACGAAAACCAACCCAGATCCATCTCGTCCTGGCGCCTTCCTCTTTTTGACCGTCATCATCCTCTTTCCCCCGAGTGCGCTGTGGTAAGAGCCTCGTCCCGTTTCGTCTGCGAGCACAGGCCCCAAACTGGCTCGGGCGCCAGTAAATTTGAAGGGGGCGAGGTCGCGCGGGAGAGTACGAGCGTATACAATAAAGTGCATGTAAAAGTGCATGTAATAGAGAACGCGGGGAGGGGCGTGTGCACCCCGCGCTGGGGGAGATTTTAGAGAAGCGCGGGGGGGAGGAAGAGGATACAAGCAAGACAAGAAGAGGGGGGAGGGGGGGGGGGGGGGAGAGAGACAGAGAGTAGGCCAAGTAGGGGGAGGGAGAGAGTGGGGGGAGCGGGCGCCAGGCGGAGGCTGAGAGGGAGAAGGAAGAAAAGAAGGGACGACGATCTACAAGAAAGAAAAGCTGTCGCTCGGCAGAGGGAGTTCCGCCTTTGTTGCTCTCCCCTCCCCACCCCGCTGGGTGCTGCGACGAGCCTCGGCGTCGCCTCCCTCTCGGCCCGCCCCCTCCCCTCCCCCCCCCGCCCCCCCCGCCCCCTCCCGCTGCCCCTCTCGATGCCGCGCCTCGCAC
Organism: Isochrysis galbana; assembly: GCA_018136815.1. NCBI lineage: Eukaryota > Haptophyta > Isochrysidales > Isochrysidaceae > Isochrysis > Isochrysis galbana. The sequence goes on from CM030937.1 coordinate 2,833,842, forward strand.
TCGCGCTCTGCGGAGCCCTCGCGGTTGCCAGCGGCGCCTCCGTGGTGGAGTCGCGCCCGGCTCTCCGCCTGCGCGGTGGAGAGCTCCACGCGCCTCTCGTCGCCGCCAAGCGCCAGCCGGAGAGCCACAAAAAGCTTTCTGTGCGAGGCGGAGCTGCGGGCGGCATCGACGTCCAGCTCGTCCTCTACTTCCTCGGATGGTACGTTGGCAACTACTTCTATACGCTCAACAACAAGCTTGCCCTCACCGCGTCGGGCGGCGCCAAGAACGGTTTCCCCGTCACGATCGGCTTCTTCCAGATGGTCATTGGCTCGCTCTACGCTCTTTTCGCGTGGTCTGCTCCAGACATGCGCCCTTTGCCGAATGTCACCCCGTCGGACCTCGTCCAGATTCTCCCTGTCGCCGCGTGCGCCGCAGGAGCCCATCTCTCTTCTATTCTCTCGATGAACCTTGGCGCTGTCTCCTTCGCCCAGATCGTCAAGGCCTCTGAGCCGGCCTTTGCTGCTGCCATTGGAGTCACCCTCTACGGCAAGACCCTGTCCTTGAACAAGTGGCTCTGCCTTATTCCGGTCATCGGTGGCGTGTGCCTCGCTTCGCTCAAGGAACTTGACTTCTCTGTCTGGGCTCTTCTTGCCGCGTGCTTTGCGAACGTACTTGCCGCCTTCCGCTCCAACGAGAACAAGAAGCTGATGGACACCCCAGGCCTCAGTAACCGCATCGGGTCCACCGGCAACCAGTTCGCCATCTCGACCATCCTCGGCACTCTTTCCTTGCTGCCCTTCTGGCTCGTCTTCGAGGCCAAGCGTTTTGGCACCTTCGTCGAGCTCTTCAAGACGAACAAGGCGCTCTCCTCCAACTTGATCACCTCTGGTCTCTACTTCTACTTGTGAGTTGTCGCCCGCTGTGTGAATGATTCATATCCGTAACGCTACCTTTTTGCCTTGCACGCAATGTTTGGGTCACGATTCACACGCGCCCTGTGTGTTGCAACTTGACCTCTTGCCCTCCACAGGTACAATGAGCTCTCCACCCTCACCATCAAGAAGACGTCGGCCACCACCCAGTCTGTCGCAAACACTGCCAAGCGTGTGATCGTCATCGTTGGCGTTGCTCTTGCGCTCGGTGAATCACTCGAGCCCCTCAAGATGATTGGCTGCGCCATTGGCATTGGCGGTGTCCTCCTTTATTCGCTCGTCAAGTAAAGCGCGACACATTCATCTAATGTTCTCAGCGCGGGGCCTGGTTCACGGTGGGTGTCTGCTCGTCCTAGGGATGCTCCCGTTGCTTTCCAACCGATGTTTGCTCAGTTCAGTGTTAACCGTCGTTTCAATACTGAATCTCGCTGCTGCTCGTTCGCTGCAGTGTCAAACTGATTTATGCATGCGCGACGGCCAATTGCTCTGTCTGAGGAGTTCTCTTGTGATCGAGGAACGTGCGAGAGAGGCACAAACACGCACCTGGCATGATTTCAAGTAGTGTGTTTGTGTGAGGGTGAGTAGGAGTAATGATCAAACGAACCCTTAATTTTAGATGGGAGTTTGTCGCGATCAGGGGGAGAGCCGCCCTTAGGTTTCCCCAAGGGAGCCTCTCTCCCATAGTTTCCCCCGTTTGCGAGTTTTGGTTTCGCTCCGTCCGCGTGCCCCCTCCGGCCGATCGGGATCCCCCAACCCCCCCCCCCCTCTTCCCAAGTGTGTTAGGTCGGGGTTGATCATGCTCGACCCCCCTGCCTTGTTTCTTGTGTGTGCGCGCCCTTTGTTTCCTTGTTTGCGCTCCCCCCGTGTCCCGTGTGTTTCCCGCTCTTTCTCAGTCCTATGCCCAGTCGATTACCTCCTCGTATCTCGATGTGGGCGTGCCTCATGCCGACGAATTACGTCAAGCGCTCTCTACCGACGATTTCGCCAGCTCGATCCTTTCTGAAGTCGAGTCGATCCTTCCGAAAGCTTCCTCTTCGATTGACTCTAGCTCGTCGTCGAAGAAAATTTCCCGATTCCTCCTTCGCGATGGCCTACTCTACTACCGCTCCTCAGAAGCGGAAGAGGCTCCTCTTCGTTTATACATTCCGGAGTCCCTTCGTGACACGTACCTCCGCGCCTACCATGACCACCTTGGTCACCCAGGTGCGACAAGGATGTCTACCCTACTTCGTACTCGAGTGTACTGGCCTGGCATGTCCGCCTCTGTATCGGAATACGTTCGAGAGTGCCACGAATGCACTCTTGGCAAACCGTTACCGCGACCGCTCGCCCATCCATCCGGTCTTTCCATCGGTTCCTATCCATTCGACGTTGTCTATTGCGATATTCTTTCGATGGCGCCCACTCAAGATTTCGTAGTCGTAGCCGGCCGCTCCGGTTTTGATAAGCTAATTGTTTTCGTCGATTCTCTCTCTAGTGAGTGACCGGGCTATATGTCATATATCAAGTGGCGTACCCACTGCGGTCACTAGCATGAAACGCCCTCAAACCAGAATTTTTCTTGGAGTTCTCCCTACTGATTTTCACTTTTCGTGAAGAAACAGCGGAACCCGGGACTGTCAGAGCTCGCGAGGGGGTGGAGCAGGGTTCTTTTTTTTATGCCCGGTGGCTGGCAGACCCCCCTTTTTTGCCACAGTGCAGTAATCGTCGTTCACACAAGCGGCGCTCGAGACTCTTCGGCTTCAATCGCTCTCCCTCTCCCACCCTCCCATCCCATTGTTGGCTGTGCGTGTGCCGTAGGGAATTAAAATTATCCTACAAGGCATATCTTCCCCTCCGATGGTGTCTCTAGCTAGCATAGTGCGAAGGTCAAGTTTTGGCGATGCGTTTCAGTCATGGAACGGAGGTACTCGAGTACTACAAGTAGGTGGTACAAAAAATAGTCGAACGCGAACGCAACTCAAACTTTTTGACCGTTTGAACATAGTCAACTACCTACTACTCCCTTGACCCCCAAAGTGAACACTGTGAAAAACACTGATAATTTTCCTCTTTTCCTCGCGCCGCGTACACGCGGCGCTCAACACCTCGCGGCTGTGCCGTGAACACACCGAACTCAAGGCGCGCGACAATGAACACCCGTCAACTACATACTCACCCCCCCTAAAAAAGTGAACGCGCGTATTATTTTTACCACCTACTTGTACCTAGTTTTCACGAGAGCGTCGGAGCCAGGCCCCCAGCCCCAGTATATACTTTAATGTTTGACCGCACTATTGGACATTGTCTCAAGAGACATAATCTTTTAGAGCTAGGGATTTGTGGTGTGTGGTCTCCGAGAGCGCACCCCCAAGCGCGAGCTTCCCGATGGCGCACGTGGCACTGCTGCTTGCGCTCTCAGGGAGCTGCGCGGCGCGGCTGGCGGTGCGTGTCGTCGCGCCCAGGACCTCATGTACTCAGTGTCTCTCAAAGACCGTACCCGTGCCCTTTCGCCCGCTCGACCAGCAAGAGATTGTTAACAAATTGGACGCAGTGCCCGTGTTCAGCGTCGTCAATGAGGAACGCGAGATGTTCCCAGAGCGTGCAAAGGACAACGAGCTGTGCTGCTGCTTTTACTTGGATCTAAAGGTTGCTCAACTTAAACTATCTGAACTGCAAGCCGCCAACCCTCGTGTGCCACTCTCTCTGGCAGTGACTCCTCTTGGAACTGCGTATGCCCTCTCTGAGTGGCTCCCAGCTGTGGCACCTTCGCCACCCGCTGCACCGGCGCGCCGTGGACTCGTCGAGTCATTTCGTGATACGGACAATAACGAGGAGGATGGGGTCTTCCATGCCTCGAGTGAGGAAGAGAACAGGATCGACGTCGAGTTACGTATCCTAGGGCATGAACTGGAGATCAACGCCGTGAGTGAGATTCTTGAGCAATCGCCAACACCAGCACTTGTTCGCCGGAGAAATCGCGTCGCCGGCCCTGTTCCCTTGTTCGGCTCTGATGAATTGAGATTTATGACGCGTGCTGGTTTCGCATCTCAAAGCGGCAAAGGGTCGGACGATCGTAATGTGGAAACTCTAACACCTTTATTCTTTTGCCGAGCTGATTTTAGAGCTGCTTGGCTTGCCAGCGGAGGGACGGACGACACCCTACCTGCAGTTCAGGTCTCCGATGTTAGGACGCTCGTGTGGCAAATGGAGTGCGAGTCCGCCTTCGACTGGCGACAAGTAGTGCTTGTCGCGCCACAAGAGTCAATTGACTATGCAGTTGAAGTGGAAGAGAAACGTGAAGCTGCTGGCCTCCCACCGCCCCAAATGCCTCGACCAATGAGGCGCAGCGAGGTGCAAGCTGCCATTTTCCCAGCGGACTCAGGAGTGATCAGGGACCGTGCATGAATACTGGTACAGCGAGGCTATAGATGCCGGGCTGTTTTTGCGGAAGGTCCTAGAGACTGTCCATTTGATGTGTGGAACATTACGTAGATGTGCATCTCGTAGCCCAGTGCCACTCACTAGTTCGGGGCGGTCATACACTTAATTAAGAAACGCCTGAGGATTCTGGCTACTAATGCTAGCTACGGAGGGCCCATCACACTCACGGTGCTGACTCACCCCATCGTCTATACCCCAAACACTCACTCCCTTTACCTTTATACGCTTTACGCTTACGCTACCCCCTTCCTCCTTCCTATTCCTAGGGCGGTCAAACAGTGTTTTTATTAGGGATAAAAATGATCATCTCAGAATTGAGGAAATTTGAGGCTTTTCCGGTAGAAAGTTCCCAATGCACCCAACTAGCACATATCCGGGGCCCATGAGGCAAGAGGACCCAGACCCCCCTTGGCCCCCCACAACAAAACGTAATCAAAAATGACAGAAGACGCTAAAATGCCAAAATCGCAAAAGCTTGAATTAAAAACATCTGAAGATTCTGGGCTACACACCTACTAGTCTCAGGTCCTCCCGTCACATACTACCACCGCCCTTTACTTCCCTCCCTCCACCTCGTTCCCTGCCCCCCTTCATTCCTTTTTCTTTGGTTTCCGGGGTCCGGCCTTGCGGCCTTGGTGCGCTACCTAAGGCCTGGTTCTGGTTCAGAGCGTGGGTTCGGGCAGGTCTTTTGTTCCACAGGGTTGTTCTGCGTGCCCGTTTGGGCATGTGTTGGACGTGTAGGTTCCGTCATTTCCTCGGGTGTCTCTACTTGGTTGTTAGGGTGTTGTGTCCGTGGCTCATTCGCCTCCGTGCTACTTTGTTAATTGATTAGCAGTGTGCCACTCTCAGCTTAGTGGCCAAGTCCACCAGCTCTGCGCTGGGCTTTAGCCCATTATTGTTGTCCAGCGTACGCAAAAGCTTGAAAAGCTCAACTTCAAGTCGAGACCGGGCGCGCTGCGTGCCCGTTTTCGACGATCCATTCGGATAGGGGACCTCACTAGATACCAAACACGCAGTTCCCACCCGGATGGTCACGCCAATCGGGCAGGCCGCGCCCCGAACCCTCGTCGAAATCACCCATCTGCCGAGCCCATTGGCCATTGAGCCGTCGCTGAGGGAGGCCCGGAGAGCCCAACTTCGAACCGATGGCGGGTGCGCTGCGTGGCCGTGTCGCACGAGGGGACGAGGGGACGAGCCGTGAGGCGGGTGGAGGGTGGAGGGAGTGGGAAGGGTCGCGGTCGCGGGCGTGGCGGCGAGAAAGTTTGTGCAAAGACGCGCGTGTGGTGAGGATATTAAGCAGTTTTTTAGTCGGGCCCGGGTTCGCCTCGGAAGAGTCCCTAAAATCAGGGGTGGCGAGTGTCAGCGTGTCAGCCGAAAAAAAACAAGGGTTACGGGTTGAGCTTGAGCTTGCCAAGGAGGAGTCCCTCAAATGAGGGCGGCGAGTCGCCGGTCTACCCCCCCAAGTGTGGGTGCTTCTACAGTTTTATACCAAAATGGGGGGGGGGGGGGGTTCGGGGTAAAGAAAAACTTGATCTTAGGTTGCACCTTCTTTGCGGCCTGCTCAGGCTCAGCCTACTCAAAGGAATGAAGAATAAAGGGGTTGGCGTAAAGGGAGTGAGTGTTTGGGATATAGGCGATGGCGTGAGTCAACAATGTGAGTGCAATGGGCCCCCATAGCTAGCAGTAGTAGCCAGAATCTTCAGATCTTTTTTTTCATAGTTGGTTTTGGTATGAACTATTGACCCCTTTCCCCTTTGTGCCCCCTTCGTTTGGGGGGCGGTTAGCTGTTAGATTGGTGCCCTACCATAACGATATAACGATCGGCTTGCTACAACTGCCGACTCACTGCACATTCACGCTGTCCCTGTCTCGTAGTGATGACTATGCATGTAGACCCACACCCACCTTTAGGACGTTTTGCGCCGCTTAGACACAGTTATTTTGAGTTGGTCCTCGCAAAAGTCGCATTTGCAGCGAAATCCCCATCTACGTTCAATCACTTCTTGTCGCCTTTCAACATCGTCCGCAGCACGCATTTGATCCCCCATGTACGAGAACGTGATCTCTTCATCTGCAGCAATGTCCCTCTGCGCGATAAGAAGATAATCACCTGCTCCACAAGTACATTTGGTCTTGCTCTCTTCCCCCACATGATTGGTTGCAGCATGGATATTTGAGCCAATATGCTCACGCCAGGCGAGGTGAGTGTTAGGGTCACAATCGTGGTTACACAAACGGATGCGAGGATTAAAAATGAGACCTTGGTTCCCGTGCTCCATTACATGGCCTGCTACGTTGGACTGCAGTTGTGCCGCCAACAGGTTGTATTCTTCTGGAGCCATCTGGACCTTCTTGCACCAGACTGGCAGGTCGTCATCCGTGGTCTCCTGAACGTCCAAGTGGCGCTGCACATACGTCATTTGCCACTCTCCCTTAAGAGCACGTTTGCACCAGTCGTCTCCTTGAGCGGCGTTCTCCACGAGCGCTTGCATCAGACCATCCAGATTGTCCAACTGCGGCAGCTGTCGCGCTATGTCTCCCTCTCGCGAGGAGAGGCAGACCGGATGGTCGCGGCAGCAAATTGTGCCCGCCTGGATGAGCTTACGTGCGAAGAGGCCATTGCTGCCACACTTGCTCGGCCTGGCCTCCACCCATTCGTTGACAAACAGCCGGCGCCTCGGGACGGTCGCGGGTGGACTGTCCGACGCCATCCGCGATGCGACGACCCACACGGGGAGCTCTTTACTTTTCGTAGTCTTAGATTTAGATTACTCACGAGCAACTCTCTCGCCTACCGCCTAAGACCCGCTTGTCGCTGAGTCGCTGAGCGAGCGAGGGTGTACACAACCAAAACCAATCCGATTGCCAATCCAGAGTTGCGCAGCACAAGCTGCACAACCTTGCGAACTCCAACAGAGGGAAGCTCAGACTCGATAGGGGGCACAGGGAGGGGAGGAACCCCCCCCCACCCGAGATACAACCGACACGAAGCGCCGGTCACCGAGCCGGCCCCACACAAACGCGCAAATACCACACACACACCCCCGGCTCTGCTCTGAGCACACAACCAGGGCATGCTATCTACGCATGCCTGCACACAACTAAGTTTATACTTGGTTGACCCATGGGAGGGCACGAGCCCCCCCCTCTCTCCACTCCTGCGCATGAAGGCCATCGGCCATCGGTAAAATAATACCGGAGGGGGGCCTGATATATATATATATATCCGCACGGCCGTCAGAGGCCTGCAATCGGGTATTTTTCGAACATTTTGCCGGAAGACCCCCGGGTTTTTTTTTGCTGATCTCCCATACCAGAACCTATAGGGAGCTTATTTAGGCCTGCGTTTGCCCATTACAGATGGTGCCCTCCGCACCCCCCTAGTGAGTCACCGGGCTAGTAGCTAGTAGTTGAGCCCGTCTTCCGTCTTCCCACCCGGACCTCTTCAAACCGCGCCTCTCGCCGTAAACCCTTCCTCATCCTCATCTCACTCGCCAGTTGCCAGTTGGTTGTTGGTTGTGTGGCAACGTGGCAACATCCAACTCGTCATTGTCATTGCTGCTTGCTTCCGTGTCGCAGTGCCGCATCCAAAGTCCAGAGTTCCACTGCTCAACTGCTCAATGCCAATACGCGGATGCGATTTCAGGTGTTGAGTGAGTTTTGCTTTGGTTGGCACGTTGAGTCCACCGTTGCCAACGAGGCGTCTCGTGTCTCGAAGCTTCGTACTCGCTCGACAAGGACATTCTTCATCTCGTCTTCGTTCGTTCCTTTAATCGATACACAAGGAGATTGCAGATTGCCGATGGCGGCAAGGAAATTCACAATCTCCTGCTCGAGTCGAATCAAGTGCTCAAGGTGTCGAAGGGCGCGCCAGCGTGGCGCTCTTACGTCGAGTTCATCAACAACCTGGTCATCTCTCAAGACTCCATTACCCTCTCTCTCTCTCCCCATTGAGGCGTGTCCTCATGAATAGAGCCTGCGCCCTATTCCACATTCCGGCAATGGCAATGGGCAATGGTCTTATTTATGCTTACTTACGGTCAAAATTAAAATTACATAAGCAGCAAACACTGGAATGCTTATTGAGTGCTTGGGTCTCTCACACTTTACACCCGATCCCTACATCCTCTCTGTGTGGCCTGCGGTCTGTGGTCTGGTCTCAAAGGGGCAGGGCGGGCGGGCGGGCGGTCTCGGGCGGCGCGGTGGTGTGGGGGCGACCGGGCCATTTTTTTTTGCCCCTCCCCCCCCCCCCCCCCCCCAGGTCGATGCCGTTGCAAGCCCGCTGCGACTTGCCCCCTCTCCCCCCCGCCGGCTCCTCCCCGCCCCCCCCATCCTCCCCCGGGCCCCGCTGGCCCCCCGCTGGCGGCGTTGGCCCCTCGCCCATGGAGCCACCCACCCACCCATGCTCGCTCTGGGTGGAGGAGCGGGTGATGGCAGTGCTCAAGCAGAACAAGCCCGACAAATACCGCAAGATGGCCGCCGGAGAGGACACAGGCGCGCCGCTCCTCAAGTTCTTCAATGAGGAGGACTGTTCCGCAATTTACTTTCAGGACGGCGCAAAGGACATGAGCTGCTACAGCTTCCCACCGGCGAGCAACAAGAAGAAGCTCTTCTGCATGCTCAAGCCGCGGCCGGCCAAGTATACCAAGGCTGGGGAGATGGAGGGCATCATCATGTTCGACGTCTCGCCCAAGCTGCTCGAGTCGATGCACGCGACGATGGAGGGCGTCTTCCTACCTATCATGTCCAACCCGAAGAACCAGCAGGCGCGTGGTGCCCCCCGAACCCCCGCTATCGCACGGGCCAGGGCGCTGGCATCGACCGTGGGAGCTCGCTGCCGGCCGCAATTATAGCCGGTGGCGCCAGGATGGGCTGCGAATGTGGAGTTGGTGGAAGCTCACGTGTGACCCCTTGCTGCGTGTAGGGTTGGAGCGAGGTGATGGCTCGTGAGGTCCTGGAGAATTGCCACAAGACGATCTCGGCGTCATACGTGGCTCTTGGCCAGTCGATGGGACAGACGCTGCTGCCGCAGCCGCCCGCCAATATGCTGGTGCGCTGGACGCTGGAGTGCATCGCACATCCGGTGGCAGGCGCATCGAATCGGATTTTTAGCAAGCTTGTGCTACCGCAAGTGTGCTATTGATCCCTAGGGCACCCGCTGAACATCGCCGTGGATCTTTGAGTCAAATGAGTGAATCCCTGCACACACACCTCGCTGTAGGTTGCCGACCGTGCCTCCAAGGACAAAGATCGCGTGCACGTGCTTGAAACAGCGGTGGTCACGTGGACCAATCAGATCAAAGCAGTCCTGAAGACGGAGCCAGAGGGTGTTCTGAAGGCCGGCGACAACCCTGGGCCCATAAAGGGCGTCGAGTTTTGGGAGGAGAAGGCGAGTAATCTTGAACGCATCATACAGCAGCTCGAGGGCGCCAACATTCGCAAGGTGATGAAGGTACTGGAGATGACCAAGAGCCCTTATTTCACAGCATTCTCGTCGCTCGTCAACGAAGTTCGTGCGGCGCAGGCCGAGGCGACCGACAACGTCAAGTTCCTTAAGCCCCTGGTGCCTTACTTCAAGGATTTGCGCGACCTTGATGACTTTGACGAGCTGCAGAAGCTCTTTCAGCCGATCATGCACTTGCTGCTCATGGTCTGGAAGCACTCCAAGTTCTACAACACCCCGCCATGCATGGCGGTCCTCATTTGCGAGATCTGCAACGACGTCATTGAGCAGTCGCGGAACTACATCAACGCCGCGACGCTCTTCGACGACGAGCCGCCAGAGGCCATCGCACGCCTCGACAGGGCCATCCGCGTGTGCGCAGAGCTCAAGTCGATCTACTACGAGTACAACATGAAGGCGTCGACAGAATGCCCCGAGAATCCATGGAAGTTCCAAAACACTGCATTGTTCGCTCGGCTCGATTCCTTCCTTGAGCGATGCTACGACCTGCTTGATGTCATCAAGACGGTAACTCACTTCAACCGCCTCGAACGCGTCGATATTGGTGGCAACAAGGGCCACGAGCTTACCACTTACGTCGCCGATGTCTATCGCAGCTTCCTAGAGGAGCTCAACAAGTGGAAGACTTGCGGCTACGACGTCCTCGAGATCAGTGAGAACAAGTTTGTTGCCGACTATTCCGCTTTCTCGCAGACCATCAAGCGGCTGGAACAGATCCTTGGCGGGATCCTCAACATGGGCTTCGACGACTGCTCCACCATCACCGCAGCCTTCAAGTTGATCGATTCTTTTGCTGAACTGCTTGAACGCGACTTCATCCAGAGTGACTTGGAATCCAAGCACGTCACCCTCATTAAGCAATATGGGAATGAGCTGAAGGAGGTCCAGGAGCTCTTCAACAGCAATAAGTCGCGTTCCAATGTTGGCAAGCACTTTGAACGTGACGGCCCGCCCCTTTATACTAACATGCCGCCGGTCTCAGGCGCGCTCGCCTGGGTTCAAGGCCTAATCTTCCGGATGGAGGCGCCGATGAAGTCCCTCCGAGTTGTCATGGACATCATGCACGACTCAGATGAAGCGAAGGATGTCTCGCGGATGCACGAGTCCATCTCGATGATGCTCAAGGAATTTGAAGCTGAGATGTTCGGTAAGTGGGCGGCCACCGTCGACGACACGCTCAACGAGAAGCTCACGCTGCCGCTCCTCACCAAGGACGATGAGACCGGCGAGATTGCTGTCAACTTTGATCCGCAGCTTATCAAACTGCTCAACGAGGTGAAGTACTTTGTCATCCAGCAGAAGAACGTGCCCGACGTCGCCAACGCGCTCTACCAAAAGGCCGAGCTCTTCCGCGTGCAGACGGGCAACCTCGAACTCATGCGTGGCAACTACAACTGGATGCTGCAGAACATGCTGGAGGTAGAGAAGCCGTTGCTCAAGGCTCAGATGAAGAACATCGACAAGGTCCTAGAGCGTGGCCTCTCGCGGCTTCAATGGAAGTCGCCTGAGGCCGAGAAGACCGCCTTCGTCGATGAGGCGATGGCGCTGGTGGCTGACGCCCATGGCGTACTGGTAGCACTGAAGAACAACATGAAAGGCGTGGAGACGGTGCTCAAGAAATGGTCGGACAATCCTCTACTCGTGCGCCGTGCGGCCAAGACATACATGCCCGATGTATTCATGGAGGAGCACGCGCAGCAACTTGACGTGCGATACAAGGAGATTACCGATGGCGGCAAGGAAATTCACAATCTCCTGCTCGAGTCGAATCAAGTGCTTAAAGTGTCGAAGGGCGCGCCAGCGTGGCGCTCTTACGTCGAGTTCATCAACAATCTGTTCATAGACGGGGTCTCTGCCACCATCATCGCCTCCCTCAAGTTCGTGCTATCTCTCATTGACCCGGCGGCCATCGCTGCATCGGAGAATCCACCCCTACTCGAGGTCAAGCTCGAATTGCAGGACAACTCTCCGCTCGAGGTCAGTTTCTCGCCGCCGCTCGAGGCCGTCACCACAGGCAGGCGTCGCGATTCGGTCAAGACCGAGAGCAAGGGCGCCGAGACCAAATCCATCATGGGATACGTCATGCGCTGGATCTCCGACTTTTACAACATCGTCAAGTTGGTGAAGCGACTTGACCGATCGGAGGGTGACTTCATCAAAGAAATGGAGGATGACGAGACGGTGCGCTACTACGTCCACCGCATCATGTGTGAAGTCGAGAGTTCCGCTCAGGCGTGCAATGAGCTATGTGCGCCCTTCGTCGCCCACAAATCTCTTTGGCTCAAGGACATCAAGTCCTCTCTCCAGGCGTGGCTGGAGGAGTCGACGCTCCCACCTCCCCTGGAGGAAGGTGCAGAGCCTGCTGCAACGGAGAGAGAGGGGTCGCACAGACCGTCTGACTTCCCTAACTTGACTCTTTTCGACGAGCGTATCCTCCACTACAAGGCGATCGAGGAGAGCATTCGTGCGATGGCACCACAATCTTTCCAAGGATGGCTCAAGGTGGACGCGCGGCCAGTGAAGAACGCGCTGGCCAAATGGGCCAGCAAGTGGAGCCTTGCACACACCGACCACCTCAAGAACTTCATCAGCGACCGCCTCACGAGTCTCGAGGATTTCTGCCGGGCGATCGACGCAGGCCTCGCCGAGACGCCAGAGGACCACGACGCAAAGGCTCTGATCGACGCGATGACACACGTGCGCAACGTGCGGATGAAGCAGGCGTCGTTCGACACGATGTTCGACCCGCTCAAGGCCACCATTGCTCTTCTGAAGAAGCACAACATCATGATGAGCGACACCGTTCTCGAAAAGCTTGAACAGGCGCCATTCAAGTGGGAGAACACGAAGAAGACTACTCTCAACGCGCGGGAAGTCCTCGGTCCCTTGCAATCTCTCCAGCAAGAGAAGGTCAAGGAGGAGGTGGAGGAGTTCAAAGAGAAGGTGGTCGGCTTTGCCGCCAAGTTCAAGTCCGAGGCACCCTTCCAGTATTCACTCGGCGCCGACGCCGCGTACAAGCTTCTAGACGAATGGAATCTCGCTCTTGACGGTATCGAGGCGGAGGCGGCGCGCCTCACCTCCGAGATGGAGCTCTTCGAGGTTCAGGTAATCAACTTCCGCGACATTGCTGAGTGCCGAAAGAGCCTCAAGTTCCTGAAAATTGTCTGGGACCATGTGCAGCTCGTACAGGAGATATTCACCTCGTACAAGAATACGCTATGGTCTCGCGTGGACACGGACATGATGATCGACGAGACCAAGAAGCTCCAAAAGGAGATCAAGGGTTTGCCTCGCCAGGCAATCAAGTGGGACGTCTATCGAGGCCTCACCACTGCCATGTCGGAGATGGCTATTGATCTACCGCTCGTGCAGGACCTGCGCGATGATGCCATGCGCGAACGCCACTGGCAGAAGCTGATGGCCACGTGCGGTAAGTCCTTCATTCTGGACGACAAGCTGCAGCTCGAGTCTCTTCTCTTGCTCGAGCTTCATAACTTCCAGGATGGCGTGTCCGAAGTCGTGGAGCAGGCGCGCGCCGAGATCAAACTCGAGGCGCAGCTCAAGAAGATCGCGCACACGTGGTCGGGTCTCAACCTCGAATATGCGCCCTTCAAGAACACGGGAGTGCAAATCCTGCAGCAGCCCCCTGACGTTTACGAGGCGCTCGACGACAACGAGGTTGCTCTTCAGAACATGATGGGCAACCGGTTCATGGGCTTCTTCGAGGCCCAGATCACGGACTGGAAGGGGAAACTTGGCACCGTACGAGCTGTACTCGAGGTATGGCTCGAGGTTCAGCGCGCTTGGTGCTCGCTCGAGTCCATTTTCCTAGGCTCTGAAGATATCCGCGAGCAACTCCCCGAGGATGCGAAGCGCTTCGACCAAATCGACGCCGAGTTCCGCGAACAGATGAATGATGCCATCACGAACACCAACCCCATCGAGGTGTGCACTGCGCAGGGTCGCGAGGAGGCCTTCAACAAATGCCAGGGCAATTTGGAGCTCTGTCAAAAGTCTCTGTCCGACTACCTTGAGGTCAAAAAGAAGAAGTTTCCGCGCTTCTACTTCATCTCGGCCGTCGACCTTGTCGACATTCTCTCGAAGGGGCGCAACCCCCCTGCCGTGCAAGAGCACTTCTCCAAGTTCACCGATGCCACTGGTGGCATTACCTGGGAGAAAAACGAGGAGGGCAAAGAGACTGGCCTCGCCAAAGGTTGCATCTCCATCGACAAGGAGCTCTTTCCGTACCAAAATCCTTTCATGTGCGAGGGCCAAGTCGAGGACTGGCTAAACGGCCTCATGGATCATCAGCAAGATGCGCTCAAGTGGCGCCTGTTTGAAAGCGTCAACACCTACATTGAGCAGCCGCGCGAGAAATGGGTGACGATGTACATCGCACAGCTCTGTATCACCACCTCCCAAATCTGGTGGACGACGGAAGTGAACACGGCCTTCGAGCGCCTCGAGCAGGGTAACGAGCAAGCGATGAAGGAGTACTATCAGCAGTGCATGCAAGGGCTGTCCATGTGGGCCGACATGGTCCTCGGCGACCTCAGCAAGGAGATGCGCGTGAAGGTGAAGACGCTCATCACTATCGACGTACATGGTCGCGACATTGTCAAAAAGCTTATCGATGACAAGGTTGACAATAATATGGCTTTCGCATGGCAGTGCCAGCTCAAGTACTCGTGGGACGAGGAGCGCAAGGACTGCTATATCGCCATTTGCGACGCTGAGTTCCGCTATTCATACGAATACGTTGGCAATCCGGGCCGTCTGGTTATTACTGCCCTCACGGATCGCTGCTATATCACTTTGACCCAGGCTCTTCGTCTCATCATGGGCGGCGCGCCAGCCGGCCCTGCGGGCACCGGCAAGACTGAGACGACGAAGGATCTTGGCCGTGGCCTCGCTATTTGGGTGATTGTCATGAACTGCTCCGACCAGATGAACGCCAAGGTCATGGCCAATATTTTCTCTGGACTTGCCCAAACAGGTGCCTGGGGCTGCTTCGACGAGTTCAATCGCATCGCCGTGGAGGTGTTGTCAGTCGTCGCCGGTCAGTACTCCGCGGTCTTGCAGGGTATTCGCGCTGGCAAGACACAGTTCCTATTCGAGGAGGAGACCATTAACCTCCAGACTACTGTCGGCGCCTTCATAACTATGAACCCCGGCTATGCTGGGCGCACCGAGCTGCCTGAGAATCTTAAGGCCCTCTTCCGCCCGTGCGCAATGGTTGTTCCCGACTTCGAGAACATTGCTGAGATCAACCTGGCCGGCGAGGGATTCCAAGACTCAAAGAACCTAGCGCACAAATTTGTTGAGCTCTACTACATGTCTCGCGAGCTCCTCTCCAAGCAGCATCACTACGACTGGGGCCTTCGTGCGATGACTGGCGTCCTTCGCATTGCCGGCGGTATGAAGCGCGCCGAGCCTGACAAGTCCGAGGCGCAGATTCTCATGCGTGCACTCCGCGACACGAACTTGCCCAAGTTCGTCGCGGCGGACTATGGCATCTTTGGTGGTCTCATCAACGACCTGTTCCCGCGCGTCGAGTGCCCCGCTGTGGTCGACGCGCAGCTCTCAAACGCCGTCAAGACAGTCATTCAAAACGGCGGGCGCCTCGTGGCGGAGGAGATCTTTGTTCGCAAGATTTGCAACCTATCCGAGATGATGGGCGTTCGCCATTGTGTGTTCGTTTTGGGCTGTGCAGGGTCCGGGAAATCGGAGCTCTGGAAGACTCTTGCCGAGGCACAAACGGAGCTTAAGGTGGGCGGTGGCGCGACGAAGTACGCATGCATCAATCCGAAGTCGGTGACGACCAACGACCTTTATGGCTACGTGCATCCAGTGACGAAGGAGCCGTATGACGGTATCATCGCCAAGGCCATGCGCGAGCAGTCCAAATCGACGAATACCCATCCCAAGTGGATCATCTTGGATGGCGATATCGACGCCGAATGGATTGAGTCCATGAACACTGTTATGGATGACAATAAGGTTCTTACTCTTGTGTCGAACGAACGGATTCCGCTCACCGCAGCGATGCGGATGATCTTTGAGATCTCGCACCTGCGCAACGCATCGCCCGCGACTGTGTCTCGAGCTGGTGTGATCTTCTTGAACGAGGATGACATCGGTTGGAAGCCCTTTGTACAGATGTGGGTTGAGGGAATGGGCGACCAAAAGACGCAGGCCATTCTCGAGCAGCTCTTCGAGCAGTTCGTTGCGCCCACTCTCGAGACTGCTCGCAAGGAAAAGTGGAAGCACGTCACTCCACTCATGGACTTTGCGATGGTGCAGGTTGTGTGCAAGATTCTCGAGGGGCTGCTCACGCCAGCCAATTGCCCGCCTGGTTCCGAGAAGGAGGTCTACGAAGCCTACTTCCAGTTCGCTGCCATTTGGGCCCTTGGGGGTGCATACGGCTCTGATAAGGGTGCCGACTTCCGCAAGACATTTGACAGCTTTTGGCGCAGCGAATTCTCGAAGACGTCGCTCAAGTTCCCCGAGGGCGGCTCCGTCTTCGACTACTTTATCGACCCCAACACTGGAAAGGGTGAGCCTAAGAAGTGTTTGCATTGGAACGAGGTCATTCCCACCTACAAGCACGATCGCACCGCCCCTTACCAAACTCTTTTGGTGCCGACGATGGACACGACTCGCATCAAGTGGCTGTCTAATATGATGCTCAATTTGAAGAAGCCCGTCATGCTCGTCGGCAACTCCGGCTCCGCTAAGACGGTGCTGCTCGCGTCGATGCTCTCAGAGCTCGATGATGATCACTGGGCTTCTTACAACATCTCGTTCAATTCCTTCACGGAAGCGGGCGACCTCCAATTCATGCTTGAGCAGCCCTTGGAGAAAAAGACTGGCTCAATCTTTGGTCCGCCCGGCAACAAACGGCTTGTCTATTTCATCGACGACATCAACATGTCAACGCCCGACAAATATGGCACACAGCCACCCATCGCTCTCATGCGGCAGCAGGTGGACTACGGCGGCTTTTACGACTTGAAAAAGCTGTCGATGAAGAAGCTCGAGAACGTCCAGTACGCCGCCACCATGAACCCTACCTCGGGTTCGTTTTTCATTATCGATCGTCTGCAGCGCCACTATGCGACGCTTGCTACCCCCTTCCCCGAGACGGATATTTTGCGTCATATCTATCTCAACATCATGTCTGGTCACCTTGAGGTCGGCTTTGCGGCTGCGATGAAAGAGGCTCTGCCGAACATTGTCAACGCGGCCTGCGCCGTCCATGTCGCTGTCGCCGACACTTTCCTGCCCACAGCGATCAAGTTCCACTACCAATGGAACTTGCGTGCTATGGCTGGTGTCTTTCAGGGTTTAATCAACATGAACTCGGCAACCTACAAAGAGCCCATGCTAATGGCGCGCCTG
Source organism: Isochrysis galbana (assembly GCA_018136815.1). NCBI lineage: Eukaryota > Haptophyta > Isochrysidales > Isochrysidaceae > Isochrysis > Isochrysis galbana. Next base: position 2,851,044 of record CM030937.1, read on the forward strand.
TGGATTCACGAGACCGTGCGTGTCTATGGCGACCGCATGACCACGCCCTCCGATGTTGAGAAGTTCCAGGAAATCATCATTAGGAAGGCCAAGGAGCACCTGGGTGATCTTAACCAGGATGAGCTCCTTGCTGAGCCAAATTTGTTTGCATCTTTCGTCACGGAAAGCGATGCCAAGGTTTACCTCCCGCTGGACGACTGGGGCCACCTGAACAAGTTATTGGAGGCAAAGCTGATCGAGTACAACGACAATTTCGCCCAGATGAACCTCGTACTCTTCAATATGGCCATGGAGCATCTCTGCCGCATCTCGCGTGTGATCGATAACCCGCGCGGTAACGCGATGCTCGTTGGTGTCGGTGGCTCGGGCAAGCAGTCACTCACCCGTCTCGCAGCTTTCATTGGTGGATATGAGATGTTCCAAATGAAGCTGACAGCCACCTATGGTATGAACGACTTCAAAGAGGATCTCAAGAGCGTCTACACTAAGGTCGGCGCAAAGTCGATCCCGATGTGCTTCCTTTTCACTGACCAGCAAATCTTCAAGGAGAGGTGCTTGGTCTACTTCAACGACATCCTCGCTCAAGGATGCCCACCCGACCTCTTCACCGAGGAGGACAAGGACCCACTCATCAACGCCGTGCGCAACGAGGCGAAGGCCGCGGGTCTTTCGAACGACACTCGAGACGCTCTATGGGGCTTTTTTGTCGACAAGATCCGGGCCAACCTGCACCTCGTGATTTGCATGTCGCCGGTTGGAGACGACTTCCGCAACCGTTGCCGAAAGTTCCCTGCGCTCACAAATTGCACGACCATTGATTGGTTTTTCTCGTGGCCAGAGCAGGCGCTCATTTCTGTCGCGCAGCGCTTCCTCGAGGAGGTTGACATGGCTAGCGACGAGCTGCGTTCGAGCGTTGCGACTCACATGGCTTTCGTCCACGAGTCCGTGGGAAAAGCCGCTGAGCTCTACAAGGCGCAGGAGCGTCGCAATGTCTATACGACACCGAAGTCATTCCTCGAGCTCATCGATCTCTACAAGCTGCAACTCGGCAAGAATCGAGACAGCGTCGAGCTACTCAAGCTTCGATTGCAAGATGGTCTCGTCAAGCTGCGCGATGCGCAAGCTCAGGTTGCCGATATGCAAGTTCAGCTCGAGGAGGAGTCGAAGTTCGTTGCGGCCAAGAAAGTCGAGACTGACGCGCTACTTGAGCAGGTAGGAAAGGAGTCAGTGATCGCCGACGAGCAGTCTGCACTCGCTGCCATCGAGGAAGAGAAGGTGACTAAAGTGCAGGTCGAGGTGTCCGAGTTCCAGGCTCAATGCTTCAAGGACCTTGCTGCTGCCGAACCTGCCATCAAGAAGGCGGAGGCTGCGCTTGATGGTTTAGACAAGAAGGCGCTCACTGAGCTCAAGTCGCTTGCATCGCCTCCGCCGGCCGTCCTCAACGTGACTGCCGCCGTGCAGTACATGACCGCGCCGAAAGGTGCCAATCTCAAGAAGCTCGACGTCTCGTGGGCCGGCGCCAAGAAGATGATGGGTTCAGTCGATCAATTCCTCCAGATGCTACAGGAGTTCGACAAGGACGGTTTCCTGCTCGAAAACAAGGAGTACGTCCGTAAGTACACTGGTCCGCCTGACAACCCCAACCCTGAGTTCAACGCCGCATTCATGGCTTCCAAGTCCGGCGCCGCAGCAGGTCTTTGCGATTGGATTGTCAACATCTGCATCTATCACGACATCTACTTGGATGTCGAACCCAAGCGGCAGAAGTTGGCGGAGGCTGAGGGCACGCTTGCTGAAGCGAACAAGAAGCTGGCGGCGGTGCGCGCTCATGTTCAGGCCCTTGAGGACCGCAAGGCAGAGCTTCAGGCACAGCTTGAGGAATCAGTCGCCGCAAAGAACGAGCTCGAGGCGAAGGCCGACGCGACTGCTAGGCGTGCCAACTTGGCCCAGCGTCTCGTCAATGGTTTATACGACGAGGGTGTCCGCTGGGATGCCAACGTTGCCACCCTTGACGACAAGCTGCGGCTCCTTGTTGGTGACGTCCTCGTCTCCTCTTCTTTCATCGCATACATCGCACCCTTTAATTCTCAATTCCGCACCGACCTCGTCACTGAGAAATGGATCCCCGATGCTCTGGGCCGCAACATTCCCATCACGGAGGGCTTCGAGCCAATGCACTTGCTCTCCGACGCATCAGGCATCGCGGAGTGGCGCACACAAGGTCTTCCGGCCGATCCGCTCTCCTCTGAGAACGCCGCCATCATCACAAAGTGTTCTCGCTTCCCGCTCATTATCGATCCTCAGCTGCAGGCCATCAATTGGATCGTCGGGCGCGAGGAACCGAACGGCCTCGTTCGTCTATCTCTTGGCCAAAAGAACTACCTCGACAAGGTCATCCGTGCCCTTGAAGATGGCTTGCCGATGGTGATCGAGAACATGGGAGAGGGCATTGACGCGGTGCTCGACAACATGATCGCACGCGCCTTCTCAAAGAAGGGCTCCAAACTCCAGGTGAAGCTTGGCGACCGCGACACGGACATCATGGTCACCAAAACGGAGGATGGCCAAAACACGTCGGATCCTGCATTCCGCTTATACATGCAGACCAAGCTGCCCAATCCGCACTACATTCCCGAGATTCAAGCTCAGACCACCATCGTCAACTTTACTGTCACCGAGAAAGGCTTGGAGGACCAGTTGTTGGCGGTTGTCGTCGGCAAGGAGCGTCCCGACTTGCTCCAAGAACAGTCGGACCTCGTCCGGCAAAACAACGAGTTCGTCATCAAGCTGAAAGAGCTTGAGGACAACCTGCTCTATCTGCTTGCCACTGCGGAGGGCGACATCCTGTCGAACGAGGAGCTTATTGTCTCCCTCGAGACGACCAAGGCAACTGTCAAGGACATCAACGCAAAGGTCGAGGCTGCCAAAATCACCGAGGTCACCGTGGCAAAGGCATTTGAGTCGTATCGCCCCAACGGCAACCGCGGCTCGCTGATGTACTTCATCATGAACCAGCTTTGCGTGATTGACCACATGTATCAATTCTCCCTCGCCGCATTCAACTTCATCTTCAACAAGGCGCTTGACAAGGCCGATCCGGCCGAGACGATCGAGGAGCGCGTGGCGAGCTTGCAGAGCTCCATCACGTACACTCTCTTTGGATTCGTCACTCGTGGCCTCTTTGAGCGCCACCGTCTCATCTTCTCTACGCAGCTCGCGATAAAGGTTTTGCAGGGACGTCTAAATGATAAGGGAGAGCCAGAGCTTAAGTCGAATGAGCTAATGATGTTGGTCCGCAACCCACGCGACAACTCGAAGGAGAACCCGCTGCAGTCGTGGCTGCCGGACGCTGCCTGGGGCTCCGTTCAAGCACTTTCGACCATGGAAGAGTTTTCCTCGCTCCCGGCTGACGTCGAGGGCTCGTGGAAACGGTGGAAGGAGTGGTGCGAATTCGAACAGCCCGAGGCCAATCCTTTGCCGCAGGAGTGGAAGCGACTTAGCGGCTTCCATCAGCTCCTCATCATTCGCGCGATGCGTCCTGATCGCATGACGCTTGCGATCAGCAACTGGGTGTCGGACGTCCTAGGCAAGCAATATGCGACGGCAATCAATTTCGACCTGCTGTTGTCTTTCGAGGACTCAGGCCCTGCCGTGCCGATTTTCTTTCTTCTCTCGCCCGGCGTGGATCCCGCCGCCGACGTCCGTGCCCTCGGCAAGACGATGGGCAAGACGGAAGACGAGGGCAAGTTCCAAGGTGTCTCTCTTGGACAAGGCCAGGAGCCCGTTGCGGAGAAGGCCCTTGACCACGGCTATGTTGAAGGCGGCTGGGTCATGTTGGAGAATATCGAGCTTGTTGCCAGCTGGCTGCCGAAGTTGGAGAAGAAGCTCGAGGCGCTAGAGGAAGGCGCCCACCCCGAATTCCGCGTCTTCCTGTCTGCCATGCCCCAGAAGGTCGTCCCGGTACCCATCTTGCAAAAGTCGATCAAGCTCACAAATGAGCCGCCCTCTGGCCTCAAGGCGAACATCCTGCGCGCGTACAAAAATTTCGACGCCACCATTTGGGAGTCCTCATCCAAGCAGGGCGAGCTCAAGTCCATTATTTTCGCTTTGTGCTTCTTCCACTCGGTCGTGTGCGAACGACGGAAGTTCGGGCCGATGGGGTGGAATCGAGGCTACCCCTTCAACCAAGGCGATCTCATGGTCTGTATCGCCGTCGCCAACAACTATCTGGAATCGAATTCTAAGATTCCATGGGATGACTTGCGCTACTTATTTGGCGAGATCATGTATGGCGGCCACATCACCGATGCTTGGGATCGCCGGCTTTGCATCACTTTTCTAAAGACATACGTGCGCGAGGAGTTACTCGAAGGCATCCAGTTTTTTCCAGGTTTCACGACTCCGCCAAACCTCTCGTACAAGGAATATCTTGAGTACGTCACCGAGAATCTCGAGCGCGAGACACCGGCCGCCTACGGTCTGCACCCCAACTCGGAGATCAACTTCATGACTCGGCAGGCGGACGACTTGTTCAACGCCATCTCGGAGTTGCAACCTCGTGGTGGTGGTGGTGACGGGGGCATGACGATGGGGGAGCGTGTCAAGCAGCAACTCGACGACATCCTTGAGAAGCTCCCCGAGCTCTTTTTCATGGTAGAGATTGAGGAACGAGCTGAAGAGCGCACTCCCTACATCGCCTTCTTCCTCCAGGAGTGCGAGCGCATGAACGACCTTGTTTTCGAGATAGGGCGATCGCTTCGAGAGCTTGACGCCGGCCTCCGTGGCGACCTCTCGATCTCGGAGCCAATGGAAGACTTGATGAATGCCTTGTTTGCCAACCGCGTGCCAGCTCGATGGGAAGTTCTTGCTTGGCCATCGCTGGCTCCGCTTTCGTTGTGGTTCCTGGATTTCCTCGATCGCCACAAGCAACTCTCCGAGTGGACCGCAGACCTCAACACGCCAAAGGTCACATGGATTTCTGGGCTCTTCAATCCCCAGGCTTTCCTCACCGCCGTCATGCAGGTCACCGCTCGTAAGAACGAGTGGCCTCTCGATCGCGTTGTCACGACAGTCGATGTCACCAAGCGTGGGCCGGAAGAGATTGAGAGTGCAGTTCGCGAAGGCGCGTACGTCCATGGTCTGTATGTCGACGGCGCGAGATGGGACACATCGTCAGGTATGCTTGAGGATGCTCACATGAAGGAGTTGTACCCCAAACTTCCTGTCATGCTTGTGAAGGCCGTCCCTGTGGAGAAGGCCGACAGTCGTGACCAGTACTTGTGTCCGGTCTACAAGACACAATTCCGTGGTCCTACTTACGTCTTCACGGCCGGCCTCAAGACAAAGAAGGACCCGAATAAGTGGATCATGGCTGGTGTGGCTATGCTAATGAGTGTGGTTGAGTGAGAACGATCTGAAAGCTGCCTTTCATCTCACGCTCTTTGTCCCTTGTGTCCGTCGCCCGCCGTACATAGAGTTTATCGAAGTCGCAGTTACCATTATTGTGTCCTTGCTGAGACGTGGCATCAGCGTCCTATTTGGCGTGCGCCGTCGCTCACCGCCTTGTCCTCGCAAGGCAGGCAGCCGCCAGTCACAAAGGTAGCCCGGTCACTTATTTTCCACCCATCCTGGGTACGTGCATGGATTCCCTTGGGACCCCCCCTCACCTGCCCCCCCACCATAGCCCCTCCCCCCCAAACAAAAATGGGCTAACACCTACTAGGTACTAGGTCCAGGTACCTCTACCTCTCTACCGACATCGCCTCTGCGGGAAACACAGAGAAAACTCGACGCACCTAGCTAGATGCCCGTCCACGCTTCCGATATTTCAAACCATAGAAGCCGTAGCGGGGTACACCCCGGCGAAAGACAGATCGACGACTCAAAAAATCAAAGACAGACTATTCGCATACCCGAATTCCCCGACGCCGGATAGCCTTAAAGCCCTCTACCTAATAGCATGGAGATACATCATAAGAGACTTCTACAAAGTGGAATTCGAAAATCACACCTTCCACCACGTACCGGTTATTGAAAGAGTCCTAAGCAGGTTCACGGCCCTCGTCAGAGGTCGGGAACCTCCGGACAACTTCTTGACCGCACGCACGCGCAAGGCCTCCCTGGGAAGGAAGCCGAAAATCAAATCTCCACACGACCTCAGCGCCCCTGTCTTCTTAACTAACAACAAAGGCGCCCTAGTCATGAGCACGAATCTATCTCTGGTAGCGGAAGCCCTCAACATAGCAGAGCGACTAGCCTAACCAAGCGACCCCGCGCCGCGAGCCGCCCACCATCCTAAAGTAGGCCCTAGACACACTGACCACAGCTGCCGACACCCAGCACAAGGAGCAAACACACAATAGCCGGTAGCCCGATGGCATAGGAGGAAGGCGCGAAGCAGGCCATCGCGAATCGGCACACACCGTCTGCCACTGGAGACCCACGACACCCAGCCCCTAGGTAGAGCACGAGGGGACGAGCCGCAAGGCAGGTGTAGGGGGAGTGAAGGGAAACGGGCGAGGCTGCGAAGATACCGTGCAAAGTCGCGCGCGCGCCGAGAATATTAAGAAGTTTTTTTTTTCTACCGACATCGCCCTTAATTCCCGTCTCTCCACCTCTTCCCTCTTCCCTTCCCCCTTTCATTCCTTTTTCTTCGGTATCCGGGGTCCTGCCCAGGTGCGCCAGGTGCGCTACCTCGGGCCTGGTTCAGAGTGTGGGTTAAGGGCAGGCCTTTTGATGAGTGTCTAGTGTGTGCGTGCTTGCCGGAGTGTGCGTGGGTTTGCTTCTCGTGTGTGTGGGGCGGGTTCTGTCATCGTGTTGTGTTTGAGTCTCGGTCGTCTGCTGAGACCGCGCCAGAGGGGACTTTATTTACTAGGCTTTCGGGAACAGTCCACAGCACACACAAGAATAGATAGAAAAAAAATCTTCTTAAAAATCACCGCTACACGTGCGGGGTGAGGCAGTGTGCTTGTGGACCTCCCTTCTACCCACCTTTACCCCTAACAACCCCCCCCCCCTTCCCCAGTTCCCTCTCTAGCGGAGAGCTAGTTCCGGGGAGGCCGCGCGCACTGCCTCGGCCAGGAGTTGGAGCGGAGGGGGCGGGAGACTGTGGTTTTATCCCGCGTTCGGGCTTGGCTAGTTTATAGCTCACTTGTGTCTTATAAGATCCTTAGTGTTTTCCGTCAATTTCTTTCATTCGCGGTTCCCCCATCTTAAATGATGTTTCGTATATCCAGGCCTCTTGCCGCCTGCAAGAGGTCGTCCGATATTTCAAGGCTAAAGTCTTTGTCTTTGTCCACCTTGTAAAGAGGGCTTATCATTTTCCGAATATGTTTGTTGCTCGAGGCGTGTAGCCCTATGTTATCCCGTTGTTTCTTCAGCCTTTGGCCTTTGGAAGAAACCGACCTTCGTTCGCCGTTACTAATAAGTGGTATCTTGTAAGAATTGCTCTAAGTATCGATCTAACGGACCTGCCGTCCGCATTACCATACTGGATGTTGTAAAAGTCCGTGAGGATATACCTCCACGCCAGGATACCCAAGTATCCCGAGGAGGGGTGAGGCCTGTCTACTTGGTAGCAAAAGAGACGTTGGGCCAATTCAGAGCCCGGCCTAAGATTAATCCCTAGAAGTCCTTCTATGAATTCGAAGATGGGCTCCTCCTCGTCCCTCTGTCCCTCTCGTGTATCCCCGTCCGTCGTGTGCTGTCATGCAGGCTGAGAACTAGTACTCTTCATGTCATGCCGAGCCTCTGAACACTGAACACCCTCAGCCCACACTCGCAGTCCCTGCACCTGCACTTTCACACACACAACTTCACACCAGACACAGCATCAATCACCACTCCAGTCACAGCTAGGCCCAGTCACCAACACACCAGCCACAACCTTCGAACAACATCCCGGTGGTAGGTGGTAGGGACTTTCCCGGCTATAAACCGGGTCGAACATACGACGTACGAATAAACAGCGAGCTCTTCGACTCGCAAGAAATCAGAAGAGTGGTCTCGCACTTGTGTCGGATCCAGAGTATTTTCTCAATACTCTAGACGGATCCGATGGCTTGTGTGTCTTTTAACTTTAGGATGGGCATTGTTTCTTGAGGGGTGATCGCCAACTATCAGTAAACTGATAGGGTCATGGAGCGCGCGCCGCCGCCCTCCCTCGTTGCCGCTGCCCTCGCCGAGATGGACGAAGGATTGAGTGACACCCCGCTGTCGCCGAAGCGACCGCGTCAGGACGACCCTCCCAGCCAGGTGGGCACAGGAGCCAGCCTGCCACGCCCGCGGACCACCGCGAACGCCACGAACAAGGCTGCCATGCTGGCAGCAGCCAGCATACAGCACACCTCCAGCACAACACACAGCCACACCAGTCACACCACACCAGTGGGACGCTTCCAAAGGGAAGGCCTCCGGGCTGGGACCCTACACAACCGCGGTACCGCCCTCGCGCTCCGGCGCGAGGGGCCGGCCCGGTACCATCTACAGCAGAACCCCAATGGGGAAATGCCGCATCACAACAGGGGGTTGAACAAAGAGCAGACAGGACCCCCCAGCATGGGGCACAGGAGCAAAAGGGGAGGCAGACCAGGAGGGATGCCCGCCAACGCCCCCGAAGGCCAAACGGACAAGCGAGCCACGGGCGCGCGAACGTCGCATGTGACACAGGCCCAGGAGGCCAACCACAACAAACACCAACTTGAGAGAGAGCCTACACAAAGCACATTCCGCACGGAACCATCCAATAGCGCTATACCGGAACTATACGTTACGGGCGACTGGAACGCCCCGGGCGACGACGTGAGGGGCACAACCACCGACGATGCAGAGATACGCAAAGAGCTCCGTAGATACTACGTGTGGTTATACCAAGAGAGACAAAACGTGAGGGACCGCGACTTGGAGGCGGTGATGGAAGCACAACCCATGAACACATGGGATAGAGAAGCAATAGAGGGGAGAATTACCATGGAGGAACTACTGAACGCCATAGCACAGATGGGCAGAGGCAAAAGCGCGGGACCGGACGCGCTACCGGCGGAATTCTATAAAAGCTTCGTAGAGATAGTTAAGCACGACTTCCTAAGAGTTTTGAACCATGCGCTCGAACAGGGGCACCTGAACGTGTCTATGAGAGAAGGGGACATAATACTCTTGTATAAAAAGGGGGACACGCGGGACCCTAGAAACTATAGACCTATCACGTTGTTACAAAGCGACTACAAAATCTTAGCCAAAATACTCACGAACAGATTGAAAACGGTGATCGGAAACATTATCTCGAAGGACCAACTGGGTTTCGTCCCACATCGACTAATTAATAGGCGAAGCTACTCACTTGTTACAACTTATACACGCGTACCTAGAAGAAACGGGGGAGCCCGGACTCCTCCTAGCGCTGGACTGGGAAAAAGCCTTCGACAGAGTTAATTGGGAATTTTATCACATCGCACTCGAAAAGCTAAAATTCGGGGAGGACTTCCGTAGATACGCGAAAGCTCTAACCAACACCGAAGCGAAGCCCATTCGATACATCAAGGCCAACGGGGGCAGAAGCTTCCCATTCAACGTAGCGAGCGGGGTTCCTCAAGGATGCCCGCTATCGCCGCTGGCTTTTCTACTCACGGCGGAAGCACTCACCCGGGCGATCAACGAAGACGAAGAAATAGAAGGAATCATTGTTAATGGAGCCGAACTTAAAATAAGCCAGTTCGCCGACGACACGCAACTTATGGCGGCCGACTACGGCAGCCTGGCACGCTCACTCGAATGGGTAGAGAGATACGCGGCGGCCTCATGTGGCAAGCCTAACGACCAAAAATTCGAAGGCGAGACGAGATACACCTCGATTGGACATAAACCCACCGAGACACAATAGTGACAAGCAAGGGCGAGAAAGACGAGCAAGCCCGTGACCCGACAAGCACAAGATGACAATTGACCAACAACAGGCCTGCCCGGAACCCGCGCTTTGAACCAGGCTCGTGGTAGCGCACCCGAGCCGAACCCCGGATACCGAGGACAAAGGAATGAAGGGGGGAAGGGGAGGAGGTGGAGGAAAGGGAAGTTAAGGGCGGTGGCGGCAGGGATGGGGAATTACCCTAGTCTAGTAGGTGTGTAGCCCGGAATCTTCAGATGATTTTTTTTTTGAGGGGTGATCGCCGTTTACTTCGGGACTCTTCGTTGTGGCTTCGTTTCGGTTGGCTGCATTCTTCTCCGGACACGTTTCTTTGATTGTGGCGACTGTTTATGTGAGTTTTCGGAGTGTCCCTTTGTTGACTGGGCGGTTTTATGAGTGATGTGTGATCGTGGCTTGTGTCGCCATGTAGCGCGCGCGCTCCCTCTCTCTTTCTCAAGACTGTGCTCTATGCCCCTCGAGACTTGCCACACGAACAAGCATTCGCTTGTTTCGACAGTTTGAAGACAAGTCTCCCACTCACTTGCACGCCCTCGCCGCGCCTCGCCGCCCATTGCGCCGCGCACAAGCCCATTCATGTGCATTGCGCGCATGCCCAGCTGCACACCACTCGCTGTCCGACACCACCGGCCTGATGGGGTGAGCTTGGCTCGTCTCTTTGGCGCCGAGCGCGGTCAACCTGCCTTCCCTCGCCATTCCCCCACCCCTCGCCACGCCTCCGCCTCTCCAAGCCTCCGCTTTCCACCCTACTCACCATTCTTCCCATCTTCTTCATCTTCTCGCCCGCCCGTTGCCTTTCCCATATGTTGCTCCCTTCTCTCTTGGTGCTTGTTGGCTGAGCTCTTGCTAGCCTCAAGTTTTTAGGCTTTCTTTCTCTTGACTTCTTCCTCCTTGTCGTCCTCATTCTCATCAATCGGTTCGACGAAGATGGTTGTAGACAAGATGGCTCGATGTGCGTTGTTTGGTTCTGTGTTCCCGATCCCGACGTGCAGCCGCTTACGTGTCCGTCCGTTCGCGTTGAGTGGGCTGTTGGGTCTCCCATGCTTTCTGCCTTGTCCTGGAGCTTTCTCTCGAGCTTTCTCTCGATCTTGCTCTCGATCGCGCGTTCATTTTCAGCGGCCTTCAGCCTTGGTCCCTCGGTCAATCCTCCTCCCTCGATTGCGTCATGTCTTGAGCCGTGTTTCTGTTCTTGTTCGTTCTCGATTTGGCTACGGCCACCCTTCATTCTCAGTCCGGCTATGCGCCACCCAGTTCGGCTATTTGCCTCCAGGTTCCAGGTTCTTGATTCTCGATGATTCTTGTTTCATTCGGCAACTAAGTTTATACTTGGTTCGCCCATGGGGGGGCACGAGCCCCCCCCTCTCTCCACTCCTCCCCTGCCATGGGGGAGGAACCACCCATGCTCCTGGCATGCCTGATGGCTTGCCAGGAGCAGACTGCCCTGCTGACCCACTCTCTCACTGGCAGGCTTGCCTGCCTCGCGCGTCCTGACCTGCCGTGGCCAGCCCATCGCTCCAACCCCCCCTCCCCCCCTGTTCGACAGGCAGACAGGTGCAGATTGGGGACCCCTGAGGCACAGGAGTGCCAGCGAGGGAGAGGCAGGGGAGGCCACGGCCCAGCCCCAGCCTCCTCTGCCCCCTGAGCTGGCCTCCAGGGGCCTCCAGGGGTCGCCAGGGGCAGCTGCAGGCCTGTCGCAGGCGCGCCATCGCGCGTGCCTGCAGGAGAGGGGAGAGAGAGAGCGCGGAGAAGGGGGTGGGCGGAGCGAGAGCTCCGCTCACCGGAAAATATGTAAGTCCCGCACCTGTTTACAGGATAAGTCGGGACTGAGGACGCCGCCAGCCCGGTAGGCGTAGGAGGAAGGAGGGAACGGATCACCGGGGGGGGGCGCGGGCCACCGGACCATATCTAAGCCCTTTTCCCCTATCCCCCTAGTAGTGCACGGGGGGAGTCGCCTGATGGCGGGGGGGAAAGGGCCGGGGGAGTGGGGGTGTAGAAAGTTTCCTACGTGAGTAGAAAGTAGAGGATGCACGGTCGCGTGTGCGGTGAGACTATTAAGAAATTAATTCTTGTTTCATTCGGCTCTAAATATGATGTATTCAAGGTACTAGGTTGATCGGGGGTCGACGTTTGTTGGTTTCTGTCGATGTTCTCGAGTTCCGTTTCAAGTTCAAGTTCAAAGATTTGAGAGAAGACTCGGTTCTTGGTTGATTCTTTGGATTCCTTGACTCCCTTGTCACGTTGTTTGTTCGGATTGTGAGCTACCGTGCGTTCGGAGTGTGTTCGTGTGCCCGTAACGTTCTCATTAGGGATGTGCGCCCCGAGTGAGACTTGTCTTCAAACCAACCATGTGTTCTTCATGTTGGTTTAACCCACTGAGTGCGCACACTCTTTGGGGTGAAAGGCAAGAGGGTCTCGTTCACTTGTGTTTGTTTGTGCATGTCAGACTTGTGTGTGCCTCATGGGGACGCCTATGAGTGTGCTGTGCAAGTTTGACTCGCGCGGACGCTCGACATTTAGTCGGGGGGTGTCGGATCCAGAGTATTTTCTCAATACTCTAGACGGATCCGATGGCTTGTGTGTCTTTTAACTTTAGGATGGGCATTGTTTCTTGAGGGGTGATCGCCGTTTACTTCGGGACTCTTCGTTGTGGCTTCGTTTCGGTTGGCTGCATTCTTCTCCGGACACGTTTCTTTGATTGTGGCGACTGTTTATGTGAGTTTTCGGAGTGTCCCTTTGCCCTTTGTTGACTGGGCGGTTTTATGAGTGATGTGTGATCGTGGCTTGTGTCGCCATGTAGCGCGCGCGCTCCCTCTCTCTTTCTCAAGACTGTGCTCTATGCCCCTCGAGACTTGCCACACGAACAAGCATTCGCTTGTTTCGACAACTTGTGGAGAAGCAAGCCACATACGGCCGGAAACCCCGGACGCAGCTGGCGCTGGGGTGCGCGCGGGGGCGGGGGCGGTGCGTGCACTAGGGGGGAGGACAAATATCGAGGGGAGGGGGCAGTGCCCCCTCCTCCCGGTAGCACTCGGACACCTGGCTCGTCAGGCATCAGGCATGGCGAGATTCCGGGACGGAAAAGTTGTGTCCAATTAGCTAGTGGCTAGTGCTAGTGGGTAGTGGGGTTGGCTAGGGCTAGGACCGCTAGGATATAACATGAATTATTATTTTTGGTTGGGGGGCAGGTGAGGGGGGTCCCTAGGGAATCCTTGGACACCCAGGAGGGGTGGGAAATAATGATTAAAAAGCGTGAGAGATCGGGCTAACTTCAAGGGAGTGCAAGTGCTCCGCAGTTGTACTCTTATGCTTTCCACACGCCCGCTACCGACCACCGCTACCGACTTAAAAGAAATACTAGTATCATTAAGTTTTGGAACGAAAGTAGTCGTATTATTTGGTTTCAGGCACCATAGTGCTCAGCTCAACACCGGACAGACTACACGCACCGCAAATATGAAAACAGCTACGAACGAGGAAGGTGAAGCGACGAACGAGGAAGGTGTGCTCATCTCCTGTCGGGGAGAAAAACCAGCGCACGACCTAGGCGGGGTTGCTGCTGTAGGCGGATCCACGGCAGATGAGCAAGCACATTTTTGCCCGTCGCAAAGCCTGCTGCATGGTGGGGTCACTGCTGTCATGGCCCCATAGCCAGCCGAGATTGTATCATGGAGAGTGCCATCTGCGTTTGCTCCGACGTCCCGGTGATGATCACCTTCCGTTGGTCAGTGCCAGGTACGCAGTCGGATTCGATCTTGATGATGGCACGGCTGACCTCTCGTAACTCCTTGATCCCTATGCCTCTACGGCCAATGAGCCGGCCAATCAGCTGCACTGGGACAAGCTGTTCGACGCCATTCGCGGTTTGGGTGACCGCGTTTGGTCCGGAGGTCACAGCCGAGGAGCCGCCATATCCGCCTGACATCGGCGAGGTGTCCACTCCGAAGCCACCATACCCCGAACCATATCCCTGGCTCTGCCCGTAAGGCTGTGTTTGGGCAAAGCCCTGTCCAAAGCCCTGCTGCCCATATGGCTGCTGCGGGGAAAACGTCTGTGACGAATATCCGTTGGGCGATGGGAATCCGCCCGAAGACGTTGCCGGCTGCCCGCCCGGCTGCTGTCCGAAGCCGGATTGAGACTGGGACCCAGGATTGCCGTACTGCGATCCGTACGAGCTGCCATAAGCTGATGGCGGGCCCGACCCAAAGCCGGCACCAGGGTAGCCTGGGGGCGGCGGGGCCGAGGAGCCACCATGGCTTGGCGGCATTCCCCCCCATTGCCCCATCGCCCCACCCCCATAGCGTGAGGAGAGAGGAGTGGTGCTGATCGGACCGGTCCGCTGCCGCTGGTGCGGTGGCGGCGCGTCATCCGGCATCTGGGACAGCTTCCCAGCGATGAGGGAGAGGGCTATGAGCAGCGGAGTCCTTGTTGCTGTCACAATAACAATCCGCTCGTTGCTCATGGGGCCACCTGGTGCTTCAACCTTGATCATGGCCCCAGACTCCTCTCTCATCGAATTGATTGTCGAGCCTCCCTTCCCGATAATGCCGCCGACCTGATTGTTCGTCAAGAGTAGCTTGAAAACATGGGACAGCGGCTCGACCACCCCGCCGCCCAAGCCCGAGTCCATTTGGACGAGATCGTTATGCGCCTCCTCGAGAACATCAACGATGAGCTCAATCGCGTGGTTGACCGATGGTGGTACGCCAGTGATGCACACGAGGCGCTCGATCTCCCCCGGGCCCTGTTCGGTAATCGTCACCTTACACTGCGAACTCTCGCGCACCTGCTTGATGTTCGCACCGCCCTTCCCAATGATGGTGCCCGCAGCCATGTTGGACATGCAGAGGCGTAGTGTCATGTCCCCGGCACTGGGACCATGGTTCGCTGAGCAGGTTGGGGGAGTGGGGCGGCAATTCGTCAGAGAATGACTTCGTTTACGCTCTTTCCCCTCCCCCAACACCGTAATCAACAACAAGGAAGCAGCAATGGGAGAAGGGGGCAAGTCGATTGTCATGCCATACATGCACAGATATGCAAATGGGCTCACGCGCGCAAGCTGCCCTCGATAAATATGCGTCGAAGCGGTCCACCCTCGCCTGTCTCGCTCAGTGCTGGCGCAATAAGGCGAGGGGGGGAGAGGGGGGGGGGGGGGCGGTATGCTGTGTACCGAGCAACGCAGATGAGTGGAATGTGGAGGGTCGTGTGAGACACACTGAACGCATGCACGAGAATGTACCACCTGGCATGCATTGTGCATTTCAGTGGTCTGAATGAGCAAAGGCAAAAACAGCCCGGGTGCGAGCAAGCACAAGGGAGGGACAGAAGGATGGTGTGTGTACAACAGAGTCCTTACAATGGGCCCCTGGTGCTACGGTGGATCCGCTCACTGCACAAGCGTGCCTCACGAGCGAGGGTGCACGCAGGGCGAGGCCATAGCAAGGGCACATGGACGCGCAGACGCGCACACGTGCACTCAGTGAGAGAGGGAGAGAGAGAGAGAGAGAGAGAGTGCGTGAGTGAGAGAGAGAGAGAGAGAGAGAATCATTTCAAAGAGGGAGGGAGGGAGGGAGGGAGGGGGGGGGGGGGAGAGAGAGAGAGAGAGAGAGAGAGAGAGAGAGAGAGAGAGAGAGAGAGAGAGAGACGCAGAGAGAGAGTGTGTGTGTGGCTGAGTAGAGCTGGGAGAGCTTAGCGCGAGGTGTGTGAGAGAGAAGAGTGGTGTCACGCTGCTGCACCTGCGAGCCCGAGCCCTGGCTGCCCGCCGAAGTGGCCGAGAGCGTCGTCCTCTTCCTCTCCCTCGAGGGAGCGCTTCATCGGGTTGCTGGGGGGGGGGGGGGGGAGCAGGGCGGGAAAGGGGGAAGGGGTGGGTGGGGGAGAGAGAGTTGTGGGCCATGGATATGTAAAGAATGGGTAGGGGCGGGGATAGGAGGGGCGCCGCGCGGGGGTCGCAGCCGCGGCGTCAGTGCGACGAGGGAGGGGGGGGGGGCTTCCGCGCGACCAACAGGGCACGAGGGGACCCCGAGGAGAGAGAGTAAACCTGCACTGTTCACGTCATAAATGCCGCGGGCTGCGGGCGCGCGGGTTGCGCGGCGCCGCGGCTGAGCAGGCGGCTGCGCAGCGCGGAGGAGTCTCTTGGTGGGGGGGGAGGGGGGGAGAGAGAGAGAGCCGTGCCGCAGCTCCTCCCCCCACTTGATTACATAAACGAGGGCGTATATATATGTTCGGTGGGTGGAGCAAGGGGGTGTGGTATGCCGTGTGTGGCTGCAGGCAAGGAGCCCTCCCTACTCATTTGACCGTGACTAAAGACGGAACATAGTCAGTAGGCTCTATCGCTCAACTTTAACTCTTAACTGCCGAAGCGCTAAAATTGGTGCTTCCACACTTTATTCTTTCATCAATTGCTCGCTACAGGCTGACCATCAGAAATTTATTAAATTTTTAACAAATTTTTATGGGTCGCGGCGCGGCAAAGGAACGGGACTAGCGCTCACTCAAGACAGGACCCCCTGCCGCGGCAAGCGCAAGCACCCTTCCCCCCTTATGCCACCCAGCTCTTCACTAGCTTTCTACCTGCGCTAGCCAGAGCGCCCCTCCCTCCACACTCAGACAGCCCCCTACGCCAGGATCCTGTTCTGGTCTCGCAGGCAAGGGGGCCTAATGGGAGGGAGAGGAGCAACTCCTCAGAGAGGAGCTGTGGGGAAGGAGATGTCTGAGTGGGGGCGCTATACCCTTGCGCTAGGCATGGGCAGCGACGCCGCCTCAAGACATGTCCTCCCTCTTGTCTTGAGTCGAAATTTTTGGTGCTTGAAGCAGAGGGCAAGGGGGTTTGTGCTTCTTGGGTTAGTTGTAGTTGGAAGAGGGAGTGGGAGAGGGAGTGAAGTGTTGGAAGAGGGCCCAAGGCAGGGCACTGAGTTGTAGGTAATTGTGGCCCACAAGAGTGGGGTGAAAACGTGAAGTGTATCAACAAAGGTCTTGAGTTGAAAGTTTTGGTGCTTGAAACAGAGGGCGAGGGGGTTCGTGCTGTTTGGGTTGGTTCTAGAGGGAAGGGAGAGTAGGAGAGGGAGTCAAGTGTTGAAGGAGGGCCCAAGGCAGGGCACTGAGTTGTAGGTTCTTGTGGCCCACAGGTATGGGGTGAAAACGAGAAGTGAGTCAACATGTTGAAAAACAGAGGCACAAGTTGCTCTCCGTAGGAGATTGATGGTTGTGAAGTGCCCTCCCATGTTGGGTGCACTGATGGTAGAGGTTTCCACCATGGGGAGGGCAGCTGAGCTGCCCTCCCACATGAGGTGCTCTTGGGGTGGGATGGTTTCCCACTGTTGGAGGGAGTCTCAAAGACCCCCTGCATGCTACGCAGAGCCATGGGGGCAACCTGTTCGGTGCCAGTGCTCGCCACCCCGCGCGCTTGCGCGGGCGTGGTTTGGATGGGCTGGATGGGCTCTGAGAGGGCTTTCTGACGAGCCGCCTCGGGCGGCATGGGGCGTCCCAGGTGGGGCGCGGTGGCGAGGGTCGCCTGGGGCTCGGGAGCGGTCGCGGCACGCTCCATAGTTCAAACTATAACAATAGTTTTTGACCATCAGAAATTTATTGTTGTGTAAGTATAACCTTAGTGCTGCGGGACCGTAGCCGACATCTTCATCTGCGTCTTCACCTGCGTCGGCGTGCGGCATCGGCCAGCGGCTCAGTGCAGCCGCCGATATTCCCAGTTGTAATTATATTTTATTGGGTCGTTGATTGTTGCTTGCGGGAAGATGTCTGACAGATCATAGTAAAAGTCGGGTCTGAGAGTGTCTGCCATCGGGCGCTACGAGCAATGAGGTAGACCGAAGGTCGGAGGATTGCGACGCGTGGCGTCGGAGAGTAGAGACGAGGCTAGCTAGCGAGCTAGTGGGAGAGAGGGAGCGTGAGAATGAGAGCTTCTTAGGTCCGAGGTAGACACGGGAGACTACAACGAGTGGACTCAAAAAGTCTGAGGACACAGAGCCACACGAACTAAACCAAACGGGGCGAAAACTAACCACACCTGGACGGACGGCCAGGCGTCGGCACCAGGGCAACTCAGCAACGCGTAGACATGCGACAGAGGGGTCGGCACAACGAGGGCAGACCTCGCTGGGGAGCTACGACCGATAGACGAGAGAAGACAGAAGACGGTCATGGAACATTTGATGACATCGAGAGAAAGTAAGAGAAGAGGCGGAACACCAATCGACGAGACCTTAAGGCTTAAAATAACCCATAGGTTATAAGTAAAAGTCTGTCATCGTATGGAATACGACACACCTGCGCAGGGCCGCGCGTGTCCCGATAGGCATTTTGTCATTTGACCGCGCATTCCCTCGCGCGCGCTGCCGCGCTGCCCGCTAAAGCTAAAGCAAGCAGAATCAGCAACTAGCAACCGCAACAGTGACGAGTGGAAGTGCGTCAACACCGTGTCAACACTTGTTGTGCCCTGCGTCAACACTTGTAAGAGGCCAGATGGCAGATGGGTTAACACCTTGCCCAAGCTACTGTAATGGGCCCTCGAGGGCGTGTCAACGTGAACCCATACGCCCTGCGCACCTGTTTACAGAAGAAGTCGGGACTGAGGACGCCGCCAGCCCGGTAGGCATAGGAGGAAAGGGGGAACGGATCACCGGGGGTGGCGCGGGCCACCGACCATATCTAAGCCCTTTCCCCCTAGCTCCCCCTAGTAGTGCACGGGGGGAGTCGCGCCTGATGGCGGGGGGGAAAGGGCCGGGAGAGTGGGGGTGTAGAAAGTTTTGCTGCGTGAGTAGAAAGTAGAGGGTCCACGGCCGCGTGTGCGGTGAGACTATTAAGAAATTCATTTATTTATTGACACGTGCGGTAATGATTCTCTTTTCTCTTTCGCATTCAAAGGCTCCGTTTGGACGTCTGGGGTTGGGGCGCCTTGGCGTTTGTGGGGCGTGTGGACAGGCCCTATGGGAGCGGCGATTGCGACCGCACAAGATCAAGGGACTAAGTGGCATTGCTGTTATGCACTATTTATTTATGTTTTGCCCTGAATCTTCAGATGTTTTATGCACTATTTATTTAGCTATCGCTACTAGCTACTAGTACTAGGCAGTATTGCTACTTTTTATGTTCATGTTCATGCGTCACTACCTCGGTCTTTCTTTCGTGAATCACAAATCACGCGCTCGCACACAACATCCTCATTAGTAGTACAATTCCAATCATCACATTGCCAACTCATGGCTAGAAGCACAAAAAAAGTCGAGCGCATTCTTAGCGCGTGCGAAGTTAGCACCAAGCCCACTCACTTGAGCGGGCTAATGTGCATAGCCATAACCGGTCCACACCTGCCTCGATGCAGCAAGCGCGTGATCGGAAATCATGGAGCGGCGGACTGATTCCGGCGGCGGCATACCCAGCCCTGCATTGAATGCGGCTTGGCCTGAGCCAGGCGTGGCAAAGGCATTGCCGGGCATGGAAACACTCATTGGCGAGTGGTGTCCTCCCGGATATGCAGGAACGTGGTACAAGGGCGGCGAAATGGCCGAGAAGGAGCGGCGCAGCTGCTCGGTACTCGCAGCACCGCCTGGACCAGGGCTGTTTAATATCTTGGTCATGTGGCGTGCGTGGCCAACGGCTGCACGTGGGTCTAGCCCGTGTGGCGACGCCCCGGCCGCATGCTGCCGCAATAGGTGGGCGGCAGCTGCCGCTGACATGAAGCGCGCAGTCGAGTGAGGGTCTAGCGGAGGGGCACCTCCTCCGTCTCGAATGACGCGTGGGCCGTTGGCGTAGCTCGCGGGAACCGAGGCCGTCGGTTGCGTCTGCGGCCGTCGTAAATGCGGCGGATACTGCATGTGGGGCGGGTAGTCCTGCTGTTGCGGCGGATTCTGTTGTGGATACATATTCTGTCCGTAGTGCTGCTGCTCTGGAGGAGGCCCGTGCGGAATATGCGTCCTTTCGTAAGATGCGTACGGTGAGTACGGGTCCTGCCCAAACACAGGACGCGTGTAAGGATGCCCATAGTCCTGGGATCCAGGGCTACCGCCAAAGTCCGGAAGAGGTGTTCCCTTTCTAGCTTCTGGCGTCAGAGGTGGCATCGGGCGCGCGAGCCCCGGACCCGACGGCCTCCCCTGCGGGTAGTCGTGGCGGCCATGCGGCTCCCTTGGATCATCGTACGGCTTATTCGAGGTGCCGTAGTCGTGCTCATTGGCGGCCGACGACGGGTGATGGCGAACCCGCGCCTTGACCTGTAGGTATTCGTTTGCTTGTGACGAGAACTCGGCGAGCTCCGCCTTGGGCTCCGGCTGCACGAGGATAGACTTCGGGGCCTCAGCGGACTTTTTCGCAACCTTGATTTCTCCTCGTGACACGCCAGATCGCACGACGTCCTGTTTGGAGTTGTCCACCTCGACGCCTGAGCGCAAAATGTCCCCACCCTTGGATGACTCGAGCGCGTCAGGCTGATCCGATCCAACCCCGATCTTGGCCTGCTTCTTGAGCATGTTCAGCTTGCGTGAGAACTCAAAGATTTCCTCCGCAAGCTGCTCACGCTCCTTCCGGATCTCAATCTTGTGAGCCGACCAGGCGCGCTTGGCAAGGCGCACTTCCGTCGTCGCGTGGAGCAGCAGCTTGCGCTGTGAGGTGGTGAGCGCTCCCGTCGTGAGCAACTCCTCCATAGTCGCACCGCTCGCGGAGTCCCAAGCTGCGAGTGCGGCACGCAACTCGTGGACGATGTCCTCGCCGCCGAGCAAAAGACCTTCGTCTCCGTTTGGTCGGCGGATCAGGGATTTTGGAACCTCGGCGCGCGGCTCCTTCTCCTGCACTGCGCGGGCAAGAGCAATCACCTTCACAGACTGCGTCTTTAAGTCCTCAAAAGAGTGGCGCAATTCCCTTGTAGCCATTTCGGACGCCAGCATGTCTTCTGCCGTGGTCAGCGCATGTGGCCCCCCGACCATCCGATCAGGTGGCGGGCTATTGGGCCGGATTGATTCGTAAGAAGCTCGCGAGGGTGCGACTGCACGAGAGACGATCGACGGGCTGTGGCCCGTCAGGGTGAGGAGTGCATTCACCGCTTGTACCGTACATGTGATCTGGCCGATTTCACGATTCTCCTCGTCCATGATTGCGAGGGTCTCGTCGATCAAATCGCCGCCGTCTCCGAGCATTTCTTCAAGTGAACATCGTGCAGCCCCGAGCTCCCTGGTCGCGCCCTTGCCATCAGCGGCTAAGAGCGCGAAGAGGACATCCGACTCGCCATCTCGCGCCTCAAGAGATCCTACGAGGGCCTCTCCAAGTGTTGATCCCGTAGCAGCGTCGTATTCGTGAGCCCAGTCCAGATTGGCGAGAGCGGGCTGTCCCTTTTCAGCAATGATGGGAGCCGCGGGCGTGACGAGCGGCTCGTCAGGGCCTGGCATGTCAATCTCAATCTGCACACTGGAGTACCCAGCCACAAGCTGAGCTTCCAAAGACACAGAACTGAGCTCGATGACAATGCCGTTCATTGGTCCATCCGCGTCTGAGATTGGACCAAGCGACGACAGGTTGCCGATGGAGCTGGCCATAAATGAGGCTGATGTTGCGGTACCGGCGAGGGTAGTGCCAGAGGAGGGTCGGATCTCGGACGCGGCGCCAGACGCGAGCGAGGTGAGCGTATTAATCGGAAGCTCAAGGAGCTTGAGCACAAAACCCGAGTCGTCGGCCACTTGCTTCGCAACCGCTTCTCGGTCGCCTGAGGAAGGCCCACCCGAAGATCCGTACAGGAGGGCAGGTGTGAGACTCTTCGCCATCGATTCGGTGGTAGGCGGTCGCTCTTCGGCAGCTGCCACATCAAGGATGTGCCTTACGCACAAGAGCACAGTGCACGCCACAGAACGTTCCACACTCGTCAGAGCCATTAGGGCCGTCTCGGCCGAACCATTCGAGGGGATCGGGACGAGCGGCTGTGGGAGCGCGAGCAACCACCTCTTTAGCACCGCTGCCGCGAGCGCCGGCGGCTCGCCCACCTTGAGGCTGAGGGAGCCTCCGTCGGATTGCACACGGGAGATAGCCACACGCACAGCATTGTCGCTCACAGAGCCGCTCCGGAATAGTGTGGGGTCGTCGAGAGCGGCCGGTTCACGCAGGATGGCCACGCACGAGTCGACCAGACGTCGTGCTCGCACTAGGCCCAGCTGCTCAATGGACGAGCCGAACAGTGGTGCAGGCTTCTTGAGAGAGCTCTTAGAGCGGCTAGACTTGCTCGCACCCTGCTTCAGTGGCTTCCCTCCCTTGCCCCGCTTGACATCGCCGGCCTCATTGGCCTGGCTCGCGCGCGAGGACTTTGGAATCAGCTTCTTCAGCATGTGAAAGTCGCTCCACCGGCTGCGGCGGGAGGGCTGCGGGCGGGCGGGGGACAGGGCGGCGAGGCAGCCCAACGCGTGGCGAGGACGGCCGCCTCTCTCTCGCTCTCTCTCTCTCCTGCCCCCCCCCCCCCCCCCCCCCCCCCCCCCCCCGGTCCTCTCCTTCTCTCCTCTCTCTTTCTTTCTATTCTGCTCTCTCTTCCTAACGGCCCCCACCCTCTTCCGCACGACGGTGACGGCCGACAGGGAGACGCCGCACGTTGTGAAACGGCTCACGCTCGCTCCTCTTCCCCCATCCCCTGTCCCATAAAAAACAAAAAACTCTACTCTAGAGCTAGAGTACATAACTCTAACTCTAGACTGTAGCTAGAGATTCTATTCCCCTAGTACTAATAGTAGTATTTAGAAAATTAAGATTTGGGTGCGCATGCAGGCACCTGCTGGCACTAGAGTAAAGTAATCAATACTGCGGTCTGCGGTGTACGGTAAATACAAGACACAAGTTAGTTAATCATTAATCCAACAGCTAACAGCTAACTTTATCTTTATACTTAGTTCACCATAATCCATAATGGATCATGGGGACATGGGGAGGCTTTGTAGGGCGGTAAAACAGTTTTTTTAGGGGTACAAAAATGACCATCTCAGGATGGAGGAAATTTGAGGATTTTTTTCGGTAGAAAGTTCCCAATACACCCAACTAGCAACTAGCGGATAAAGGTACCCAGCTTTCTAGGACCAGTCCTAGAAACTAGGACGGACTTTGCTAGGTGAGAGCATGAGCATACCATGTTATTTTGTCCCAAACCTTGGCCATTGAGTTACCACATGCATGTCCTCATTAAATGTTCCAGGTGTACCTAGGCACCATTCCCTCAGCAACACCAAGTTTTGTGACGCGTTTACGGGTCACCTGGTCGGAATTGCTGCTTGTCCTAGAAACGGGAGAAATGGCTCATACCACCCAATGGGGAGCTCTTCTACCCATGGTCCCCAGGAGATGAAATGTTGCTTTGACTGCCCTCTTTGAGACCTTCAGTGACGACCAAGCTTGGTTTTGTCATCTAAGTGTCCAATCCGCTAGCCTACTGCTCCAAAAGGTCTAAAATAAAACTCCTCTGGTGCGAGCGGACGCCCGAGTGCAGCACCGCATGCTGAACGTGGTAGCAAAAGTAAGCAAAGACAAGCTCCGCAGAGTTGGTCATGGGGAGAGCTAAGGTTGAATGGGATGTGGAGATGGTTTGCTTCAGGTGATGGGATGTCTCATGAGCTCACCATAGGCTATAATGGAGGCATGATCGGCAGAGTCCTAGAAATCCAAGAATTTTCTAGGACGTGGTCCTAGTTTCTAGGACGGAATTTTTTGTCCGCTAGCACATTTCCAGGGCCCATTTGGACCCGGACCCCCCCCTTGGCCCTTGGCCCTTGGGCCCCCACAACAACACGCAAAACGTAATAAAAAAGACAGAAAACACTAAAATCGCAAAAGCTTGAAAAGCTCAACTTCAAGTCGAGACCGGGCGCGCTGCGTGCCCGTTTTCGACGACCCATCCGGATGGGGGACCCCACCAGATACCACAAATACCCTCCTCCTCCTCCTCCGAGTCTTCCTCCTCCGAAGAGGGAACTAAGTTTATACTTGGTTGCCCCATGGGGGGGCACGAGCCCCCCCTCTCTCCACTCCTCCCCTGCCATGGGGGAGGAACCACCCATCCTCCTGGCACACCTGATGGCTGGCCAGGAGGCCACTGCCCTACTGACCCACTCCCTTCCCCACAGGCTCGCCCCATTCGCCCATCCTGGCCCCTCGTGGCCAGCCCATTGCTCCAACCCCCCTCCCCCCCTGGTCGACAGGCAGACAGGTGCAGATTGGGGGCCCCAGAGGCTCAGGAGCGCCAGCGAGGGAGAGGCAGGGGAGACCAGGGCCCAGTCCCAGCCTCCTCTGCCCCCAGAGCTGGCCTCCAGGAGCCTCCAGGGGGCGTCGCCAGCAAGCAGCTGCAGGCCTGCCGCAGGCGCGCCATCGCGCGTGCCGCAGGAGAGGGGAGAGAGAGCGCGGAGAAGGGGGTGGGCGGAGCGAGAGCTCCGCTCACCGAAAAATAGGTAAGTCCCGCACCTGTTTACAGGATAAGTCGGGGCTGAGACCGCCGCCCACTCGGAGACACAGGAGGAAGGGGGGGAATGATCACCGGGGGGGGCGCGGGCCACCGGACCATATCTAAGCCCTTCACCCCTATCCCCCTAGTAGTGCACGGGGGGAGTCGCCTTATGGCGGGGGGGAGAAGGGCCGGGGAAGTGGGGGTGTAGAAAGTTTCCTACGTGAGTAGAAAGTAGAGGGTCCACGGCCGCGTGTGCGGTGAGACTATTAAAAGGTTTAATTTCCTCCTCCGAAGAGGATGCGCGCCTCTCCCGGCGGCGCTTCTTCTTGCGTTGCTTCTCCAAGAACCCAGAGGTCGGAGGAGCACGGCGCAGCTTCTCGTCGGCCCGCGATCGCCCCTTTGGGGGTGCCTCCTCCTCCTCCTCCTCCTCCTCCTCCTCCTCCTCGCTTTCGCCCTCAATCTCCTCCATCTCCTCAACCTCCTCAGCTTCCTCTCCCTCATCACCTTCCTCCTCCTCTTCCTCCTCCTCCTCCTCCTCCTTCTCCTCCTCCTCGCGCTTCTTCTTCGACTGAACGCCGCCGAACTTCTTCTTCATGAGACTCATCGACTTGATGTCACTAAACGTGTCACCAATCTCCACGTACAGGTTGAGTATCGCATCCTCGACCGCTTCGCTGCAGCGCACATGAGGAAGCGACGAGGAATTCAGAGCGGAGACGGCGGCGGTGGTGAGGGTGGCAAGGTGAGGGAGGCGGCGGTGAGGGAGGCGGCGGTGAGGGAGGCGGCGGTGAGGGAGGCGGCGGTGAGGGAGGCGGCGGTGAGGGAGGCGGCGGTGAGGGAGGCGGCGGTGAGGGAGGCGGAGGCGAGGGCGGCGGTGGTGAAGGCGGTGGCGGGGAGGGCGGTGGCGGTGAAGGCGGTGGCGGGGAGGGAGGCGGGGGAGAAGGCGGCGGCGGTGAGGGAGGCGGTGGTGATTGATGGTGGTTGCGGAGACGGCGGCGGTGGTGAGGGTGGCGGAGGTGAGGGAGGCGGCGGTGAGGGAGGCGGCGGTGAGGGAGGCGGCGGTGAAGGCGGTGGCGGCGAGGGAGGCGGTGGTGACGGCGGCGGCGGCGAAGGCGGCGGCGGTGCGGCGGTGAAGGCGGCGGCGGCGAAGGCTGCGGTGGCGAGGGAGGCGGCGGCGAAGGCGGCGGTGGCGAGGGAGGCGGCGGTGAAGGCGGTGGCGGTGAGGGAGGCGGCGGTGAGGGCGGTGGAGGCGACGGTGGCGGAGGGGCGTCGATCTATTTAAGGTGGCCGGGAGAATAAGAATAAGTTTCTAATACCCGGATATTCCGAATATCTGGCATATCTGGCATGTCTGCCCGACTATCAGTATCTATCTGGATATTCCTAATGAGCTCCAGAGGTATCCGGATACTATCTGGATACCAAATCTGAACTCCAACCAGATATCCAGATTGCTCAAATCAAACCTGTTACGGGTCTTAACATTCATGGAAGTCTATGCGCACGCACGGCGCCCCCACGGCGGGACCGATGCACATCGCGCCGTGCCCATGCACGGCGTGCACAATGTGATTGCACGCGAAGAAGTAGCACGTCTACGTAGTTGGGCCTTAGGTGAAACGCAGATTGCGCACGCACGAAGTTGTTATGCCAGCACGGCGCCCTAGCGTTTCATTGAATTTTAAAGTATTGGCGTATACATAACTATGGACATTTGATCGCTCAATTCGACTCATGCCCCACAATTGAAGGAACGACACCTACACAAGAGGAAGGGAGGGGGGGAAAGATCACCGGGGGGAGGCGCGGGCCACCGGACCATATCTAAGCCCTTCACCCCTATCCCCCTAGTAGTGTACGGGGGGAGCCGCCTGATGGCGGAGGGAGAAGGGCCGGGGGAGTGGGGGTGTAGAAAGTATGCTACGTACTACGTGTAGTAGGTAGTGGTTCCATTCGCCGCGAGTGCGGTAAGAATATTAAAAGGTTTTTTTAAAACTTGCTAGTTGCAAGGAGCTCCATTGCGACATGAGGAACCAGTGGCGCCATCCGGAGGGGAGCAAAATGCCGTATTCGTATTGCTGATTGGGAGCAACAACAAACAACCGACAACCAACCAGGAAAGGGACGGCTCCGGCTTACTAAGCACCAGCGCTCGCCGACCACAGTACGGGACAAGATGCACGATGCGATAATGGCTTTCACATCTATGTGAGGGTAGCACCCGCAAACCTTAATGCTCAATGCTACAGCAGTCACACACACTGACTACGTTCTCGAAGCTGCTCGCGGAAGGCTCTGCTCATTGCGACGCTGTCCGTCCATCACTTGATCGTGGCATGCTTCTTCCAGAAATCAACGGATTCCATATACTTCTCCCGATCCAATGCCACACCCGAGCCTCCTTCCTCGACCAACGTGTTGCGCAGCATGGTTATCGGTTGCATAGGCAACTCAAAGTCGACATCTTGCGCCTTGACAGAAATGATACCTGTGGGTCGATGTCACAATGGATTGAGATGGTGATACGGGGTCCGATAGGGAGAACGTTAAGGTGCTATACTAGCAGGCGACAGTCGCACCCCATGGCTCGGACTGCTCGTCCGCTCTGCCCATTGCTGCTGCCTCCTTCTTGATCTGCTCACGAGAATAGAGAATCACGTCCAGGAACCTGGGGACAAGACAGTCGGGCCATCCAGAGTGACGTGCACTTGCGCGAGGGCCTCGAATAGGGCACGATGAGACCGGATGCTTGCAGAGAAGAAAGACCTTACTTTGCGACTGGCGGTTCCGGGACGCTCTCAGCTGGAAACCAACGCACGAGGACTGGCAGCTCCTGCTCGGTTCGAGCGTCATAGCCGGAGCGCAGCAGATGCTCGTTTTCAGGCGTGATCTCAAGGGTCGTCCCCTTCGCGGGAGTGAAGTTGGGGATGAACAGATGCTTGCAGAATGGCGCGTAGCCATCCACCAGCTTGACCTGAGCCGAGGGCCAGGCACGGCCACGTCAACGTCTGGTGGACCGCATCTGGTCATGTGCGCTGCAGTGCCCGAATTGAGGCGTGTGCGCCAAGGGACTACCTTGCCGTCGTCCCAAAGCTGGTTGATGTGCTCCTCGAACTGGCTGATCTTGACTGGAGCCAGCCGAGTGCCCAAGTAGGTCTCGTCCTCAAACTGCCGGAAGCAGAAGGGGTCGACGCAAAACGTGCGGGTGTTAGAGGCAGCCATTGCCACAAGAGCTCGCGAGATGGCGCTGCGAAGCGTCAGAGTGCACACCAGCCGCTGGTGCATCCACCGAGAGGAGAGAAGTCTCTCTCTCGCGCTCTTCGGCGCTCGCTCGCTCGCCGACGAGGCGCTCTCGAAGTAGAGAGGAGTGATCATCAACTGTCAGAGTTTTCTTGTCCGTGCTAGTTTAACCCTAGTATATGCCTAAAAATGGATTTTTGGGTGAGTGCGTTAGGGCAAGGGGGTCATATATGAACCAAATTTTGGGCGGGGCAGGCTGCATATAGGCAGGATAGAAGCCACCTACCATCACAGCATGCATTAGAGGAGGTTACAGTACTCTTTTAGAAGTGCGAAACTTGCGAAATGACAAAACGCGCTAAAAACGGAAGAAAACCCCCGAGAACGGTTGAGCTACTCTCTAAGGCACCGATGGCAAGCGAAAAAGCACTGGAGGTGGTAGTATGCACCCGAGCCCTCACGACAGGCGCCACATCTGAGTTGAGGCCGTTTTGGCACACTCGCCATATATGCGCACACGCCCTTCTGCGTGTGCACTCGTACGGCGTGTTTCGGCGGCCCTCTCGTTCCAACGCGTCGACCGAGCTCTACCAACTCGTTGGCCACCTTGCCCATGTCGACCAACTCGTGCTCTGCTCGCGTCTGCACGTGTGTGGATGTCGGGCTCAGCAACTCACACGAGTTCGTCATCCTCGCCTGCATCACACACAGGACACAGGGCTGCCGGCTTGCGTTTGCGGAGAGGCTTCGCGACGTCGAGTATCTCCGTGGCCCACTGCAGGCCGAAGGCGACCTGAGGTGGCAGGCGTGACCGGGCAGCAGGCAGGCACATGAGAGGGCGAGCGAGGGAGAGGAGGAAGGCAGTACGAGCTGGGGCGGGGCAGCCGCACTCACCTTGATTGACCTTGGTTCTCTTCAACACCATCTTTGCGGAAAGGCCTTTCTTTCTTCTCGCCCAAGAAGTTGTGAACGATAGCTCCGTTGGTCACCGCGACGTCGAGCGCAAACAAGATGCCCTTTGTGCCCATGCGCACGACTAAGGCGTGGAACAAGTTACCCAGCTAACTACTTAGTTGGCTATCTACCAAGCTTTGGCACTATCTTTAAGTAGGTACTTAGCAGTGGAGCACTATCTTTAAGTAGGTACTTAGCATTTGGGGCACAACCTGTTAATACCCAATTAATGCCGCCTGCGCGCGCGCGCGCGTGTGTGCGTGTGCGCGTGTGCGAGCCCACGTAATGATAAGTAAACGCTCAAGCTCAAGCTCAATCACAATCAAGCTCACACTCATTCACAATTGGCAATCGGCAGCTGCGAGCAAAGCATGCTCTAAGCTTTCATCTGCTTGGGATTCCTTGATCCTTGAGATCATCGTGCACCTTACCGGCTTACCGGACTTAGAGAACATCCGCTCAACTCCGTCCGGCCGAGCTGGCAGGCGTACCGAGACATTGTCGGGCCATCTTAGCAAGGACGGGCAGCCCACCCAGACCGTTGGTTGTGGTCGCACTGCTTCCACCATGCTAACACGTCGAGGTCCAACTAAGTAAGAACTAAGTTGTCTTCAGCCGGCAGGTTCAAGTTCAAGTTCAAGTACCGCGCCAATGCCCGGTAAGCACCCACCACCTGCTGGACATGGTGAATGGCGGCACCGTCGTCCGTCGTAGGGAGGGGGCAATGGGAGCGGAGAAACGGCGAGGAGCGAGCAGGGCGTGGGCGTGGGCGTGGGCATGCGCATAATGGCTCAATAAAGAGTAAACTTAGTAGTAAACAGTAAACCCAAACCCAAACAAAAATAGAAAAAACTAGCTAACCAATTACCTAGATATCTCAGTTATCTAAGGTAACTGGCTAGACTTCGGCATTATCTCGAAGTAAGTACTTAGCTGCAGGCACTATCTTTAAGTAGGTACTTAGCAATGAGTCACTATCTACTTCGAAGTACTTAGTGCTCACAAGGCCCTGTTCCACGCCTTACGCACGACGCGCCGCGATGAGAGCGACAGCTTCTTGCGCTGCTGATCATGGCCGTCTGTGGCGCTGCGGCCCTGGACATTGTAATGCCAGATGCTCTTCGGGGCCCAGACCGAGTAAGAGTGCCGCGAGCCGTGCGAGCCGCGAGATAGCAGGCCGCATCTGCTGGCATCGCGTTGGGCAAGTTCAACCACCAAGATGTGTGGCTCGACTCGAAGGCGCCGACGGAGCTCGATAGGGCCAGGTCAGAGTTTCGCGCCGGACCCCCCAAAGTTTCGCGTGAAAGTTTCGCAAAAGTTGCTCACCGGCTAGCCAAGTTTCACAAAAATTTTGCGTAGTTTCTTCGGATTATCGGTTAGTTTATTTGTTGTTGACTAGTTGTTGTGTGGAGCAGCATTGCTAGCTATTATTGCGCACGCACACCATCGGACATGGTAGTAATAGTAGGTAGCAGCAGCGTAGCCGCAGCAGCAGCGTAGCCGCAGCAGCAGCGTAGCCGCAGCAGCAGCGTAGCCGCAGCAGCAGCGTAGCCGCAGCAGCAGCGTAGCCGCAGCAGCAGCGTAGCCGCAGCAGCAGCGTAGCCGCAGCAGCAGCGTAGCCGCAGCAGCAGCGTAGCCGCAGCAGCAGCGTAGCCCTCTCCCTCTCTCCATTCTCCTCCACCCCTCTCCCTGCGGCGCGTCGCCATGCGGCGCGCCACGGCCTGCTCTCAGAGGGCCTTTGGGGGCTCCCAGAGGGCCAGCAAGGGCAGCTCAGGGGGCAGTGGAGGCTGGGGCTCAGCCCCTGGCCCCCCTGCCTCTCCCACGCTTGCCACGCTGGCCATTCCCTGGCCCCCCTGCCTCTCCCACGCTTGCCACGCTGGCCATTGGAGCCTCCCAGTGGCCTCTGTATGCCTGGCGACCAGGGGAGGGGGGGGGTCAGCTCGAGGGCAGGCCCAGTATGGGCGTGGGAGTGCGAGTCGCGGCCCGCGCCCACGAAGGGTCTGGGCCAGGATGATGATTGCCCAGCCCCTGCCAGAGGGCAGGGGCTGAGGTTGATTGTACGGGCCCACCCCGGGGGGTGTCCGCGATGGAGAGAGGGGGGCGCGAGGCCCCCATTGACCCCCACTTATAAAAGTAGGTTGAGCGCCCCCGTATTTATTGAAGACGAAAAAGGTAGGCTACAATTGAGCGAAAACACTAGCCTCGTAGCGAAAGCGCTAGGTCTTGCCGAAAAGCTCGCATAACACAATGTGTCGCTCCGTATAAACGGACCATCTGGAGATGCGATTGCGATTGATCAATATAAGTCACCTATGACCAACATAGCAGCACGCAGGAGAAACCGAACGCTGAAACAAATATACGATAAACAGGTCGCTCAACAGCACAGGAGGGAGTTGAGAACACGCTGCTGAGGACAGGTGCACCCCGCTCCGCTGGGACCCCCCAAATGACCCGAGCCCCTAACTAAACGAGGGGAGTTGCCGCAAGGCGGGGAATGAGGGTGAGGACGGGAAGGGGGCGTGGCTACGAGGAAACGTTCCGGTGCCACGTGTGAGGCGAGAATAATAAAAGTTTTATACGGCATCTTAAAATAGTTGGTGTCATAATCCACCTAGGATAACAAGAAACCATACTTTAACTCAAGTCTTCGGCAAACTACGCTCGCAGTGCATGGGAGTCATTCATCCATGGCTCACAATACTAGACCGGCACGCCGGACGACGGCTAGTCAGGGATTGCACCGCGCCGCATTGACGTCGACCAGTAGCTTGCTTAGAAGATGGTCGGGGGAGCGTCGCCGCCAAGGCCGCCCGTCGGGTAGAGGGCGTCGACGCCAAGGAGCTCGTGCACGAAGCAGCCGAGGATGCCCATCATGGCAGCGCGGCCGTTCTGACGCTCGACGTTGAGCTTGAACGTCTTGGTCTCGGGGTCGTCGTAGCGAACCCAGCCCTCGCCGCCAATGTCACCCGGCTCCTTGTCGAGCGCACCGTAGCCCTGGTACTCAAAGAGGAAGTAGCCGGTCTCCATCATGCAGGTGGTGAGCATGATCTGGAGCCAGCCAGCGGTGGGGAGCGCCTCGAGCGACGCGAAGCAGCCGACCGGGACGTCAGCGAACTTGAGACCAGCAGACGGCGAGAGGTAGCCCGGGAAGCGAACGCCGGCGTGGATGAGCACGACGTGGAGGAAGCCAAGCATGGCAGCGCGGCCGTGCTTGATCTCCATGCACTCGTAGCGGTACATGTTGCGGGTCTCGATGAGACCGAGCGGGTCGTACACGCCGAGCGGCGGCAGGACACCGAGGTCGCCCTCAGAGAACATGGTGACGGCCGACGAGCGCGACGGGGCGGCCTTCATGGCCGGCGCCGAGAAGGCCTGGACAGACTCGAGAAGAGCGAGAGCGACGACAGCGATCATGAGTACTGCGAGAAGGGACGGACACTGATGTGAGCAGGGGAGCGCGCCACCGCGGCCGCCGCGCGGGGAGGAGTGTGGAGTACCCAGAGAGCCAATGGGAGAGGGAGGCGCAGAGCGTCGGACCTGAAGTGGTGAGAGTGGGTGAGGAGGCGCTCGCAGGGAATGGAGAGATGGAGGGCCGATCGTCGTCAGTTGATTAATGGGCGAGGAGGGGCGGGGGGGGGGGGGCGGGGGGGCTGGCGGGGGGGGGGGGGGGGCGGGGGGCGGCCTCTTGCGGAGAAAGAAGAAGAATGGGCGAAGGTGTGGGGATTGTCTAAAAAGCGCGCGGTTAATTTGTAATTTGGGCGGGGCGGGGGGGGGGGGGGTGCGGCGCGGGAGGGGAAGCAGGGGGGGGGAGGGGGGGGGGGGGGGGCAGCGGCCCCCTCCATACACCGAGGAGAGAAAGCCCCTGTTCCTCCCTCCCCCCGGGCGACGGGCTGACTACGAAAGAAACAATAGACCCATCTTCCCGCCGTTCCCTTCTTTCCCCCGTCTTCTTCTTCACCCATCTATCCCCGCGCCCCCCCCCCCTTCAGCCTCTCACGGGCTGGCGATACATTTCGTACAGCTAAATCCATCCCCTCCCCCCGCGCCCCGCCCCCCCCCCCGCGCGCGCCCCCCCCGCGGCGGCGCCCCCCCCTCGGCCTCTCCTTCCTTCCCCTCCCGTCCCCTCCACAAATTAACCTCACCGCCCATCAGCCGCTCGCTCACCCACTCTCACCACTTCAGGTCCGACGCTCTGCGCCTCCCTCTCCCATTGGCTCTCTGGGTACTCCACACTCCTCCCCGCGCGGCGGCCGCGGTGGCGCGCTCCCCTGCTCACATCAGTGTCCGTCCCTTCTCGCAGTACTCATGATCGCTGTCGTCGCTCTCGCTCTTCTCGAGTCTGTCCAGGCCTTCTCGGCGCCGGCCATGAAGGCCGCCCCGTCGCGCTCGTCGGCCGTCACCATGTTCTCTGAGGGCGACCTCGGTGTCCTGCCGCCGCTCGGCGTGTACGACCCGCTCGGTCTCATCGAGACCCGCAACATGTACCGCTACGAGTGCATGGAGATCAAGCACGGCCGCGCTGCCATGCTTGGCTTCCTCCACGTCGTGCTCATCCACGCCGGCGTTCGCTTCCCGGGCTACCTCTCGCCGTCTGCTGGTCTCAAGTTCGCTGACGTCCCGGTCGGCTGCTTCGCGTCGCTCGAGGCGCTCCCCACCGCTGGCTGGCTCCAGATCATGCTCACCACCTGCATGATGGAGACCGGCTACTTCCTCTTTGAGTACCAGGGCTACGGTGCGCTCGACAAGGAGCCGGGTGACATTGGCGGCGAGGGCTGGGTTCGCTACGACGACCCCGAGACCAAGACGTTCAAGCTCAACGTCGAGCGTCAGAACGGCCGCGCTGCCATGATGGGCATCCTCGGCTGCTTCGTGCACGAGCTCCTTGGCGTCGACGCCCTCTACCCGACGGGCGGCCTTGGCGGCGACGCTCCCCCGACCATCTTCTAAGTTGCTCATGAGATGTTTTGGGCACAGTGATGAGTTGGGATCGCGGGTTTTCTGCATCCCTCCGTTTGCTCGAGGTTGCAGGCTATGCACACGCGATCCACCACTGCGTCGACGATAGCGCGTGGGATATTCTTGCTGTGCTTGGGTGCGCCACAAGTCAAAGCTATTTCAAAGGCGGCGTCGGTACTCGTGGATATTAGCATTCATTCACATACTATGTAACTAAGTCAATACTTTGTGTGGCGGGGGACGAGACCTCTCTCTACACCTTTTCCTTATCTGCTGAAGGAATGAAAAAAATTGCACGTGTACATTGTGTTAGTAGCTCGGTCACTCACTCATTTTAACCACTATTTCCCACCTCCACCTCCCCTAGGTGTCCAAGGGTTCCCCCTTACCTGCCTCGCCAGCCGCCTCCCCCCTCCGAACGACCCCCTCCCGCCCCACGAAGGGCAATGGCGTCGGTGAGGGACCCCCCTCCCGTCCCCCGCGCGTGGCGGGCTATTTTGGGAGATTGAGGCGGGCGCTCACGGGAGTAGGGCGGTCAAACAGGGCTTTTTAAGTACTAATATGGGGGGGGTCGACATTTTTGACCGTGAGCGGAAAGCCCCGGCGAAAGCGGCTCGGAGGGTCTCCCCGCCTTTTCAGAATCCTCGTCCGAAAAAACGGTGCGAAGTCCCGTCGGACCCCCCCCCCTCAAGCCAGACCTACAATACTGGGTGTAGTGCACTACCCCATCCACATTACACATTACTCGCTTCAAAGGGTAATCAAGCTCATGATTACTCCTGTATTGTTACGCCACATGTGCACATTACACCCTTTGGTCGCAAGGAAAAAGTAACTGATTACGGGCATTACTAGTGCTGGCGCATGTGGCGCAGTAGCGCGCGCGAGCGCGCGGCCCGGGTGGGTTGTTAGCGGTTAGTTGGCGCAGATATTGGGGAACATTGGACATTGTTATTGCCTCACTTCCACATTTATTTTGCCCACACAGCTACATGACACACACACACACACACACACACACACACACACACACACACACACACACACACACACACACACACACACACACACACACACACACACACACACACACACACACACACACACACAAGAGGGTGCAACCTCAGGTTTGGTTGTTTTTTTCGCAAGTGCCCCCCATGTGGATGGTATTATAAGTTCTACTTAAAGGACCCCCTTATTAAGGTACAAACTTGCAGGTTTCAGACGGTAATACCGCATGTATGTGCGCAGCAGTTGAAAGAAGTGCCGGCCGCGGGCCCACGTTGCCAACACGACGAACACTCGGTGGTGTGCACGCACGACCTCTGGCCAGATAAGAGTTTGTCGGACCTACCCTCCATACTAACCTTAAACTTACATGGGCAGTGGGCGGTGTTGGCGCTTGTCAGTTGTGGATGGGGGGGGGGTTGCAAAAATCGGAAACGACGGCCAATACAAAAATAGAACGTAAGTACAACTTCGCGTATAAGTATCTAGTAGTGCATTAGATTACTCGAAAACGACATTACTGATGCTATAGGAGGTCTGAGAGAGTGATTACTCGGGTCAAAGGGTCACCATATGCCGCAATACTTGCATTTCTTGGTAATCAGAAGTAATCTCAGTATTGTAGGTGAGCCTTGCCCCCCCTTGCACACGCTCTGGCGGCTCACACGAGCCGAACTAGACGTCGCTCCCACTGAGAGATGTGTTTCTTTAGTCTAAAAGGTGCCTACACACTTATTAAATTAGGGGTCCGACGCCCCATATTGCCAATAAAGCAAATTTCAAACCCTGGTGCCCAATCGATGACGTCCGCGCATGCACATACGCACCACGATGGCATCGTACAAGTGGGCCGACGTGTATATGGCTCCTTGGCCTCATCTGCAATGGGCTGCGCGGCGTTTACTTGCGCTGTCATGCTCTGCATCTAGCTCCAGTCTGGCTGTGAGCGATCGTGGTCCGTAGAAGATTGGATCCACTCCAAGAAGAGGAACAGGCTGGGCTAACCAATAACGGTAGAGAGGCTTGTGAGATGCCACACAAATTTGTTGCTAGATGACTTGCTGCAAGACTGGGAGTCTCATGTGCTGCCTTGGGAGTTGGAGATGGTCGTCGATGATCGATGAGCCTGAGGACGAGTAGTTTGTAGTTTGTAGTTTGCCTTAGTAAGCCTTAGTATAGTAATACTACACTTATAGTACATTATAATCTTAGCGCCTACCTGATATTAGGCTGATATCAGGTCCTGATATCAGTCTAAGGTCTCCAAAACCTGACAACCTTTGACGTGATGGCCCATCCGGGGCCTGGTCATCTTTCTCGACGGAACGGGACTTAGGCTCTCCGGCTCCCCGGGGCCGGGAGCCGGGAGAGTCTGGTGTCTGGGGCCCAAAGGGCATCGAATATGTGCTAGATGGGTGTTTTCCGGGGTTTCTACCGCTTTGCTTTGGTGTATTTCCTCAATCCGCACTTTCTCATTTTTACATCCTAAGAAGTTAAAAATAGTGTTTGACCGCCCTAGCTCTGGCCTCTACTTCTATTCCATTCTAATACTACTCTATAAGTATACAGTAGAGCTCTACTCTTGGAAAATTTTCGTGGCCGTCTTTCGCGCGCTGAGAGCGGTGGGCCGACCGCACGGCGCGCGCGGAGTGGAGAGGGACCCGGGGGCCGCGCGGGAAAGGGGCTGGCGGGGTGGTAGGCGTGGGTGAGGGCGGTGGGAAGGGGCGGAAGGGGGAGGAGAGAGACAGAGAAGGCTGTGGGGGGGGCAGACGAGCGGTGCGTCGGAGACGAGCGAGCGACAGAGGGAGGGAGAAATAGAGAGACAAAGAGAGGGGAGGGGGGAGAGGGGGTTGGAGAGAGAGAGAGGACGGGGCGGGGGCGGGGGAACGGGGTGGGTGGGTGGGGTGGGGTGGGGGTGGGTGCGCGAAGGTGGGGTGGAGCGAGAGGTGAGAGCACGGCCAACTGGAGGGGCAGGCGAGACGACCAGAAAGTGAGTGAAAGGAAAGCGCACGCCGAGCTGCGAGCCGCGAGCAGCAGCAGTGCTCAGCCGTGCACGTGCTAGCGTCACTTCACAAAGCCAACAGACAGCAGGGTGCGTAGGAGGAAGGGTGGTCGGGTACAGGGAGGGCTGCGATGGCGCGGCATCATGGCGGGATCGGCGTGGGCCGGCCTTCACGCTCGCGGGGCTTCTACCACCGCCGCGCAGGTGAAGCACTGCCCCTGCAGGCGCGCCCACCCGCAAGGAAGCGCTTGCAGCTGCGACTAGCCCACGTGTTGCTTGGCATGCTCGTCTGGTCGGCGCTGGCTCTATACGCGCTGGCTCCATCTTCGCTCCCAGAGACTCCCCTCTTCACGCGCCTCGCGCGCCGAGGCTCCGACGCCCTTGACGCCGTGTGGCCGTTATGCGCTGACGTGAGCACCACAGTGTGCGAGAAGCTCGCCTTGAGCTACTGCACTGAGCCGGAGATGGAGGCGATGATGCGCCACGCTTGCCCTGAATCGTGCGGCACGTGCGACGAGCCCCTGCCTTCCAGCAATGCGTTCGCTTGCGTCGACCGGGCCGAATGTACAACAATCACCGTCGCCAGCTGCGATGCCGCCCCACTTGTGCTCTGGCAACAGTGCCCAGTTGCTTGCCGGATCTGCACCCGCGCCTCCTCAAAGTTGGGCGCGGGCGGCATGCGAGGCGCTTTAGGGCGTGGAGGGCATGGGTGCGTCGATCGGCGCGCTGACTGCGCCAAGCGTGCGGAAGCAGGAGAGTGCATGGCGGCTGAGAGCCAAGCCATCATGGCTGTAGCTTGTGCGGCTAGCTGCGGAACGTGTGATGGGCGGCGCACCTGGGGTGTGGGCACAGGTGAGACGACCGTCAGGCCTCCTAGCCTGCTTCTCGGTGGTGGCGGGGCGCAGCCTGAGAGGCTCAGCGTGACGGGCTGCCGCGACGAGCGCAAGTCATGCCCAGAGCTCGCGGAAGCCGGCGAATGCTTACGTGAAGTCGAGTTGATGCGGGCGATTTGTGCTGCCTCTTGCGGTGCTTGCGTGCAATCGATGGCTGAGAGGACAGTCCCATTCGGAAGGTGCACCGTGATAGCAGCATCAGCGGTCGGCAGGGGTGCTGCTGGCAGCCGATTACGCGTGCACAACGCCCCTCTGGCGCACGGTCCCACGGCGAATACTGATGAGCGTCATGAGCGCATGGCTGCTTTGCAGGAGGACCGACTAGCTGAGTGTGCGGATTGGGCTGCGGCGGGGGAGTGCAGCCGATCGGCTGAGGTTGCGCAGCTTTGTCCCTGCTCCTGCGGCGACGATTTGCTGCCCGCTAGTGCCACTTCTGCATCCATCAATCGACCCGACACCGAAGAGGTGAATTCGTGTGTCGACTCGCACGCACGCTGTGAGGGTTGGGCTTTGATCGGGTTGTGCGCATCAATCCCAGTGCGCGACAGGTGTGAAAGGAGCTGCGGCGGCTGTCTCATTGAGGACGCAGATCAAACTGCTGACGGAGACGATGAAGATGGTGGCACGCTGCCGGCAATGTTCGAATGGATCGGCAGTTGGTGTGCTGACGCCCGCGAGGAGATGCAAGGAGGCACCGATCGAAGGCGGCCTCGCTTTGATTCATCTTCATTCCCGACCATCCCATCGCTGGCGCCACTTCCGCTGTCGGCGGTGCGACTCACACCCGGTACAGAATTCTACCAAGCGCAGGCGCTGAATGTAGCCTACCTTCTTTCGCTTGATCCGCAACGGCTGCTGTGGTCATTTTACTCGACGGCTGGCTTCACACCTATTGGCGAGCCATACGGCGGTTGGGAGTCGGCAGCACACGTAGGATGGCCGGATGCCTCAGCGCCCACCCGCACGCTTCGTGGCCATTTTGTAGGACACTATCTCTCCGCCGCATCACTCGCGTATTCTGCAACGGGGGACAAAGCTCTAGCGGCCCGAGTGCGCCTACTGGTCATCGAGATACGCCGATGTCAGACAGCGTTGCGTTCGGGCTTTGTCGCGGCATGGCCTGAGGCAGTTCTCGACACACTTGAAAAGGGCAGCTTCTCACAAGTATGGGCACCGTGGTACACGCTACACAAGCTACTAGCTGGATTGCTTGATGCACATGAGCACGTTCTCAGTCACACCAATGATGTCCTATTCTCTCCAACGATCGAATCGCGTGAGGGAAGCAGAAGTACAGATGCCCTGGAGGTCGCGCAAAGATTGACACTGCACCTAGCCCGGCGGGTCGCGCGCCTGCGCAATACTCTCGGCGAGCAGTGGTGGCAAACGACACTTGATGTCGAATTCGGAGGAATCGGAGAGGCGCTTGTTCGCTTGGCCACGGCTTCTCGGGCTGCCGCCAACAAAACAGTGGCGGAGGAGGCTCTCGGGTTGGCACGTGCCTTCTACAAAGAGCGATTCCTTGGTCCGCTTTCTCGTGGCGCTGATGTGCTAGGGGGGCTCCATGCTAACACGCACTTGCCTTTGCTGACTGCTGCCGCACAGCTCGCAGCAGAAGAGGCACGCCCCAGCGGGATCGCACTCGAAAGCGCAGACGAGGAGATCGACGATTGGGAGTGGACAGATGCACTAGGGGGTGGTGCCGGGGGAGGTCGATCCCCGCGAGCCCTAATCGCGGCCACTGTGCATGCCTACTGCACGTTACAACTGGGCTATGCCTATGCAGGCACAGGCGGCTCTTCGGAAAACGAACACTGGCCAACAGCACCGGCCTCGACCGGCGCGAGTCTTGAGACTCTCTTCGTCCCAGAGGGGCTTGAGGACGTGGGGGAGGCGAATTGCGCACAGCTGGCGTTAAGGGGCGAGTGCGAGGGCTCGGCACCATACATGCTGTCACACTGTGCAGCCTCTTGCGCTGCACGTAGACGAGAGCTTTTGCACGCGAAAATGCATGAGGATCACCACCATAGTTTTTTTCACTCCCAACGGCACGGCACCGGGCTACGCGTGGACGGGCGAGGCGGCGTGGACGCAACCGATTCGCCGGGATTTCACACGCAAGAAAGTTGCACGCAGTATAATGTACTCAAGGTGGCTCTCGAGTTGTTCACTCGCTCGCCGGATGCCGCTCTGGCCGATGCCTATGAACGAAAGCAGATTAATGGCGTAATTGGTGTGGCACACCCAGTGCGTGCAGGGGAAATTCTTTACATGACGCCGATGGGTGCGGGCGTTGACAAGGCTCGCTCGAACTGGGTCGGTTATGGTGAGCCGGCGAACGCCTTTTGGTGCTGTACCGGAACGGGCATCGAGTCCTTCGCCACACTCGGGCGCTCTGTCTTCTTCACTCCTCGACCCGCGACTATCACCACAAAGTCAACGTCATTGGCTTCGAGACGTCGAGAAGCAAAACATCCTGAGCTGTGGCTCTCACAGTTTGTGCCAAGCACCGCATTGTGGGAGGAGGGCGGGGCATTTGTGCAATTAAAAACAGCATTGCGTCGACCCGATTGCGCTGCTCTCGTGGTAAGCTTGAAGCTGACACCGCTCTCGGCGCGGCGCCACACATCAGGTAGGCGCGTCGGTCGCACGCAGAGTGATGGGGCATCATCCGCACCGACGGCTAGCGTTGGAGCGTGCTTCTCTCCGACCGGCTGTACCCTCGTCGTGCGAATACCCTCATGGGCCGACAAGAGCACATCCTCGCTCATCATCTCGGGCGGTCGTGACGACGGGTATGCCCCCCTAGGCTCAAAAAGCTCTCGACTCCAACCTGGCAGCTTCCTGCGCATTCGTCGCATCTGGGGGAGTGAAGGAGATGCGTCGATCACAGCAACGTTCGGCTTGTACGCGTACAGCGAGCCTGTTAATGACTGGCGACCTCGCTATGAACGAGCTCACACATTGCTCTACGGGCCCTATGTACTCGTGGGACTCACAAAGACGGATGAACGCGCCCTCGATTTTGCACCTTCAGAAGTTCATCAAAATGTCCGCGTTAGTGTGTGTGCCGCTGCAGAGGAGGGCGATGTTTCCGCTTCTTGGATGAAATTGCGTCTCTTCGCTCGCACCGCTGGAGAGGAGACGGACGCCCGCAGCCGCAAAGGCGAGCGTAATCGTGGCGTGACTTTACTCCCGCTTGCCTCAATCCACGATGAGCAACGTTATACGGCCTACTTCACGTTGAGTGCGACAAATGATTTATGATATGTGAGGTCGTTGACGATCTCGTGTCATCAGCTCCGCATTGATCGGAACCTTCAGATACGGCTGCTCACCTCCCGCCAAAGACAGTTGCCTATGTAAGGTTTACTACTACTACCACACCCGTACCTGTTTGGGGCTGCCGTGCCACCTCTTTTGAGCTGCTATTTTCTGGTGAGAACTCAGTCTCTGCTTGATTTTCGTTTGCACGACGCTCTGGTGGTTGCACATTCATTGTTGCCGTACACAAGCATGTGCACTTTTTGTTACTTTTTGTATCACTCATGTTGGGACAGGCGGCTTTTCCTATAGTACATTGTCTAGAGTATTTCACAATAGCTAAGCTTATACTTAGTTCACCCATGGCGGGCGGCACGAACACGACACACCCCCTCTCCACGCTCCACGCGCTCCACCCCTTCCTTGAGGCGGGAGCAAGTTTCGCCCGCGCACCCGCACCTGCTGCCATCGCCAATTGGCGCATGCCGTAAGGCCAGACAGAATTCAGCACTAGCTGCTTACCTAGACGCCCGATCAACAAAGTTTATACTTGCGTTGACTCATGGGGGGCACGAGCCGCCCCCTCTCTCCACCTCTCCGCTGCTGTGTGGGAGGAACGAGGAACCACCCACCCTCCTACCATGCCTTATGGCATGCCATGAGCATGACCATGAGCAAAATGTCCTCTTGGCCCATTCCCCTCCCCACGGGCTTGCCTGTCTCTCACTCCCTTGCCCACAAGGCCCAGCCCATTTCAACGGCCCATTGCTCCAACCCCTCCCCCCAACTATCAGTAAACTAATAGGGTCATGGTCCGTGTACAGCTTTGTGGCAGATGATGTTGAGTATGAGTGCTAAGAAGTTTTTACATGACCTCGCACAGAGCGCACGTAGTTCACGCGGCGTTGCGGCGTTACCCGAGCTTGCGGGGGGGAAGGGGGCGGGGGCGCTTCCGACGGAGTCAACCGGCGGCAACGTTTGTCGAGGTGACTCCTAAGGGCACAGCACCCTTTCCCAACTATATCGCATAGGTTTCAATGTTTCAGACTTGGCCTGGGCACTCGGGAACCCCCCCTAATCGCATGTTTTCCAAAAATAGCCCCACTTCTCTAGTTATTTGGACCATAGGGCGGAGTGCGTGGCCAAGACGACCGAAATTGGCTCCATGGAAACATTAGAACTCTTGGCACATAGTTGGGACACAACACTGCACCCATGAGCCGACACACCAACACCCTTACGAGTCCACAGCTGCCTCACCGTCCGACTGCTCATAGTCGGTTTTCTTGCGCTTGTTCTGACCACGCGGGCGGAAGCCCACCTGCGACTTCCCGAACTGCTTCTCGATGATGTTTTCGACACATTCCGGCAGCTTTGACCTGTGGCCCGTGCGGGTGCGGGTCAGCGCACGCACGCAGCCCATGCGGGTGCACCAGCGCTTGTTTGCGCCGGTCTTCTCCACACATCCAGCGTACGGCTCTTCCTCGTAAAAGGGCCAATGCTGGCCATCTGCCTCCAGCATCACCCCCTTCAGCCACTCTGCCGTGCAGACTGGCTTCTTATGCGCCTCCTCCGCCGCTGCCATCGTCTCGGTCGCCGCCTTCTTCCTGCCCGGGTCACACACTGGGCAGAGCAGCGTGCTCGTGTCCGCCTCCTTGACGTTCGGCACCTGGATGACCCACATGGGGTCCGTGCCCTCCTCTGCCGCCGCGGCAGCGGCGGCAGCATCAGCACCGGCCTTCTGGCCCTCGACGCCCCACGGGTCTCCGAACTCCCACTGCCCAAACATGCCTCCCCGGCAGCCCTCTGAAGAGCTGGGCACTGCCTCCTCGGCGCGGCGCCCACCCTCCCGCACCCGCCGTCTCTAAATCCTAGGGAACCACCTTAACATAGTAGTAATTAGTTTGGAACAGGGGACTGGGGAATCCTTGGACACCGACGGGGTAGAAAATAGAAGTTAAAAAGAGTGAGTGATCGTGCTAGTGAAAGGCGTATGAGAAGTGGTGAATCTTGGGTAGAAGTAGGAGCGAAGGCCGAGTCTTGAGGCCTAGGCCGAGTCTTGGGCAAAAGAAGAAGTTGATGATGCCGAATAGCCAATAGAATTCATCGGTCATTGTCACCCACACAGCACGTCTACCTCTGTCGCCGCACGCCCAAGCAGTTGAGGCGGTGGCACCAATGATTCAAGCATATACCTTAAGGAAGCTCATAGTGTTGTGCGAGCGAGTGTACTGTGTGCGCTCACCATCAATAG
The DNA here is from genome assembly GCA_018136815.1 of Isochrysis galbana. Classification (NCBI taxonomy): domain Eukaryota; phylum Haptophyta; order Isochrysidales; family Isochrysidaceae; genus Isochrysis; species Isochrysis galbana. The sequence goes on from CM030937.1 coordinate 2,893,938, forward strand.
CGTCGCAACTTGCATCAAGATGCGAGCTAAAGGCAATGAGACAAGGCAGGCCAAAACCTGCCATCCGCAGCGCCATAAGAGCAAACAGGAGTTCGGCCGTCACGGGCCGCGTGCAATCACCGATTGGCAAATTGCGCAACGTCCTGAACAACTCAAGTGTGCATTTCTCACATGGGCATTTGCCGTAGGCGGCCAAAAAGACAAGCCAATGGATGACAGATCGCACAATGAAATTGATGGGCGAGCACTTGTACCGGGCCGGCTCCTAGGCCTTTGAGACGGCCACAAATCCGACCCCCAACGGCTTCATTGCTGTGAAAAGAGCCGCTCGACAGCAGCATTGACGTTGCCACCAGTTGCCACTAGAGCGCGAAGGTTGGCTTCCGTGTCAAGAAAGCCCATGTCACAGAGCTGCGAGAGTTGGTTTGCGTACCGGATCTCTGGAGCAGGCGCGGGGTTCGCCGGAGCTCCTCCCATGCCCATGCCTCCAGAGGCACCGCCAGCAGCACTACCACCTAGCATCGCCTGGATGATGGAGGGGTTGAACATTCCCGCCATGGGGTTAGTAGGAAGCGCGCCGGGCGTACCGGGCCCGAATGCTGGCGCTGGCGCTGGCGCTGGCGCGGGGGTGGTGGCGGGTGGCACGAATGGGTTGAAGCCAAGGCTAGGGTTACCCATGCCGCCACCAAGACCGCCCATGCTGCCGCCGTTGGCCATCTGTCCCATCACCGTTTGCAAGACTTGCGGGTCTTGCATGAGCTGCATCATTGACTGCTGTAAGGCTGGGTTGTTCATCACGGCGTTCATGTGCTCCATATAGGCCTGCGGGTTGTTCCCACCGCCTGCCATCATATTCTGCAATGACGACAGTGCGGCAGGATCCTGCATCAGGGCAGTTGCCATCTGCATCATTGCTGGATTCTGCATCATTTGCATCATCGCAGCCGGGTCCATGCCAGCACCGCCCATGCCTGCGCCCATGGCGCCCATGCCACCGCCTAATCCACCGCCAATCCCGGCACCCATGCCAGCCCCCATCGCAAAGGGGTTGAAGACAGGTGGGGTGGGCGGCGCCGCGGCAGAGGGTGTGGCAGCAGGAGCTTGAGGTTGCGACAACGGTGGCGCAGCCGGCACTGCACCGCCTGACGCGGGCGCTCCTGCGGTCGCGGGCGGCGCCGCGCCGCGGACCATATGGACGGTGTGGCCCTCGTCGACGTGGTAGAACCCAAGCGTCTCGGGGTCCTTGAGCACCTTCCCTGAGTAGATGAGACGTTGCTGCAGTGCAGGCACACCCGCCTTCTCCGCAATCTTTTCTTTGAAGGTGAGGACCTTCTCTGAGGCGTCCACCTCAATCGAGAGGGTCTGGCCGTTGGAGGAGCACTTGACGTTGACAAGCATGCTCTGCCCGCACCTCACTTTTGGCGCGAGAGGGTGTGTGGAAGAGGGGAAAGAAAAGAGGGAGGGCGGCCGAGGGGGGAGCGTGCGCGGGAGAGGGGGGGGGGAAGGAGGTGTCTCGGCGCGGGGGGAAGGAGGGGAAGAGAGAGGGGGGCGGGGGGGCGGGGGGCGGAGGGGGCGGGGGGGGGGGTGAGCGGAGAGGGAAAGGTCGGGAGAGGGAAGAGAAGAAACGCAGCACCTCAGCAGGGAGGGAGAGGCGACGCGGGGAGAGGGAGGGAAGACAAGAGCTTCATCGACTGATCCAGAGATCCACAGCGGGTGAGAGAGAAGAGAGAGAAGAAGTTGTGCCCGGTACAGAACTACGAGGAGAGGGGCGGAGGGCGGGAGGAGAGAGAGAGAGAGAGAGAGAGAGAGAGAGAGAGAGAGAGAGAGAGGGAGAGAGAGCAGGCACGCGAGCCGCTCGTGGGGGGGGACATACGACAGAAGAACGATCAGTAGAGTACTCTAGAGTATATCAGTATGGTACATACCCGCAGGTAGAGTCAAGTACACCAAAAGGGGAAAGGGGGAGATACGGAGATACAAGGCGAGGATATAAATAAATCGCGGGGGTACGTTTTAAGCTAGGGCGGTCAAACAGGTTTTTTATTGGGGGGGATCCCCCCCCCCTCTTCCCCTCCTTCCCCCCGCGCCAAGACACCTCCTTCCCCCCCCCCCCAGCTCCTAGCTCCCGCGCACGCTCGGAAATGACCATCTCTCATCGCAAATCGCCCCCTCGCGGCCCTCGCGAGCGCGCCAACGGAGGGGTCCCGGAGGCCGGAGGACCCGAGTTTGGCGCACGACCGGGCGCGGTGCGCGGTGCGAAGTGCGAAGCCTTTCTTTGCCATCAGCCATCAGCCCGGTGTCCGGGCCAGCCAAGACACTAAATGCGCAGAGTCGCAGATGAGTTCGCCGCGCCCGTGCCGCCAATCGCGCCCGCCTTGCGCCGGTGCCTCGTCGCAATCCACCCCCGGCGGCATTCAAACGCGCTAACGCACGGCCCCGAGGGGCTCGGAGCGCCCAACCCTAGATGGGAAAAACAGTGGAGAGGGGGCTGCAGACCACATGACCACATCAATCACACCAAAGACAGGCTGACGTAGCCACTCCTCCACTGGGCATGCCTCATGCGAAATGCGCCCCGCGCGCGCACGCCGAGAGCCGAGAGCCTCCCTAGGCCTACTTCTTGGGGGGATGGCTCCTTTTATTTGCGCTCGCGCGTGCCCATGATGCGTGCTGCAGTGCTGCATTCTGGCCGCAGAATGCGCGATACGTCGAGCAATGATGTAGACCGGGCACAGCCCGCTCTGGTATCTGGTATGCTCGTTGTGGAGATGGACTGTTCCCAGGATCCGGGTAAGGCTCCTGAGACTCCATCCTTGGCAACCCACGCGTCCGTAGGCGGCCTAACGACTTGGGTAGCGGGTGAAGATACTTGGGAAGGCTTGGGCACGGGTGCAGTGGTGACGGGGTCCGCGCGCGGCGGCGAGGGCGAATTTTGCGGTGCAGAGGGCGGTGATGGGTCCATAGATAGGAACAGATTGAGTCAATCTCTAGTGGGTGATTACTAGCGAGAGACCACACACAAGGCAGTAGGGGCTCAATCAAGGGTACGAGGGGTCACGGCATGGCTTCGATCGCAGAGCGCTGCGACGGCTGCTGGCTGCTGGGTGCGTACGAAGACACGCCACACCACTTTCTAACATGAAAAAGGGCAACACGTAATCGTAATAAAAATAAACACGGATATCATTATCACATTATCATCACACAACTGATGATGCCCAGCTAGGCAAAAAATTGCGGCCGAGCGACCAAAAATAGCTTCCGAGCGGTCTTCAAAGTGGTAACATGTAACGTGGAACGTGGGCCGTCGACACCGCCGGGCCAAAAAAATGAGAATTTTCTCACGTCGGCGCGCGCACGCGCGAAAGAATTGGAAGTTGAGGCTCGGGGGGTCCTCTAGCCTCTAGTTAGAGCATATGTAGGCCATCCGTGCATTTTTTTCATCAAAAGAAAAAGCGATCCTGAAAACCCGATTTTTACCGTCCCCACCTCCACCTCCACCTCTAGCAAGTTGTCCCAGCTTCTGTGTCCTCTCCTCTACCTCTACCCTTGTAGCATTTGCTTGCTGACTCTCTGTCTGCTATCTGCTGTCTGCTATCTGTCGTCTGTCGTGACCTCACTGCTTTTTGTTGTCGCACTGGCTGCTCATTGGCAGCGAGCGCGATACTCGCGAGAAGAGAGAGGGGGCGGGGAGGGATGGGTAGATGGGTAGGAGCGAGCGAGCGCGAGGGGAGAGGGGAAGGGCCCCCCTCTGATATCTCTGCGTTTTGTACTATGTTTGGCTGTGTTTCTACAAAAGCCAAACACAGATCGTTTTCTCCGTGTTGGGAGACGCTTCCGAAAGGAGTCAGGGTACTTTAGAGTATAGGATTACTTTTGTAGGGAGAGACAGCGAACCTGTGGGCCAGAGGGCGGGCGAAGCGTCTATAACTACGAAGAGACCTCAATATCTGGAAGGGTACTCCTAGAGAGAAGAGAGATGTGTTCTCCTTGCTGGCCTTCGTCTTTTCCCTTCTTTCTATTGTAGAGAAGAAGGACAGCGGCGGCGGCGCGCGCGGGAGAGAGAGGGGGGGAAGGGGGGGGGGGGGAAGTCGCCAGACACTCGCCGAACGCCGTCCTGCCCCCGTCAGTCTGGAGGGTGAGCAAGGGGGGAAGGTGGGAAAGGGATTGAGGGAGTGAGAGGGAGGATAAGGGGGGAGAACTGGGAGGGGGGGGAGGGGGGAGGCAAGGCAGGGGGACTTGCCGCCCTGCGGCAACAGGGATTGGCCAGCCGGCCGACCAAGAGGTTCCCGTGGTTCACCGCACGCCTTTCCACTCAGCACAGCGTTGCTGCTCACACGGGAGAAGAGTGCGAGCACCACCGGCTGCCACGCTCTCTATACACTCCTCTGTGCTAAGTGCTGTCGTCACCCGGTCTGAGCAGACTCCGTCGAGATGAGTGCCGAGCCTGCCACCGAGACCAAGCCCGCCAAGAAGAAGAACCCCAACCGCCTCGTTGTCGACGAGGCTGTCAACGATGACAACTCTGTTGTTGCACTCAATGTCCAGACCATGGAGGAGCTCCAGCTTTTCCGGGGCGACACGGTGCTCATCAAGGGAAAGCGTAGGAAGGACACTGTGTGCATTGTGCTGGCTGATGACACGTGCGATCTCGGCAAGATCAGGATGAACAAGTGCGTGCGCAAGAACCTCAAGGTTCGCCTTGGAGATGTCATCTCAGTGCACCAGTGCCCGGATGTCAAGTACGGCAAGCGCGTCCATATCCTGCCCATTGACGACACGATTGAGGGTATTACTGGTGCGGCATCGATCCACTCAGCGCGTTATGACTATCGAACGCAGATCCCTGAGGACCCGCTGCCCTCGTGATGCACATGCTTGTTCATGGGGTGACCGCACACCTCCTACCGCAATACTCAGGCAATCTGTTCGACGTCTTCCTCAAGCCGTACTTCCTCGAGGCGTACCGCCCGGTGCGCAAGAATGACTTGTTCCTTGTTCGTGGAGGTATGCGTGCTGTCGAATTCAAGGTTGTAGAGACGGATCCTGCCGAGTATTGCATTGTCGCTCCTGATACCGTCATCCACTGTGAGGGCGAGCCAATCAAGCGCGATGATGAGGAGTCCAAGGACGACGTTGGCTACGACGATATCGGTGGCGTGCGCAAGCAGCTGGCCAATATCCGTGAACTCGTCGAGCTTCCCTTGCGCCATCCGCAGCTCTTCAAGTCCATCGGTGTCAAGCCCCCGCGTGGTATCCTGATGTTTGGTCCGCCTGGCTCTGGCAAGACGCTCATCGCGCGCGCCGTCGCCAACGAAACGGGTGCCTTCTTCTTCCTCATCAACGGCCCGGAGATCATGTCCAAGCTCGCCGGCGAATCCGAGTCAAATCTGCGCAAAGCCTTCGAGGAAGCTGAAAAGAACTCTCCGGCGATCATCTTCATCGACGAGATTGACGCCATCGCGCCCAAGCGCGAGAAAACGCAGGGTGAAGTGGAGCGCCGCATTGTATCGCAGCTGCTGACCCTCATGGACGGCCTCAAGGCGCGTGCACACGTGGTGGTCATCGGCGCAACCAATCGTCCCAATTCGATCGACGCCGCGCTCCGCCGCTTCGGCCGCTTCGACCGCGAGGTTGACATCGGTGTCCCTGACGAAAATGGCCGTCTTGAGGTGCTCCGCATCCACACAAAGAACATGAAGTTGTCGGATGACGTTGACCTCGAGCAGCTTTCTAAGGAGACGCACGGCTATGTTGGTGCCGACCTGGCCGCCCTGTGTACTGAGGCCGCCATGCAGTGCATCCGCGAGAAGATGGATGTCATTGACCTGGACGACGACGAAATCGACGCTGAGGTCCTTGATTCAATGGCCGTTTCTCAGGAGCACTTCCGCCTCGCTCTTGGCACGTCGAACCCATCAGCGCTCCGCGAGACGGTCATCGAGGTGCCTAACGTAACCTGGGACGACATTGGTGGTCTCGAGGGCGTCAAGCGCGAGCTGCAAGAGGTTGTGCAGTATCCTGTCGAGTTCCCCGAAAAGTTCGAAAAGTTTGGAATGTCTCCTTCCAAGGGCGTCCTTTTCTACGGCCCACCGGGCTGTGGCAAGACCTTGCTAGCCAAGGCCATCGCTAACGAGTGCCAGGCCAACTTCATCTCCATTAAGGGTCCGGAGCTGCTTACCATGTGGTTCGGTGAATCTGAGGCAAATGTGCGTGAGCTATTCGACAAGGCTCGGGGCGCTGCGCCTTGCGTGCTCTTCTTCGACGAGCTCGACTCTATCGCGCGTGCGCGAGGTTCATCGGGAGGGGACGCAGGCGGCGCGGGCGACCGGGTGATCAACCAGATCCTCACAGAGATGGATGGCATGGGAGCGAAAAAGTCCGTTTTCATCATCGGCGCAACTAATCGCCCCGACATCATTGATCCGGCTGTCCTTCGCCCTGGCCGTCTCGACCAGCTTATCTACATCCCGCTGCCGGACGAGGGATCCCGCATGAATATCCTCAAAGCGTGCCTACGCAAGTCGCCCATTGCGCCGGACGTTGACTTGGAATACCTGGGCAAGACCACCCATGGCTTCTCCGGAGCAGATCTTACGGAGATTTGCCAGCGCGCTGCCAAGATGGCCATCCGCGAGTCTATCGAGAAGGAGATCGAGATGGAGAAGGAGCGCGCTGCCGCTGGCGAGGGTGCCATGGACACCGAGGCTGAAGATCCTGTCCCTGAGATCACCAAGACACACTTCGAGGAGGCCATGAAGTTCGCTCGTCGCTCGGTCTCGGATAACGACATTCGTAAGTATGAGATGTTCTCTCAGACCTTGCAGCAGTCTCGTGGATTCGGATCGACGTTCAAATTTCCGGAGGGTGGCGTTGGCGGTGGTCTGCCTGCTGCTGGTGGCGCGCCCGGCGGGTTCGAGGCCGCTGCGGCTGATGACGATGAGGACCTGTACAGCTGAACGGCTGGGCGGGTCTGAGAAAAGACGTCGAGATCCGTTTGTTCAGACCGCTTATCGTGCGCACACCTCTCTCTGTCCGTGGGTGAGACGTGCTTATGCTCTTCTAAAAGTGCAACAAGTGATATGCGGGCATTGAGACTAGAGGACAAGAGCAAGAGTGGTATTGTAAAGTGTTGGTTCTTAGGGGACCCCGTCATTTATATAATAGGGGGTCTTGGTAACTATCGTTGTAACGATAAAAATCTGAAGATTCAGGGCTAACACCTACTAGAGCTAGGTATTGGTACCTGTACCTACCTATCCTATCCGTTTACACCGCCCTTCCCTCCCTTTCCCCCCATCATTCCTTTGTCATCGGTATCCGGGGTACGGCCCAGGTGCGCTACCGTGGGCCTAGTTCAGAGCGCGGGGTCGGGGCAGGCCTTTTGAGTGTTTGGTACGTGGGTCCGACTTGTTGTTGTTGTGCTTGAGTTGGTTGTGTCGCGGGAGTATGTCGAATTCCGGTGTATCGCTACGCATAATTGCCGATCCACTTATGTGGCCGCGTCCCAGGCTTGGTTTGTCTTGGTCTTGGGCTCCTCGACTATTATATGCGCCACCCCCAGCTTGGCGGTTAACGTTAGGAGCTCTACACTATATATACACTGGACACTGGGGTCTGGGTTGCCTTACTTTTACTTACCTTGTTTGTGTGCCTAGCGTGAATAAAGGGTGTAGGTCATCGTAGCGAGGTCATTCAACTAAGTTTATACTTGGTCGCCATGGAGCGCGCCGACGCGCCCCCTCTCTCCTTCGGGCACCCCGCCGCGGGCGCCCTTCCAGTGAGGTCGTTTGCCTTCATTTGGTACCCGCCGAGCGAGTCCACCGCGGCAAGGGGGGAAGGGGGGCGTACATCTCATGCGAGCGTCTCCACGGGGTGCTCCTCAAGCAACGCGCGATTGGTCTCCCCGCTGGCGGGCACACCAAGCGGTCCTCGGCCGGAGACGACGCACGAGGGAGATGCCGCCCGGGGGGGACATTCGCCCATAATTTTTTTATCGATGATAATGGAAGTGCGAGTAGCCATGCCACCAAAGGGAAAAATGAAACCCCCGCCCCCATCAGATCCACAACTGCAACGCCAATTTGACCTCAAACAACCAGCACCAGCCAATAAAAAATTCCAGAAGCGAGTGGAACGCTCTGAGCAGCTAGCCCGGAAAGTCATCTACCCCACCAAAAAATGAGTACTAGTGCGTGCCCCCCTCGATGAAAAGAAAACGCGCGTACTTCCAGCGGCCTCCTCGTCACGCATGACGTGGCCGCCGCGCACCCGCCAGGGTCGACGAAGCATGGTCGCCGGCGGGCCTCTGCAGAACCTCTTCTCACACTTGTCTTGAAAGGATCGTCTTCAATGAGTGCATTGAATGTATACCGCACTCCTCGTGTGGAGGAGACGGCGGTGGAGAGGGCGGAGGAGATGACGGCGGCGGAGAGGGTGGAGGAGGATAAGGCAACGGAGGGGATGACGGTGGCGGAGAGGGCGGAGGCGGAAAAGGCAATGGAGGCGATGATGGCGGCGGAGAGGGCGGAGGCGGAGAAGGCAATGGAGGCGATGACGGCGGCGGAGAGGGTGGAGGAGGTGACGGCGGCGGAGAGGGCGGAGGAGGTGACGGCGGCGGAAAGGGCGGAGGAGGTGACGGCGGCGGAGAGGGCGGAGGCGGATAAGGCAACGGAGGAGATGACGGCGGCGGAGAGGGCGGAGGCGGAGAGGGCGGAGGCGGAGAAGGCAATGGAGGCGATGACGGCGTCGGAGAGGGCGGAGGCGGAGAAGGCAATGAAGGCGAGGACGGCGGCGGAGAGGGCGGAGGCGGAGGAGGCAATGGAGGCGATGACGGCGGCGGGGAGGGCGGAGGAGGTGACGGCGGCGGAGATGACGGAGGAAGTGACGGCGGCGGAGAGGGCGGAGGAGGTGACGGCGGCGAAGAGGGCGAAGGAGGTGACGGCGGCGGAGAGGGCGGAGGAGGTGACGGCGGCGGAGAGGGCGGAGGCGGAGAGGGCGGAGGCGGAGAAGGCAAGGGAGGCGAAGACGGCGGCGGAGAGGGCGGAGGCGGAGAAGGCAATGGAGGCGATGACGGCGGCGGAGAGGGCGGAGGTGGATAAGGCAATGGAGGCGATGATGGCGGCGGAGAGGGCGGAGGCGGAGAAGGCAATGGAGGCGATGACGGCGGCGGGGAGGGCGGAGGTGACCGCGGCGGAGAAGGCGGAGGAAGTGACGGCGGCGGAGAGGGCGGATGAGGTGACGGCGGCGAAGGTGACGGCGGCGGAGAGGGCGGAGGAAGTGACGGCGGCGGAGAGGGCGCGGATCTCGCCACCCAAGATCAGCCAAGCGATATCGTCGCCTGCCAGCAGAACGACGAGGAAGAGGGATGTGAGAAAAAGACGAAGAAGATGAAAACTCAGCACGCGTAGCTGGGGGTGTTTGGGAGTGGGGGGGGGGGGGGGGCGTGATTAGCTTTGCAATAATAATATTGAGCTTTGTAATTGTAACAATAGACCAAAAAGAAAACGAATAACCTGACAATAATAATATTGAGCTTTGTAATTATAGACCTGTGGTGAGTGAAGTGAGGCTGCGGCTGTGGTGTGCGGTGGGATGAAAGGGCTGTGGAATGTAACATGTGATGTACAACCCGAAGGGAGCATGCGGGGCAAGGCGACACGAACGGGGAAAGCGCACGCGGGCGAGACTGAGATCGAGGGGCCGATCTCAGCCGACATGGGGACACACGAGACAAGGACGGGGCACAAGAGCACACGGAGCAAGGGCACAGGGCGCTCGAGCGATGGCGCTGAGCAAGAGTCTGCCGAAGGAGAAACAACACGCGGGGGGGAGAGAGACACGCGGGTAAAGAAAGATGAAAAGAGGCTGGAAGCTCAAGGAAAAACACTCGAGGGAGAGATGAGAAAAGAGGGGGGGAAAGCGTCCGCGCGATGGCATGATGGGAGGGAAGGAGAGAAGGAAGGGATCGCGCGGACGGGATCCTCTCATATGCGAGAGGAGGGGAACGAAAGGGAGAGAAGAAAGAGAGCGAAGGGCACCCGGCAGAGGAGGGCGGGAGCGACCTAAAAATGGAACAAGTGTACAAAGTGTACAAGCGCCCCCCCTACCCGCAACAAGACCAAAAAAAGAAAACAAGTAACCTGACAATAATAATATTGAGCTTTGTAATTATAATAATAGACCAGAAAGAAAACAAATAACCTGGCCCTCTTTTGACGGAACGCGACTTCAGGAACCCCAATCAGAAGAGGAACAAGAAAGCTTGGACACAGATGCAAACTACGAACTCTACCCTCTACTTTCTACTCACGTAGGAAAACTTTCTACACCCCCACTCCCCCGGCCCTTCTCCCCCCGCCATAAGGCGACTCCCCCCGTGCACTACTAGGGGGATAGGGGTGAAGGGCTTAGATATGGTCCGGTGGCCCGCGCCTCCCCCCGGTGATCATTCCCCCCCTTCCTCCTGTGTCTCCGAAAGGGCGGCGGCCTCAGCCCCGACTTATCCTGTAAACAGGTGTGCGGGACTTACCTATTTTTCGGTGAGCGGAGCTCTCGCTCCGCCCACCCCCTTCTCCGCGCGCTCTCTCCCCTCTCCTGCGGCACGCGCGATGGCGCGCCTGCGGCAGGCCTGCAGCTGCTTGCTGGCGACGCCCCCTGGAGGCTCCTGGAGGCCAGCTCTGGGGGCAGAGGAGGCTGGGGCTGGGCCCTGGCCTCCCCTGCCTCCCCCTCGCTGGCGCTCCTGAGCCTCAGGGGCTCCCAATCTGCACCTGTCTGCCTGTCGACCAGGGGGGAGGGGGGGTTGGAGCGATGGGCTGACCACGAGGGGCCAGGACGAGCGAACCAGGCGTGCCTGACAGTGGGAGAGTGGGTCAGCAGGGCAGTGGCCTCCTGGCAAGCCATCAGGCATGCCAGGAGGATGGGTGGTTCCTCCCCCACGGCAGGGGAGGAGTGGAGAGAGAGGGGGGCTCGTGCCCCCCCATGGGCGAACCAAGTATAAACTTAGTTCCCCAAGTAGTGCACGAGCAGGGGAGGGTTGCCGCAAGGCGGGAAGCGAGGGAGAGGAAGGGAAGTGGGCGTGGCTACAGTAGATAAACCCGTGGCCGCGCGCGAGGCGAGAACATTAAATGGTTTTTTTTATTATTGCAATTTGCTCGACGCCGCAACCTGACATAGCACCCAAAAAAGCCACACGAAAACGAACGCGAGAGTTTTGCCTAGTGGAATTTCTTAAGTTGCCGCCATGCCCATGTCATTGATGCACGGCAGGCATACACGGCAAGCAGACAGCCCTCCGCCCGTCAACCTCGTCAAGTATCACGCATTACGGGCCAGAGGGGAGACGAGCTGATGCTTCGGCTGCCTCAACCGCATCCTCAAGTGGCTTTGCTTGAATCGCGTGGACTTTCCGCATTTTGAACAGCGCTGGCATATTGTTTGTTGCGTCCATGCGACGAGCTGCCACCGTATCGATACCAAGTTTGATCCAGCGCTTTGCCAGAATACCCGAAATACCACTCTCGCTGTCTTTGCTCGAGGCGCCCCGATACGTCACGCGTCCCGCGGACGTTGCGCTACAGGCGCATCGCAAGATTTCGAGGTAGATTTCGCCATCCAGCTGCCGGCGGGCCGTCCGGAATTCCGCGATAAGTCCTTCGAAGTACTCTAGCCGTGCCGACGTGAGCTGAGCAGGGTCACGCACGGATCGATCCACAGAAGGTGACCCTCCTCGACTGCCACTCCCACGACCACTACCTCCCCGTCCGCGGCTACCTCGGCCGTCTCCCTCCCGCCCGCTCAACTTGGTTGTTCCTCGGACCTTTGGGATGGCGGCAAGCGTGTGGAAAGTTCGAGTCGTGGGCGAGACGCGCGAGAAGAGCATCTCTCGCAGAACGCTCAGCGCGGCCACGTAGCGTGGTTCGCCGCCCGGCGCAGCGGGAAAAAGGCAGCCCGCTAGGAGTGCGTTGTACGTGACGATGTTCGGTCGGATCCCTGTGTCGACCATCTGCTTGACGGTGGCGAATGCGGTACGCAGCTCGGCTTCGGGTACGTAATCTGCTCGAGATGTCTGCGGCGTCGCGTGCGCGCGCACGAGCAAGGTATAGCTCACCACATCTGGCGCAATACCTTGCGCTGTCATCTGCTCAAAGACCGCCAGAGCCGTCTCAGGTTGGCCCCCATTCACGCACGCCTCCATCATGGACGAGAAGGTGTACCTATTCGGAGGCACGCCCTCGGCTTGCATCCGGCGCAGAATTTCGAGAGCTTCTCGCACCTAGAGGAGTCGTTGGGAGACATAGTGAGAGGAGCAGAAGAAACGGTCATTTGGAGAGCAACGGCTCCCTACTTGTACCAAAAAAGCTGGGAGCTTGACGAAAGCGACGCGAATTGCAAGACATGTAGCTCACCTGTCCACCATGGGCATATGCCGACAAAACCATCGAGAAGGCGCGAGCCGTTGGCGGTAAGCCGTCTGCCAGCATCATATTCAGCACGGCAACCGCTTCTTCTGGGGCCCGTGCCCGCACGCATGCACGCAGCGCGAGCGAATATGAGATGTGGTCGGGCATAACTCCGTGGCTCGGCATCGAGCGTAGCAAGGCGGTCGCTTCCGTCCAACGCAGCTGCGTGGCATAGCCTCCGAGCAATGCGTTGAACGCAGGTGCGTCGAGTCGCACGCCAGCGGAGAGCGCCTCACCTAGAACGCGGGCCGCCGCGTCGACGCCACCTCCCAAACCACCGCTACGCACGTGAGCTTGGATCATGGACGTGTATGAGAAGGCATTAGGCTCTATGCCGCTCGCACGCATACGGCTCAGCACATCCCTGGCTTGAGACGGCTGCCGCGCACGTGAGCAGAAATCCAGCACTACGTTCCAAGAGTCGATCGTTGGGGCCAGCCCCGCCTCCTCGATGGCTCTGAAGTACCGCAACATCCCCTGGCGATCGCCAGCTTTGGCGCACACACTCATCAATGTGTTGAGTGTGTACGTGTCCGGTGGCACGCCCTCGGCACGCATGCGCTGGAGCACGGCCTTTGCCTCGGCGCGCTCGCCAGCGACGCCGTGAGCTTTGATCAGAGTGTTGTATAGATAGGTGTCCGGTTGAACCTCAGACGGCTCCCCGCGCGGCTTCACAACCACTGCTTCCGCCAGAGGCGAAGTTGCGTCATAGAAAAAAGCGCTGGCCAGGCGCGGAGCTCCACAGCGGAGCGCTGCAGACATGAATAAATTGGTGAGACGCGCGTTCAGCCGCAACGAGGACAGACGCAGGCGGCGCCACATGGCAATGAGAGAAGCCAGCTCGCGCCCACTGCCCTCGCGATAAGCCACCGCCGCTTCGGATGCAAGCGCCGCTGCCACCTCCGCCCTGCTTGCTTGACGCCGGACTCCTCTGCTCATCCGGCCCTCCTCTTCGCTGCCCGTGGGTGCGGAGAAGGAGTCGTTCGATGCTAGCACAGCAGCGGCGGCGGCAGCAGCAGTGCTTTCGGCGACACTCTGATTGGTCTGTGGAATCAAACGATCCGCCCCAGCGTCCGACATCGAGCCAAAAGACTGGCTGTCCCTTGTAGCTGACGAACTTCTGCTCTCATCCTCGATCGCTCCACTGATCGCTCCTTGTTCGTCGTCAGACTCTGCTGTGGAGCCCGCAATTTCTGCTGCACTCATCGTTGCGGCTACCTGAATAATGGTGGCGACGAAAGATTGGAACGTGAGATGTGTGTGGATACGTCTAGAGCAAAGCGAGACGCATTTAATGTGAGAAGGCCTAGTCATATGCCTTCGACTAGCAGCCTCAAACGAGGGCACAAAACGCGGGGGCGGCCTCTAACCTGCATCACTGACGCGGCGGCGCCAAGCACCTCATCAACGCTCCGCTCGGAAGGCCTGACATCCTTTCTGCGGCTGGAGTAGCGTCCAAACCGCGCAAGGGCTAGAGCACACAGCTCGCATACTGCATCAGTTGTAGCCTCCGCCGTCAAGAAGCCGTCGCGCGACTCCCGGCGATCACGCCTGTACGCCGCGAGGGCTTCGAGAGAGAGGCTAGTGCGCTCACCGCGTGAAATCTGCACCAGTTCGGCCGCCCAAACGCCGATCTCCCTCTCGCGCCGAAAACGGAGTGTCACGCTTGGTGCGGTGAACAGGCGTGTGGATATCGCTGAGAGCACGCCTTCAAGGGTGCGCTTCTCCCACATGGAGGATCCCAAGGAAGCTGAAGTTGCCACAAGCACATCGCCGGCGCGGATACGACCGCAAGCTTGGGCGGAGCTTCCGGCCTCCACCCCTGATACTTCAACCCACATAGACTGCCCATCCGCCGAACTCAACTCGGAACTGGCAACTTCGCTCTCAACCACCGTGCTATCGTTTGAAGCATACGCCTGCCGGAGTCCAAGGCCAAGCGGCTGAGACAGCTCCACCTCGTACTCGAACGTTAGAGGAACCTCCCATGCGGCCGGCCTGTTCTGCCGCCTGCCTGGTCGGTCGCGTGCGAGCCTAAGCTTGACATTGCCATCGACGCGTGTGCGGATCGCCGCGAGCACGCCGTCGAGCGTGCGCTTCTCCCACATCGCGTCGCCCATGGAGGCCGAGGTGGCGATGATCCTATCTCCCGCCTCGATGCCGGCAAGCGCCGCGTTCCCCCCGTCGTACACCATGAGAACAACGACTCCCTCTCCCTCTCTCTCTCCAAGCTGAAGGCCGAGCGGCCTCGGGATGGTAGCCTCGAAGAGAAGCGGGCCATCTGAGGCTAGGCCGGGCTGGGTGAGCGAGGCGCGGGGCGAGCGGGCCCTAGCGGGGGCGAGCGGGACGATCCATGCACCGCAGAGCACGAGCACACTCGCCAGCACCAGCCAGCGCATCGCCCTCTCTCCTCCTTGCCCACACCCTCATACACAGAGTACATTCACCCCCCTCCCCCCCCTTTCTCTCACTCTCTCTTTCTCTCTCACGCTCTCTCTCTCCCGTCTCGCTCGCTCTCTCTCTCGCTCTCTCTCTCTCTCTCTCTCGCTCGCTCGCCCCCTCTCTCAGCGAGATCCTCCTGATCTCCTCCGCTGCGTCCCTCTGGAAGAAGGAAGAAGAATTCTATCATCAGCAGCCTTATGAAGGAGTGTGATTCCCACCTAGAAGTAGAGAGCGGAATGAATAGAGAGTAGTAGTACTCTAGCTAGCTAGCTCTACGGAGTTCTTTAGTTGGACGAGGAGGATAGAATGAAGTGGGAGAGAAGCAACAACCCGCGGCCGACCGACCGACGGGGAGCGACTCGAAGGTGGCGTAATAGAAGGAGGGAGAAATCCTAGAAACAAAGGAGGAGGAGAGGGTGCTGGCGAGGAGAAGGGAAAACAGTGGGAGAGAATGATGAGAGGAGAGGGGGGGAAGAGTGGGAGAGAATAAAGAAAAAGGAGAGGGAGTGCTGGGTGATGTCGAGAAGAAGAGAAGAGCGGGAGAGCACAGGACAAGGACTGCGGGAAGAACGCGAGGAGGAAGCTTCTTAGAAGTGTCCTCCCCTTCCCCGACCACAGGGCGGTCGTGCGGCGGTGGCCTCTCTGCTCTTTCACTCAGACTAAAAGTTACTCGAAGATAAAAATAAATCTTAACCACTCATTCGAGGGTTTTCGCACGGCCGCAACAAGGTCCCAAGAAGGTCTACACAGCGCCTCTCAACAAGTCGCGCTGTGGAGAAGTCTATTGGAAGCGTTCCAATGAGTAAGCGCAGTGAAGCGCTATTGAGAGCAGAGAGTATCTAATTTGAATTCAAGTATTAAATACCCGGTCCTCGAATTTTGACAGTACTATCAAAATTGGGGGGTGGGGAGGGGGTGGGGTGGGGGTGGGGGTGGGGGTGGGGGTGGGGGGGGGGGGGGTAGGATCAAAACTTGCGGACTGCGGACCAGCCAATTTCTCGCCTGTCCCCTGTCACCAGCTGCCTCCCCGACAGGCTCGTAGAGTAAAGTAGTCGTGTTGGGTTTTGTTTTGCCGCCGCCCTTCTCACGGCGGGCGGCGGACTCTCTGACGTGTCGACTCCTCGCAACCGCGCTGCGCCTGCTTCTCCAGCTGCTCGGAGTGTGTGCACGCTCCAATGCCGGACAGGCGAGCAGTTCTGGCAACTCTTGCGGTCACCGCTACGAACCTCTGGCCCATGGCCGCCGCGGTGCTCCCGCCGGGCTTCGAGGATGTCGCTTGGTGCCCACCTGGCTCTTGCTTGCAGCCCAGTGAAATCAAGCCAGGCCACACGGGCGCCAAGTCCAGCTTTGTGGAGTGCTATGACGAGAAGACAGAGAAGGTTACCAATGAGGTGTGGACGGGCTCCAAGTCGCCCACCACTGCTCCCGAAGGCTGGCTCAAGGCCGAGTTCTGCGGACAGCAAACGACGGAGATCGAGGAGCTACCTGAGGAGTACCTAGACCAAGTTGGGGTGTACGGATAGGCTGCTCGCAACCATCCATGTCCAATTGGGCAAATGGCACCCCGTAGACGACCCAGTTCCGATCGATTGATCTGTCCCCAGCATGCATTTTTATGGGACTCAAGTCTGAAGGCCGACACAGCGTCCAACATTGATCTGCATAGGTTGACCATACATCACACAGAAAAGAGTGCAACTGCAAACTGCAACCATCTTGAGGCAATGACACGTGCCTTACGGATGATGGCTGGCTGGCCGTGGGATGTAGAGATAGATCAGGCCCTTCGTTTCCGTCTTGTTTTCATTGGATGCGGACACGAACCACGACGGGGCCCTGCGACTTTAAGGTGTCATCATTTTGTTTTTTACTTGAACCCGCAAACACAAGCACAAATACGTGCAACCATGAGGTTGAAGGGTGTCCATGCATGATTACTGGATGAATATATGCAATGCAGTTTCCACAATGATGGTCAACGTAGGGACATGTCGCTTACGCGCACGCGCATCGGCGAGCAGAATAAGTGCTGGGGCTAGGTGATGGTGGTGGCTAGAGCTAGAGCTAGACACTTACAACTATCGTTAAAACGGCAGGGGCATGGAGCGCGCGCCGACTCGCTCTTCTCTGGCCGTCATGGCCGCCAGCACGGGCGATGTGTCCATGGACACACCGCTGTCGCCGAAGCGTCCACGAGTCGACAACCCGCCCAGCCAAGTAAGTGCGCGCAAGCCAGAGTGCGCACAGGCCCGCGAAGCCGGCGAACAAGACTGCAAGACAGCCAATGCATGCTGCCATACAAATCAGCCACCATTCCACCCCCACCCACAGCCACACAGACCACAGACCACCACCTGATCACTCCCATATAGGGAAGGCCTCAGCTAAACCCCACGTGGGCGAAATTATGGAACAAGCTTGAATGCAACACCATACACAATGTGTTTCGAGACTATAGCGCGACGACGCCCTACACTAGCGATGAATGCGCACAATACCTCAAAAATAATGATACGTACGTACATTTCCAAGGAGAATACATCCCAAGGGACAAATTTTTAGAGTCATGGGACACACTAGTAACACATGCCAAGGCAATAATGACGACGCCAGGAAACACGGATGAGAGAGGGAACACGTCCCCTCGGCGAGAGGCCGGTGATCAAACCAACCCGGAGGAACCGCCTCCCGAAATACACATAACGCAAGACGGGGACTACTACGCGAAAATCAAGGGTATATGGTATGAAGTGGAGCTTTCATACCTAGGCACACCGATAATTGGAGATTGGAGAGAGAATGACAAGCACCCCCACAAACCTGGACACATCTCCGCCGGCACGATGGGGAGAAGGCTACAAATCACAAATCCAACAAGAGACTCGAATACCCGCTAGCAGACGAATACACACTAGACGGCGAAACGCCGCTAGACGACACCGGAGTGGAACACCTAACCAAAGCCCTCCAACGAACGGACCGCAAACGCAAACGCCTTGCAGGACCGACTAAATGGGAGGGAAAACTCCAACTACCCGAGGACACATGGGCACACCTGGGGGGGCTTGCGAGGGGGGAGGTATAATCAGGTGCTCAGTTTCCTTTGTGCAGTGTGATCTGGTGCGGGCATGTGCGTCGTGGCTTGTCGTGTTGGTACAAGGCTAGTGGGAGTAGCGGTACTAACGCTCAATATTATTATTATTGTCAGGCATGGCGGGATTCCGGGACTGAAAAGTTGTGTCCAATTAGCTAGTGGGGTTGGCTAGGATAAGCATATAACATTAAATATTTAAATTTGTTTGGGGTGTAGATGATGGTGTGAGTCAGCACCGTGAGTGCAATGGGTCCCCCGTAGCTAGCAGTAGTAGCCAGAATCTTCAGATATTTCTCGTCGACCGAAGTCACGGCATGAATCGGGAGACGAACATATGTTTTCGGCACTCATGGCGCACGCGAGACGCGAGACGCGTTAAGCCAAATTGGGCCGGCACACACAAGAGTCATCACTCACATCAATACCGTTTCACACATCAGCTCTGTGACCCACGTCAGCTTCTATTATCGTTCACAAACCATCTTGTCCATGCGACCCTTTTTCAGCACCATGGCATGGTTGCCCGGCATTGTGTGCTTTTCGGTGCATACTAATAAATTTCTATGCCTTCAGCCACACCGCGCCGCGCCTTCTCGGAACGAGGATCATGTAATGATGCAAATACGTACTACCGTGGGGCAGCGGGTACAGTTGCTTCTGTTGAACTGGTAACATCAACAATCCTCGGCTCGTCCTCGTCTTCCTCTTCGTCCTCACTCTCCACTTCCTCATCATCGCGATTGAAGTCTCGATTATATTTGGGCATCTTTGGATCGTTGTTGGACGACGCATTAGGCTGCAGCTGCTGTTCGCGCTTCCACTCCTCGAACCGACTCTCGTGCGTGCTGCCGAGAGGTGTGCCAGTGAGCCCCGCGCCAAAGCTGCCGCCGAATGGGCTGGAGGATGCAGCTGAACCCCATGGACCACCCGCTGTTGCTTGCAGTTCCGCGGCTTGTGTCTCCATTTCTTTATCGAGAAACCTATCATACATGAGCAAATCTGAGGGGAGCTCCAACGCCGTATAGTCCATCACTTCGTCCAAGAACTCGACGCGATCAGCGTACACGAGCTTCTCCCAGAAGGAGGTCTTCAGGAGGTAGGACAACATCAACAGCATCAGCCGCGTGGAGATTGAAGGATGGACGATGCACAAGGATCGCATGTTCTTGTGATAGGCTCTCGGCACCATCTTGTAGGTTGATCTGAACCAGAAGTAACCCAGCCGATCGGGTTCCAAATTGTTGGTCACCCATATGACAGTGTAGGGCTTGTCCTGCACGACGACAGTGTCGTGCATGAGCAGGAGCGCGTGTGACATCACCTTCTCGAGAGTGAGCCCCTTCTCCTCGCCGCCGGCGAGTCGCGAGGGGAAGAAGACGAAGATAGGCCTTCCTTCCTTGTCGTTGATGGGCGCGCGCTGTACCGCGCCGAGCCGCTCGAGCTCGCCGAGCGCGTTCTCCCTTTGCGCTACACGGCCAGCTCGGTAGAGACGCACGTACTCCTTGTGCGAGGTGGCCAGCTGGTCAAGCAGCGGGTCGGCGGGCTCGGGCAGCTCGAGCCGGACTTCGGGCTGCGCGACGGGTGGGTGCTCAACCGTCGGCTCTCCGCCCGCCGCCATGGAGCCTGTGAGAGGGAGAGAGAGGATGGGGCAGGGAGGGAGAGGGTGGGAGAGGGGGAGGGAGGGGTGGGCCGGCGGCGCCGCCGAGCCACGAGAGGACGAGAGGAGCGGGCAAGGAAAAGTGCTCTAGAGGCTACAGGTTACTCTTTAAAAAAATAGTCGGGTGGTCGTTTTCTGGTCAGTTTGTGCATGTTTCGCGGTGGTCGGGCGAGGGCGAACACAGCGTTTCGGGGTGGTGGAGGACGGAAGGCGGGAGGCGGACCCCTACCTGCCCCGCCAGCCGCCTCCCCCCTCCGAACGACCCCCTCCCGCCCCACGAAAGGCAATGGCGTCGGTGAGTGACCCCCCTCCCTTCCCCCACTCGTGGCGGTCTATTTTGGGAGATTCAGATTCAGGCGGGCGCTCACGGGAGTGAATCAGGGTGGTGAATGTGGGGCGCATCACTCGTAGAAACGCGGAGCTTCCGCGACGTCCGATCGCGCGCGATCGGCCGAAGAATGGCCTGGAGATGGTGGCCATGCAGAGCCTAGAGCTAGGGCCTGACAAGAGTTGCCGGCAACTTTCCGAGCAACTTTCAACTTTCAACTTTGGGGTGTTTGAGCGTGCGAGCAACTCACGAGCAACTTCAGGGCTACAGGCAACATTGAGCAACATCGAGCAACTACCGAGCAATTTTACCCCTAGAAGAGCACCTAATGAGCAATTTCGGAAAAATTCTGGACACGGTTGCTGGGAACAATGAGCTGGCCACGATCGATGGGCCAGAAGGACGAGCGATCCAGGGCATCCAGGCGAGCCTGTGGCCTGTGGGCGGGAAGAGTGAGTCAGCAGGGCAAACTGCTCCTAGCAAGCCATAGACCATAGAGCATGCCGGGAGGATGGGTGATTCCTCCCCCACGGCAGTGTCGCATCCGCGATCGACCTTTTTGTTTTAGAAGTTGTTTGCGTTTCTATGTTCTCTCCTTGCAGGCTAGCCACTAGTCACCGTCGCAGGGTCCTACATTCGTCCATTCGCCCTTGTTGCCCTCGCCTCCTTTGTCGCCTCCCTTGTCGCCTGCTTGCCCCTCACCTTGCTGACCTCCTTGCGTGCTCCTCGCGTTTTTAGGCTAAGTCGCGCGTTCAGGTATCGCCGGTGCAAGGAACCGCCCCCATGTGTGACCCTGATTCCCCCTCAGGTGTTGGCCGTTGGATTATACCGTGGCGCTATTTTACTTCGGTCTTCATCAACTCACTTAAGGGTCTTCGAAAGATTCCCTCCTCATTCCTGTGCGTAACTGTCGCTGTCGCCCCCGTCGGGGCATTGTTAGATGTGATCTCCTGCGATGCATCCACGCTAACATCGACCAAATCACGCGAGGAGCGCGCCCGTTAGCGGTGGGAAGTTGGGTACTCGAGCGCATCTCGGTACGTTAATGTCGACGCGGTTTCAGCGCCAAGACCTATATTCGACAAGGTACGCGGGGGTAGAGAGGGCAATTGGCTCGGCTACTAGGGCAGCATAACCCGATTCAACATTTTGTGCTGCCACTAGTCGAAGTGGATGAACAAACTAGTGCACACCGCCCGCCTGGTAGCGGTGCCAAGTTAGCTGCTCTAGCCCTCGGTGACTAACGGTTCACGTGAGCGTCTTGAGTTTTGTGATACTTTCGTACACCTTCAAGCTTCAAGTCTAAAAATATGAGTATGACTTATGCTCCAGTGTTCATAGACCCAGGCCTCGTGAACCCAGTGAGCTGGCGTCACAAGTTTCCTCGCTATTCGATGTTTGTGCCTCGCATGAAGGGCCTCACAAAAAACATACCGGAGGGGGCCCGGCTGTATTTCGTGCACCGCCTTCGATGGCCTGAAATTCGGTATTTTTCGAAAATTTCGCCGGAGAACCCCCAAATTTTTTTGCTGATCCATCCTACCGGTAGCCATAGGGAGCTTCTTTAGCCCTTCATTGACCCATTGTAGCTGGTGTCCTCCGCACCCCCATAGTGAGTGACCGGGCTATGACCGCCCTAGAACTACGAACTACGAACTACGGCGTACGGCGTGCAGCTGGTGGTGGTGGTGAAGAGGAAGTGGGCAACTTCTGACTTGGCCGTCGAGCCACCTTTGGGGATGTGCACCTTTGACGATGGCGTCGACTTATTGCGTCGACAAACTCGGTCTTGTCTGCCAGTCCACGCCCCCGAAGGAATGCAAACGGAGGAAACGTTTTCGACAGCGGTGAGAGCAGGTCAGAGAGAGAGATCTAAATTTGGACGGGCGGCGCCATCCGTTTCACAACTTCCCCGTTGCCGTCACTCCGGAAAGGGGGGAGCCAGGGCGATGCCATCCATGGCTCGCCGACGAGGACCGCTGCTCGACGACGCGGGCTCGTGGGGCGAGATGCTGCAAAAGTATGAGGCGCAGAAGAAGGCAGTGCCACCGCCCTACCATAGGCCTCCGATTGTCACCGCACAGCAGAAGGCCGCCGAGCAGGCACGGTACAATCCAGTATTGCAGACGTTCAACGACCGTGTGCTTGAGACGACGGCGAGGACCATGGAGACAGAGGCTGTGGTGGCGCACCTCAATCGCGCTCGCGACCGTCAGATCGCCTCTGAGTCAACCTTTGACATCTTGACTATGCGCGATAAAAGGGGTGGGCTCGGGAAGCCAGCGTCGGCACAGAAGGTGGATCGATTGCATCTACCTACCAACCAGGAGCTCCCGACCTTCCGTCACCCACTCGATTCAGCATGTGCGTACAACATAATCTCTGGCATGTCACTTGCGGAGCATTCTTATAAGCCCCCTGACGCCCGGCCCAAGGTGCGCCGCCGCCGATCCGATGACGAGCATTCTGGCCCCCGCCAGGCTGATCTTTAGAGTTGCCTTCACTAGATTGCTAACACCCCACCACACCACACAGGTTTCCGACACACTCGAGGTCAGCAAGCCCCGACTGCAGTCTGTCGCGAATCTGCCGCGGGACTATGATATTCTTTCGGGAAAGTACGTCCACAGCCACGAAGAGAAGATCGAGAAGGAGAGCCAAATCGATAGGCGGAAAGCGGCCCAAAAATTTTGGGAGACCCATGACTACAACGCTTTCACGTGTGAGTTCTACGACCCGTCAAAGGAGGCCAGACAGAGGGAGGTGGAGGCAAAAAGTGCGGTTGAACAGAAGATGAAAGCATTCAAGAGGATGCCCCCGTCTTTCCAGAAGGGAGAGGGCAACATTTACGACATCACGACACATGTAGTTAAAAACGAGGCTCTCGATGAGAAGCGCAAAGCAGATGAGCAACGCTTATTCGACTCGAAACGGGATACTTGGGAGCGGGACAAGAAGGTGCACGAGCAAATGCGCAGGCAGACAGAGCTCGCAGAACAGCGCACGTTGAACCGGGGCTCGCACCAGAGGTATAGAGAAGCCTATGGCAACGGGTACTCAATCATCGATCATCGTGACTATGCACGTGAGGCCCCGCCACCCCCACGAGTCGCTCCTCCGCCGACACTATGGTCAACCCTCAAGTCCAATCCTGGCACAAGTGGCTCCGTCCGCTCGGGTGGTTTCCAACGAGTAAATATGCCCAAGTAGTGAGAGGACGAGTGGCAACGAGCCACATAGATGTGCCGCTCTGATGAAGTGACGAGATGGAAGAGGAGGCAAGACCAAAGAAAGGCGAAGGGAAAGCGAGGCCACAGTAGACAGTGACATGGCAGAATATTTCTAGACCTATATCTTTGCTCATATTTCTAAACTCAGCCAGTCCCGCAACCTGAGCCCCTAAGTAGAGCACGAGGGGAGTTGCCGCAAGGCGGGAAATGAGGGAGAGGAAGGGATGTGGGCGTGTCTACAGTAGCGGTACCTATATAGCCACGCGTGAGGCGAGAATGTTAAAAGGTTTCTTTCCCTTCTGAACTCAGCCAGATGCGGGAGACACAAGTCCCTTCCGTATGTTGCCGCCGTTATACATCGCATCTCTTATACTTTGTGTAGTCTCAACTAAGTTTCAACTTAGATCATATGGCACATGGGGGAGGCGCGCCGCCTCGTGCCCTCCCCCTCGGGCCTCGGGCTCCAACTCCCCTCCGGGGGGCCCGTCGGTTGTCCTCAGACTCTACCTCTTGGCATGAGCTGAGCAATCACCATCCTGACCCAGACCCGCGCACCCCAGCACGTCCTCTCCTCGAGTCCACGCTGGGGGAAAACCCCTTTCGGGTAAAAGCAACGCAGGGGGGGGGGGGGGGGGCACTCGTGAATAGGGGCCCAGGAGCGCTAATCTCTCCTCGCCGAAGCGAGTGGCCGCGGCGAGCCGCGGCCCTTCCCTCCTGGCTCTGGCGCCCCCGTCTTCTCTTACCCAAACGGGGCGAGAAGACACGTTTCTGCCGGAGGGGAGAGCTGCCGCTCCCCCCTCCCCTCCCTCTTCCCTTTTCCTCCTCTCTTCCCTGCGGCGGGGGCCCATGGCGCGCGCCTGCGGCCCCTCTTCAGGTCCCCAGGAGGCCGGCAGGGGCCTGGGAGCGCAGCTCAGGGGGCAGGTGAGGCTGGGCATGGCCCTGGCCCCTCCTGCCTCTCCCTCGCTGGCTCTCGAGCCCCTGCCAGTCGACTGGAGCTGGCTGGGGGGTCCTGATCAGGGGGGCCCAGGGGGAGGAGGGGCTGGTCAGTGGTCAGAGGGATGGGCAGGCCACGACGGGCCAGGGCGGGCGAGTCAGGCGGGCCTGTGGGGAGAGGAATGGGTCGGCAGGACTGTGTGCTACTGGCAAGCCATCACAGGCGTGCCAGGAGAGTGGGTGGTTCCTCCCCCATGGCAGGGGAGGAGTGGAGAGAGAGGGGGGCTCGTGCCCCCCCATGGGCGAACTAAGTATAAACTTAGTTGCCATTCTCCCAAAATAGACTTCCATGGGCCGGACAAGGCGGGGGAGTCACTCACCGACGCCATGGATTTTCGTGGGGTAGAGGGGGTTCGCGGGGGGGGGGGGTCTGGGGGCCAGGTAAGGGGGGTCCCTGGGGAATCCTTGGACACCCAGGAGGGGTGGAAAATAGTGGTTAAAAAGCGTGAGTGACCGGCCTACGATTTGCGATCAGGCGGCGACGGGCATGTGGGACAGTACGAGGCGCACCTGGCAGCCTACGCGCATGGCTGTGGCTGGCCGAGTCACGCTGCGCCGGGGACGCGTCGATCAGCGGCCCGACGCTCGCCCGCGCTCGCGTCGGACGTCGGCCCTCCGCGATAGTGATTTCTGGCTTTCTGGCCAATTTGCGCGTTTTCTGGTTACGCATCGCTGTGGGGGCTACCGTGGGGGGTCTAGGGCCCAAAAGGCACCGGATATGTGCTAGTTACACCTATCCGGTCACCATATCCAAAAATCTCGTAATGAATCCTCAATCTTGACTTGGTCAATTTTCACCCTTAGAAGTTAGAAGTTAAAATAGCTGTTTGACCGCCCCACACCTTGATAAGCCAGCAGCATGTACCCTCCCCACACCCCGGCCTTCCATCTAGTGCCTCAACTTCTCTAGGCGCCGCTCTCGCTTCCCAAAGTTTCTCTCACATTTCAGTTTTGGAACGGAGGTAGTATTATTATTATCGCACCAGAGTCGGAGCTATCCTCATCGCTTCAATGGTAACGTACACCGCCGGTGCGTCCTCCCTTGTGTGAACGAAAGTTTCTGTGAAACCAAACAGAATATTTTTTCACCGACTACGGCCGGATGCGCCGGCGCCGCCCTCTGCTTCCCTCTCGCCCTTCCTCCAAACACACATTCAATCGCCGCTGACAACAACACAAATACGCGTCCGCGCACGCGCCCGTGGATCGCTTGCGAATGGCAGGGGTGGAAGAGGGTGTTGTTCGAGAGAAGATCTCGCTGCGATGCTGCGTCACCCTCCACCGTATGACGCAGCCTTGCCGTGGTCCAACATGTGAACACGCCAGCGCCTTCTGCATCAACGCTCTCAGCTGCATCCGGAAGGAAGGCGGCTGGATAAGCTGCCCGATTTGCGACTCGCACTTCGCCGAGAAAGAGATTGTGATCGATGTACCTCTCACTGTGCTCCTATCCGAGGAGCCGAACGCAACACATGCATACGTTACCCAGGGAACGGACGGGAACTGGAGGTACCGAGTCTCTGGGTCTGGCAAGAGAGTTTCTCTGCAACATTCCACGGGTTCGAGCGCAAGCAAGAGGCCCAAGACCTCGGTTAGGCAAGAGTGCGAATCGGGCTCCATAACGGCAACAACCAGAGCTTTCTCTTGTCGTTCGCAACATACCTCATCTCAGACGGCCTGCACTCTTGTGCCTAGGAACATCTCCTCGGTGAGCAAGGAGCGGGATCCTTCCCAAGCGATATCTGCTAGCAGATGCCGACGACCTTCCACAACATCAGATCACGGTAGCTTACCGAGGAGAATGTCGTCGGAGCAACGAAGAGCCCGTCGCGCGGAAAGGAAGGCAAGTGAAGAGCGGCAGCGCTTTTTAAGCCTCGCTAAAAACGAGCTGATTCGGAGAGCTCTTCATGAAGAGTTGGCCCCTGGGAGTGACCCGAATGGCTGGAGCATAGGCTGAAAGAGCTCCAGCTATGATGGAGCTGAGGCTCAGCGACTTAGGGCGCATGAAGAAGTGTGAACAGTACATCGAGAGTACCACCTCGACAGATAACTACTACTACTACTATTAGCAATCACTATTGTTGCTCGTACCCCCCCTCCCCCTGCCCCCCCCCCCCCCCCCCGCCATCGGGCGGCTCCCCCCGTGCACTACTAGGGGGATTCGGGTGAAGGTGAAGGTGTAGAAGGGCTTAGATATGGTCCGGTGGCCCGCGCCCCCCCCCCCCCCCCCACCTCAGCAACATGCTCGACATAACACGTGCTGGATCCCTTCACACTACAACAATGCGAATACATCATGCATCATGGGGGCTTACCACTCTCATTTGGGTTTTTACTCACATTCCTGAGGTTGCAGATTTACTGAAGCAGAGAGCTTCCAGAGTACTTTACAAGACTTGGCTGTATGCCGCCTACAATACAATAAAGTGGTCACCCTAGCGACTCGGCGCCTCGTCGAGTTGTCTCGTCTGTGCTCTCTCGCTCTCGCAGTGCCGATGGTGGGTGGCCTCCTCGCCTGCCTCGCGCCCCTCGCGCTCATGCCGCCTGGCCCGCTTGCGACCAGCCGGCTGGTACGCCAGAATTTGCGCATGAGCGACGGAAGCCCAGGCATTGTTGAGCGCCTCCGGGACCCTCAGTTTGGCATTGTGACTGGCTCGGCACTCCTGCTTGCGCTCGTCGCCAACCGGCTTGGCACGGACGAGCTGCTCAACTCACAGTCGCGCGCAGACCTCATTGCCACCATCGGACCAGTTCTATTGACGCTTGATGCGCTCAACAACCTCGACATCACTCCGCGAGAGGCAGAGGAGGTCCAGCTGGCAGGAGCTGCTGTTGATTGGACAGATCCGTCAATTCGGGGGGAAACCCAACGGGAGCTCCAATGGGCGGCGGACACCTTGGGGGAGCGTCTTGGGAGCTCGTCATTGGCGGTTTGGTTGTCTTCAGGTCCCACCATTGCTGCACGAGGACTGCTATCACGCAGCGCCGCGGCAGCTCCCGCCTCTACAGTACGGCCTGGACCACTCTTGGAGAAATGTGCTCAAAGTACTACCGGTGCACCAGAGTATCTGCCAGCACTACAGCTGCTTCCTGGCCGGGTTGAATTCTCGTATTTTCCGGAAGAGACCCAGGCTCTTCTCATGGTGCCGCTTGGCGGGCAGATTGGCGCCATTGTGCTCGGAGCAAATAGAAAACGCGCCTTTGGGAGTGACGATGTGATGTGGGCGCGAGCCATTGCCACGCGACTTGGCGCTGCCCTCGCTGAGCAATGAAAGCAGGTTTGTCCCACTGCTTGGCTGACAGGCTAGGATACTGCCATGCAGGACACAGTGGTTCCCATGGTTGATTCCTGGTTCGGCTCCTCAGCTATTGATCTCGCGTGATTATTGTCTTTGATAAACCACTAATATTATACTTAGTTCACCCATGGGGGGGCATGAGCCCCCCCCCTCTCTCCACTCCTCCCCTGCCGTGGGGGAGGAACCACCCATCCTCCTGGCATGCCTTATGGCTTGCCGGGACACTTGTTGCGGGTAAAGGTAAAGGGGGCCTTGTACACTTCCTTTTCGTATGCTCCCTGTTAGGTTTTCCCGCACGACTCCCTCTCCGTCGCCGCGCCTCGATTCCCTCCTCCCTGCACCGTCCCAATCGGTCCGCCTCTCCTCTCCCCCCCCCGCCCCCCCGCGGAAGCCCTCACGCCACTCTGCCATCCCATCTTTCCCCCGAGTGCTTCCTTGAGTTTCCTGTTACCCCTTTCCGTCTATTTCTTTCCCGCGCATTCCCCCTTCCCCCCCCCGTGTTGCTCGTGGACTGGGATTGGTGTGTCAGTGGCTGAGACTGGCTGTGGTTGAGGTGGTGGTGCTGTGTCTGGTGTGAGGCTGTGTGTGTGAGAGTGTGCGGACTGCGAGTGTGGAGTGAGGGCGTTCGGGGGTTCAGTATGACATGATGACATGATGAGTACCAATTTCCGGCTTGCATGGTGACACACGATGGGCGAGGACGCACAGGGAGGACAGAAGGGCAGGGAGATGGAGGGTGCTTCGGAGCGCTGGCGCTGGGAAACAAAAGACGAAAGACAAGGGCACAGAGAAAACCGGGGGGGGGGGGCGAACAAGTATAGGAACAGGGAAAGGATAGAAGATATGGACGAAGGGAACGGGGCGCTGGCGGGTCGGGGAGGGAGGCGGGAACGGGCGACGTCGAGTGGGACGGCGGGGGAGGCGAGGAAGGGCGCGGCGTCGTCGTCCAGGATGTTGTCGAGGACGGCGTTGAAGACGGTGGCGTGGGCGACTTCCGGGTGACATTCCATGGCGAGGGATGAGGCGGTGAAAGCGGCGGCGGCGGCGCGCGAGCGAGTGACGGGTCCGGGGCGGTCGACGGGCGCGGCGGAGGGCGACGCGGAGGGCGGGAGGGCGCGCCACTGGAAATCGTCGGAGGCGAGGTCGTGGGCGTAGGTGTCGTCGGGGAAGCCGTCGGTTTGGGGTCGTCCGGCGGCGGAGGTGGTGCTCGGTGCTCGGCGGGGAGGCGACGTCGGCGAACGTGGGGGAATGGAGGGGGGGGGAATTGGGGTAGGGAGGGGGGCGGGCGGGCATGGAGGGATGTGAGGTGGAGAGATAAGGGGTTGGTAGGCGTCGAGGGGAGAGGCGGGGAAAAAGGGAGCGGGGTGGTAGTAGGTAGGACCGTGGGCGGGGACGAAGGGATGCTGAGGGTCGTAAGGGAGGAGGGCGGTGGTGGCGTGGCGGGGGTGCGGATGGGTGAATGGGGTGGCGTGGTGGGGGTGCGGATGGGTGAACGGGGGGCTGTGGATGGGATGGGCGGATTGGAAGGTGAGAGGGGGGGGCTGCAGGAAGACGGGCGCGTGCGGGTGCGGGGGGAGAGGGTCATGGGGGGGAGGGGGGGGAAGGCTCATGTTGTGGGTGTAGCGGGCGTCGCGGAGTCGCGGATGAGGGGTGCGATGTGGATTGGTGCATGGTGGGGCAGTGAATGAGGATGGTGGAGGCGGGGGTGGTGTGGTGGGTTGGGTGGATCAGTGGCAGTGGGGTGTGGAGAGTCTGGGTAGTGAGGACGGGGAACGAAGGGAGCGGAAGGGAGTGGGGAGTAGAAGTGTGGCTGCGTTGGAGTCGTTGGAAGGGGCGGTGCTACCGACGGATGGGGCTGTGTTGTCTGTTGTGTGGTTTGCTGTGTTGTCTGTGGTGCTGGTTGATGGTGCTGTGGTGTGGGGTCAATGGCGTCCGGGGAGGAAGGAAGGAGACGGTGCGAGGGAGCGTGCGCTGGGTGGGAGGGTGAGTCGACTCCTCCGCTACCATGTTGCTCGTGGACTGGGATTGGTGTGTCAGTGGCTGAGACTGGCTGTGGTTGAGGTGGTGGTGCTGTGTCTGGTGTGAGGCTGTGTGTGTGAGAGTGTGCGGACTGCGAGTGTGGAGTGAGGGCGTTCGGGGGTTCAGTATGACATGATTAATCAAACCTTTTTAATTGTCTCACCGCACACGCGGCCGTGGACCCTCTACTTTCTACTCACGTAGGAAACTTTCTACACCCCCACTCCCCCGGCCCTTCTCCCCCCGCCATAAGGCGACTCCCCCCGTGCACTACTAGGGGGATAGGGGTGAAGGGCTTAGATATGGTCCGGTGGCCCGCGCCCACCCCCGGTGATCATTCCCCCCCTTCCTCCTGTGTCTCCGAGTGGGCGGCGGTCTCAGCCCCGACTTATCCTGTAAACAGGTGCGGGACTTACCTATTTTTCGGTGAGCGGAGCTCTCGCTCCGCCCACCCCCTTCTCCGCGCTCTCTCTCCCCTCTCCTGCGGCACGCGCGATGGCGCGCCTGCGGCAGGCCTGTAGCTGCCCCTGGCGACCCCTGGAGGCTCCTGGAGGCCAGCTCTGGGGGCAGAGGAGGCTGGGACTGGGCCCTGGCCTCCCCCGCCTCTCCCTCGCTGGCGCTCCTGAGCCTCTGGGGCCCCCAATCTGCACCTGTCTGCCTGTCGACCAGGGGGGGAGGGGGGGTTGGAGCAATGGGCTGGTCACGAGGGGCCAGGATGGGCGAATGGGGCGAGCCTGTGGGGAAGGGAGTGGGTCAGTAGGGCAGTGGCCTCCTGGCAAGCCATCAGGCGTGCCAGGAGGATGGGTGGTTCCTCCCCCATTGCAGGGGAGGAGTGGAGAGAGGGGGGGGCTCGTGCCCCCCCATGGGTCAACCAAGTATAAACTTAGTTGTTCAGTATGACATGATGAGTACCAATTTCCGGCTTGCATGGTGACACACGATGGGCGAGGACGCACAGGGAGGACAGAAGGGCAGGGAGACGGAGGGTGCTTCGGAGCGCTGGCGCTGGGAAACAAAAGACGAAAGACAAGGGCACAGAGAAAACGGGGGGGGGGGGGGGGCGAACAACTATAGGAACAGGGAAAGGATAGAAGATATGGACGAAGGGAACGGGGCACTGGCGGGTCGGGGAGGGGGCGGGACGCGGGAAGACCCCCGACCCCACTGGCCAAGGAAACAAGGGGAGAACCGGGGTTACAAAGGAAAGTGCAAGGGAGGGATCTATCTCGGCTGCATGCGGGCGCGGTGCGAGGGAAGAGAGGGAAGTGCGGGGCGCCGAGAGGGGAGACACGTTCTAAGAATAGAGCGTGTCGTGGGGCATGGAGGGCGTTCGCGCGCTCCCCCTAACGCAACACCTTGAGTCTTCCGAGTCATCCTTTCGAGCCTACGAGTCCCTACGAGTCCCAAGTAAGCGATATCTGCTCGCCGCGCCCTTTTCTACGCCCTCCGTCTCTCCGATCCGCGTTCCGTGCCTCTTTCCCGTCCATTTCACATGCCCGTCATTGGCCTTCCCCGTTCTCCCGATGAGCCCGTTCCGGGCTCCCCGGATGAACCGTGCGCCGCGCTAGCCGCCGGTGCGCCCTCGCGGCTCGTTTCCAAAGAGGAAACGAGCTTCGCTCCGACAGGGGAACGCTAGCGTTTCCGCCCTTAGCTCTGTTGGTCTACTCGGGCCGAATCCGGCTGCCCATCCCTATCCCCGCCGCCACCGTATCTTTACACTACCAGAATAATCTCAAGGGCTCAAGGTGGTATTCCCGACCCCAAGAGTGACTAGGCAACCAATGGCCAATGGGCCGTACCGTTGGATCGCTCCGACAGTCCAACTTTAGACTACAACTACTCGTGGAGAAGTAGATTCGCTGAGAAGTGAAACCTGCGAGAACTAGTCATACCCACGCTCGGCTCTTGCCAACATGTAATACAAAGCATCTCCGTGGTGCAGTGTTCGCTGAGAAGTGAAAACCTACGAGAACTAGTCATAGCCACGCTCGCACGCGAGGCTCTTGCCAACATACAATATAAAGCATCTTCGTGGTGCAGTGTTCGCTGAGAAGTGAAAGCTGCGAGATATAGCTATAGCCAGGCTCGCACGCGAGGCCTTGCCGTAGCTTTTTGCTGATCTTGACCATAGGAGTAGTCGGTACTTGGAGTTGTGGAATCAGGACTAGTCATAACCATAGGAGTAGTTATAACCGTAAGAGTTATCGAGAGGCTCGGTGGCATTTAAGTAGTATTCTTGGCAAACCTCGTGGATTGGGTACAAGGCCACATCGAGGATTCGCGAAACACCAGCATAGTCGGCTAGTCGAGGATCGTTAGGACATATTTTGTCATACATTAGATGGACAAGTATGATGATTCCAATGAGGTACATGGCAAGTATGACCAAGAGCGTCATATTTTGGATGGCTTCAATGACCCACATGAAGATTTTGATCGGTTTGCAAATGGCTTGCAGTTGATCATCCTCGAACATGGACTTGCTCTTGAAGTGAAACCATTTGAGGTGATAAGTGGCATGGTCTTTACACGAACGGAAGTACCTGCAACTTGTCGGGGAGTGCTCATTCCCCAGCTTACCGAGGAGACGTTGAGTGGCAAATCCTCGGACACTGATAAGGTTCGCCTGATACTCGGCCCCGGCTTTGACAAGTTCCATTTCAGCTTTGGTCTTTTTGCCACTAAGCAGTTTCCTCATTGCTGTATGTGATGCCGTCATGTATGCAAGTACCATGCTTTCATCAACCAACACTGCGTTATTGAGAAATTGCGATGCTTGCGAAACATCCTTGCCTGCTGCCTCAGTGAAACGAATCAACGAGAGTAAGCCGTTGACCTCAAGTTCTCGTACCTTATAAAGTTTCATGAAAATGGTGTACGAGAACATCCCACAACTGAAAAGCTCATTGGCCAAAAGGAGCTGTGATGTCGGAAAGCCCTCCAGCGAGTGTGCCCAGATAGTGAAAAGCCCGACGGATACAGGGAAACCCACGCATGCGTGGACTGTCGCTGAGAAACACGCTTTTTTCAAATCGTCGCGGTTGCGGAAATCAATCAAGAAGCCCTCTTTCAAGAACGAGAAGGATATCCAACGCTCGATGAGGTGATCAACCTGTGACATGGCGAGCACGTGGAGAGAGTAGTAGGCCAAGACGCCCATGATGAAGGCAAGAACGATTACCAACAATGGCATTTCGCCGATGAGTTCGCCTTCCCAGTGCCTGTGGACGTAGAGCCTGAACAGGCGCCAAACCACACTGAGGAGAAGAAGCGAAAGACCTAAACCAGAGAAGAACACTGCCAGGTAGGAAAAGACGCCGTTGATCACCACAAGACGTTTTGGTTTTGGAAAACCTTTCATGTCGAGTTGATGTTCACTGAAATAACTTTGCCTCCTTTCGTTCTCATCAATAGCAGCCTTTGATATCTTCAACTCAGGTTTGGTGTCTGCGTCTGTGTCAGGATTTGTGTTTGGGTTTGGGTCGACGACTTCAACATGAACAGCTTCCATGTTCGCAGTCATCGTCGCGCTTGAGGGCGTGTCAAACTTGAAAACCTGTCAGACGGGGAAATACTGAATATTACTGCTCATTGGCTGCGGCGAAGGTTGCTGCAACGAGGGCAGAGGTCAGGACGACATTCAGGCTATAGTGGGGGCAGTCGAGTGCGGTTGAGGGGTGGTTGCCATGATGGCGGGCAGGGGAGGAGGAGTGTGAGGGCTAGTTGGGCTTGTCACAGATGAGGGGGCGTTGTTTGCATTCGAAGTCGGCACCGTCGGTCTGCCTGCCTCATCGCACCTCTGAGTGCCTCTGCTTCTATGCGTGACAGGGGGAGGCGGGGCGCAGCTGCTGGGAATCTGCCACGGGCGAGCCTAGAGTTCTAGTCAACTCTCTGACGCCAGTCTCCACACGCGCGGAGGGGAAACGGCTGCACGCCCCAGCAGCGACCCACGGTCTCCCCCCCCCCCCCCCCGCCTCTGTGCCCATTGCTGCGCTGCGCGCGCCGCCCCGCTCCCCCCCGCCCCTCGCGTACAAGTTGGGACACGTCAGATTCCCGCTCTCACCTGTTCGGGACTTGAGCGCGCCCTGGTTGAAGAGGGAGTGCGCGCACGCCTTGGCCTCGCAGTCCCTTTGCCGCGTCTCCTTGAAAAGAATCTGGTGATTCTCGTAGTCGAGAACGCCGCCGCGAGGGGGGGCACCTTTTCGAGTGCGACGTCTGTCGGTCTAGGTCCGTTAGAAATTGCAGTCTTATAGAGCATCTTGTTGGCTAGCACTCCTAGCCACATACATCGGACGAGCCATGCGCCAACCGCGCACACCCCCATCGCGGGGTAGGGGCTCCGTTGCCGTCGAAGGGCTACGGTCCCGCAGCACTAAGATTATACTAACACAACAATAAAACTCTGACGCTCCCCCATCGCCAAAGGCGAAACCCTCGTCGGCGGTCACTCACTACTCTAAGGGGTTGGGAAGGGCACCTCTCAGCATGCATTTAGAATGGTCATTCCCATCTGAATAACCCCTTTACTCCACCTCCCATGGGTGTCCAAGGATTCCCCTGTTTCACCTTCGAGTTGTTTTGTAGGGGTTTTCTTTTCCCGAGGGGTGACGTCATCCCTGCCCGTAACAATTGCGCACGTGACAGCGCATGACACCGAGAGCATCGTCGAGACGGAGCCCTCGCTCTATCCGCGCCACTGTCTCTACGTTCGAGATTTAATGATTTGTCGCTCCGGCGTCTCTGATAACCGCGACGGCGTAGTCCTAGCCGACTCCGCCCTCACCGTCAATAGCACCCTCGCCGGTACAGGAGCGGGCCCGTCAGTTGTCACCACCGCCCTGCTAGCCAACCTCCCGAATGACGCGTGCGTCGACCGACTAACGGGCGCCGCCGTGTCGCCTCTCCATGGACCGGACGGCCTACCTCTCATTACACGAGGCAAGGCTCGAATCATCTTTTCCGTAGGCGGCCGCCCCTTTCGCCACGTCTTCACCGTCATCGAGGGTAATCCGATGCTTCTCTTGGGCAACGATTTCTTGGCTTCACACGCCGCCTCGATTCAACTCGCCGCAGATAGCGCGGAGGGCTCGATTACCCTAGACGCTCCGTCGTCGGCGGCACGCGCTACAAAAGTCAACGACCCCACTGACTTCACACCACCCACGTTCCGAGTATCGACGTCTCCGATAACCGCGTACTCCGCGAAAGGGACCTGTGCCCTGGTCAGCACCTCGTCCACGAACCCGATCACCACCGACTTCTTCAGGAGCGCCGCCGCCCACGAAACCGGCGCCAGCCTAGCCCCCGAGCCGCTCTTCAACACCGCCGACGAATTCGCCGCCAAAGCGCCGGCGTCATGTGGCTCCGAGTACCTCCTATACACCCAGGACGCGGTCACGATTCCGGCGTTGCACCAGGCGACGTTTCATGTTCGCGTCCCCCTAGCCCTACGAGAACACGAGGGCTATGCAATGCTAGTGGACCGTCTCCCCGTCCGCGATGCCTTAGAGAACCCACCACTCGTTCGCCCTCAAGTGGAGTTTCCGCGCGAGGACCACACGGTGGCGGTTACGGTGATTAACTTCGAGCACAAGGCCCTCCACATCCCATCCTTCCATCCAGTAGCCTCCCTCCAAGTTCGATTCCAAATACACTCCGGAACCGGCCGGAGCGAAGGAGGCGACGAGTCACCGGACATGATTGAGTCACTCACTAACTCTCAACGAGAACTTCTCGAGTCCGTCAAGATCGATCCGGAAGGCCACCTCTCGAAATCCCAACGTGACCGTATTCGACAAATGCTGACCCGCCGTATTGGCGCCTTCGCCGTGGATCCAACCAATCCGAATCACACTCACGTCATGGAGGTGGAGTTGCCCCTCAACCCTGGAGTACAATCGCCCCCTTCCGCAGCTCTCCTCCCTCCCCTCCCTCCGTTCCCTGATTTTCCCGGGCCAGGCCGGGAAAAATACGTCAATGTGAGGGAGAATTGGGTCAGTGTTGGGATCTCACCCCCTCGGCAGTTTCTTCCCCCCCTCCTCTGCTCCCCTTCCCCCCTTCCTCTCCTCCCCTTCCCCCCCCTCCGCTCCTCCCCTTCCCCTCCGCTGTTCCCCCCCCCTCCGCGCGCCGAGACGGCGGCCCTTCCCCCCCTCCGCAGATTTCCTTCCCCCCCTCCGCCGTTCCCCCCCCTCCGCGCGCAGAGACGGCGGCTCTCTTCCGCGTCCGCGCGTTGAGACGCCGTCTTCTCTTCCCTCAACCTCCCGCGCGAACGTCCCCCAGCGCGTCCCTCAGCGTTCCCCAGCGTCCCTCAGCGTCTCCCAGCATCTCTCAGCGCCCCCCCCGTGTCCTTCAGCGGTGTCCCGCAGCGCGTCCTGCAGCGTCCTTCAGTGTCCTTCTGCGTCCTTCTGCGTCCTTCAGCGCTGTCCCGCAGCGCGTCCTTCCCGTCCCCCCCGCGCGAGGTTCTCTTCTCCCCCGCGCGCGGTTCGTTTCCTCCGGCCGTCGTTGTTCCCCCCCTCGCTTCGATTCCTCTCGCGGTTCCTTCGATGATTGCCTCCATCTCGTCCGTTCTTCTTCGCGATCCTCGCGGAGGGGGCACCGACGTTTAATGTTAGTTTCGTCGCGGTTTCGATGAAAGAAAGGAAGAACGAATGGCACGCGCCTCGCGTCTCGCGTCTTGTTTCGTCGCCCCTTGCTCGTCGCTTGTCTAGAAGGTCTCTCCGCACATCGCCTTCTCCCCCCGCGCGAGTTTGGATCTCTCCTCGACCCTCCGCGTTGGCTTCAGCGGACGAGTTCCACTTTAACGATAGTTCGAACCCTTCGGTGGCGTAGTTATGCGCTCTCTTTCCGTATATCTTCGCGCATGACGAGCGATCGCGACTTCAGCCTTCGCCGCGCGGGGAGGGGTTTGTTTATCGTATGATTCCGGAGTGTTTACGTTAGTTTTCTGAGCCCAAGGACTTTGGTTTTTGGGTTTTTCGGGAGTGGTTTTTTAGCAACTTTGTCGAGTCCCACCGTGTTCCCAAGCGAGTCCCCCCGAGTTCCCGAGTCTATACCCCGAGTCAACGAGTCAATACAAGTCAAGCACGCGCCTGAGCCACCCCCAGTCGCCTGCCACCACCTCCCACAAGCCTCCTTCCGCACTTCCGCGCCCACCGTGCTCCGTGCGTGCGTCGTGCGTCGTGCGTCGATCACCATGCCCGTAGTCACCCCCGAGGAAAGCTCCATGAGCTCCCCACAAGAACCGCGTTCCGCGCTAGCTGCCGGCGCGCCCTCGCAGGCAATCTCCAAGAGTGAGATCAGCCTTGCTCTGACACCCCAGCCCCTGCCCTTTGGCAGGGGCAGGGCACTCATCAAACTGGCCCAGACCCTTCGGGGGCGCGGCCCGCGAGCTGCACTCCCACGCCCGCGCTGGGCCTGCCCTCGAGCTGACTCCCCCTCTGTCCCTGGTCGCCAGGCATACAGGAGACTTTGGGCGGCTCCCATGGCCAGCGAGGCAAGCGTGGGAGAGGCAGGGGGGGCCAGGGGCTGAGCCCCAGCCTCCTCTGCCCCCTGAGCTGCCCTTGCTGGCCCCCTGGGAGCCCCCAAAGGGCCCCTGAGAGCAGGCCAGGGCGCGCCGCATGGCGACGCGCCGCAGGGACGACGAAGGGAGAGAGTGGAGAGAGGAGAGAGGGAGAGGGGGGGGTTTGCACCCCCCCTGATGGAATGCAGTGAGAAATGGGCCCCGTTTGCGTTTGCAAACGGGTGAGGGGCGGCTGGCGACAGGAGGGAGAAGAGAAGGGAGTGGCTCAATGGCGAGGAGAGTATCCCAGGTGGCGCAGGCTACTCGAGTCGCAGTCATTTATTTCTCGAGGACCGCTCACGGCGCGAGCTGGTAAGGGCCGTTCTTCTTGGATTAGAGAGTTCCTCCCCCCCCCCCCCGGTGCTTTTTCCCGGAGAGTCGCCCGACGTAGGTCGGTCCGCCTCGATGGGTTTTCCCTCATTTTAACCTGTGGGGGGTTAAAATGGGAGCCGGGGGCCTGCGAGGGGGGAGATGTGGAGGGGTGCATAGGTGTATGTATCTGTGACAGCAACATGCGTCGAGGCGTACGGACGGGCAGGTGCGCTTAGGGTTGTCGTGTTAGTACCAGGGCTAGTGAGAGTAGTGGTACTAATGCTCAGTTATATTATTATTATTATCCTCTTTTTCTGGTGAGCGCCCCTGGTTCTGCTCATTAGAGGGGGGTCGTTTAACGTATGTTTCCGGCCTGTTACCGTGAATGTTTGAGTGCAGAGTGTTGATTTGTGTGGTTTTATCCACTGTATCGCCTGTTGGTGACCTGCAGCCCCCTGAGTAACCTCAAGCCCCGAGTCTTCCGAGTCATCCTTTCGAGTCTACGAGTCCCTACGAGTCCCAAGTAAGCGGTATCTGCTCGCCGCGCCCTTTCTTACATCCTCCGTCCCTCCGATTCGCGTTCCGTGCCACTCTCCCGTCCATTTCACATATGCCCGTCATTTGCCCTCCCCGTTCTCCCGATGAACCCGTTCCGGGCTCCCCGGACGAACCGTGCGTCGCGCTAGCCGCCGGTGCGCCCTCGCGACTCGTTTCCAAAGAGCACACGAGCTTCGCTCCGACAAGTGTCCTCTTGCCCTGCGTCGCGCTATTTTTAATATTGTAGTACTTCCACCGCCCGTCCCGCGCCCTCCGCCCCCCGCCCCGCGCTGCGAGCGAGCGGTGTTCGCCGACGGGGGCGCGCGAGGGAGAGCGGCGGGGAAGGGGGGGGGGGGGGGGGAGAGGAAGGGGGGAGGTGCTGCCGCCGCGGCAGGAGCGGCTCGGCACCGGAGAGGGCGCGCGCGAGGAAGCGGGAAGGAAGCGACCCAGGGCCGAGATGCAGCAGCTCCCACCACTTACGCCGCCTGTCATCGCGGGCTCTGCTGCTCTTGCTGCCCTCGTCGCTTGGGGAGTACGAAGGAGGTATGAAGCGGACTGGGAGCGCTCGCTCGAGAAGGTGTCGCACGGCGTGGTGGTACTGCGCGTCTCGTCGGTGCTCGCCTTTGACATGAATGATCGCGGCTTCTCCGTCGCCACCGGCTTCATTGTCGATCGCACGCTCGGTATCATCATGACCAACCGGCACGTCGTCACAACCGGACCGGTCACTGCCGACGCGGTGCTCTTCAACAAGGAAGAAGTGGAGCTCACGCCGCTCTACGCGGACCCGGAGCATGATTTCGGCTTCTTCTTGTATAACCCTGCCGACGTCAAATTTCTTCGCCTACATCAGATCCCCCTTGCCCCATCAGCAGCGCGTGTCGGTCTGGAGGTCCGGGTCGTGGGCAACGATGCCGGTGAAAAGATTTCTATCCTCTCTGGCACGATCGCACGGCTTGACCGGGCCGCGCCATCCTATGGGCCCCACACGTATAATGACTTCAATACCTTTTATTACAGCTGCGCCTCCAACACCTCTGGCGGGTCATCCGGTTCGCCTGTGATCAACTCCACCGGGCAGGCGGTCGCCCTGAATGCAGGAACTTCAACAAAGTCTGCCTCTTCATATTACCTGCCTTTAGATCGGCCCGTCCGCGCCCTGCGCCTCTTGCAAAAGGCTCTCCGCGCAGGGATCCGTCCAGGTCGTTCTACGGTGCCGCGTGGTACCATCGGCACGGTGCTAGTCCATCGCGCTTTTGGCGAGCTAGGCCGGCTTGGGTTGAGACGTGAGACGGAGGCTGCTGTTCGGCGTGCGCTGCCTCGCGAGACGGGCATGCTTGTGATTGATCAGGTTGTGCCTGGGGGTCCTGCACATGGAAAGCTTGAGCCTGGAGACGTCCTCGTCGCTATCCTTGCCGCCACCGATGAGCAAGCTGCTGCCGCCCTTGCCTCGTCGGAAGATTCAGCACCCTCAAATAAATCTCTTGATGGAGCTACTAAGGCTCCTCATACAACACGAAAGCAGCATGCTGTATCGCCGAAGCACTGGTGCACGACGTTCATCCAAGTCGATGAACTTCTTGACGAGCGGCCTGGCCGCTGGGTTTGCGTGAAAATTCAGCGCGGGGGTGTGGATATCAGCGTTCATCTACGTGTGGCCGACCTGCATGCGTTCCACGCATCGGCCGTCCTTGAGGTTGGTGGTTGCACGTTGCACCCGCTCAGCTACCAGCAGGCGCGCAACTGGAACATCGCACCTGGTGGCGTGATCGTCGCGTTTTCAGGCTACATGCTATCCAACGCCAACGTTCCTTCTCGCGCAGTTCTTACGGAGCTGAATACTGGTACGACGCGCTCGCACGACTCATAGTGATGATTGTGGGAGCAAAGTCCAAGTCGGGTGTGTGCGCTGTATGTCCTACCTACCCTGTTGCCCTCGACTAAGTCGTTCCACCTCCCCTGTTCGCGCACAGTCAAGACACCTGACCTGGACACCTTCACACGTGTTCTCCTGACTCTTCCCGATGGGGCGCGGGTCCCAATCCGCTACATCCTACCATATGCCCAGCACGTGGAACGGGTCGCTGTGATCACCATTGAACGCACGTGGTTCGCGGGCGAACGTTATGAACTCGACGAGAGCACGGGGTGCTGGCGCTGCACTACACTTCCACCACCACCTTTGCCGCCGCCGCCGGTTCCGCAAGAAGTGAACTTCGCGGTTGCAGGCCCACATGCGGTTCGGGCTATAACACCGTCCATTGTCCGTGTCTTCTTCGACATTCCATACCAGGTGCATCTGTGCTGTGCACGAGAGGTTGGGGGGCATCCGCTCCTACAGATCTGGAACTGTCCCACCTGACTGCCATCGCTGACGTCTGATCGCTCGCGGCACATGTTGCGCCGCCCCTCGACTCGCGTCCATGTATCATGCTTCCCTGACGCCACACTCGCGCGTGCACTGTGGACAGATTGATGGTGTAGCTGCTCTTCAGTATGCCGGCGCAGGTTTGGTGGTGGATGCTGCCAAAGGCTTGGTATTGGTCGATCGAAATACAGTCCCCGTCGCGTTGGGCAACGCTCGGATCGAATTCGCCTCTACTGTCGAGGTGCGCACATTGTGGTCGCAATAGCACTCAGAGTCCGAGGCATTGCGTGGGCTCTCCGTGGCGATTTTGTGCAACTCACGCACGGCCCCCTCTTCACGCTTTACTCTTCAGGTACCGGCAGATGTCTTCTTCCTTCATCCAACGCACAACGTCGCGCTGGTGAAGTACAACCCAGCACACCTGATGGGCGCATCGGTCTCTACAGCCAAGCTGAGCGATCATCCACTACGAGTTGGGGATGAGTGCATGTTTGTTGGTCTCAGCAAGCTCGACGCAGCATTGCCTCTCTTCCAGGCATGCGCCGTTCGTGAGACTTGCATCATGGAGGTGAGCAAGGAATAATCCACATCCCGCATTATGCTTGGCGTTCAAGGACGCCTTGGGTTCGTGCTCTACTGGATTGTCGTGTGATGCCCTATGAGACCTCTGACACGCTGCGGAGCAGGTGGGTGTTGCATCTGTGCCGCGATTTCGCGCTGTCAACGAAGAAGTCGTGCGATTCGACCTTGGTCTCGCCCTGGAAGACACGATCGGAGGCGTCTTCGTCGATGCCGAGGGGAAGGTTCGCTCTTTTGCGCAGTTCCGCCTTTGATCGATTCGAGAGCGTTGCCATTAAGAAGCCCACCCCTCCTCTACTATGTTATCTTATTTCCTCCCGGACCCCTTTGCTCAGGTCCAAGCCATATGGGCGGCATACTGTAACTGCTCCGCGGATGAGGACTTTTACGAACAGTTTGAAGGGATGCCAGTTGGTCAACTCTTGCCCATCATCGCTGCTTGTAGTGTCCAGGTGGACTCAAACGCTCGTCAGGCTGACCTTGAGAAGAAGGCCAAGGCGGCGTTCAAATGTGACGCCAGCTCAAATGGCAAAGCGAAGCTTGGATCGGATCCCACTGTTAAGTTTGCACGGGCGGACGGCGCGGAGAAACGAGTTTCCCCTGCACGTGCATCGTCGATTCCGCGGCTGCGCCCACGCACGGTCATCTCGCCTGCACACTCGCCGGTCAAGAAGGCCGAAAAGTTGCTTTCCAACAGTGCTAGGCTAGTTGAGACGAGCTCTCCGACGCAACTTCCAATAAGTCCACGCGCATATTCCGCCAAACACCCGGAGGTCGCTGGGCCAACCTTATCGCGGAGTGGGCACGCGAGCTGCTCGGGCATTGCCGAAATGAATGTTCCTGAGGAGCACTTATCAACGGAATCCGGGCTCTCGTCGAACGTTGCGTACCGTGCAGGCGGCTCCTCCGCTCCGATGCATTCCCCGACCGCATTGAACAGTGGCATCTCGCCTCTCGCGTGCTCCCACGCGGCGCCCCCACT
Source organism: Isochrysis galbana (assembly GCA_018136815.1). NCBI lineage: Eukaryota > Haptophyta > Isochrysidales > Isochrysidaceae > Isochrysis > Isochrysis galbana. The sequence continues at coordinate 2,935,797 of CM030937.1, forward strand.
CCCCGGCCTCTACTTCCTTGACGCAGAATTGCGTCCGCTTTCCCTGAGTACTGCATGTGGCTCAACGGCTGGTGCAGGCCTGGGTCTGAGCCGTGAATGGGCCAACATCTTTGCCAAGTGTGAGGGCGAAAAGAGGCAGGTGAAGAAAACGCCTCTTTGATGCTCGATTTCGTGTCGGCATGCGTGAGATTTTGCGATGCCCCCGTCCACGGAGACAACGGCGCTCTTTGAATTCCGCCCCTCCAGGTCTTATCGGTGCTGCGAGTCGTCCCCAATTCGCCAGCGCATGGTCGATTGCACGAGGGAGACCTCTTGCTCTCGGTGAACGATACACCCGTCAACACATTCGCAGCGGTCGAGGCTGCCGTTTTACGCCAACCGCGAGTCAAGCTCATAGTCTTGCGTGATGCAGTAGAGGTGAGCATGTGGCCACATGGGGAGGGAGGCTCGTGGGAGAATGGCTGTGGGGAGTCCCATGAGCTCGAGGGGTGAAGAAGGCTCCACGACAAAGAACAGCATGGTCGTTCGCACAGCTATGGTGCATTGCGATCGGCATTCGGTACGCATGGCCCCCGTGGCAGACTTGCGGGTAGTCTCACATGCACCTCCGCATTGGCCATTTGTTGAGCAGATGGTCATCGAAATCGCCACCAGTCAAATTCGATCCGAGAGCACCATGCACATTGCCGTGTGGTGAGATTGGATCCCTAGCCAGCCCTCTTGTCGCATCACTTGCATAACGTCGGGCGTTGGACGAGAGGAGCTTGCAAATCGCTCCATTTTCTCGATGGCTTGCTTGCACATTTCCTCCAAGCTTCAACTACAAAGTGGGAAGGAAAGTCGGCCCCATAAGTAGATGGCCGTCGGGCGCCGTGGCCATATTTGAGCACCCCACACCTCTTCTTGGTTGCAGGTGCGGTCTCCTATTGCAGCATCCTTACCGCGATGTCCTTGAACGAGGGTTCGTTCCACCGGGCGGCGGTATTTACGTGTCCTTCTATCTCTTTGGCTCCCCTGCGCACAAGTACAAACTTGTACCGAAGCACTGGGTGAGTGACGCGAGAGCTACGTGGGGTCAGCAATGATTCTTGGCAGACTCTTTTTTTAGCCTGGTCTCAATCCAGCCGGGGATGACCTTTGCCTTCTCACGGGCTCGGCCACCACGCTAGCCCGAATACGTTCAGACTGCGACCCATTGCCTTCATCTTCCAACGATCACCCAATGTAGGTTCTAGAGCTCAATGGAGAGCACGTGAATGGGCTCTCCACTTTTCTGGACGTTGCGCGCAAGCTGCCCCATGGTGCTAGCGTGCGTTTGAAGACGTGCGACCTGAATGGAAAGGTACATCGGACCCCACCACGAGCCATAGGGGCACGCGTGGTATCGACGGTCGTCTTTGCGTTCAATTTCCATGAGTCTGCTCTAAGCACTCTCACACGCTGATCGCATTGCCCGTGGTTTCAGGTGGCCATGTACACAGTGAAGACCGACCACAACTATTGGCGTGGGTATGAGGTTTTCGCTAACGATGGCAAGTGGGTTCTACGAGGGCTGAACGAGCCGAGGCCGCAGTAGGCCTCACAAGAGCAATCGATGGCTGCTCGATGGAGCATGTGGAGTGAGATCGGAGATCCACGGGCTTGGGAAGGCCCACTTGGGCAATATTCACATGCTTGCATAGATAAACCAATGTGCTAAATAGAGCCAAATGCGCATGGTCGCGACCGACATAGCCTCCTTTGCCGGGAGATGTAGACCCCGGACGAGTGGCATCTTGGTGCGTGTGCCCGAACTACCGGTCCAACTGACTCTCTGAACTCAGAACTTTTTGAAGGCCACAACTATTGGGCACGGTTGTGGCGAGACAATAATGTAGTCCACATGTGTTGCATTACCGCACTGGATTGGTGAAGATAAATCCGGTGCTACTCGACGACGACGAATCTACTAGCCAGGACGATGGCTCACTCCTTGAGGTCGCGATTCAAAATCATTGATTCCCATTGTGTGCTTCACGTGATCCATTTTTGGATGTTTTGCGGCTGCATGATGCGCCTTGGATTTAGCTTGTGCCTCACGCGACTTCTCACAGCATCTCAGTTTTATCTCTCGTCCGTGCGCTAAGCAAGTCATTCGTGGTGGGCTGTGCAGCAATTCACGTACCTTAAAGGTTGTTTCCAGAACGCCGGGAGTTTGCTTGAACCTGTTATGCCATCAGTCAGTTTGCTCGTTGGGAGCGTCGACAGTACAGCTGCTCTTCCTAGGTTCGAGCGACTGAACCAAGCGTCTAGCACTTGTTTCCATTGTGCTTGTCGCGCGTCTAGGTAGTTTAATACCCATTTCGCTTGTAGCGCCTTAACATGGTTGTCCCAGTCTAGTAGGCCCACCCCTAGGTGGGGCCCTTCCTCGAGGGCGTTTCTAAGCGGGAGTTCGGGATGTTTTATCCATTGGAGCCTACGCCCGGTGCGCGCGTTAGTCCACATTAACTTGTCTGCGGCTCTTTTGACGGCCGTATGGAACCATCTGGGGGCCGCTAGTGTTTGTAGCCAATACCTCGGAATAGAGTATATTAAGAAGTTGACTACTTTGGTTTTGCCGTGTATTGATAGGTTGTTTGTAAGCGGCATGTATACGGTGACTTTCTTCTCTATTTTGTCGACTAGTTTACGCCAGAAGACCTTTGTGGCTTGCGCCCCTCCCAGGGGGACTCCTAGTATAGTTGCATATTCGCTCCCTTTTAGCCACTTGTATTTTCTAAAGCTGGCTGGGGGTCGTTTCCTCCTGAGAGATCCCATTCTCAGTCCCTCAAATTTTTGGTCGTTCGGTTTGCCACACGAAGCCGCTGCATATCTTTCCACCCACTATAGTGACCGAGCGAGACTGCCATAGCCGGCCGCAAGAAGTTGCGTGTCGTCCGCGAATTGGCTAATCTTTAGTTCGGCTCCGTTTACCACGATGCCGTCTATGCCATCGTCTTCGTTTATCGCTCGGGTGAGGGCCTCTGCCGTTAGGAGGAAGGCCAGCGGTGACAGCGGGCATCCTTGGGGAACGCCGCTCGCAACGTTGAAGGGGAAGCTTCTGCCTCCGTTTGCTTTGATGTACCGAATGGGTTTCGCTTCAGAGTTCGTGAGGGCTCTCGCGTATCTACGGAAGTCTTCTCCGAATTTTAGCTTCTCAAGGACAAGCCGGTAGAATTCCCAGTTGACCCTGTCGAAGGCCTTCTCCCAATCGAGCGCAACTAAGTTTATACTTAGACGCGATGGAGCGCGCCGCCGCGACTCCCCTCTCCTTCGGGCCCCCCGCCGAGGGCGCCCCACCAGCGACCATGGAGCAGCCGCTATCGAAGCGGCCGCGTCCGCCCACCGAGGCCGAGCAGGTGCGTGCGACTCCGGTCGCGCCACACGGCCCGTGGCCCCGGCCACACCACCCATGGCAGCCATGCTGGCCTCCCCCATGGGGGACAGCAGGCTGCTGGAAGCATCCCATCAATGCCAGGCTCATGCAGCCACCCTTCCATTGGGCATGCCTTATGGCAGAGGCCCCTCTCGCCCTGGCAAGGGTCGCGCTGCTCCGGCAGCGCGGCCCGAGGCCGGGTGGCCCTTATGGGCACATCATCCACTCCACTTCAACGCACAACACACTCTCCAGAAGCACCCCCTCACACTCAGCACGCAACACACATGAGACACAAAGGTACGACCCCCCTGGGAGAGACCAGCGCCGAATGACACCGCCTACTGCCCGCGCCCGCACGCCACAAGGGTACACTCATGTGCTTATGAGCCTCAACCGGCCAGGAGCGCAGCGCGATGCCCCGGAGCACCCTGCTGGTCTTGTACAGGATGGCCTGGGATGGTAACGGGAGGTAGTCTATGACGAGCCCAGCGACGTCACGCAGGTCGATCGGTGACATTGCGCACGCTTCGAGGAGGGGACGACTGCCGCACGGGGTAACAGGGGAGAGTGCGGCTAGTGCCACCGAAGGCAGGGCTGGCACCGGCAGGCAGCGAGCGACCGCGCGCGGCGGAGGGATCCCCAGCCACCGAGGCTTTACTCTACTACCAGGAATGGGGGGGGGGTAATTGGGGAACGCGCTTCTTGCATGTTTTCGTACATAACGTCAACGTGACCTTCTAGCGTGAAGGGGGGAGGAGGGGGGGGGGGGTAGTGAGAAGGCAGGACCATGGCCAGTCATTTTGTCGAGCGGTAGGATCTCTCCCTCCTCCCTCCACTCTTGGCAAAGTGTGAGATCTCTCCTACGTCTTGTACCCCCCCCCTTTTTTTTACCGATCTTGCAGCGACACCAACCACGAAATGGAAGCTTTTATGGTCTCTATCCTTGGGACTTTCCACTCGATGGTTGGACCGAACATCCACCGAAGGGTACCCCAGACGGCGTCCCGGTAACCTTCATTGTTTTGTTCTACATTGGTATTCACATGTTCCAACCAAAAGCTTGGTGAACGTACAATTGAGGAGAACGCCTGGTGGAGTGGGACAGCTTGTCCTTGTGCAAGTATACCTCTTGCGGTACTCAGTACCATACTTGCGACAGCTTCGAACACTTGCTTCTTCACAAACGTGATGCTTTTTATAACGTCCTTGCAATCCCAATATTTGTACTTGTCTAACTCTGTACTGAAGTTGGAGTCCTTCTTGAACTCATTATAAATATCTGAGGACATTGTGTCATGATCCATGGACTCAGTGTAGGCCAACCAGTCATTGTCAGAAAGACGTGCTATGCTCATAGACGCTAGTGATTCCACGGGCGAACGCTTCCTTTTTCCTATCAGAGCATTAATAATGACATCTTTGGAATTGCTGTCGTTCATAGGAAGCGCGGCTTGTGGTACTATCAATACTATAATATTTTAGGGTTTGCGCATGCGAAAAAAACACACACACAAAACACCCTCCCACAGTAAGAAAACATTGGATCTCCGGGCACGCGGAGCGAATTGCGGCCGCGGTAATTCACCGCCTTGTCAACCGACGCAGAAATGTCGTCCATGGCACCAGGCCAAAGTGCTGCGAGTGTGTGGAGGAAGGTGCGCTTTTAGTGCGGTCTTGTGCCTCGCATAGGCGTTTTTGTACATAACGTTACAACGTTACGAGATATCATTCACCAAACATGACCGATCACATTGTGCACGTCACCTCAATGGATGAAATATCATCTGACTTGAACTTCCCTTCTCCATACTCCTCCCCTCCGACGTACTTGGCATCTCCATGGAGTGTTGCAAACTTGGACCCATCGGATATGCGTTTGTCGATGGCCGCGTACACGGTAGCAATACAGTTCTCTGCTACATGCACCTCGGAGATCGCGTCGTTTAAATCATAGTCTGTCATGTTGTAGTACGGACCGGCGGCGAAGAAGTGCGTCAAGGTGGTCGAGGACGACGTTGGCTTCACGACCGCAATACCACCGTTCTTGGGAAGACCCGAGACCGGATGGGTAGATTGACAAGTAAGGCGGCTTGCCTTCATTTGGTCTCCTTTCCCTCAGGGTTTCTTCCCCTCCCGTGGGGACTCTGGCCGAGCAACATCAAATACAAAAAAGCTCGGTCCTAGGACACCGGGCCTAGCTCACCATGAGGGCGCTCCTGTGAGCAAGGGGATGCATGGTTACTAGTGCGTGCCCCCGCCCTCGATGAAAATTCCAGCGGCCTCCTCGTCACGCATGACGTGGACCTCTCCTCACACTTGTCTTGAAAGGATCGTCTTCAATGAGTGCATCGGATGTATACCGCACTCCTCGTGTGTCAGCTTGAACTTCTTTTCGATGTCGTAAAAGCTGTGGTACGGGTCAATGTACCCCTGCTTCTTTTCGAGCATGAGGTAATGCCTACCGGTCTTATCGATGGCGTAGGGATACGGAAAGTCGTTCGCTCCTACAGGCGATACGAATGCGACGATCTCGTCGACGGCCTCAAATTCGAACACTTCGATGCCCACGAAGACGTACTTGAGGTCGCCGATGTAGAAGAGCAAAGAGTTCCCTGCTTCATTGAGCTCGTTCACTCTGTCGTACCCTCCTGACAATACAGTCAATGGGCAGAGGTAGCTGATGCCAACAAACATGTCCTCGCACACGAACGCGTGATGCGAGGCTTCGCCGTGTACATCGACCAAGTGCCTACCGTCATCGCGCTGTGCAACGGACGCGACAAAGCCCACGCCGCCATTGTCACGGGTCGCGTACTTTTGGACACCGGGTTCAGGGGCGAGAATCCTTCGCCAGTGCTCTTCGAACTCGTGTATACCTGGGTCTCCCGTCTCAGGTGTGGGAGAGCCATGGTAAAGGAGCGACAAGGCAAGGTCTCTATGTGTCATTTATGAGCACGAAACGAAAAAAGCTTCCGTGAGCGCTTTTCACTTTGTTCCGTGCTCGCCAATCAGTCATCAGATCTGCAGGTACCACTACGACACGTGTATTCACCACAGCACTCCGAGTTACTTTGGCACACCGACCCTGGCTCGCGGCATGGCGTCTCACACACTCCCTCGTCATTGCACTCAAGTCCTTCACAGCACTCGTCGCCATAACTGCACCCCCCCCTTTTCTCGACACACGGTGTGACGGTACGGCACTTTTGGTCGGAGCACACGAGATCGTGACAACAGTCTCCATCGTTTGCACACTCTCCATCCACATCCTTGCATCTGTCTGGCTGCTTCTTCGTGAGTACCAACGCGACGACGGTGGCGGCGACCACGGTGGCGACGACCACCGCAAGGGCAATCAAAAGTCGTTTCGACGGCATATTTACCCATATGCCCATTTTTTTTGTCCAACGTTCGGTTCGAAACAAACGCGATGCGCTTGCCTCATGGGGGGGAGGGGGAGTCTCCTGAGTTTGCATTCGCTGTGGATAATCGCTTGGTCACGGTCCTGATGACAAAGACGACCACCGCCACGAGCGCGGCGACGACCCCAAGCGTGACCAACAAGGCGGTCAGCATTACTTTGTCGAAGATGAAGCGGAGGGCCAGCTGTGTTGGTGTTTCCACCGAGTCCGCACTGCACTCGACGTGGAGCGAGCGCACCGGGTGCGTCCACCCGATCGCCTTCAGGTCGACTTCTTCACGGCGCTTGTCTTGTGCTTGCGGGTCGTCTACCGACGGGCCGTGTATGGTCGAGCTCACGCCTTTGGAGTGGGGCTCGGAAAAGATAGTCATTTTGCACCCCATCCTCGCAGATGCCTGCTTGGGGTCCTGGAGGTTCACCTCGTACTTTCCCGTTCCAAAGCCATTCCTATCGACGCGCCCGGAGATACCGCGGAGGGGAGATACCGCTGAGGGGGAGATACCGCGGAGGGGAGATACCGAAGGGGAGATACCGCGGAGGGGAGATACCGGAGGGGAAGATACCGGAGGAGATACCGCGGGGGGGAGATACCGGAGGGGATATACCGCGGAGGGGAGATACCGGAGGGGAGATACCGCGGAGGGGGGATACCGGAGGGGAAATACCGCGGAGGGGAGATACCGGAGGGGAGATACCGGAGGGGAGATACCGCGGAGGGAGATACCGGAGGGGAGATACCGGAGGGGAGATAACAGAGGAGCTATACCGGAGGGGAGCGGAGGAGATATACCGGAGGGGAGCGGAGAGGATATACCGGAGGAACCGCTCGCTTTCAGATCACACTTTCCGCAAGGGGGCGCGCGCTTTTTGCTCGGCGCCTCTTTTCGTCCGCGCAGGGGCGCGCGCTTTATGCTCGGCGTCTCTCTTCTGTCCGCGCAGGAGCGCGCGCTTTTTGCTCGGCAGCGCAGCCCGACGGCCCCGAGGAGCGAGGGGAGCAGGCCGGGGTCGCACTTGTCGAAGGTCAGCTTGCGCAGCCGCCGCCTGAGGTCCGCATTGGCGGGTTGGTCGAAGCCGGCGGGTTCGGCGCGGGCGCGGGCGACGCGGAGCTCCTCGAGCGCGCGGAGCCTGTGCAGCTCGGCGCCGTCGAAGGCCTCCGCCCGGACGTGGAGCCGCTTGAGGGCGCTGTCCTTGCGCGCGGGTCCGACTTGGACGCGGGCGGCGTCGGCGACGACGAGCTCTTCGAGGACGCTGGGCGGCTGGAGGGCGTGGGCGAGCACGACGTCGCGGCCGGTGCAGGTGGCCTCGACGCGCGCGACGTTGAGGAGCGGCGGAGGCGCGGCGGCGGGGGTCGGTTGCGCGGCGAGGACGGCCTCCCAGAAGTGGCGGAAGCCGTCCTCGGCGGGGAGCTTGAGGATGAGGTCGATGCTCTGGTAGCCTTGCGTGAATACAACAAACAAATGGCGGCGGGCTTGGTGGCACATCTCTCGATACAAATCGAGAATCATAAGGTGGTTATAAGAGCTAGCGAAGATGGTATAAAGTTATGCGATCGCGCGATTAATCTATTACAGAATGTGAGATTGACTTCTAATATGTTTCAAAATAGTATTGAAACCAATACGGAAGTTGGTAAATTAGAACACAAAAAAATGTTGTATAGAGAACAAATCCGTTTAGCTAACGAGGAAATCAAACAACTCAGACAAGAAATACAAGATTTGGCGATGACCCCCGATACCACCACAAGGACTCGGTAAAGAGGTCGTTTGACTTGACTGTTCGAAGAGATAACCCGCGGGACACGGGAACTGTTCTGAGGGTGCTTCATTTTTTGGGGGGGTGGGGGGTCGCTTGTTTTTTGACGCGGGGTGGAAAGCGCGCGCAAAAAGCGCGCGCGTTTAGCTCGGGCTCTCTCTCTCCTGCCGCCGGTTCTCTCCTAGGTCGTTTGCCTTCATTTGGTACCCCTCGTTTCCCAATACGCAATGCTGCAGCCTTCCCCGCCGAGTGGTGCAGCGCCCCGAGAAAGTTATTGGTTTCCCCCCCCTACCCCCTCACGCGGAAAGTTGTCAGATTCCGAATACGGGGGTCTCGCCCTTCCCCCACTCTGTGACCCCTTGCCGCGTGAGGGGCGTAGAGTCGACGGCTCGCCGACCCGTGCCGTCGAGGAGCTCTTTGTCGACGATCGACTCCGCGCGGAAGAGGAGCGCCGCCGCCTCCACCCGGCGGTGCCGCACGGCCATGTGGGCTCCCGGCTCACCGGCGGCCTCTGGCTCCGTGTGCATCGCGTGGTGCAGGTGTGTTTCTCCCTCCTCCCCCCCCCCATCGGCCCTCCCTCCTCCCCCCCCCCCCCTTCGGCCCTCCCTCCCACGAAACAAGGCACCCCCCCCCGCTCTCGCAGGTAAGCGGGCTTTGCGGTGGCCGCCGCCGGCGTCGCGCTCGCCGTCGCGTGGGTGCCCCGAGGGCGCCACTTCTCGCACCCCCATCATACGCTCGGGGCCGTCGCCTTCGCCCTCGCCCTCGCCCTGCTGCAGCCGCTCAACGCGCTCGTGCGCGGCCCGCCCGCCGCCCGCACCACACGCCGCGCCGTGTGGCGGGTCGCGCACAAGGGGACGGGCTACGCCGTGCTCGCCGTGGGCGTCTACCAGGCCCTCTCGGGGCGCGCCCTCTGCCGAGCCAAGGCGACGCCGTTATCGTCGCGTACGGGGTGCTCCTGGGCCTCTTCTTGGGGGTGCTCGCGGGGGGGGGGGGGGGGGGGGGGGGGGGAGGGGGGCTCATGGTAGGGTGAGAGTCCCCACAGGAGGGGATTTCTTTTATACCGACGCATCGCGTATTTGGAAACGAGGGGTACCAAATGAAGGCAAACGACCTTACCATCCACCAACTTGACGTTGACCCCGGTACATACCCCCATAATGTCACTTGAAGTACACTGACCATCCACCAACTTGACGTCGCTACCCACACAGGTGCCCATATTATTTAACATCGTATTCAATCCACTTAAATCATCATCACAATCCTTTGTGCACTGCGCGATACACTTGCCATTGATGAGCTTCACATTGCTTCCCGTACAGACTCCAACGTCATCCACCGATGTCTGACCAATCGCCAGTGGACCTACAGCAAGCCACGGAAGCTTCGAATAATACGTCATCAACTCTTCTATAAACAAAAACAGTATATTTTTTTTATAAAAGGATCAAGGGAATGTCACGCACCAACTCGAGCGGGGATGCAGCATACCCATTTGCCAAACGAGTGGCTTGGATAGCTACCCTCACTCATGATCCACACGATCTCTCCGCGATTGAACGCTTTTCCGCGTGTAGGCTGATGGTGATTGAACGCTTTTCCATGCGGTCGGAGTGATGGCGATTGGACGCCTTCCGCGCGTAGGCTGATGGTGATTGAACGCTTTTCCATGCGGTCGGAGTGATGGCGATTGGACGCCTTCCGCGTGTAGGCTGATGGTGATTGAACGCTTTTCTATGCGGTCGGAGTGATGGTGATTGAACGCCTTCCGCGTGTAGACTGATGGTGATTGAACGCTTTTCTATGCTGTGGGTGATGGTGATTGAACGCTTCTCGCCTTCGCCCTTCAGCCTTGCTGGATGGCACTCCCTTCGTTCCGTCCCTCGTGCTGTTCCTGTCCCCCTTCATGGGGGTCCACATCTGCTTCTTGTTTGGCCCTGTGGTGTTGTACGTCTTTCCCCCTCTGGGGTTTTGCTCATGATGGTGCCGGGCCGACACCTCGCGCCGGAGCGCGAGGGCGGTACCACGGCTGTGTAGGGTCCAGGCCCGGGGGCCTTCCCTGATGGAGCGTCCCTCTGGTGTGTTGTGTCTGGTGTGGCTGTGGGTGGTGGTTTGTGTGTGCAGCATGTTGTCAATCAGCATGTGGGCCGTGTTCTCTCTGATCTCGGCGTTGTGCGGGCGGGGCCCGCTGGCTCTTGTGCCCACCTGGCTGGGGGGGTCGTCCTGGCGCGGTCGCTTCGGCGACAGCGGCGTGTCAGTGAAGCCTTCGTCCATCTCGGCGAGGGCAGCGGCAGCGAGGGAGGGCGGCGGCGCGCGCTCCATGACCCTATCAGTTTACTGATAGTTGGTCAAATGCAATCTGAAACCCAATAAGGCCTATCCAGGCTACTGTGTTAACGGAGCAAGCTGCCTATACCGCCACGGTGAATAGTAATAGTCTTAAGATTGCGACATACAATTTGAATGGAGCGAAACACAAGCTAGCGTCTACTCTAGCACAAGCGAGGTTAGGAGGAATCCATATCCTTTATGCGCAAGAGTTGCATCACTACAGCGATGGTTGGCACCTAAGGGTGCGCAACTTGGCCCGGTCCATGGGCTGGGACTGGTTTCAATCTCCCGCGACGAGGGGAGACCCCGGATGCGGAGTGGCGGTAGCCATCAGAAAGGACAGAGACGACGTAGTAGTAGAATCTTGGTCGGTAGTTATCCCGGGGAGGCTGATGATAGTTAAAGCTAAAATCGGACATGAAACAATAGCCTTCTCATCCATATATCTAAGCGCATGATTTCTAACTTGAAGAGGCGCGCGCGCGAGAGAGAGAGGGAGAGGGCGGCACGCCGACTTCTTCTTGGCTGCGTTCCTTCCACATTCTCCTTTTTCCCCCTCCTCCTCCTCCTTTCTTCCTCTGGATATCTTGTCCCGTTGTCTCTCTAATCGTGATACGAGGAACCCTCGTAACATCAGGAGTACTCCCACATATTATTCGTGAGTAGTCCTTCTTTTCTTCTCTCCCATCGCAGCGCACCTCCCCTCCCCCCAGGCTCGGCGGCGGCGAGAGAGGGAGCGGCGGCGCCCCCTCCCCGCCCTTTCTTCCCCACCCCCACCCCCCCACGCCTGTCTCGCTCGCTCGCTCGCTCGCCCCCCCCCCCCCCCCCCCCCCCCCCCCAACACACACATCTGCCCGCCTGCTCGCGCACGCACGCTAGCCTGCGACGGCAGCCCCTCGTGCCCAATGGCTCCTCTTCTTCGGCCGCGCCAACAGCGCAGCCTCGCTGATCTGGAGGCGCACTGCGCTCAGCTGCAGCAGCTGCAGCGGCAGCTCATCTCGGAGAAGGACTTCGTGGCAAAGGAGAATATGCAGCTGCGCCAGATGCTCAAGCAGTTCCACCGAATCCCCGGGCTGGGAAGAGCAGCCACCGCTGGTGCGACGCCGCTCCACCGAGCCATAGGGCCCACACTCTTCCGCCCAGTCGCGCGAGTCTCCGTGTGGGTCGACGCGAAGAAGACCAGAAAGGCAGAGATCAAGGTTGCGGACGGAGAGGACATCGACGCGGCGGTGAGTGCGTTCTGCCGACAGCACAGACTTGGTGCATCACAGGCCGACACGATCCGCGCCGACCTTGAGCGGGGCTTCTCACAGCTCCGCGGTGCCGCTGCGACTGCAGCGCACGTGCTCACGGAGCAGGATGCGCACGAGGACGAGGGCAAATCACCCCGCGCGCCAGCAGCTGCACCCACGCGCACAGCGCGCATGTCATTCAGCAACACCCCTTGGCAGCCTGGGGACGAGGCGTGGGACGCCACGTTCGATGACATCGAATTGGAAACGTCACATGAGGATCAAATCCCCAACACAGCACCTCCACCTCCTCCACCCCCACCCCCAGAATACACATCGGCTCCACCACCCCCGCCGCCTCCGCCTCCGCCACCTACCACCTTCGCTACGAAATTTTCAATGCCGCCTGCGGCGCCGCTACCACCGCCGCCACCTGACCACAACGTCGATGACTTCGCAGTTTCCTTTTCAGCATTTTCTGCTGGGGACGAAGATGAATGGCAGAACAATGACCAGTGGCGGTCGGCAGATGTTGGCGCCGAAGGAGTGCAGTCGGTGACCTCAACCTCTGAAAAGGGCCCCATGTGGCATTCTTTTGACACTGCTGACGGCTGGTCTGGGGATGGCTTTGACGATGCCAATTGGGTGGATGCGGACCTTCCTACGGGAGGGTTTCCTGATGGCGGTGAAGATCCGAGCATTGCCGAGGCGTTGCAATGGGCCAAGGCAGAGCTGGAGGAGGTCCGTGCTGAGTTGGATCAAGCGCGGAGACGGATGAAAACAATGGAAGACACCGCACGCAGCTGGGAGCAAAAGGCTGTAGATTTAGAGGCCCAGCGCGACCGGTACCGTCACATTGCCCGAGAGCTCAAAAGGCAAAGAGACCAGCAACCTGTTCTGGATAGCAGCCAAGCGCCTCCAGGTGATGCGGCAGGAACCTCCGATAGGCAGCGCGTGGAAGAGTTATCCCAACTGTTGGACACCGCCAGGAAGGAGGCGCAGCGTTTCCGCATGATCGCTCGCGAGTGTAAACGGCAGCGGGACGAGGCCCGCAGCGCTCTTGCTAAGGTGGTCCCAAGAGCCGGCATGGTGGATTTGTCGGCCTCAGCCACAAGTGGCGGCAATGGGAAGGCGCCCGATATTGAGGGCTCATTCATGGAAGAGCATCTTGACCTGAATTCGCCTGTGATTGGGGCGCAGGCCTCACGGTGGCCGGGCTCACACCAAAACGAGTCAGAGCCTGCAATGCTCGAACTTGATGGAGGGGCAGAAGTTACGAGCGACTGGCACACGACTGGCGCCAATGACGCAACTCATGCGAATCAGCGCAGCGATGTGCAGGGTGAATCAACACCTCCATTTGCTTCTAGCTCTGCCACTACAGAGCCAGCAGTGGAAGGCGCGGCTTTGCTCGGAGAGACCAGCGACGCTCTTTGCAATGTCCTCGGAGATGACAGCACAGATGTACTTCACACACCGGCCAGTGGAAATGGGCTATCAAGTGTTTTTGGTGCGCACTCAATCCCCTCGATGGAAGTTTCCGGCGAGGCCATGGAGACTGAGAGAAACGCCATAAACAAATTTGAAGAAATTGCCGCTGCCGTCCACGACGCTCAAATTAGCGCATCCATTAGAGGGGATGGCGTTAGCGAAGACAACCGCGATTTCGTAGCTCTTGACGAACGTGCCAGCGTCTTGCAAACCCATCAACCTGGGGCGTCACAAGGTGTAGCAGAAGGCGTCACGACCGAACGGCGATCGGCAGTCATCTATGAAGATGTGGGAATAGAGGGAACTATTATCTCCATGCTTGAGTCCGGCGATGTCGAATTTCCACACAATACAGATGCTGTGGCGACGTGCTGCAAGTGTGCATCGATTGAGGCTGGTCCGCTCCCATCTGCAACGATGAGCCATTCGCCCCATGTCGTGATGGAAGGCTCCTTTGGCGAGGACAGCCAAAGACCTAGGCTGGCATCTGAGGGTGGTGATTGGTCCGCCGGTTTCACTGATAGCCCACCACCTCCAAGTGTCGGCGACGAATACGGGAATACGAACACGGACCGCGACAGCCCCACAAAGCCATTGTTTGAAGGCGGAGCGGGCTACAACTTGACTGCAGTGCCCCGGATGAGCGGTGCTGGCGTCGGTGAGCATGGGGGCGTGAGCGCAGGGCAGGACAGCTCTGTGCGGCCGGCATTGGAAAGGGAAGCGGTTGGGGATTCGGCTGCTATGCCCTCAACAGGCAATGGTAGCATTCGGGATGGGAATGGGAGTGTGGGAGACCTCGATGGCTCCACAAACCCGTCGTTCGAATGCGGGGAGGGTGACGACCGGGCGCCCATGTCTTCGGCGAGCGATGCTGACTTCTCACACGTAGATGCTGCAGCAGGCATTCTGGTTCAATCTTATTCGACGGAATCGCCGGGCAGTGGGGCAAAGGATTTGGATGCTGCACAATGGATGAGTCGCAATGAGATGCTCCTGGATTCCGGTGTGGATGTTAGGGCCTCAGGGTCACCTTGCACATGGGGTGGCAGAGATGGATTGGGGACCAAGCCTTCTGTTGATGCGGAGAATGCGGGCGTCAGTCCATACGTTGCCTCGGGTAGCTCTGATCACAGGGCCGAACCCGCCCGTACCGTGGAGGGAAGTGCTGCGCGAGATGCTGAGAGCGTATCCTCCATCGGAGAAGATGCGTTCGCCTAGCAGCGATTGTATTGCCCTGAATAGCACACTCCAATCTCTACCGTCTGAACCTATTGAAGCGGCCAAGAATAATAATAAAACATCTGAGCGTTAGTACCAGTACTCCCACTAGCCCGGTACTATCACGACACCCCTCAGCGCACCTGCCCGCACGCCTTGAACCTTGAAGTGCGATGGCACATACACACATGCATCCCTACGCAAACGCACGGCGCTACCAAAGATGACCATCCAAGAAGCCATGAAAAAAAAAGGATCTGAAGATTCAGGACTACACACCTATCGCTAGACGGTACCCGGTACCTTTCACCGCATATCAGACAACGCCCTTCCATCCCTTCCCTCCGCCGCCTCGCCTTCCCCCCCTCTTTCCTTTGTCTTTGGTGTCGGGGGTGCGGCCCTGGTGCACTACCATGGGCCCGGTTGTGGGTGCGTGTTTGACGGATCGAGCATGACCACTGGCTCGATATGCGACGATACGGAAGCGAAACGATCGGCGGGAGGCGCGGCGAAGGTGGCCGGGAGTGATGGAATGGCGGGCTGCTGGACCACCACCTCAGCAGAGAAAGGCGGGAGGACGGGCTTGGGCGAGGGCGAGCGCGACGACCGAGCGGACATGGCTGGGCGGTTCGGGATGGATAGGCTGGGGCTGAGGGAGTGGAGAGGTTTGGTACTGATAGAGTGTTGAGCAAAACGAGGGACGAACGGGAACGAGAACGAGAACGAGAGCGACGAACGAAGAACGACAGACGACAAACGGCTAGAGTCCGATGGACCGACGAGATGACACCACACTCACGTCAACACTCTACACTCTCCACACTTACGTATCCTTATCACGGAATGCACAGGAACCTGCCGACAGACCGAACAAGGAAGAGAATGCCGACAAGAGAGCGACGGGGCGACGGACGATCCGACGGGGGCGACAGTTACGCACAGGAATAAATAAGGAAGGAATCTTTCGAAAACCCTTAAGTGAGTTGATGAAGACCGAAGTAAAATAGCGCCACGATATAATCCAACGGCCAACACCTGAGGGGGAATCAGGGTCACACAAGGGGGCGGTTCCTTGCACCGGCGATACCTGAACGCTCGACTTAGCCTAAAAACGCGAGGAGCACGCAAGGAGGTAAGCTAGGTGAGGGGGGCAAGCAGGCGACAAGGGAGGCGACAAAGGAGGCGAGGGCAAAGAGGGCGAATGTAGGATCCTGCGACGGTGACTAGTGACTAGCCTGCAAGGAGGGGACATAGAAACGCAAACAACTTCTAAAACAAAAAGGTCGATCGCGGATGCGATAGTGTTCGGGGTCCTCAGTCCCGACTTCTCCTGTAAACAGGTGCGGGACTTACCTATTTTTATCGGTGGGCGCAGCTCTCGCTCCGCCCACCCCCTTCTCCGCGCTCCCTCTCCTCTCTCCTGCGGCACGCGCGATGGCGTGCCTGCGATAGGCCTGCAGCTGCCTGCTGGCGACCCCTGGAGGCTCCTGGAGGCCAGCTCAGGGGGCAGAGGAGGCTGGGGCTGGGCCTTGGCCTCCCCTGCCTGCCTCCCTCGCTGGCGATCCTGAGCCTCTGGGGCCCCCAATCTGCACCTGTCTGCCTGTCGACCAGGGGGGGAGGGGGGGTTGGAGCGATGGGCTGGCCACGAGGGGTCAGCAAGAGCGAACCAGGCGTGCCTGTCAGTAGGAGATTGGGTCAGCAGGGCGCAGGGCAGTGGCCTCCTGGCAAGCCATCAGGCATGCCAGGAGGATGGGGGGTTCCTCCCCCACGGCAGGGGAGGAGTGGAGAGAGAGGGGGGCTCGTGCCCCCCCATGGGCGAACCAAGTATAAACTTAGTTGCCCCCCGCCCCCCCCATTTCCCAATTCGCTTGACGTGATCTTAGATCCGCACTCCTCGAGCTCCTCGATGAGACGAAACCTGCAAAAGCTAGAGGCACAGAGGAAGACGAGGGCCAGAGCGCTAGGGGCAGGAGCACCCCGCTCAACCCCACCACCCCCCACAAACCGAGCCCCTATATAGCGCATGAGAGGAGTGGCCACAAGGCGGGCTGGGAGGGGAACGGAGGGAGTATGGAGTATGGGCGTGGCGCTACAAGTTGGAGGTTCAGTGCCAGTGCCACGCGCGAGAATACTATAAGGGGTCATTTTGCTTGTTGGCCCACGGTGCACGCCGATGGTCCAAGAAGGCTTTTGCTTCCAACGTCCAACTATCCGGCTCAACTTGCTCCGGGAATGCCACACGCTGACGGACATCACATGGGAGCAAGGCAGGAGTCTAAACGAACGGCCGCGCAACGCCCCTGCTGCACATGCCCACGCACGTCACACGAGGTCCATCCCTTGACATAGAAGGATGGCGAGTGACGGCTCCCGCCTGATTAAAGCCGTGATGCCCCGATTGGACAGGCGAAATCAAGAACGGGGAGTAGCGACAACACATTAATTAAAAGCCACTCCATGACGCGACTATGGTGATAAGAGGAACGGCCGCTGCACATCCTCGTCGCTTGCGCTCAAACTCTGGTCTCGTAGCTCTCAACGCTGGACGCTCATCCGAGGACACACGCTATTCCAAGGCTCGGCGAGGCGCATCATTGCATGCAGCGGTAGTGCCACATCGGATGCATATCGGGGGTCGACACCTCACAAGGGTTTTGGCACGTTCCCCATGTCCTGGAATAAACGCATTGGCATCTCGAACAGCTCGGAGGGTGGCGACTCCCAAGGACTGGCAAAAAAGAGATGCTTACTTGTACAGCGCATCCAGCTCAGCAGCGTGCTTCTTGCAAATTGGCACACGCTTGAGCTTCATCGCAGCGGTGAGCAAGTCGTTCTCGGGGGTCCATGGGTCGGCTACGAGCGCGATCTTTTTGGGGATTTCAAAGTTCACCAGCTTACCCTTGCAGGCGGCCTGACAGCGCTTGGTGACTTCGGCGACCACCTTGGCGTCGACGCACAGTTCCTCGATGCTCTTGCCACTGAGGCCGAGCTCATCGCCCAGGGCTTTGAGCTGGGCATGCACCGGGCACACTAGTGCGACACAGTACGACTCCGAGGAGCGGCCATAGCACAGCGGAATCTCGACCAGCGGGCACGCTTTAAGTGCCGACTCGACCTGCGAAACAAGGAGTGCAAGGAGCGTCAGCGCAAAAGTGTGCGGCTATGCGTTCGCCGAGGTGTACTCGCCGCCAGCGCCCCCCCTATGGGCAGCAGTTGCACCTTGGAAAGTGCCACGTACTCGCCCTGTTGCAGCTTGACGAGATCTTTCTTGCGATCGATGATCTGAAGACAGCCGTCCTTGTTAATCTGGCCAATGTCGCCCGTGTGGAACCAGCGCATGCCGTTCTCATCGACAGAGAAGTCCTCCTTATTCTTCTTGACGACGTCAGGGTCGGGCTGTTGGGCGAGGCAACATTGTAGGAGTCGGTCAGAACTATACGTATTCATCAAGGGTGGACGCTTCTCATGCCCGGAACCCAGAGCGGGCGCGGAGATTTCAAGTGCGTCGCGACAAGTCGTGTGCCACACGAAACGGTCGTTGGTCGCCTGCGACGAATGGCCGCCTTCTGGCGAAGGCTCGACATCGGCGGCGACGGAGGCTAGTCGCGCAGCACACCTTGTTTGGATCGACGAGGTAGCCCATACAGACAGTCGGGCCACCGATGAGTACCTCGCCACGGCGCATGCCAATGGCGGGGTCGTGCTCATCCGCGTTGAGGTAATTGCCTTCGGCCCAGTCAAGTAGCTTGATAGCCACCGTCGAAGTCGGCGGCCCAACCACGCCCGAGGAGTTGTCGCAGCCAACCTGAGAGGCGCGCGACCCAGGCAAATGTTCGGGATGGGCTTGGTATTGAAGACAGGCATGGACAATAGCATGCGCCAGGGCAACTCGTGTGGCGAAGGAGGGTGAGAGACGGATCGCCTTGCGGTGAAGCACCTGGATGCATGAGGTGGCGCACGTCTCCGTGAGCCCATAGCCCTGCCGCGTGGGCGCATTGAAGGCGGTTTGGACGAAGCGTTGCGTTTGCGGCGCAAGGGGAGCGGAGCCTGTGGCTGCGAAGATGACACGTCCACCGAGAAGTGCCTGGACTTTCTTGAAGACGATCTTATTGTAGTACCACGGCGCGCCGACGATTCCCTTGGCAAAATTGGACTCGCCTGCAGCAAGGCCCCACTTGAACAGGGTCTGGACGATCGGGGACGATGCGCTGATCTTGGCGTTAAGCGCGACCTGCACCTTGTCAAGGATAGCTGGCGCGAAAACCATGAGAGTGGGGCGGAGGGTCGCAGCGTCTCCCTGGCAGGTGCCTGTCTTAAGCTTCACGCCGGCAGGCGTGAGCGTGTGTGGATTGCCGTAGCCGCAGATGACTCCATGGCTCAGGCAGGCGATCTCAAGGACCATCTCCATGATGTGCGCAAGCGGGAGGTAGGCCTGCGAGCGGGAGAGCGGTAGTGCGTCATGACACAATCAGCGGACACATTATGCCGCGTCGCATCTGCACACCTGGAAGACGTGGCCCGCCATCTTTCCGTCGGGCAGATACGTGAGAAGGCAGTCCTTGCAGCCCACAACGGCGTGGACAATGTTGGAGTGCGAGATGACGACGCCCTTGGGCATTCCTGTGAGCAGGGTGCCATGAACGGCTCAGACTCAGCCTTCCGAACCGTCGGGTCCAGGCCATTGGTTGGATGCGAGCACGGCACTGCCGCCAGATGCATTGGTATGGTGCCCACGCACGCTCGAGGTCTAGAGGCTTGGCGTGGCTGCGCGCGCCTGTGGTTCCCGATGTGTACATGATGACGGCTACATCCTCAGGTGCCGGGGGAGTAGGCTGCCTGGGCTGTGCGCGGCCGGTGTCCATGGCATCCTTGAGCTCCTGCGCGTTCCATCCGATGTCTGCGAAGGGACAGGTAGTGCGAGGGGCTCACACCGGAGTTGAGTCCGCGTCGCCGCGCGCAAGGTACGCACTGCACGCATCGGCGCTGACGGCGGTGGTACAGTTGCATGAGCCGCTCACTCTTGAGGTCGGTGAGGGTCTTCTTCAGTGCCGAGGCAGCCTTCTCGTCGTGCTCCTGCACGGGGTCACTGATGTAGAGGACGTGCTTGCACGAAGCCATCTCCTTAGAAGCACTTGCGACCGCGTTAGCCACCTTGGGAAGAAGCTTCGCGTCGGCAACTATGAGCTTCGCCTTGGTTTGCGTGAGGCCGTGGGCGAGCCCCTCCTCTCCGAGGGTGGCATAGACGGTCACCACGGTTAGCGACTGGGAGAAAGAGGCGAGGGCGGCGAGCATCCACTCGAGCTGTGTCTCGGCGTAGATGACCACCTTATCCCCTGGCTTCAGCTTGGCGAAGGCAACCATGCCTGCGGCAAGCGCAGCCATCTGTTCCTTGTACTCTGCATACGAGATGAACGAGTACTTATCGGCGAACGTGAGCTTCTCGACGGTCTGTCCGGGCTTGATCTCCTCGTAGTAGCGTTTGAGGAGGGCGCGCTTCCCGGCGGCATGCGCCCCGCCGAACTCCGCGAATGCGCGCTCCATCAGCTCGAAGACGGTGGCTGCCCCACCGAGAGATTCGAGAGAAGCAGGAGCACCGACATGGCTCGCATTCCACAGCACTCCATCCTTGAGTATGCCGAATGGCTTGGGCACTCGAGGAAGGGACGGGTTCGTGGCAAGTAGCTTGTTCAGCATCACCACGATCGCTGTCGCGCCGAGCGCCGCCGCAGCGAGGTAAAGCGCTGTCTCCTGGCTCGCGTCCATGGCGGCACGCTCGCTCGCTCGCTCGCTCCCTCCTCCTCTCTCTCCCCCCCTCGGCGGGGAGGGGGGCTGATGGGGGGGAGGAGGAGGGCGGGGGGGGGGGGGGGGGGGAGGTTCTTGGGTTTAGGGGGGGAAGGGGGGGGGCGGGAAGGCGGAGGAGCTGCACCCATTTTTTAATTGTACGAGGGTGGCACAGGGGAGGCGGGGGCTGGCTGCCGGGGGGAGAGAGGATCTGGGCGCGCACGCCGGGCTCTGGGCCGGGGGGGGCGGGGGGGGGGGCGGGGGGGGGGGGGGGGGGCGCCGCGCCGCGAGGGGGTGGCGGCGGAGATGAGAGAGAGAGAGAGAGAGAGGAGCCGAAGGGGGCACTGCTCTCTCTCCGTTTACTCCTAGTCGCCCAGAGGATCTCTTCTGTAGGGCGGTCAAACACTCAAACTGCCCGAATGAGTTTTGTCGTAGTATAAGGTGTGTCCATGGCGTCCCATTTCCAGTATCCGCTCCCGGGGGAGATACTGGTAAGGAAATGGGACGCTATGGACACAGTTGTCTCTAGTCTATAGCCTAGATGGGAAATACAGAGCCGGGCAACAGAAATACAGAAAATACAGTATGTATTTGGCCTCCGGCCAAATACAGACCAAATACAGGCCAAATACAGATACCGGTGGGGGGATATGGATATGGATATATACTACTACATATAATACTGCTATATATATATGCTAATATATCTAGTTCTAGCTATTCTACCATAGAGAAGGCCGTAGGGGTCTAGGGGTCTAGGTACGTCGTCGCTTCTCGCACGCTCGCTCGCTCATTCGCTCATCCCCCCCCCCCTCCCTCCTTCCCTCCCCGCCTCCCTCCCTCCTCCCTCCTCCCTCCCTCCCGCTCCTTCGCTCGCTCTCACTCCTTCGCTCCTTTCCTCCCCTTGTCCCCCCCCTTCCTCCCTCTCTCTCCTCCCTCGCTCGCTCGCTTGCCCTTCCCCCCTCGCCTCCCCCTCCCCCTCCCTCTCCCTCTCATCCGTCATCCGTACCTCGTACCTTTGTACCTCCCTCCCTTCTCCCTCCCTCTCTCCCTCCCTCTCTCTCTCTCTCTCGCTCTCTCGCTCGCTCGCTCCCTCCCTCCCTCCCTCCCTCCTCCCTCCCTCCCTCCCTCCCTCCACTCCCTCCATCCTTCATACCCCCTCCGCTCCGCTCCCTCCCACATACATGCCCCGCCCTACTGCCACTGACAACCCCAATCCCACCCGTGTCTCGCGGTCCATGCTGGCCACGGCTAGGGCCTTGGACTCCGGTCCTAGCACTAACTCGTCGGACGAGGAATCCATTCCCTCCCCATACGCCCTCGCTGCGGTTGCAGTGGATACTGGTACTGAAGCCGCACGCACACATGAGGGCAGTTCGACGTCAGCAGCGGTTGCGGTCAGGATGTCGCAAGCACCGGCATCCGCGCGCACGCATGCATCTGCGCCCGCGCCCTCGCGCGCGCACGACCCAGTCTCGGGCATGCTGCCGCCCTCGCGCGCGCGAGACTCCCCCTTTGTCTTGCCCACACGAGCCACAGGTCTCAGCCAGCCAGTGCTGTAAGGGCGGCCTGGTGCATCTAAGCGCACTGACCCTGTTTGGGAATGTGTACAGATTTTAAGCGAGGAGTCCACGAGCAACCCGCGATGGAAGTGCCTGGGCTGTGGCATGACGAGAATGGGCGGGGCAACGAGGGTGGTCGACCATCTTTTGGGCCGGAACCATTCTTCCAAATGTACTTCAAGGGCATCCGATTTCCGTACACTCGTTGAGAAGATCGAGCAAGGTGAGGTTACGAAGGGTCACAAGAAGGCGCGCAAGATGGTTGTACGAGACATGAATGAGAGAGACGATGCCGCAATGCTTTCGACATCAAGCTCTGATGCGAACGTCGCAACCTGGGACAAGAAGCAGCCCACCCTCAGCTTCGGCTCGACGCAGAAATTGGAGTGCGACATGGCGATTGCGAACATGTTTTATGCATGCAATATCCCGGCCGCAATGGCGGACCACCCCAGGTTCAAGGAGATGGTCAACGTCCTCAAGACTGCGCCGCCATCATACAAACCGCCACATCGGAAGCGGCTTCACGGGCCATTACTAGATGAGGCAGTTGGGCGCCTTCGGCGCGAGATGGAACCCGTGCGACAAGACGTGCTGAGGAAGGGGTGCACGATCATATCCGATGGCTGGGACAACGTCATGAAGGACCACTTGATCAACTTTTTGTACGGCAACGCCGGCTGCCTTTTTTTCGATGGAACGGTCAAGTTGCTCAGTGGTGATAGTGAGAATGCACAATTCATGGCTGAAATCTTGCGGCAGTGCATGGAGCGACACGGCCTTTTTTGCTTTGTCCAGGTTGTTACGGACACCTGCAGCACAATGAAGGCAGCATGGGCCATTTTACAGAGAGAATTCGAATGGTTTACAACCACTTGCTGCGGCACGCACGTCCTAAGTCTCGAGTTGAAGGAGTTTGCAAAAGTGCCTGAGGTGGCGGATGTGATTGCCAAGGTCCCAATATGTGTCGAAAATATGTGTAGTTACGTTGTCGTATTCCATACGATGACAGACTTTTATAGTCATCGCGTGTTCGACATACGTAGTACGTAGTACGTAGTCGAGTTCGAGTTTTCGCGTTTTCTGCACTAAGTAAGCTAACGCGCTAACGCACTCCGAGATTTCCGAACTCTGCCCTCCACCAAGTATTCAAGAAACACGTGAACGTGAAAGTATCAATTACGTACTCGTTCCCGCCGTGCGACGTGCGACTCACTGAACAAAACGGTCCTTATTCCCGCGTGCAGCCCCCCCCCCGCCCCCCGCCCCCCCCCCCCCCCCTGAGAGAGAGACCAAATATGTCGGAGAGATACGCCCTCCCCCCAATATGTAGACTCGCCGAGGAAGAGGAACGGCCCAAATAGGTACGTTATACGTTATAACGTTATATACGATATGTACATATTTTTACCTACCCCTAATAGGAGAACACCAGATGAAACTCTTCATGCAACCCCAAACACCACACACACACATGCAACTCGCAACTCTCACAGTAACGGTAACAAGTTGTAACAAGCGGCGGGGACACTCATATAAAAAGAGTGATGGTGATGAGCGCGAGAGACAGAAACACAATATAATCAAAAGAGTGACGTGGGGAGAACGATGAGAAAGGGGAATAGAGAAAAAAACGAGGCCAACGAGAGATCTGCCGTAGGGGGAATTGTGGGGAACTGTATGTGTAGCGCTGGTAGATATAGTAATAATATAATAGTAATAAAACAATGAACAATAAAACAGAAAACAGACGTCAGACGTCAAGCGTCACAGTCACAGCGTCAAAAAGATCACTCGAGACTCGAGACTCGAGACTCGGTCGGTGACCAGCCCCGCGGGAACAACCTCGTCGAGTTCTCGAGTTCGTGCCCGACCTAGCTGACTTCGTCCCTATCTATGTATAGTCTATGTATTCGCTACTCGTAAAGTAAACAGCCGAGCTGTGAAATGTGAGAGATGATAGAGATAGACTATTTAGGCCTGTTTATTGTTTCCTGTTTCTGTTTCTTTTTTGCCCGTTTTGGGTTACGGTTACGCTTCGTTGTGGGGCTCCCGGGGGGCGGGGGGGGTCTAGGGCCCAAAGGGCACCGAATATGTGCTAGACAGGCTTTTCCGGGGTTTCTACCGCTATGCGCTATGCTCTGGTGTATTTCCTCAATCCTGACTTCTGACTTTTCATTTTTACACCTCTAGAAGTTAAAATAGGGTTAGCGGCAAACATTTGCGTGTGTCGTCGGGAAATTAGGACGCGGCCTTGTTTCGTGGCCTTCCACCACGTGAACGCCCTCCATTTGGGCATGGGATTCAATAGAATTGTCAGTGCCAGATAGTGGATACTCCTACTGGAGATACTGGCAGTAAATACTGGTGAGAAGTGAGGCGGGCCTCACTCAACAACCACACGTAAAGTAAGGCGCACCCAGCGCCGGCGGCACAAGCTCCAGCGCTCGCCAACTCGCGCGGTCGTTTTCTCTCTCGCGGCACGATGAAGGCTTGCTCCCCTCCCAAGCGCAACCTTGGTAATGTATCTCTCTCCACCTCCTCTTTTCTCTCTCGCCTCTCACTCCTTCGCCCCATCTTGGCTTGCCCGTGTGCCGGCCAGACGCATGGGCTGTGCCAGCTCGAGGCAGGAAGCCACCTCGGAGGCGCAGCTTGCGCAGCCTGCGCTCGAGGCCAAGACACAATCAGATGAGCTGACCACCTCGCAGCGCTCCTCTACTGTCGTGAGCCCCAAGCCCGCGCCCGCCCAGGAGCCCTCGAGCGGCCAAGGAGGTGAGAGCGCACTGATGGAGGAGTGCACTAGGCAGGCTGGGGATGGTGGAGGCGCGGAAGGGGAGCTGGCGCCGCCAGCCGCGCCCGACTTCGACAACAATTCCGAGGAGCACGCTGCGCCAGAGCCCGATGCCATCGCCCTGCACGATGTGCTCGTGCGCCTTGAGAAGCACGCTGGGCTTCTCCCAGGGCTCCCTCCCACAGGGGCTGTGGGCATGCCTCTGAGCGCCGAGCAGATCGCGGAACTCGAGGTGCTGGTCAGCCGGGTCGAGGCTGCTTCAAATGTGTATGCTTCACCGCATGCGAGCATAGCCGGCGCGCCCGATCAAGTACCAGGCACACCGGAGCGCAAGGCTGGCGTCGTGCCGTCGCCTCCCCTCTCACCACCGGCGCCCTTGCCAAACACTTCTGTGGCAACCAGTGCTGCCGCAACGCCCCCCCCGCCGGAAAGCTCCGGCTCACGACCATGGCTCTCTGGGCTTTATGAGGCCATCGGAAGCAGCTTGCAGCTCCTTACGCCGGGTCGTGCCGCATCGGGACACGAAGTCGCATCGGGCCAAGAAACAGGCAAGGGCACCGATCTTCTGCATTGGAGTCAAGAGCTGATTGCAAGGCTGGAGGCCGTCGCCGCTTGTCCATCCGGGCCATTTGCGGTCCGGATGGAACCGCCTCAGGCGGGAGAGTTGGATCGGCTCCAGGAGCTGGTGCAACGGCTGGAAGCGTTGCCGGCTGCTCGTGGGGCCTAGGGCTTGAAGGAGGCGGGCAGCGCCACTTGCGGACACGGGTTTGACTGGCCTGCTAGCAGGAGCTACCGACAACGGGGAGATAGTCGAGATGGTAAGTTGGGCAAGCTGTTTGGGCCGGTGTGCATCGGCAAGCTCTCACTCAAGGAGCTCCTGTTCGCACGCCAGACGTGTTGATCTGAGGCGCCATATGTCGACAGCTCTCTTCACGTTGCACGGGTGCATATCTATCGAGGTTCTCTTGAGGAGCAACGGAACGGATTCGGGCATTGTTTTTCGAAAGTGGGCTAGTTTCGGAATGACCCCCCCAAGAAATGCTGGGAAACTCGTGTATATGTATGTTTGGGGTAATAATCAACCATCAACCATCAACGCCAACGCGCTACCTATAGCCTATAGATTATTGATTATCGGTCGTATCAAAGAATAAAGAAGCAAACTTCTGCAAATATTCGCCACCGAAGGCCCGGAGAGCCCAACTTCGAAGCGAGTCCGGGCGCGCTGCGAGACCGTTCTTGTTCATCAGCCCGTCAGCCAGGTGTCCCGAAGTACGAACTAAGTTTGTACTTGGTACTTGGTTGACCCATGAGGGGAGCACGAGCCCCACCCTCTCTTCACTCCTCCCCTGCTGTGTGTGTGTGTGTGGGGGGGGGGGGGGGGCACCCACTCCTTGGCCTAGCCCTATGGCGTGTCGGGGGCAGAATGCCCTCCTAACCCATTCCCCGTCCCCACAGACCACAGACTACAGACTCAGCACCTGACTCTCTGACTCTCTCACTCTCTGCTCTCTGGCCCACAAGCCACAAGGGCCTGTCGCATCCGCGATCGACCTTTTTGTTTTAGAAGTCGTCTGCGTTTCTATGTCAATTCCTTGTAGGCTAGTCACCGTCGCATCATCCTACATTCGCCTTCTTTGCCCTTGCCTCCTTTGTCGCCTCCCTCCCTTGTCGCCTGCTTTGCCCCTCGCCTGGCTTACCTCCTTGCGTGCTCCTAGCGTTTTAAGGTTAAGTCGCGCGTTCAGGTATCGCCGGGGTGCAAGGAACCAAGGAACCACCCCCTTGTGTGGCCCTATCTCTCAGGCCAGGTTGTTCTGTCATATATGATATCATATATGATATCTCAGTATTAGTTGCTCTAGACCTGATACTGAGTGTCATATGACAAGACTAGAGCCTACAATTCAACTTGTTTTACTAGTACAAGTTCAGGCGCGGGAAATACCGGCGCTCCCAGCTCCGAGCCCCCCCCCCCCCCCAATGGCCGCCAACCTGATGTGCAGCAACGATGGCGGCGGCGACGACGGCGATGACGAGTGTCACACCGCCGTGGAGTGGGGGCGGCGCCATGCATGTGGAGACGCTCCAGGGGTGCTGCTGTGTAAGCAGATTTTTATCATAATGGCGGGTACAACTATCAGTAAAACTGATAGGGTCATGGGGGCCCCGTGCCCCCCCTCCTCCATCGCAGACACCCCCTGGGTGGGCCTGCACACTCAACCTCAGCCCCTGCCTGCTGGCAGGGGCTGAGCTGACATCACTCTGGCACAGACCCTCGCCGAGCGCGCATCGCGCGCCGCACGCATTCGCCTGCACTGGCCCCTGATCGTACTGACCCCCCACTCCACCACTGAGCCACAGACCACCTGAGCCGCCAGGAGGGCACCCAGGACCAGCGAGGCCAGCGAGGGAGAGGCAGGAGAGGCCAGGGGCCCAGCCCCAGCCTCCACTGCCCCCTGAGCTGGCCCAGCTGGCCCTCTGGGGGGACCCGAGGGTCCCCTGCTCAGAGGGGTGCCATGGCGCGCGCAGGCATCGCACGCCCGTAAGAGAACGAAGAGAACCGCGAGAAAAGAACGACAAAAAAACCGACGCGATCTGACCCAAGAAAAGGTAAGACTCACGCCTGTTTACGGTATGTTTACAGGCCGACACCCCGAGCGACACACGAATGCCGCGAAAACGCGGAGATACTTGAAAAAGACGCGAGAAGAGGGAGCCGAGACCTCCCAGGGGCACGAAGTGTCACATGCAACAGGCGTTTACGTTTGTTTTGCCACAGGAACACCACACCAGCAGGTCTGCCCCGGCCCACCCCCTGCACTTGGCCCGTTGTAGTGCACGCGGGCCCCCCCCCCCGATACCAAAGACAAAGGAATGAAGGGGGTGGTGTAAGGGAGTGAGTAAACTGGGGTATAGGCGATGTCGTGAGTGAGTACCGTGAGTACGTGGACTGTATAGCTAGCGTGAGTAGCCCGAATCTTCAGATGTTTTATTATTATCATAATGGCGGGTTTATAAGTGTAGATGTTTGGAGTGAGTATCATATGATATTAGATGTATGATATCATACTCAGTTCCATGGCAAGTGTCATATGACGGTATGACGGAACAACTTGGCCCTCAGGTGTTGGCCGTTGGATTATATCATTATATCGTGGCGCTGCTTTACTTCGGTCTTCATCAGTTCACTTAACTAAGGGTTTTCGAAAGATTCCTTCCTTATTTATTCCTGCGCGTAACTGTCGCCCCGTCGGATCGTCCGCCGCCCCGTCGCTCTCTTGTCGGCATTCTCTTTCTCTTCCTTGTTCGGTCTGTCAGTAGGTCCCTGTGCGTTCCGTGATGAAGATACGTAAGTGTGGAAGAGTGTTGATGTGAGTGCGGCGTCGTGTCTCGTGTCGTCAGACCGTCGGAGGTCGGAGGGACTCTATCCGTTCTGTCGTACGTCTGTCGTTCAGGCGGCTTGCTTGCCTTCATTTGGTCTCCTTTCCCTCAGGGTTTCTTCCCCTCCCGTGGGGACTCTCACCCTACCATGAGCCCCCCCGCGAGCACCCCGAAGGAGAGGCCCTGTCTGTACGCGGGGAGTTGTCAGATTTGGGCCCCTCGAAAACCGCGCATTCTTGTCAAAACCGCGCACTAATCTGACAACATTCCGCGTGCGGGGGTAGGGGGGGAAATCAACAACTTTCTGGGAGCGCTGCACGAGTTGGGGAGGAGGACTGGTGTGCTGCGTCTCACGTGCATGCTGACGACTCTGAAGAAACCAAGCAGCGCAAGAAGCGGGAGCTGCGGCGTTGGGACGCGGCAGGGAGAGGCAAGGGAGGCCAGGGCCCAGCCCCAGCCTCCTCTGCCCCCTGAGCTGGCTTCTAGTGGCGCCAGGAGAGAGGGAGGCGGCGGCGGCCAAGCAGCCACCCGCGTCAAAAAACAAGCGCCCCCCCCCCAAAAATAAAGCACCCCCAAAACAAAAGGCGCTCCCGTGTGCGTGCGAGCCTAAATTGTAACAATGGGGAACGCCCCCGGGCGCGTCGATAGGAATGGCTTTGGAACGGGAAAGTACGAGGTGAACCTCCAGGACCCCAAGCAGGCATCTGTGCGGGTGGGGGGTTGACCCCAACCGGCGGCGGCGGACTGATGCTGTCCAATGCTTCCGCCATAACCTGCATGGCAGATTTAGAAGTGGCATATGGCGGAAAGAGAGGTAAGATGAATTTTTTAAAGTTATCGTCCATCTTTCTTATGATCCATTGTCCATTGCAATCGCTTGCGTACTACATCATCAGCCGCCATTCCATTTATAGACATGGTTGAGCACTGTGAGGTGGGTGCCTTTGCTTAAATACTAGACGATTTTTTTTGTGCCGGCGCATCGCGTATTTGGAAACGAGGGGTACCAAATGAAGGCAAACGACCTTCTTCGTTCTTCGTTCGTCGCTCTCGTTCTCGTCGTTCTCGTTCCCGTTCTCGTCCCTCGTTCTCAACACTCCATCAGTACCAAACCACTCCCTCAGCCTCAGCCTCAGCCTCTCCATTTCCAATCGCCCCGCCATGTCCGCTCCGCCGCTCCGTCCTCGCGCTCGCGCTCGCCCAAGCCCGTCCCCGTCCTCCCGCCTTCCTCTGCTGAGGAGGTGGTCAAGCCCGCCATGCCATCACTCTCCGCCGCTCCCGCCGCGTTTACTGCCGATCGTTCCCCTTCCGTCTCGTCGCATATCGAGCCAGTGGTCATGCTCGATCCGTCAGGGCCAGCCCATTCATTGCTCCAACCCCAACTTCTACCTGTAAACAAGCACAGACAAGAAAACTCTTACCTGTGCTCTACAAGTCTACCATTCCTAATGATGTTCTCCTCTCAAGCAAGGGCGACACTTGTCCCCCCCCCCCTCCCCTCCCCTTTCCACCCCTCTTCGCCTTTTTCTTCTCTTCTTCCCTTCTCTTTCTCTCTCTCTCGCTGGCTTTCGGTGGCGGTCTCGCTCCCCCCCCCCCCCCCCTCTCCCTCTCCCTCTTCCCTCTTCCCTCTCCCACACTCTCGTCTCACGTGGCAGCCGTGTACTCTTTCTCTCACTCCTCTCCGTCTTGGACGGTCTTCCACCCCACAAAGTGAGAGAGGAGGAGTAGTGCCTGACCCATTAGAGAATCTATCGGGGGAGGAGAGAAGAAACACGAACGAACGAGCCACGCGAGAAGCGCGGGTGTGCTCTCGGCAGCGAGGGGCAGCGAGGCGAGAGATGGACCTAAAAGCTCAGCTCGTGCAGCAGTCGTGGGCAAAGACGGAGGCGCTTGGGATGCAGACCGTCGGCGTCCTCTTCTTCAAGCGCATCTTCGACATCGCGCCTGAGGCGTTACAGCTCTTTTCCTTCCGGGAGGAGCCCAACGTGAGAGAGTGGTGGTGGCGCGCGCGTGAGCGGCAGCCTCTCTGCCCCTGGAAGGCATGCTTGGCCTTGGCGGCATCCTCGGCGGGCGGGGACACGTACCCATGCTCTCAATTCTACATGCCATTCTCCGTGCCGGTCGGAGCTCATCGGCGCCTGCTGTCACCCAAGTACGCCCAGTTGGCACTGCTGCTCATTGTTGGGTCCTCCTTCTGTTTGTGCAGATCTACGAGAGCGAGGCGTTGAAGCACCACGCCATCAGTGTTCTGTCGACAGTAGGCGCTGCGGTAGCTGGACTTGGCGATCTACAAAAATTGGTTCCGATACTGGAAGACTTAGGCAAGAGGCACGTCAACTACGGTGTCAAGGCGGAGCACTACAACATCATTGGCGAGGCTTTGATTGACACTTTAGCCTTGAGCCTTGGGCCTGCATTCACGCCCGAGGTGAAATGCGAATGGATGAAGGTGTACTCCATAGTCGCAAACACAATGAAAGGTGACAACTACAAGGTCGAAAGTCTTCATGGTAGTGCTGATGACTGGTATATGGCCACGGACCCTAGATTGCGCTGTGCTCCGCCTTCTAGTGTGGAACGGCTACATGCTGTAGCAAAGTCCAAGGCTGCAGCCGACGACTGGTACATGGGCTCATCGCTAACAACTGCAACGTCGCGCTATAATCCATAAGAAGCGATGCATCAAGAGCCATCCTCATTTTCAATGCGTATCGCCGGTGTCTTGCCAACGATTCTCGCGGCTCTTGTCCTATTGTGACCACAGAGTTGTGGAAGACTATGCAGAGGGGTCGCTCGCCTCCATGACGCTTGCTGCCCCAGGGGTGCTGAAACGGTGGCGCATCTTCCGGTTGTTGAGCTACAACCGGATATGGTTCGATAGGAATTCATGTACCTCGAACATTTACATTGACAACACTATGCCTCTGCGGCTTGGACTTTGAACGTGTGACGCACAGGCCGGCATCTATGCGGGCAATATTTTCCTGTGATGTGTGAAGCAACGTGTGTTTCAAGTCGCCCGAGCGACTTCCCGGTTGAGCTCATTGCAGCCGAGCAGGAGCTCGCGATGTCCAGCACGTGCAAGAACTAAGTTTATACTTGGTCGCAATGGAGCGCACCGCCGCGACTCCCCTCTCCTTCGGGCCCCCCGCTGAGGGCGCCCCCCCAGTACCCATGGAGCAGTCGCTGGCGAAGCGACCGCGTCCGCCCGCGGAGGCCGAGCAGGTGCGTGCGACTCGCGTCGCGCCACACGGCCCGTGGCCTCGGCCACGCCACCCTCAGCAGCCTTGCTGGTCCCCCTCATGGGAGACAGCAGGCTGTGGACCCCACCCGGCCTACACCAGACGAGACACGCCAACCCTCCAACAGGCATGCCTTATGGCAGAGGCCTCACTCACCCTGGAGAAGGCCGCGCCGCCTTGGCGGCGCGGCCCGAGACCGGGTGGCCCTTATGGGCACACTCCTCATACAACAACAGATACGCACAACTCCAGAGGACTGGCACACAAACGCACACCATGGCGAGACACCCCCGGACCTACACAAGGGAGGGAACCAAGGAGAAGGACAGCACATGCCACAAAATGTCACCGTTCGCACGCTCACCCCAAACCCCCCTACCCTCTGATCCGGATAAAGGTGATCCTGTCAGATGATGAACAAGAAATGGGAGACACTGATGCAAACTTCGACCTCTCCTTCCATCAAGAAGGGGACTATGCCTTTCAAGACGCGGCGGCATATGCCGCGATCGTCGAGCTGCTCCTCGAGCTAGAGGGAGTTGACCCTGAACCAGACTTTTGGGCTCGTTCCATCAAAGGCCCGTGGCACGTGGCGGTCAATGAGGACTGCGCACAACAATTCAAAGACCGCTATGGCGAGCTCACCACCCTCCGCATCACTCAAACAGACATCGGCGAAAGCACTTGACCTCGTTGACAAGATCGCCTGAAGCTGGGAAATACCTCCCCCCCCCCCCTCCTCGAAGAACCCCCTCGGCGAAGAACGCCGGAAACGAGCGACAAAATATTAACGGCGTGACATGCACGCCAGCACATGGAAGAAACGGGCCACTCAGAGGCACAGGAGGAGGGCGAGAACACTCCACTGGGGGCCGGTGCACCCCGCCCAACTCAGCCCCCCCCACGACCTGGGCCCCTACGTAGAGCACAAGGGGAGATGCCGCAAGGCGGGAAGTGTGGGAGAGGAAGGGAAATGGGCGTGGCTACTGTAGCTGATCCCAAGGCCACGCGCGGGGCGAGACTATTAAAAGGTTTTTTTTTTCCAGCACGTGCAAGTCATTTGGAACCAAACCTCGGCGTATCACTTTTTCTCCGTACTCTCATTAACTTTATAGTTGGTCGCCATGGAGCGCGCCGCCGCTCCCCACCTCTCCTTCGGGCCCCCCGCCGCGGGAGCCCCCACAGTACCCATGGAGCTGTCGCAGGCGAAGCGACCGCGTCCGCCCGCAGAGGCCGAGCAGGTGAGCGCGACCCCGGTCGCGCCGCACGGCCCGTGGCCCCGGCCACACCAAGGAAGGCAGCCATGCTGGCCCACCTCATGGTGGGTCACAGACTGTGACAAGCATCACACCAACACCAGACCTGAAGGGACACTCATCCATCAGGCATGCCTTATGGCAGAGGCCTCTCCCACCCTGGGGACGGCCGCGCTGCCCCGGTAGCGCGACCCGAGACCGGGTGGCCCTTATGGGCACAACACCATGTGGAGATGGACTGTTCCCAGGATCCGGGTAAGGCTCCTGAGACTCCATCCTTGGCAACCCACGCGTCCGTAGGCGGCCTATCGACTTGGGTAGCGGGTGAAGATACTTGGGAAGGCTTGGGCACGGGTGCAGTGGTATGGCACATAGCCGTGAACGAAGACTGCGTACAACAATTCGAGGAGCGCTACGGCGATATCACTACGCTTCGCATCAATCAGACCGACATCTCAGTCAACATCAAGGTGGAATCGATCGACGAGAAAATCAACAAGAAAGGCTCCTCCTCTCGCAAGGCCCTCTACAACGCCCTCCAAGACGTCGCGGCACACCTGGTCGTCGAAGCAGACGGCCTGGCGCAAGCGGCCCAGATTAACCTGAGTGCCCTCATCCTTGCGATCGAAAAGGTAGGGCTCACCTTCCTAAAAGGCAACCGGGAGCGCATGAAGCTCGAAGGCGGAGCTGGCACTTTTGTGTCCAAGGCAGCCCACTCGACCCGCTGGCACCTCTATGTTTCGGCGGGCCAAGGCTCGTTTCTCGACGGGAGCTTCCCTCGAAAGTTGCTGCTTCAGATCGACGGAAAGACTGTCCCGGTAAACTATGCCATCCGGGCATGCAAGGAGATCAAGATGCCAGAATCCATTCACTCCCCTCACAAGCTCATGATCCACGATCCACGGCAGCCTACGTGGTTGCAAAGGCTGGCGCCCGGAGGTTGCGAAAGGCCTCCCGAGTTCGATGCGTATCTGCGAATGCGAATAAGAAGCGGCGAAGCGCCGCGAGCGCAACGAGGCGCACAGGCTTAACCGCAGAACGACATTGACAACAAGGTTGAGGATGAGGACAGTGAAAGAAAGACGAAGAAGATGAAGATTTAGCCGCAGGCGGTAGGCGTGTTCCGAAAGGTGGGATGGGGTATCGTGGGGGAACGTATTTTACTAATATAACACTATAAACGAAAACAAAACTCTATCACCAGGCCCTCTTTTGACGGAACGCGACTTGACATCTCGCCCAGAGCTCCTGGGAGTGCGGCCATGGGGGCGACTCTCGGGAACTCTGGACGAAGACAAGAGAAAGAGCGGGAAACACCCGGGACACGGGGAAGCGCAAACAAGGAAACAAAGGGCGTGCACACACAAGAAAACGAGGGAGGGAGATCGAGCATGATCAACCCCGACCTAACACACTTGGGAAGAGAGAGAGAAGGGGGGGGGGGGG
Source organism: Isochrysis galbana (assembly GCA_018136815.1). Taxonomy (NCBI): domain Eukaryota; phylum Haptophyta; order Isochrysidales; family Isochrysidaceae; genus Isochrysis; species Isochrysis galbana. The sequence goes on from CM030937.1 coordinate 2,970,101, forward strand.
GTCGGGGGGGGTTCGGGGGATCGGAGGGGACGCGGACGAAAACTCGCAAAGGGGGAAACCAAGGGAGAGAGGCTCCCTTGGGGAAACCTAAGGGCGGCTCTCCCCCTAACCGCGACAATGCCATTGTGCACTTTGCGCCCGTTCCGAGACCACAAAATGTGGTTTATGATCTCCGGCTCAGGCTCGTTAAATTTTTCAAATGTCTCGCCTCCGCGTTCCGCCTTCAATCCTCGTGCATCCCCTGCGTCCTCTTCCTCCTCCAAAATTCCAAGGTCTTTTGAGGATCCGTGCTGCGCACTAGCTCCTAGCGCACCCCGGCATGATACAAGCTATTTCCGACGGCATGAACTTAACCGTGTGTGCTTCGGCCATAGGCCACTACGTATGGGCGTATGGGTATAGGGTACAAAGTGCCAAGTCGCTAGGCTTTTGTCAAGCCCAGTGCCTCCTAGCCCCGCCCTTTGCTCGATGCACAACACATCCGCAAATTGCACCAGCACGCTGAGTAAAACGCTATAAGAATAGCACATACAACATCGGCGCGGGCTGCGCATCATCAGGCCTCAAGCTAGCTGTTGTTAGTTGTGTCCCTCGGCTTTGCTCTTAGAGGAACAGCAAATCATCAATGCTAGCTAGCTAACTTGCCATCATGATTTCGACCATTGCGTGCACAAATTCTCTGCCACAGCTTGTCTTTCTCAACGCCGAGCCCCTCCAAGGTGAGAGCATAGCTGAAACAGCAGCTCGGGGATGCATCAACAGTTGGTGGCTTCGCGATCGAAGCATAAGTTGGTTATCCAGTGAGTGTATTCCCCAACTTCGACACCCAAAGCCTGCGCAACCTCGGATATCAGTGTGGCAAAGAAGTGAATATTCTTAACAAAGATGTTTGCGTTCTGCATGCGCACGATCCCCGTGCACTTGAGTAACCCATCTTCAAGGTAGAGATGAAGTTCACGGCAGCACTTTGTTTGACCTTGATTGCGCCAGTTCACTTTTTCGGAGCCTTCTGAATTGAACGGAATGGGGATTATAGCCCGCTTGGAAAGAGGTTCGTTCCTAAGGCAATCGATTGCGTTTGCGATCTTTGCCTGCATTCCCGCCCGGTAGTCACCTTGCTCGCCGCCTCGCTCTGGCATGTACCACCTATCATACTCCTCTGGCTTGTACTCCCACCTGAAAGCATGAAGGAGGTGATGTGAGGTTCGCAACATCTAAGGGCCATTCCATGCCCAAGGTGGCGTGGGCAGAGAGAGCAATGCGCACCCCATGTTCTTGGCTGTGTAGAATTCGATCGCACCTCGCGGGAACAGCTCTGTCTCTACCAATGCACTTTCTGGCCGGATGTCATCAATGACGCACACAAAGTTCCGCACGACAAACCTGAGGGCGGAGTAAGATATACGATTGGTATGCGAGTAAAGTCCCGCTTCGAGTACACTCAAACCTCACAGAATGGAGCAGATCTCGCCTCGCGTGCCTCGGCTCTCTCATGTTCCTCCCTGCCCCCTCTGCTCTGCCTTCGGGTGTGAGTTGATCCGAAGGAGCACTTCAAGCAGGGCGGCCTGCACAGGTGGCGCGCGTACTCTTTCGACTCGTGCTTCGAGATCGCACGAAGGTGAGCATAGACCTCGCTCGCTGTGGCGAAGTGCGCGAAGCCCACGTTCAGGTTCTTGCACGGCGCGCATGTGGACGCCACCTCCTCGCGAGACCGCTTAGGCATCTCTCTCTCTCTCTCTCTCTCTCTCTCTCTCTCTCTCTCTCTCTCTCTCTCTCTCCCCCCCCCCCCCCCCCTCCCTCTTCCTCTCCCTTCGCCCCCCCTCTCCGCCTGCCTGCCAGCCTGCCTGTCTTTCTCTCCCCCGCGCGCTAGAGCGAGACGGATATCGCCCGAGCGAGAGGCGCGAGCGGTGGCGGGAAGAGGGGACGCAGGGAGGCTCTGGGAGTACTTTAGAGTAGGGGATAGAGGCTTGAGCCTCATCAAGGGTCAAGTTTTATTTTCACCTAATCTGTAAAACTCGTATTCCATAACTCGAGCGTTTACACTTAGACCCGTACTTTGCCGTTAATTTGAACAGAATATTATAACAAAAAATTCACAGAATATTATAATAAGGGTACGGGCGTAAGGCCGATGGCGATAGTAAGGCAATAGCTGCCGGACCATAGTAGTAGTAGATGTGTAGTGTGTAGCCTGTAGCCTTGAATCTTCAGATGATTATATTTTCTCTAGTCTCTAGGGGCCAGGGAGAATGGGCGGGGTTGGTCAAATGCAAATGCGCGATAGGCTTGTCAATGATGGGGCAAGGGCGTGCGATCTGTGCCCAGCTCTCCACTCTCCCCAGGCTGGAGCCTGGACTCCAGGAGAATCTGGACAATTGATAGCCCGGTCACTCACTATGGGGGTGCGGAGGGCACCAGCTACAATGGATGAATGAAGGGCAAAATAAGCTCCCTATAGGTTCCGGTAGGATGGATCAGCAAAAAAATTTGGGGGTTCTCCGGCGAGATTTTCGAAAAATACCGAATTTCAGGCCTTCGAAGACGGTGCGCGAAATACAGTCGGGCCCCCCTCCGGTATATTTTAGTGAAGCTCTTCATGCGAGGCACAAACATGGAATGACGAGGAAACCTTGGACGCCAACTCACTGGGTCTACAAGGCGTGGTTCTATGCACACTGGACCATAAGTCAAACTCATAATTTTGCACTTACATGTGTACGAACGTATCACAAAACTCAAGACGTTTACGTTAACCACTAGTCACCAAGGGCTAGAGCGGCTAATTTGGCACCGCGACCGGGCGGACGGCATGGTCTTTTATTTCATCCATTTCAACTAGTGACAGCAACAGACGTCAAATCAAGATATGCTGCCCTAGTGGCCGAGCCGCCGAGCCAATTGCCCTTTCCAGCCTCGCACATCTTGTCGAATATCGGCATTGGCGCGAAAACCGCCCGAACATTAACGTACCGAGATGCGCTCGAGTGCCCAACTTTCGGGCGCGCTGCCGGCGCTTTCTCGGTCTCCCACTGGGATAGAATGCCGCACCAGGCACCACATCCAAATATGCCGCCCGAGCAGCCACGCCAATCGCCGCCGCCGCCTGCGCTCATCGCGAAATCGACGGCCGTGTGTGGCGCCGACGACTACTCTAACGTCACCCGGCCGAACGGGCCGAGTGCCCAACTTTCGAACGCTACCGGGCGCGCTGCCGGCGCTTTCTCGGTCTCCCACTGGGATAGAATGCCGCCTCCAAGCGTCCAAGCGAGCGCTTGTTGACGTCAATCGGGGCCATGGCCCTGGGCGTGGGGCCGGATCGAATCGAGGCATTCCTGCGGTGCGAGGGGCCAGGACGGGTTAGTACGAGTGTGTGCGACCCTCAAGAACCAGCGTGCGACCTACTAGTGACCCCCCACCCTGCTCGCGAGAGCTCTGGATTCTGCATGGCCACCACCTCCAGGCCATTCTTCGGCCGATCGCGGGCGATCGGACGTCGCGGAAGCTCCGCGTTTCTAATAGTGATGCGCCCCACATTCCCCACTCTGCTTCCCTCCCGTGAGCGCCCGCCTCATAATCTCCCAAAATAGCCCGCCACGCGCGGGGGAAGGGAGGGGGGTCCCTCACCGACGCCATTGCCCTCCGTGGGGCGGGAGGGGGTTGGTCGGAGGGCGGAGGCGGCTGGCGGGGCAGGTAGGGGGGGACCCTAAGGAATCCTTGGACACCCAAGGGAGGTGGAAAATAGTGGATAAAATGAGTGAGTGACCGGGCTACAATTGACAATTGTGGTGAGCCCCCCCCCTTGCAGGCCAAGTGTCAACGCGCAGGGGGGGCGGGTGGCGTTCTCGTCCCCCCATGAGGGAGGTGGAGAGGGGGGGGGGGGGGGGGGGCTTGCCATGGCAACCAATCATAAGATTAGCGTAGGCGAAGGGAACAAATGACAACTAGAATCTTCAATCGCACCGCCGTTGGAGCTGACTACCAAAACGCGCGAGGGCCCCAGGTGCCCTTGCCCATCTTCTGTCCGGGCGGAAGAAGAACTCCCGAAACCCACGTCACATTGTCATCACTGGTGACAAAAAATGGCGCTTTGGCCAGCTCTCGACGGTGGCGATGCCTCCACCTCACGAGCATGCCGGGGGATCGTTGATTTACTTCGGGCTCGGCAGGTAGTTCTTGGAATTTCAGCCAGCAATCACCAAAAGAATGCGAATGCGCATCGGGCTCGAAGCAACGTGGGGCTCCACACCACGTCCACGTGTTGCAAGGCAGTTTCGAGAAGGGCCCGCCCTTGGGCGATGGTCGGTGCACTCGGCAGGCTTCCTCGCACTGCTCCCACGTCGACTTCGTGTGGCCAATCCCCCATCGCACGCCAAGCCCATCGTAATCCGCGCCGAGTTCGTGAAAGGCCTCCAAGCGAGTCCCAGCGGCAAGGAGCGATGCATATTCCATGGCAGTCGGTGATGCTTCAAAGCACTTTGGATCGACATGTGCATATCCATCGATGGCTGGTGAACCGCAAGCCCTGGATGTGTTGCACCTTGATTTCCCAATGCACCCAACGAAATTGGAAGGAGTTTTGCATGCTGTACAAGGTTTGATGCCTTGCCAAACACCAGACGTCCAGGTTGTGCCAGTTGCAGGTGCTCGCTCGGCAGCACGCTTGGCGGAGATATTGAATTCGGCCGCTTGCTGGTGCTTGAGCCAGCATTCGCGTCTATCAGGATGCCAGACCCATATGTTACACTGCTTTCCATCTGCGATGTCGGGATGGGGCTCGAACTCCTGACAAGATCGACAGCATGCGTCTGCGCTTGGCTGCAAGTTGTCTTGGCCGTTCTCCACCAGGTCTCCCCATAGCTCGAGATGTGCCCTTCCAAAGCACATCTCAGCCTTCGCCTCCAATCGCGCCGACTTTGCAACCTTGGTATGGTCCATGCCACCAGCATGCTCTAGAGCCACTGGAGCCCTACTCTCGACGTTAACATTTGAATTCTCGTGGAATTCACTTGGCGCTCGCTGCAAACGGCCTCGGGAAAGACTTCTCTGTCGAAGCAAACGCTCAGCTCGGTGCTCGGGCGAAAAGGCGGCCTTGAGCTGCATGATAAGGACGAGAGGAAGCAAAGCCATCGCCATCAGCTGGCAATACCAAATCGACCTCATCACGCCAACTGGGCCCACCCAGCGAGCCACACCTGCACGTGAGACTCGCGTATAGCCTTCCGTCACAGCGACAAATAGAAGACACCAGTAGATAGGTGTCGGACGCCGGAGGTGGCAACGCTGGGCGCGAGGATGGGAACTCCGATAGGCAGAGGGACAGGGACGTTGACGGGTGGCCGTTGATGACCAGAGGAGGGAAGCCCGGACCCTAGAAGAGAGCAGTGCCGGAGGGCACCACTAAGGCCGAAACGCCGGAGGTGATTTAGGGGTTGTACGTCGCAGGCGGGAGCGTCGGGCACCAGAAGAGGGGATCGCCGGAGGGTAGGCGATAGACGTTGCAGAACTGGACGCAGAAGGTGCAGGTTTTCTGGCAAATGAGTTGGAGGCACCAGATATGCCAAGCCTTGGAGAGCTCCGTGGGCGGCGCCCAGCCTCCCCGCCCAGCCTCCCCCCAACAGTAGCCCTAACTTTGTGGGGCGATGAAGGCGCGCCGCAACCGGCAATACCTACCTCGTCGGAGGTAGGAGGTCGGACTGTGGTCGGGGGGCGCTTTAGAAATGCGGGTTCAAGGGATGGACACGGAGAGGGAGAAACTGAGAGGATACTGGAATGGAAAGCAGCAGAGGGGAGGGTGGGGTGTCGTGGCGGGGGAAAGAGAGAGAAGGGAGGAACAGGACAGAGGGGGGGGGGTCACAGAACGAGAGTCGGAGGGGGTGAAGAGAGGAGGGGGCTGTCTGCTGGAAAGGCGATTGGCACAGGGCGTTGCCCCTAGGCTTTTGTGTGAGGAAGGAGGTCCCGGGCGCGGGAGCGGCGTCAGTGCGTCAGCGTCGACGGTGACGCCGAGAGCGTCGGGTGCGGTGGAGAGTACAGCGCCTACTGAGGAAAGAGGGGAGAGAGAGGAAGAAAAGAGAGGGCAAGAAGGAGAACGAGAGCGAGCGAGCAGCAGCGGCGCGGCTGGGGAGGTGAAAGGGGGGAAGGAGAGGAAAAGGGAAAAGGAATAGGCTTCCTGTTCCTGTGAATAACAAAATATTTTATAGTGTCAGTGAACGGTGGCCTACAGGGCTGATGACCAAGAACGGGCTCGCAGCTCGCAGCTCGCAGCGCACCCGGGCTCGGTTCGAAGTTGGGCTCTCCAAGCCTCCGGTGGCCGGCGGCGGACGTTAGCGCGCGTGCTTTGGGGCGCCGCGGCGCCGCGGCTGCCGATTTCGACACGGCTTTGTTTGGGACGCGTCGCGCGCGATTGGCGTCGCTGGCTGGGCGGCTCCTGGATGTATGGGGCGTGGCGCGGGCCGGGCACAGGCACATGGCACATGGCTGATGATCAAGAATCAAGAACGGTCTCGCATCGCGCCCGGCGTCGTTTCGAACTTGGGCTTCCGGGGCCCAAAGGGCATCGAATATGTGCTAGATGGGTGTTTTTTTCGTTTTCCGGGGTTTCTCTTTCTACCGCTTAACTTTGGTGTGTTTCCTCAATCCCCAATCCTGACTTTTTCATTTTTGCAGCCTCAGAAGTCGTTAAAATATTGTTCGACCGCCCTACGATTGACCGATTGACCACCCAAATTTGACCATTTTTTTTTACAAAACTCAAAACTCACGTCATAGCCAAGCACACTCTCACTCTCGTGAGGCGGGAAATAAGTGAGCCCCTGTGATATTATTTCAGCATATTTCACCTCTTGCTCTTGCCCACAAAGGCCTTTGCCAAAGGGCATCCCCATCCCCATGGGTCCATAACCAAATAACCATAACTATAGCAGCTTTGGGGGTTTGGGGTGTGGGAGTCCCCTATAGCCTATAGCAGACAGCAGGCAACAATACCGCATGGCGCATGGGGAGAGAGGGAAGGACATGCCAAGAGAGGAATTGAGAATTGACCGGGTACCGAGTACCGAGTACGGAGAGGAAGCCCCTGCTACTTTCCAAGTTTACAAGACACAGCCACCGTGCTGGCTGCCTGTGCGCCTCCTCAAGAGGTGGTCCCGCCAGGTCACCCCCTTGATTATTCGACAGGATAGAGATAGTGCTCTCTTGTAGAGTAGTGTGTAGTGTGAATCTACCCTTCACAACGGCTCGTTTCAACCCCTGACCACCCTAGATGGGAAATATGTATTTACCGTATTTGGCCAGAGGCCAAATACATATGTATTTGGCTGTATTTGAAGCGTGTCCTGGGTTGTAGGCCTCGAATGTATTTGAAAGGCCAAATACATATGTATTTGGCTGTATTTGCAGGCCCCAGCACCGTATTTCCCATCCAGGCTGACCACATGCGCACGCATGTGTATAAATTTACCCTTAGAGAAGCGTATACCTATGCGGCAACGAAGGAAATCGGGAGGCGGAAGGGGGGGGGGGGGAGGGGAGGCGCTCGCGCTCAACTCTCACCTATCCCTTCACTGGGCTCTCCGGCGGCCCTCCCTCTTCTTCCCTCCGTCGCCCTTCCTCGTGCGTTCTCTGCTGGCTCTCTCTTGCTCCCCCGACCGCCCGTACGCGCGCCAGCTCCAGCACGAGCACACACAATCTTGCTATCTAGCCTGTCCGCGTCCGCTTCGTTCACTCTGCTTCCTCCCCGGCTGCCTGCGGGTCCTCTTCCATCGTATTCTCTCTTTTCTCTTTCACGCTGCTTGCCGCCGCCTGGCTCTATGGCGCCCTTCACGGCCGAGGTGAGCAAGAAGTACAGCTACGACCGGGACGAGCACGCCGAAATCTCGGGTGGCCTTGTCGGTGCGGAGAAGGCCGCTCGTGAGCAGGCACTTCACCGGTTGACTCACGTCTTCTTGCCTGGTGCTGATGTGACTGAGGCAGGCCCACCTGGCGAGATCGCCTCTACGTGCGGCGAGATTGAGGAGCTGGATCTAGAGGCCAATCCAATCGGAGACTGGAGGCCTGTCCTTGACATCGCCACCCAGCTCCCAAAGCTCCGATGGCTTGGCCTCAACCGCCTGCAGCTCGCTCCGCTTTCGACACTGCCCAGCGACTTTGGCTCCGCTGTGGGACGTGTGCGCTCCCTCTGCTTAGGCCGCACCGCGATGGAGTGGGATCAGCTACTGCTGCTCGTATCTGCCATGCCAGAGCTTTCGTCGCTTCACTTCGGCGCAAATGGCGTCACCTCCCTTGCGCCGTCCGATACCTCAGTCTCGCTGGCTGAACGGCTTTCAAAGCTCACGGTGCTCTGGGTTGAGGACAACAAGATCAGCTCTTGGGATTCGGTCGCGCCCCTCTCCGAGCTGCCGGCTCTGGAGGTACTGAATCTCAATGGCAACCAGATATCGAGCCTGCCCAATCCACTAACAGGCTTTGGTCTGCTGAAGCAGATCATGTTGCGAGGCAACCCCATAGAGGGTTGGGAATCAATCACAGCCCTCGATTCGCTTCCCTCCCTCCGCGACACAGCCTTGCGCGACATCCCGCTCATCTCTAAGATGAGTGCTTCGTCGCAGCGCCGCTCCATTATCGCCCGACTAAGTAGGCTTAAGATGCTCAACGGATCCGAAGTGCGGAAGCGAGAGCGCGAGGATGCGGAGCGCTACTACCTGCGTGCAATTTCTGAGCAATACCCCGAAGGTGGTTTGCCATCGGATGCCGTGCCTGAACAAGTGCCTGGGGGTTCGATACCCGATCCGGATCAGCTCGCTGCGCTCATCAACAAGCTGCGCATCCCAGACACCGCAGAGTGGCGTGCACTCGAGAAGGAGCACCCTCGCTGGCGCGCGCTGCTATGCCTGCATGGTGAGCAGCGCAAGACTGCAGTGACAAGTTCCTCGAGTGGTGTCATCTCGGCTGAGCTGATCGAGCTGACCATCCGATCAACTGCGGCGGACGCGGGCCATCTGCCGCCAATTACGCGCCGGCTTCCCAATGGCCTGCCTGTCAAGAGCATCAAGGCCATGGCGGGAGCAATTTTCAAGGTGAGCTTGCCCGTTGCCATGTTGCCCCCCTCCCATTTATTGACCGATGAGGCCCATCTTGGCCCCGGCGGCTCTGAATCATTCGAAGCTGATCGACGGCACCTCGTTTGCAGGTGGAGCCTACGAGGCAGGTGCTGCTGTATTCTCGCCCACAGGCTCACAAAAACGATATTCCTGAGGTTCTCGACGACGACCTAAAGCGCCTATGCGATTTTGGCGTGGTGAGCGGGGGGACCATCATAATCGAGGAGTCTGAAAGCTGAGAAAATCTCGATTCAGGTGTTGATGTATTCCAAACGTCGTGCAAAGTATGGCAGTCTGCGCACGAGCAAGTCAAGGTCAAGGTTGCTTTGACAGCGCGCCCATAGTTGTCGCAGGTACTTGCGGCGAGTCGGCGCAAAAATGGCCGTGAACGTACCCTGGAGACGTGGATGAGTGGGCCACAAGACATGGGGGGGCAACTTCACAAGCGCCCCGGGGTACATACGCACCATTCTCATTGTTCAGGCCACATTCCCATTTCTCTTGCTCTTGTAAGTCGCACATCAGGGCCCCTTTGTTATCTATTACACCATGGTGACTAGCGTTGGCTGTGTTGGTCTTATTGTCATATTCAGCAAGTTTTAACTATTCTACGGTCTATCAAAAAATCCTTTTAATATGCTCGCCTCACACGTGGCACTGGGTTACACTTCCGTAGCCACGCCCATTCCCCTTCCTCACCCTCATTTCCCGCCTTGCGGCAACTCCCCTCGTGCTCTACTTAGTTAGGGGCTCGGATCACATGGGGGTTTTGAGCTGGGCGGTGTGCACCTGTCCTCAGCGGTATGTTCACGCCTTCCTCCTGTGCCGCTTAGTGACCTCTTTATCCTAGGTGCTTTGTGGATCTCCGTATCTCCGTCGTCGTTATGTGTTATGTACCGTATTCTTGTTCGTGTGGTGACAACTAAGTTGATACTTGGTTGCGATGGAGCGCGCCGGTGTGACTCCCCTCTCCTCCGGGCCCCCCGCCGAGGGCGGCTCCCCTACCCCTATGGACCATGGACCAGTCGCTGGCGAAGCGGAAGCGGCCGCGTCCACCCTCGGAGGCCTAGCAGGTGCGTGCGACACAGGTCGCGCCACACGGCCCGTGGCCCCGGCCACACCACCCACAGGAGCCATGCTGGCCTCCCCCATGTCCCATGGGAGACAGCTGAGAGGGTGCAACTTGAGGTTCCCTTTTTTTTTACCCTCCATCACCATTTTTTACAACTTATAAAATTGCACCCCTCAACTTTGCCTCATTGGCCGTATCACCACCCCCAAAAACCAAAAATGTGTCCCTAGATGCAAACGTTTCTATGGGTCCAATTGTTGCAGACGGCGTTGTAGTTGTAGAGAATTCGTTGCTTGTCACGGGACGAGGACGAGGGGGTCGACTACGCGGTCGGGTGCACGGTGAAATCGGCTCGTTGGCCACACCTTCCCCCTTTCACTTTTTCACGTCGTTGAATTCGTAATGGTAATGAAGCGAAGCACCGAAACAGGTGCTTCCGATTTTCCATTTTCACCTATTTTCATTTTCGTGAAGAACCCTGCCTAGATCCTCCTATCTGTCGGGGGTTGGGCCATCGCCTTGCGTCTCGGCATGCCCCCTGCGGCCCCCCGGCGGCCGGCGGCGCATCGCCTGCGGGTGAAGCTGTGAGAAGAAATACTGAAGAAACCGAGCCGAAGCACCTGCTGTTTCGGTGCTCCGGCAGTAAGGAGTTAAGTGTTCCTTTAAAATTTTAGTTGTAAGTATGTGGTCCCGTCAACATGATGTAAAACTATTATAATTTTACCATGGACATTTGATCGCTCAACCGAGTCTGTCCCATGCCATATTCGACGGGACGCGACCTCACCGAGCACTCCTAGGAGTATAATACTCGTACTAGATCTCTATTGCCCGCTGCGCAATTTCCAATTTTCCAGGAGATGCAGAGAGATGCAGCTGTTCTCCCTTTCCCCCTTTCTTTCTACTTTGAGTCTCCTCTGGGAGGGCGGGGGGGGGGGGGGGGGGGGAGAGGGGCGGGAGGGGAGGCGGCATTAGTGTACTGAATGTGGCTTCCCCCCCTCTCTCTCTCCTACTCCTACTCTCTCTCTCTCGCTCGCCCGCTCTTTTCGTCCCCCCTCCACTCCCTCCCTCCCTCCCTTTCCTTCATCACTTCTTCTCCTCTCTACTTTTTACTGGTCAAGAATCCGTTCACCATCGCTCACAGAAGGCCATATATCCTCGCTCTGCCCTCACTTCTTCTCCCTGCTGACCTCGCGTGGCTGCGCTCTCTTGCTCTCCTCCCCCTTCTCAGCCATGCCTCTCGAGGGCCTCTGCTCTCAGCCGGAGGCGCGCTGGTTCTACTCGTTCTATTCGAGGGTATATGAGCAGCTCCAGCCCTTCTTCACCTCTCCCGAGATGCGCGAGGCCGGGCTCGAGCTGGCGGGCGTGCGTGGCGCGATGGACGTTCTCGATGTGGGCGCTGGAACAGGCACCCTCTCGCTCCAGGTGCTCGCGCGCGGGGTCGAGCCGGCGCGGTTGACGCTGATCGACCAGAGCGAACCTATGCTCAGCAAAGCACGTGCCAAACCACAGCTCGCGCATGCCACCATTGTGTGCAAGGATGCCCATGTGCTGCCGTTCGAGTCGGAATCATTTGACAGAGTTGTCTCCTCCGGATCGATCTATTACTTCCCGAAGCCTGTGGTGGCGCTCCGCGAGCAGATGCGCGTGGTACGTCGAGGTGGGATTGTTCTCGCCATGGGGTCTCTCGAACCAAAGCCCCGACTCCTCCGTCTGCTCGCCACCACGTTCAACCGCTTCCCTGCGGAGGAGGACTATCACGCGTGGTTTCAAGAAGCCGGCCTCACAGACATCAAGACAATCCGCGTGTCCAACCCGTGGAATTCGGAGCAATACGCACTCGCAATTTGTGGCACACGGGCCACCGATGTGGTCGATGTTCTTGCCGCGGAGCCTTCAGACGTCGAGGCCACTACTACATCAGGATTCAAGGACACGCTCTTCTACATGCCCATGCGTTTGGCGCGCTTTGGTATCGCCATGGGCGCCTTCGCCGTCCTCGGACCATTGCAGGTATGCTTCTCTTAAGAAATAGGCACTATTTATGCACGGCGTCGCGAAAGCGCCTATTTGCATTGCCGCGGCTTCTGGTCTGGCTACCAACACAATCTCTCAATGCTCCCCTTCACAGGTCCTCAATGCTGCCCTTGGAATGCGGCGACTCAAGGCAAACAACCCTGCGCACTGACCCTTGAAGGTATACGGCGTGCGGTAGCATCTGCGACGTCCGTGTGAGTAGGACGCAAGGCTCTTCTCGATGGCTACACTTCCTCCCTGCACACCTTCCTATGCCTGTGCTGTTCCTGTGAAACACGCTACAAAGGATGGTTGTCGTAGACACTGATGATAGGGCGGCTGTCGTGAGCTACAATGGGGGACGCGGAAAGGTGTGCAGCTGATCGAACGCTGAAGCACTTGCTCTGCTACAGGCTTTTCCCTTCCGAACCACTCACCCAGCGGAGTGCATGTTTGCCTAATTTAGACCTTACAGGATATGGCCCGCGAGAAGATAGCCCATGAGCCATAAGTGTTGTGAACCCCAAAATTTATCATGTGCAGATCATTATAGCCAACATGTGATGATTGGCTTTGCATTTTGCGGAGCACCTTTTTGTGAGCAATAAAAAACCTTTTAATATTCTTACCGCACTCGCGGCGAATGGAACCACTACCCACTACAAGTAGCACGTAGCATACTCTCTATACCCCCATTCCCCCGGCTCTTCTCCCCCCGCCATCAGGCGGCTCCCCCCGTACACTACTAGGGGGATAGGGGTGAAGGGCTTAGATATGGTCCGGTGGCCCGCGCCCCCCCCCCCGGTGATCCGTTCTCCACTTCCTCCTACGCCTCCCGGGCTGGCGGCGGACTCTGTCTCGTCTTATCTTGTAAACAGGCGCGAGACTTACCGATTTTCCGGTGGGCGGAGCTCTCGCTCGCGCCCAACCCCCTCTCCTGCGGCACGCGCGATGGCGCGCCTGCGGCAGGCCTCCAGCTGCCCTCTGGCGGCCCCTGGAGGCTCCTTGAGGCCAGCTCAAGGGGCAGAGGAGGCGAGGAGGCTGGGGCTGGGCCCTGGCCTCCCCTGCCTCTCCCTCGCTGGCGCTCCCGAGCCTCTGGGCCCCCCACGCTGCACCTGTCTGCCTGTCGACCAGGGGGGGAAGGGGGGGTTGGAGCGATGGGCTGGCCACGAGGGGCCAGGACGAGCGAACCAGGCGTGCCTGTTAGTGGGAGAGTGGGTCAGCAGGGCAGTGGCCTCCTGGCAAGCCATCAGGCATGCCAGGAGGATGGGTCCACGGCAGGGGAGGAGTGGAGAGAGGGGGGGGCTCGTGCTCGTGCCCCCCCATGGGCGAACCAAGTATAAACTTAGTTGCTATTTGTGAGCAATAAGTTTTCAAGGAAGCACCGCGGCAGAAAGTCGTTGTCGAATCCGGATCGACCTTTTTGTTTTAGAAGTTGTTTGCGTTTCTATGTCTATGTCCCCTCCTTGTAGGCTAGTCACCGTCGCATCATCCTGGCACCCGACGCGTACAAGGGTGGTGCAACAACCCGGACACCGGTAGCCGAACGAATACACCCGACCAACAACAGACAGGCAACAGGCCTGTCTGTCTGGAACCCGCACTCTGCACTCTGAACCAGGCCCATGGTAGTGCACTTGGGCCGAACCCCGGACACCAAAGACAAAGGAAGGACGGGGGGAAGGGGAAGAGGTGGAGGGAAGGGAAGAGAAGGGCGATGTCAGTGGAATTAGGGGAGTACCCTAGCCCTAGTGTAGTAGGTGTGTAGCCCAGAATCTTCAGATGTTTTTTTTATGTCACTACCGGACTGCGGACTGTGCGACCCTCGAGATCGAGATCGAGCGTGCGACCCAACAGGGACCTCCCACATCCCTCGCGAGGCGCTTGAGCTTAGACTCCTCACTCCTCACCAGCTGGCAGCCATTGCGAGGCCGACAGTCGGCGATCGGCCGACGCGGAGACGCGGAACCTCCGCGTTTGTTATGGGGATTCGCCCGACATTCACTGCTTTGATTCCCTCACGCGCGCGATCCTCCCATTCTCCCAAAATAGACCTCCATGTCCATGGGCCGGACAAGGCGGGGAAGTCACTCACCGACGCCATGGATTTTCGTGGGGTAGAGGGGGTTCGCGGCGGGGGCGGGGGGGATGTGGGGGGCAGGTAAGGGTAAGGGTGGAGGGTGGTCCCTGGGGAATCCTTGGACACCCAGGAGGGGTGGAAAATAGTGGTTAAAAAGCGTGAGTGACCGGCCTACCATCACCATACTCCCCTCCCCTCCCTCCCCAGGGGGGGAGGCTCCCCCCTTCCCCCTTCCCCCCTCGCCGCACAGGCGAGGAACACCCAGTGCACTACACCGGTGTGTCGGGGGGTTGATTCGCATCAACATCAAGTATTTTTTTATAATTTTCTTACCGCACATGCGGCTGAGCGGCTGATTCGCATCAACATCAAATAACAAGTAATTCTTTGATAATATTCTTACCGCACATGCGGCCGTGGAACCACTACTTACACGCAGCATAATTTCTACGACTACTAAAAACCGATATGCGGGGCGCCCTTCGTCTCCGACGGACAGAGGAGCGCACGACGAGGCGGAGTTTTGTTGACGACGACGGGACGCGGGGGAGGTCTTCGAACAGAAGAGAAACACAGGGCAACGGGATGCAATTTTTTTCTAACAACTAACAAATCTGCTTTCATCCAGTGTGAGAGGAGGAAGGCGAGGGGGGGGGGGGGGGGGAGGGGCAGGGGGGTCGTTCAGCACACGCCCATCATCTTCCCCCCGCCGCGCTCTCCCCCTCTCCCGCGCGCCCCCGGGCACTTCGCCCCTTCCCGCTTCCGCGCGTGTCGATTTAAATCGCTGCGAGCCCCGAGCAAAAGGCATGTGCACCACCACCGCTCTCGCTCCCTCTCCCACCTCAGTCTCCGCCGCCTGATCGCTCGCAGCAGTCGATGCAGGCGTGCACGTGCAGGAGCGGTTTGGCTGTCGCGATGCATGCCGCCCAGTGCACCTCCTCAAGGCACCTCGGGCACTGTGCCCTCAAACAGGCTGCCAACTCGCCCTCCGGCAGGTAGTCTCTCGTGTGCGCCGGTGACTGGGCTGCTGTTGGAGGGCACCCAGGCCTTCGACGCGCTGGGCTTTTAGGACGCGTGATTACTATGAGCATCACCGGCACGGAAGTTCGCGATGCTGTCAACGGTGTGGCCTGCAGAGCTTCTGCTTGCCGCTGCACCCCGCCACCCCCCAAACACCAAAGCCCGCATCTCACACGCCTCTGATTGCAGCCTCCGCGCCCGCGCTATCCTATTAAAAGTCTCATACATGCATCAGGCACGTGTGCAATGATTCCCCCGGCTGAGCGAGCAAGTACCACGGTCGAGGAGGGGACGGCAAGGACCAATTTTTGGGTTGGTGTCATATTGTCCATCATAGCTGATGCCATCATAGCTGTTTCGCTGAATGTGCAAAAGACTGCACACATGCGGAACGAGGTACGCAATCCATTTTTTTTTACGAGACAGCCTGCGTTGGAAGTCAGGCCTAGATTCCGCCAGTCCACTATAGGCCGTATTGATTTGCGTCTTCCTGCTAAGGCACAAGCCTTAGCGTATGAGATTTGCTCCCTTCATACTTCTCAGGGCCCGGACGGCAAGCCTAAGAAGGGATATTGGAGGATTCCCTTGTGGTGGATTGGACTTCTGCTCAACATGGTGGGCGAGGTTGGCAACATGCTGGCATATGGGTTCGCACCTGCGTCTGTTGTTGCCCCTGTTGGGTCAGTCGGTGTTTTCTTCAATGAGATAATTGCCGTCCTCTTTCTGAAGGTCAGCGGGCATGCCCTTCAGCCCGCAAACCCTTCAGTCCTGCCTGGTCCCTTCAGCCGGATGGCGCACGGACCTTTGTCTCGTCTTGTTCTCTATGTGGCATTGCTTACGTTGAAATGTTTCTTACCCGAGCCTCATTTTCTGTAGAGTTGACATAACATCAGGAAGCAAAACATGCTGATCCCTTTGCGATTGGATATGTAGGAACCCTTTCGTCGGCGCGACGCCTTTGGACTCGCGGGCGTCATTGCTGGTGTCGTCTTGATCATTCTTGGAGTTCCAGAGGGCAAGACGCCATTGAATGCTGCGATACTGCTTTCGAACTTCTATTCCAACCCTCTTGCGTATGGGTATCTAATCTTGTTGACATGCATGGTGCTGTTCTTCATCTTTTACCTAGAACCCAGGTGATTAGCATCATCTTGGGAGCACCTGTTGCCGCAAAGCAGACAATCTTGGGGCATCTGAATCACAATGTATGCTATTTCTGAAAGACCTCGTGTATGCATCGCACAGGTATGCTCAACGGTCAATCTTTGTATGGCTCTTACTCTGCTCGATAATTTCGTCCGTGACCGTCATTTGTGCTCGCGGTTGGTCATCCATGCTGACACAATTTGTTGGTGGCGACTGCGGAAGCCAACATTGCGTGGGCGTGCAGCTCTTTGCGCCATGCATGCTAACGATTGGCCACTGGCTGTTTTGGACCTTGATCGTGCTCGTGGTGATCACTGCGATCTGGTCTGCAATCTATCTGAACAAAGCCATGATGATTTACGGGAATACAGAGGTGGTGCCTGTCTACTACTGTACTTTCACGTTGATCTCAATCATCGGCGGCGCAGTTGTTTATCGCGAATTTTCCACGATGACTATAACGGGTGGCATTCTGTTTGGCGTGGGATGCATCGGGGCCTTTGGCGGAGTCTATCTCATTACAAGTGGGAGGAAGGCGATGGGCGAAGAGGGGAGTGCAGAAGCGGATGGCGGGTGCGGTTTCCACGATCTCTCAGCTGTTGGTCGTGCGGCAGAGCTTCAACGCCAGCGACGATCATCTTCGCTACAGCCGGTTGGCGCCCCACTGATGGATCTTCTAAGCTTCCGTCGTGACGATGCAATCCTCACAGATGTCAACGCAATTGCCGAGAAAGTTGCTTGTGAGATGTACGCCGGGGAGCACCTGCAAGCTGCCTATCGTGTCCACGACTCCATGGGACCTCAAGCGATCATTGCGGCAGGTTTGTCCTCCACCACGTGCTTGCTCTTGCACTACGCGCAATGTACTGTGCTCAATGTTCTGCCGTGGAGCTTCTTGTTGTTGTTCTCTACTCCTACTTTCTCACCCTGGGTGTGATGCATCCCACGTAGGTCTTCGTCGACTATCGCATCGCGTGTCACTTGGTGGGGTCAACCATTTGAGGGGCAAATCATCGATTGGGGCAGGGGCGGGTGCAGTTGCTTTGGGCGACATGCGACCATCGAGTCTGGTGATCGCGATGGAAGAAGGCACCCATGCATGGAGCCCTCGCGGTGTTAGTGGGGGCCTCTGGCCCATGGCGAAAGTTGGTGTCCTTACACCCACTACACCCGCCAAAGTGGATGGACCAGATGCATGCGCCACGATGATTCCGCTGCCGCCAGGCGCAGCCAACGCTTTAGACGTGCACTTTCTAGCTGAAGACAACCCATTCATCTCTGCCTTGCGCACACTCGGTACTGCCGGACAACCTGCTCAGGCGCCACTTGGATCTCCACCATTCGCGTCTCCCCTCGCGAATAGGCTGCGATCGCCGCGCTCCGGCCAAAAATGGGCGCCCCAGACCAAGCTCTCCCCGGTCCGTGAGCCTGACGATGCAGTGGGTGTTCCAACTGATAAAGAAACGGAGGCCGCGACTGCCGAGCCTAGCGGACCGGCCCCCATAACAGCACCAGAAAACTCACTTCCATGCCAACGCTTGGGAGCTAACGACATCGTCGAGGTCGTCATTTCAGTGACATATGCTCCATCGGCGCCCGACCCCTACGCTGCAGCTCGGGCGATTCTACGGCACAATGCATTTGGGTGGAGCTCACGAGTGGACTCGTCTCCCAGGCGAGGATTCGGCCGGGCATCGCTTGCCCTTGCCACGTGCGGAGGCCATTTGGGTTCCGGTGGGTCAACGGCATCGACAGCTTCCACATCATCGCATCGGAATCATACGACGGTGCCACCAGCTTCTTCTGACGCTGTTCGCCGCCTCTCTCTCCTTGAAGAGGTCAATGAAGATGCACTCGGGCTGAACACTCCTATCTCAGGGCCCATAATACAGGCTAAGCAAGGCGAAGACTCAACTCCTAGTGCTCAATCGCCCGCACATCTGAACACTTCAAACGACTCAGCGTTAAGCACCGGCGGCGGGGCCTCCCCAGATCGCACCGACACCAGTCCACAGTCGAGCGTCTCGAGTACGATATCGCCGGGCAACGGACACTTCCACAACACTGACTCTGAGCGCATCTGAACTTATGCGGTGGAGCTATGCAATATGCTCTAGTTCCTCAAAACAAGTTGATGCGTCTCCGCTTTGTTGTTTATCGATTCTTGTGTTGAGGCCAGGTCTCGTCATGGAGATAATCTGCCGCAGTAACTCTGTTGTTTTCCAAAAGATGTAGATATTCACGGACTCTCTCTTCAAACACCACATTAGCAAGACAACTCCTCTTGGTGGATAAGTTTCTTGTTGCTCACATGCTCACACCCCACAACCTTGTTCCAATTGAACTGTCGAGAGGAAAGGTGGCTCGGTCGAGCTTCGGCTATGTCAGCCGAGGCTGTGGCACGATTTCCTCTTATGTGTACTATCATCGTGCCCGACGACGACACGACACGACTATTCATCCTTGATCCGGCAGACACGCCTCGATGCGGAGATGTTCCCATCTTGGATTGAAGTAGTTGTCCACTCTTGCCAAAGACAAATAGGCGAGTAACGACACTAGAGCCACCTGTTTATTAACGGTAACTGTAATTTGAAGTCAACGGGCGTTAGAGTTTTTCTTGTTGTGCGAGTATAACCTTAGTGCTGTGGTCAGTAGCCTTCATCGGCAATGGAGCCCCTACCCCGCGATGGGGGTGTGCGCGGTTGGCGCATGGCTCGTCCGGTGTATGTGGCTAGGGGTGCTAGCCAACAAGATGCAAGATGCTCGCTACAAGACTACAATTTCAAACGTGGTACCCCGGCCGAGAGACCACTTCAATCTCTACATCAGAAGGTGCAACTCGAGGTTCCCTGTTTTGTCACACCCCTCCCGTCTATTTCTATTTCTATCTAGGTTTAGGTATACCATTTTCCATTTTTATTGACCTCCAAATTGGACACTATGGCTGGCGCTAATTCAGTTGGTGAGCGGCTCATTATTTCGTAGACATATAAATATATATCAAAATGACTATGAATGACTACTCACGAAGACGAAGACGTCGTAGTCGTAGTGTATTTGTCACTTTGCATCAGTAAGCTATGTCTTACTTATGGTGCAAAAGCTAATTGTACGAAACCAACTTCGAGTGAATAATAACGATAATAAAACATCTGAAGATTCGGGCTACTCATGCTAGCTATACGGGTCCATGTACTCACGGTACTCACTAACGACATCGCCTATACCCCAGTTTACTCACTCCCTTACACTACCCCCTTCATTCCTTTGTCTTTGGTATCGGGGGGGGGCCGCGTGCACTACAACGGGCCAAGTGCAGGGGGTGGGCTGGGGCTGTCAGAGCAAGGCTGATCTCACTCTTGGAGATTGCCTGCGAGGGCGCGCCGGCAGCTAGCGCGGAACGCGGTTCTTGTGGGGAGCTCATGGAGCTTTCCTCGGGGGTGACTACGGGCATGGTGATCGACGCACGACGCACGACGCACGCACGGAGCACGGTGGGCGCGGAAGTGCGGAAGGAGGCTTGTGGGAGGTGGTGGCAGGCGACTGGGGGTGGCTCAGGCGCGTGCTTGACTTGTATTGACTCGTTGACTCGGGGTATAGACTCGGGAACTCGGGGGGACTCGCTTGGGAACACGGTGGGACTCGACGAAGTTGCTACAAAAATCACTCACAAGAAACCAAAACCCAAAGTCCTTGGGCTAAGAAAACTAACGTAAACACTCCGGAATCATACGATAAACAAACCCCTCCCCGCGCGGCGAAGGCTGAAGTCGCGATCGCTCGTCATGCGCGAAGATATACGGAAAGAGAGCGCATAACTACGCCACCGAAGGGTTCGAACTATCGTTAAAGTGGAACTCGTCCGCTGAAGCCAACGCGGAGGGTCGAGGAGAGATCCAAACTCGCGCGGGGGGAGAAGGCGATGTGCGGAGAGACCTTCTAGACAAGCGACGAGCAAGGGGCGACGAAACAAGACGCGAGACGCGAGGCGCGTGCCATTCGTTCTTCCTTTCTTTCATCGAAACCGCGACGAAACTAACATTAAACGTCGGTGTCCCCTCCGCGAGGATCGCGAAGAAGAACGGACGAGATGGAGGCAATCATCGAAGGAACCGCGAGAGGAATCGAAGCGAGGGGGGGGAACAACGACGGCCGGAGGAAACGAACCGCGCGCGGGGGAGAAGAGAACCTCGCGCGGGGGGGGGGATTAATATAACGGCCGGAGGCGACGGACGGCACGCCGAGGGAAAGAACCTGCCGCGGGGGGGCGAGGGACCGAGGGCACGGCGGGGCAGCGTGGGAGGGCGCGAGGCCGATCTCGGAGCGAGATCGCGTCCTTTCCCTCGCGGAGCGCGGAGAGACCCCCCACGAGATATCTTGGGACCGGAGAATGTTTTGGACGAATCTTCTTGCCGTCGGCCGAGGAGAGGCGGACAGAGAGAGAGAGAGAGAGTCTCGCAGAGCGACTGCAGAACGAGAAGTCGAAGTCATGCCGGTTTATTACCTTAAACGAGCCAACAATTATAGTAACAGCAAAAACAAAATTCGAATCGCAAATTTCGAGACCAAAACCTGCAAACCTGGACTTGAGACCATGGGGAATCCGAATCTGTGTGTCTTGTGCGTCAGTGGCAACACGGGGAACTGTTCAATTGTAATTGTGAGCGCGTACCTTACACGAATATTCATGCCTACAGCCTTCAGATGGGCAGGAATACAACACCCCCCGACTTAAATCGAGACGTCTCCCGATGTCGAGCCAAGAGAGTTCATTTAACCATACGAGACGAGAGACCTAGAGGAGGAGGATTAACCCATGGATCCAAAGCGAGCACAAAATCGGCAGCTTAGCGCGGCGGCCCCCGATTTCGTACGTCACGTCCTACCACGTTCTCCCTCTTACAGGAGTTTTGCTCGGGCAGTTGCGCTGGGTCAGGCGCTGACGCGACGCTAATCATCCACTTCCGGTCGACTTAGCGCTACGATTGTGAACGAGAACGAGTACGACTCGAAGGCAGATCAGGAGGAGTACGACTTGTCTCTTGAATTCGACGTGGAATAACTTGATTGGATTGGGAACTTGAGCTTGGACTTGAAGAGGAGTCTACAGCGGAGTGAGCTTGGGGTTGAACCGGACGGCGGTCGAAAGTGGTGTCGTACGACTCAACTAGATCAGCACAACGCCGAAGCAACTCAATTCGAGACTCCCAAGTAGCTTCAGAACGAGGATAGCCGCGCCATTTGACGAGATACTTGAATGAAACTCCATCGCCCTTGCGATCGAGTAACTCTTCGACCAAGTACTCATCTTCAGCGAGCGGAGACGAATCGGTGACGGTGAAGTACGGACGAAGATTGGAAATGTGAACTTCATCCTTGACTTGACGATTTTCGAGATCGCGTAGACGGTAGCGAGTGGCCGAGATGGCTTCTTCTACTCGGTAGGGACCGGAGTAGAGATATTGAAGTTTGTTGGCGTGGCCAGGGATTCGACGACAAACTCTGTCTCCTGGTTTGAAGGTGACACCGAGTTTAGACTTTTGAGAGGCGGAGCGCATCGATTCGCGTTGGGCTTCTTGAGTACTTTCGAGGGCGGAACGCCACGACTCGAGAAGCTTCTTATTGAGCTCGGTGGCGTAAATGACGGCATCGGACGGAGGCCTAGATGGAAGCAACTCGAGAACAGGAGCAGGGTCAGCAAGTTGAGCTGGAAGACGAAGCTCCCGACCAAACAAGATAGCCGCGGGTGACTTGGGTACGACGCGACCGGCGGTCGCTCGCATAGACATGAGAAGAAACGGAAGGTGGTCGACCCAATGGGCGCCGCCTTCATTGGAGACTCGAGTCATCGTGAGGAGAGTTTGTTGAGCTCTTTCCACTAGCCCTACGCCTTCGTGGCGATAGGCTTCAGTAGTGCTCAAGTCCGTGCCAGTCGCTTTGAGAATTAGGTCCACTAACCGAGAGCAAAGATTCGAGCCGGCGTCGGTTCGAAGTTGGCGAGGGACTCCATAACGAGATACGATGAGACGCATGAAGACGTCCAGACATTTCGCGGACGAGGGGTTACCGTTGCAAGGCTCAGCTTCAATCCAACGAGAGAGAGAATCGACGAAAACAATCAGCTTATCAAAACCGGAGCGGCCGGATACGAAATCGTGGGTGGGAGCCATCGAAAGAATATCGCAATAGACGACGTCGAAAGGATAGGATCCGATAGAAAGACCGGATGGATGGGCGAGCGGTCGCGGTAACGGTTTGCCAAGAGTGCATTCATGGCACTCTCGAACGTACTCCGATACAGAGGCGGATAGGCCAGGCCAGTAAACTCGAGAACGAAGTAGGGTAGTCATCCTTGTCGCACCTGGGTGACCAAGGTGGTCATGGTAGGCGCGGAGGTACGTGTCACGAAGGGACTCCGGAATGTATAAACGAAGAGGAGCCTCTTCCGCCTCTGAGGAGCGGTAGTAGAGTAGGCCATCGCGAAGCAGGAATCGGGGACCCAAGAGGCGCCTACCTGTCCTAGCCCACGTTGGACTGAAAAAAAAATGGGCATATGGGTAAATATGCCGTCGAAACGACTTTTGATTGCCCTCGCGGTGGTCGTCGCCACCGTGGTCGCCGCCACCGTCGTGGCGTTGGTACTCTGTACTCACGAAGAAGCAGCCAGACAGATGCAAGGATGTGGATGGAGAGTGTGCAAACGATGGAGACTGTTGTCACGATCTCGTGTGTTCCGACCAAAAGTGCCGTACCGTCACACCGTGTGTCGAGGAAAGGGGGGGGTGCAGTTATGGCGACGAGTGCTGTGAAGGACTTGAGTGCAATGACGATGGAGTGTGTGAGACGCCATACCGCGAGCCAGGGTCGGTGTGCCAAAATAACTCGGAGTGCTGTGGTGAATACACGTGTCGTAGTGGTACCTGCAGATCTGGATCTGATGACTGATTGGTTATCACGGAACAAAGTGAAAGGCGCTCACGCACCACGTCACACTGAAGCTTTTTTCGTTTCGTGCTCATAAATATGATTTTTTAAGTTCTCGTCCATCTTACTTATGATCCATTGCAATCGCTTGCGTAGCCATTCCATTTATAGACATGGTTGAGCACTGTGAGGTGGTGCCTTTGCTTAAATACTAGACATTTTTTTTGGTACCGGCGCATCGCGTATTTGGAAACGAGGGGTACCAAATGAAGGCAAACGACCTAGGCTTCTAGCTTCTACTCCTACTCGGAATATGAATATGCTCCAGCTAGATCTGCACTAGGACTGATCACTGATTACTCAGTCGTCATGGAGATCAAGGGAGTAGTAAGCACGTGTCCATGAACACTAAGGAAGTAGCGAGCATCTGGCTTGCTAAAGTACACCCTCAAGAACCTCAAGCGTCTAAACTCTGTAAGTTTGACACCTCTGTAAGCTTCTAGACTTCTACTTCTACTACCATCTACTCCATGGCATGTCCATGGCTAAGCTACGAAAAGACGAAAAGCTATAGGTAAAGTGCATGCCGCCGTGCTTGCGTTGAGACGCTATTCGCCAATGAATCCTGTAGGATCTTCACTAAGCATGGATGAATCCTTTTCGCGCCGGAAGGGACTCGTCATCCTGGAGAAGAATTGCACACAGAGATGGATTCGTCCATGCTTAGTGAAGTTCCTATAGGATTCATCGGCGAATAGCGTCTATAATTCGTATTATTATATTCATCATAGTTTGGATCTCTAACTTGCTCAGATTTGGCAAGCACCCGTGGACATTCATCATGCACACCCACATGCTCGAGTCAAAGAAGCGCTCCCGACCTCATCATTGATGACCACTTCGGCGCGCCTTTTTTCAAGTTCGCTCATCGTCCATGACCGCATCGGCTGAGAAGTCATGCAACACAAGACTATTGTCGCTGCCATCTGAAACCAATCGTCTGCCATCCGTGCAGACGCTCCCCAGCCAGACCTTGTACCCTCCGAATCCGTATAGACAAGTCGGCTTCTCCTCGTCTACCACGTCCCAGATGCGAAGAGTACCATCATGCGCGCCTGAGACGAGGAGGCCGCCCGGTCCCGGCGTAAGCGTGACGACCGAGCCTTGGTGGCTTGGTAATAGCTTGGTGACGCAATCGTCAAAGAGGGACACCCCAGTGCCTGAGGTCACATCGCTTGCATTCGCGTGATTTATAATCGGCCGGAGGAGAGCACGCCGATGGATGCTCCCATCGCTGCCGCCGACAAAAAGACTCCATACGCCTGTGGTTTCGTCTTGCAAGAAGTTGACTGCTCGAGCGCGAGCCCCCTTGAAGCCCTTGCTGCCATCGAAAGCAAGAGGCTTCCACTCTCCGCATGGGGCACCGTCCTCCATATCGAAGAGCTCGACGGTCCCCTTCTCGGTTGCGGCCGCGATGACTCCCAGCGCAGGGCAGCACGCAGCGGAGAGCACCGGTGCACCGCACGAGATAACTATAGATGGCTCCTCACCAGTGGATTCACAGCTAGCCAAATGAGTCCATTTGCGTAACGAGCCATCCAGGAAGGCACCCCAGAGGGGTCCCTCCTCGCTGTCAGGCAGTAGCAGCGCGGAAGCAAGTACGTCAGTCTTCAGGTCGCTCTCATGGAGAATCTCATCACCAACAAGTTTCCACACTCTCACCCCGCCCTCACGCCCCGCTGATACCACACGGTCGCCAAGCATCGCCACGGCAAGCACGCCATTCCCGTCATAGTCACCGTTGAGCAGTCGCATGTCGCGCGCCACCTCAGGAGTAGAGACTACGCCAGGATGCGCGGTCTGTGCACATGCTAGCATAGTGCCTGCATCCAAGTCAACAATTACTAGCCCTCCACGTGCAGTTCCACACGCTGCCAGCGGCCAGTCGAGAGCCAGGCGGCGTACCCAGTCGTTGAGGGCGATCGGCACGCGCGTCGACACTTGGCCCTCGCGCCATCGCCGGTGTACCGCCTGATCGATCACGACCTGCCGCGCGCGCAGAGAGGCGAAGAGAGAGAGCTGGTTCTCGAGCGGAGGCGGCGTGTCATCTGCATCCGTCGGCCCATCCTTAGACTTGCCCTGCTGGTCCGCAGACATCGCCGCAGGACTTCTCACACGCGGGCCCACGACATAAGCAGCTAGCCGCCCATTCGCCAGCACCAGCCCGAGCAGTGCGGTCGCGAGCGGCAGGCCCATCGCGCGACAGCACGGCCGATCTCGCGCGCGCTCGTGCACACACCTCTGCTGAGAGGAGCATTGTGAATAATATGTGACAAGGTGTCAGAGTTTTCTTGTTGTCCTAGTTTAATCCTAGTGCTCAGGGACTGTGCCTCATCGGCAACGGAGCCCCTACCCCGCGATGGGGGTGTGCGCGGTTGGTGCATGGCTCGTCCGGTGTATGTGGCTAGGAATGCTAGCCAACAAGACCTCTTACAAGACAAAAAAAAACTTCTTAATAATCTCGCCGCGCGCGCGACCCTGCACAACCTCCCTGCAGCCACGCCCGCTTCCCTTATCACCCCTCCACCTGCCTTGCGGCTCGTCCCCTCGTGCTCTACCTAGGGGCTGGGTGTAGTGGGTTTCCAGTGGCAGGCGGTGTGTACCGGTCCCCGATGGCTTATCACTCTCCTTCCTTTTTCGCCATCGGGCTACCGGTTGTCCGGTTGTTACGCTTTCTTTGCTTCCTTGCACTGGAACTATCAGTAAACTGATAGGGTCGCAGGTCACAGGGAACCAGCATCGGGCGGACGAGACCAACATTCCAATGGGCATGCCTTATTTATGTATGGCAGAGGCCAAAAACTATTGTTATAGTTTTAGCGATGGAGCGCGCGCCGACCGCTCCCACCTCCCAGCCCCCCGCCGTCACGACGCCCCAACGGGGCCGCCCCAAACCGCCGGAGCCCAAGCGCCCACAGGCCGCCGCGCCGCCTGACAACGACGTCGACATGACGGCACCACCCTCGCCTCCCAAGCTGCCACAGAACCAGGGAACAGGCAGAGTCCTGTTCCCTGGTGACAACCAGACCCAGGGTAATGCCCTGCCACCCAACCCCTCCGCTCCTCCACCAACTCAAGGACTCCCCATGGGAGGTGGCAGCTCTGCTGCCACCCCCATGGCGGCCACTCCTACCATCAGTGCACCCCTCGGGGGCGGGCACTTAACACAACAATCCATTTTGGGGGCCTTTGCGCCCTCAAACCAACAACCAACTCAAGCAGCCAGGACATACGCGCAAGCTGCGCATGGACACAAAGGGAAGGATCCAGCCCAGCAAGCCCAGCAGCCACAAGCCCAACAACCACAGCAGCCATCGCGCAAGCGGGCGGATCCTCAATCGGATCCAAAGCCGACTCTCCACAACACCACCCCTTTTGCTTCTCCTCCACCTGATGAGGAAGAGGAGCCCGAGGACACGCCTTTTTTCATCCAGCTAGCTCAGCTAGCTGATGACAAAAAGGACATCAAGAGCGAGGATGTCGCCACCTTCATGAAATTCCTCCTCTCTAGGCTGGAAGGCCTAGACGCAACTCCAGATGGCATGGACAAAGGCCGCAAAGGCCCTTGGATCTTCTACGTCGATGAAGACGCACACGATCAATTCAAGGCCGCATACGGAGACAAAGTTAACACAGCACTCTCGGGAGTCCCGCATGAATTTGGAATCACCTATGGCGCGTTAACCGACTCGGCCCCTCGTAAGTCGAGCGCTATCCGGTCCTCCCTAAAAGAGGTGGCGACCTACATTGTTTTTCGCATCTTTGATCCGATCAAGGCTTTTAAGACCAAGACTAGGCATTTGGCTAACTCGCTCGAGCGCGAGGGTTTCCACGTGCTAAGGGGCAACCAACAGCGAGCCAAAACCTCACTCGAAGGTATCACGAAAGTTGAGTCCGGCAAGCGTCCCATCTGGCACTTTTATGTTTACACGGACACGTCGGCCTTAGGGCACCGTTTCCCTCGCAACTTTCATGTGACTCTCGATGACGGAGAAAATTTCAACTTGGACTATGCGGTCCGATCATCAGTGGAATGTGTGACTCCTGAAGGGGAGTTAGCCATCCATGGAGCCCCCGGAGGCTGCAAAGGATACGACAAGCCGTGGGCTATCTCGTTTCTCCGTAAAAACCAAGTTAGCTTTCGCCAATGCACGTGCGAACAAGATAAGGCGAAAGCAGAACAACGAAAGCGCCAAAGGGACGCAAGTAACGCCATGGACTACAGGGCCCTCATGGGCCTTGGAGCGGCGGCGCCATGCCGCCGATTCATGGCGGGCGAATGCAAAAACAACCGCATGAAAGGACGTCAAATCGTCCAATGCTCCTCCAGTCACGACATCCCCGGATGTTGGGTAAAGGATCCCACCACGGGCAAACAAACTTGTATGGTCAAATGCAATCTTAAACCTAATAAGGCTTATCCAGGGTACTGCGTGAACGGAGTTAGTTGCCTTTACCGTCATGGTGAATAGTAGTGACTTAAAGATTGCGACATACAATTTGAACGGAGCGAAACATAAATTAGCGTCGACTCTAGCGCAAGCGAGACTAGGAGGGATCCATGTTCTATACGCGCAAGAACTACACCATTACAGCGATGGGTGGCACCTAAGGGTGCGAGGTTTGGCCAGGTCCCTTGGCTGGGACTGGTTCCAATCCCCCGCGTCTAGGGGCGACCCTGGGAGCGGAGTGGCGGTAGCCATTAGAAGAGACAGAAGCGACGTAGTAGTGGAATCTTGGTCGGTAGTTATCCCGGGAAGGCTGGTAGTAGTAAAGGCTAAGATCGGACATGAAACAATATCTTTCGCCTCAGTGTATCTAAATGCTCGACCTAATAAGCGTAAAGAAGACATCAAAGTCCTTCATGAGACATCGGAAATACTTTCTCACACCATTATAGCGGGCGATTTCAATTGCGTGGAGAACATACATAGAGACACCCGGCCCATCGCGGGGGCGACCCCTTATGCAAATACGGGAGGCAGAGCCCTCACGAGGGCGCTTGCCTCGCATGGGCTCACTGACGTCCAACTGCTAGTTAATCCGGGCTTAAAAGAACAGGCTAGAAAACGACTCCTTCTGGGAAAAGCTCTACGCGAAGCTTAAGAAAAAGGTCGCAACCTGGAGGGGTCTGAAGAGTCTCTCCATTCACGGGAGGACGCTACTAGTAAACTTCATAATCTACGGGACGCCGAGATATTGGCTATCCACGTCCACCCCTCCGGCATGGTTCATGGAGGCCATAGACTCGGACGTTCAAACTATACTATGGGATAGGTCTCCCCGGCTACAGGTGGACGAGCTGGGCTCCTCGCAAGAGGGTCCGAAATGGATAACCCTTCCGGCATATCCGAGGGTAGGCACGAGCGAAGACGGGCCCCTACTGGGGGTCGGATTACTTCCCATGGCCGAACACACGAGGGCGCTCCAAGCGATATGGATAGTCCGATATCTTAACCCGTCAATGGCGGAGTGGAAGATAGTCTTGGATCAATGGTTCAGCCGCACCCCCTTAGGGCGAGCGGCGGTCTTTTCGAAAGTCGACTCGAAGAGCCTCACGGCTAGCATTCGCGGCAATAACACGCTCCCGGCCTTCTGGAAGCACGCGCTGGAAAACTTTAGAAGGATCAACTTCCTTAGGGGAGAAATCACACGAGAAGGCACTCAGGGCTCCCCGATATGGCACAATCTTTTCCACAAGCCTCCGGCTATTCATCACTCACATAGGTCGAAATGGGAGTCTCTACAGACAGTTATTGTTCACAACACCATAAACCCGGATACGGGGGACGTTTACACTATGGAAGAATGCGCGGCTTACTTGCCGGACGGAGAACGTTGGA
The DNA here is from genome assembly GCA_018136815.1 of Isochrysis galbana. Classification (NCBI taxonomy): domain Eukaryota; phylum Haptophyta; order Isochrysidales; family Isochrysidaceae; genus Isochrysis; species Isochrysis galbana. The sequence goes on from CM030937.1 coordinate 2,999,360, forward strand.
TACGCCATAGGGGAAATTACATATCGGTAGGCCCCTTTCTTAAGTCGTGGGAAAAGATTTCTGAGTGGACGAGATCAAGACTAATACATACCACTTTCGATTATATGAACCTTCTTAGAAAACAAGCGAAGACTCCGCCCCCGGCTCCAGAGGAGCAAGAGATAGTCCCTCAGGAAGATCCGGACGCACACGATCTAGGCGAGATCCTAGTGGACATAGACCATAACTTTTATCTGCGCCGAAGAGGCGACTACCACAAAGTCCAGCTCAATGTCATGGGAGAGCCCCACATCCACGAGCGGATTAGCCCGCAACTACTGCCCGACGAACTATACACCCCGCTGAAGTGGGGACGTGCGTACGACGGCCCGGCGGAGACGGCGTACCCGTTACCTCAAGAATACACGCTAAACGGCACGCGTACAACACTAGAGGATGTAAGTGTCAGGGACTTGACTAAAGCGTTCCTCGCTTTGAGGAGAACCAAAGCGCAAAAATCCACACTAAGATGGGAGAAAAGGTTACCGGTCCTCTCGGGAAAGTGGAAACAAATATCGCAATTATACAAATATAACTTTTTGACGCCTAGAGACTCTTATTTGCATTTCAAACATGTCCTACATAGGAGGTTAGCTACAGCGAACCGCTTTGCTGACGATCCAACATGCCGCTTTTGCGGCATAGCCCCTGAAAGCTCCACCCACCTGGCCTCATGTATCGCGACGGAGCCCATCTTTGAATTCATAGAAGGACTTCTGGGGATTAGCCTTAGGCCGGGATCCGAAACAGCCCAACGACTTTTCTGCTATCAAGTGGACAGACCGCACCCCTCCTCGGGATACTTAGGCATCCTGGCGTGGAGGTACATCCTAACTGACTTTTATAACATCCAATATGGCAACGCGGACGGAAGGTCCGTTAGGTCGATCTTAAGAGCGATCCTTGCGAGATACCACCTATTAGTAACGGCGAAAGTCGGGTTCTTTCAGAGGCTGAAAAAACAACGAGAGAATATGGGGCTACACGCCCCGAGTAACAAACACATTAAGAAATTGATAAGTCCGCTCTACACGGTGGACAAGGAGTTCAACCTAGGAACATCGGAAGACCTCCTGCAGGCGGCGAGAGGTCTAGACATCCGTAACATCACCTAAGGCACTTAATACCGCGTCTTAGAAGAAACCGCGGAGGAATATCAATGAGGATCCCACGATATACAATAGAAGGCAACCCGAATTAACACTAGCATAAAGGACGAATCACAGTCTCCAGCCCCCTTCTCTCCAACTCCCGGCCGAAGCAGCGCGCGCGGCCTCCCCGGAACCAGCTTCTCCGATAAAGAGGGAACTGGGAAAGGGGGAGGGGGTTGTCAGGGGTTAAGGTTGGGTAGTAGGGAGGTACACTAGCACACTGCCTCACGCCGCACGCGTAGCGGGGAATTTTAAGAAGATTTTTTTTTTATGTATGGCAGAGGCCCCTCTCACCCTGGCCAGGGGCGCGCCGCCTCGGCGGCGCGGCCCATGGCCCATGGCCGGGTGGCCCTCATGGGTCATGGGCACAACTCATTGACAATCACCAACACTCCGCACAGATGCACACCACTTTGGTCACAGAGAGAGAGACACTTAGGCAGGACGCCAAGACGGCACGCACGAGCAGAATCTAGCCTCCACTCCTCCCATGGCCCCCCTCTAGCCTCTAGGGGGGTCCCTCGGCCCCCCCCCCCCAAAGGGCCAGCTAGGGCAGCTCAGGGGGCAGTGGAGGCTGGGGCAGTGCCCCTGGCCCCTGGCCTTTCCTGCTTGTCCCTCGCTCGCCTCGCTGGCCCTGGGTGCCCTCCTGGGTGCCCTGGTGGTCTATGGCTCAGTGGTGGTGGTGGGGGGGCAGTACGAGCGAGGGCCAGTTCAGGCGAGTGCGTGCGGCGCGCGGCGCGCGCTCGGCGAGGTCTGGACCTTTGTGATGTCAGCTCAGCCCCTGCCAGCAGGCAGGGGCTGAGGTTGGTTGTGCAGGCCCACCCAGGGGGTGTCTGCGATGGAGAGAGGGGGGCGCCGCGAGGCCCCCATTGGCCTCCTACTTATAAAAGCAGTTTCGAAGGTTCAAGGTTGCAGCCCCTTACGGAGGGAGCGTTGCAAGCTCCCCGTGGGGAGCCTCTCGAAGTAGGGGCCCCCGGGCGCCGTCGCTCATTCTGCGGAGGATCGCTCGAGCAGGTTTGCCTGCTTTATTTATTTGCAATAGAACGGCCCAATGACCAATGAGTGCGCCGCGCCGCATATGCGCCAAGAAGCGATACTGGGAGCGAGTTAAGACACTAGGAGAAGTCCTATTGCTATTCGTATTCACCATGGTGGATACACCACGAGCATAAAACCCTCAGCTCACATCGCATCACCCGAAGAGAGCGACTTTGGCGGTGTGGGCGTCATAGATTTGCTCAGGACGGGTATGGCAATCCAGTGGGAATAGGGTTGGATGGCTCACTCGCTGATTTATGGCTAATATCGCCGCCTATTCGGCAGAAAAGTCCTTCAGGGGCTTCGCGAGCGCCACCTGGATGAGTTGATTCAAGTCGGCGTGCGCGCCAGTTGAAGGATCAAAATGCTGGAAGAGCAATTTAGATCCCTCAAACACAAAGGCGCCTCCTTGCTGAAGTCCTTGGGAGGACTTGGGAGGCAGCCACGGCTTCCAGCGCTTGGTGGCAGCGATTAGGTCAGCGGCGCCGTCCTTTTGAAGACGATCGAGAATGGCAAACGGTGTATCAGCAGAGAAGAATGTGACTCCTACGCCCTTGCGTAGGCCCAGGGCATCATAGACCGCGTTCTCAGGGTCAGTGTAAAGAATTTCTGCCGGAAATGGTACGTGATCGCAGAACTTGCGAGCGGTCTCAAGAGTCCCGATTCCGACGCAGAGGGTGCGAACCCCTGCATCGGTGAGAACCGGCTGCACCTCGCTCGCGATCTGAGCCGCGAGCTCCTGGCAGAACATTCATCCAAAGGAGCGGAAGAAGAAGATAGCGGCGCGCTCATTCGACTTCCACTCGTCCGTTAGGCTCACGGAGGCACCATCGGAGACGCGCAGAACGGCAGGTGCGGCGGCGAGGGCGGCAAATGGGCTGCGCGCTACCGCCGCCGTGTTCATTGCAGCAGTGAGCACCGGGACCGCCAGCAGCAGGAGTCGCATCGGCACCTCGGCGCCGCAGACAGCAGAGGAGTAGCGAGGGCCAGGGGAGCGGATACAGAGGCGGGGCAGAGAAAAAAGAAAGGAAGTCTCCAAGAACGAAGGAAAACGGACGAACGGAACAGCCGGAGCCGGATTTTCACATCCCAATCCCCTCACACTCGCTCGCCCCATTCATTGCCATTGCCCTACATGGTAAACACGCATCTACCGTGATTGTACAGAGGCCGAAAATAGCCCGTTTTCACCGTGTTTCAAACGCCCTCCTTAGCAGCATGCCGGGTTTGTGAGGTTTCCGTGTTTCTAGAGAAGCCCAAAACCCAAAACAGGCCGTAGTTGCTGTGTTTGGATTATGATATTATGATTATGAGGCCCCCCCTGCCGTGTTTGCCAACGGCCAACGGCCCCGGATCTGGTGCCCGCAGTATCTCACAGGCCATCGTCTACCACCGCTTTGGAAAGGCTTTGGGTTACGGGTTACCTTACCAAGAGCAATGGTCTTTCGTGCCATCGTGCCATCTGCTATCTCTTAACCGGCGAAGCACCCTGGGAGGTGCTGCATGTCACAGTTGCCTCGAGGGCGGAGGGCGGGGTGTGTTTACAAGTTTACAAGTTTACAATATATGGAACGTCCATTTACCTTAATACATGGAGCTTAGAGTAATCAACTGTCACGAAGCAACTTCAAAGGTGCTTCCTGCCGCCGCTTAAGAGATAGTTTTGACAGTTGGGCATGGCATCCCCCTCGGCACTAGGCGGATTTCGACCAACATCCAACATGCCTGTATGCCTGTACGCGAAGCTATCATCTATCATCCAAGGTACGGCTAGGGCCGCTCCCTTCTACAGGTAAAAGCAAATGGGCCCACCTTCAGCCCAACTTGTCGTCTCTGGTGCCATGACATATATATATGGATTTTGCCGGCCCCCTCCTGCTCCTGCCAACCTCCAACCTGCCGACTAGATCTAGATAGATGGCGTATGCGCGTATACTGTGTATACACGGGAAGGCCGTATACACGTGTATGATACACAGTATACACATAGTATACACACAGTATACGTATACAGTATACACAAAAAAAAACCTTTTAATATTCTCGCCACGCGCGCGGCTACGGGGTTGTCTATTGTAGCCACGCCCAGATCCCTTCCTCTCCTCTCACTCCCCGCCTTGCGGCAACTCCCCTCGTGCTCTACTTAGGGGCCCGGGTCGTGGGTGGGGCTGGGTCGGGCGGGGTGCATCGGCCCTCAGTGGTCTGTTCTCGCCTTCCTCCTGTGCCTCTGGGTGGCCGGTTTCTTGCTGCTGTGGTGTAGGTGTTGCGCCGTTGCTGGGGTGCCTCATGCTCGTGAGTTGTTCTTCTTCGTGGGTGGTTCTTTCAGGAATGGGGGGGAGGGGAGGGTGTGCCTCGACCTCAGGCGAGCCTTTCGGCGAGGCCGATCGCTTCCGCCACCAGGCCGAGGTCGTCGCTCATTCTTAGTTTACCTTTGTTGTCTTCTGTAAATATCGGGGCGCTGAGCTCCGCTGGCCTTTTTATTTTAGGTTTTCTACCCTGGGCCGCCGTGCGAGTGCGCATCGGGCGACAGGTTTTCGACGGAGTAAGGCCCCTCACCAGGGTGGTGAATCTTATGAGCGTGGATTCTAAAACCGGTATGTAGTGATATTCATATGATTCGAACTCTATTCTGTAGAAGTCTCTTAGTATATATCTCCAGGCTATGATGTAAAGGGTTTTCAGGCTGTCGGGGGTGGCCGCGTCTGGGTATGCGAATAGCCTATCCTTTGTTTTCTGCCCGTGTGACCTATTCGTTTTCGGAGTGTAGTTAGCGATCGCATCTATGGTGTGTATACAGTATACACAAGGCGCGCGCAGCGCAGCTCGTCACAGCCGCAGCACGGCGGGCGGGGGCACACGGGCACACGGGCACACGCACCCAGCACTGAAACCCGAAACACCATAACACCACACAGTAGTCAGCCACAACCAGCCCTATAGTTATCTAGGGTCGGTCTAGCAGCTAGCAGGTCATGCGTATGTAGGTATGTAGGCCAACATCAACTAAGTTTATACTTATTTCGCCCATGGGGGGCACGAGCCCCCCCCTCTCCCTCTCTCCATCAGAAATAGCAGTGAATCAAAAGACGTGATATTCAAGAGGTCCATTGATTTGTGGGGATCAGAAATAGCAGTGAATCGTATTGGAGGAAGGAGATCTCTGACGCGCGGCGTGTGGGGCAGCGCATTACGCCGACGGCATCAGGGTCGACCACAGGAGTGGCGCCCCGTCTCTGTGGGTTGTGTAGAACTGGAGAAGCATCCAAGCGTCTCCACGCTTCGATGGGCCGAAGACGCGCTCTGGAACGACCATTTGGCGGTTGCCCGTGCTGCGTTCCAGGAGGCTTACCCTTTGTCCGTCAAGTTGGTGCAGCGCAAAGGAATCAGGTTGTGGAAACGAAGGTGTTTCTTTCAGCTGCGGCTCGACTCGCATTTCTCATGGGCTCCTCAAACTCATCGGTGCCACGGCTTGCTGAGGAATGTGTCGAGCCCATGCGTTGTCTACCACGAGAAGTTCTTAGACGCATTTTTGATCTCTGCATCGAGACTGTACCTGTGGGAACTCCATCCCAGCCAGCAGGAACGCTCTCGCGACGTGCGCCGCAACCGCCACCATCTACTCGACACGCTGATGGAATCTCACTGCCTCTACACGATCCACGAGATCCGTTTGCGGTTGCTTTAGGAATCTCTGATCTAGCCTTGTGAGGTGAGCTTGGCTCTTGGAATCCATGTGCATGTCGTCCATAGCTAGTCTTAAAAACCTTATAAAATTCTCGCCCCTCGCGCGGCCTTGGGACTCCCTTTGGTAGCAACGCTCATACCCACCACTTCCCTCCCCCGCCCCCTCCTCCCCGGCCCGCCTTGCGGCATCTCCCCTTGTGCTCTACTTAAGGGCTCAGACTGTTGGCTGTTGGAGTGGCGGGGTGCACCTGCCCCTGGCGGTCTTGTTCTCGTCTCCCTCCTGGCCGCTAGGTGGCTTGTTTCTGCAGTAGTAGTTCTTAGTGATGTGTTGGATGGTACATCCGGCGTTGCTTGGCGGTTTGCGGCGGAAATGTCCTCTCTATGCGGTTTATCGTCTAGTCCTAGTCATAGGCGGCGAGCGGCGAGTCTCTTATAAAACATCGGAGCGCTAGTACCACTACTCCCACTAGCCCGGTACTATCACGACACCTCTCAGCGCACCTGCCCGCACGCCTTGAAGTGATGGCACAGACACATACATATATGCATCCCTACAAATCTCCCCCCTCGCTAACCCCCGGCTCCCATTATAAATAACTCCCCACAAGTTACAATGGACAATGGACAATGCATGGGGCGGTCGGGACTGCTGCGCCGCGAGTAGCAGGGACTCGGTAGGGCTCATAGGCCCCTTCTGAGTCCGATGGCAGCGGTGGAGAGGCTTCGTCGGGCTCCGAGGGGGGGTAGGTTTCAGCAGCCTCCTCCCTATGGGTGTCAGTGAGGGCGGGCTCATGCCCGCCCTCCTCTGCGTCGGAGGGCGACGGAGGCGCGGATGGGGGCGCAGCTACGGACTCCAAAGGGTCCGCGTGGATGGTGGCTACTGCCTTGACGCGCGCAGAGGCAAGGGGTTCAGAGGTTTCGGCGAGAAGGACGGGCAGAGCGGGCAGCGGGCCCGACTCTGTGGACTTGGGACTGTGAGGCGCAAGGAACCGCCCCCTTGTGTGACCTGATTCCCCCTCAAGTGTTGGCCGTTGGATTATATCGTGGCGCTATTTTACTTCGGTCTTCATCAACTCACTTAAGGGTTTTCGAAAGATTTTCTCCTTATTCCTGTGCGTAACTGTCGCCCCCGTCGGATCGTCCGTCGCCCCGTCGCTCTCTTGTCGGCATTCTCTTCCTTGTTCGGTCTGTCAGCAGGTTCAGGTTCCTGTGCGTTCCGTGATAAGGATACGTTAGTGTGGAGAGTGTTGACGTGAGTGTGGTGTCATCTTGTCGGTCCATCGGACTCGAACCGTCTGTCGTCTGTCGTTCTTCGTTCTTCGTTCGTCGCTCTCGTTCCCGTTCTCGTCCCTCGTTCTCAACACTACCTCAATACCAAAATTCTCCACTCCCTCAGCCTCAGCCTATCAATCCCGATCCGCCCAGCCATGTCCGCTCCGTCCTCGCGCTCGCCCTCGCCCAAGCCCATCCTCCCGCCTTCCTCTGCGGAGGAGGTGGTCCAGCCCGCCATTCCAGCTCACTCCTGGCCATCTCAGCCGCGCCTCCCGCCGATCGTTTCCCTTCCGTATCGTCGCATATCGAGCCCGTGGTCATGCTCGATCCGTCAGCCCTCCGCCCTGTGAACCAATTATAAACTTAGCTCTTCGTTGCATGAGAACTAAGTATAAACTTAGTTCTTAGTTGGCTAGAAGTTCTACTAGAAGGCCTTCCCACCTTCCTCTGTTGACGGGCCATTGCTCGCCACTCTCATCCGACCGGCATTGCCGAGGCTAAAATCTGGGCTAGGTAATCGCGCATTGATGCACACGCACTCTTTCATGCATGCCAATCAGTCCAATATCACATCAAGCGATATTCGCCGGTCGATGGCAAGATATAACACAACATATCGTCTCGCATCGCATCCAATACTCGAATCAAAGATGCATTGTCTGCGAAAGGAAGCAGGGAGGTGCTGGCTTGAAGCTGCTCAAATGTGGCGCCACCGCCACGCAGTCGGGCCTCGACTCGGGAGCGAATTTCGTCGTCCTGCCATGGTAAACATTTGGCCGCCCGTTGCTCGCTATCCTTGGTGGGCTTTAGCTGAGCCTCATAAAGGAGTGCGGCCACCGCAGCGTGTTCCACAAACTGACGGTGCACCATGGGATCTTCGAGCGACGTGACAAGTGCGTCTAGTGCTAGCCGCATGTGTGGCGCTCGCTCTGCGCCGTTAGGCATGACCATAGCAGAATGAAAGCCCAGGCAATCGGCCGTAGAGAGACATACGTGCAACACACCGTCACGTGTGAGATGTTCAGCCCCCAGAGGCGCCTCGAAACGCGTATGGTGTTCCTTGATGAGATTGCGTAACGATATAGGCTCTCCGATTTTTACGCGTGGAACAGGGTCAGTTGCTCCCTTGAGGCAGCGAACTCCCAAAATCGCGCCAGAGGTGTCACTGATGAATAGCTGGCGCAACACCTTCCCATTCTCCATGGGTGTGGGAAAACCTGCGGCCAGAAGCACGCCTGCGGCATCAAATTCGCTCCCAGGCGGTAGCGTTTCCACCTCCCGTAGTGGCGTGCAAGCGCGAAGTCGCACCCGTGCCGTTGGCGCTAGCGGCTCAGCCGTGTTCAATTTTTGCCACGCGTGCAACTTCGCCTCCAGCTCGAGCTCTGAGTGAGCACCGAATGCTGAACGCTTCAACAGTGGGCCGACCACGCGGAAAGCCGAGCCCTCCTCAAAATGGGCCGCCTGTTCCGGAGACTCAAGCCAGATGGCTGCCTCGCAAAGTCGGTCACAACCTCCGACCGCACCACTCAAGTCGCTCACAACGAGCTGTAGTAGCCAGGAAACTTTGCGATGGACACATTCGCTTTCTCCTTCAATCTCGATGCCCTGCCATGCCGCATTGTCGAGATGCGATTCCCTTTCAACAGTCTCATTGCGTATCTTTGCTTCATACCCTGCCTCTGTGAACCACGTGGATGATGTTTCTGCGCCATCCGTAGCTCTCAAAAGTGCACGAGGGCCATAACAACGCTCAATTCGAACGTGCACGCTCGGTGCTTGGCCGCCGCCTTCCAAGAGTGAGCTCAGGGCGACCCTGAAGATGCGCTTGCGTGTCTTCCCGAGACGGGCATCCCACGCTGCACGGCGTACTCCATTCGCGTGTAGGAATAGTGAAGGGTCAGGGCGCACGGCGTTTCCGGAATGTTTTGCCTTCATGCAATTTGTACCGACTTCTGTAGACCTCCTCTCACTAATGAGCTCGGCGCCAAAGATGCGTAACTTGGTGCCCACAGGAAGCCTGCCTCGACGTAGCTGTCGAGCGAGTCCTGCATCACACTTCGCCCACACCGATTGCCATCCATCTGTTAGCTCCAACAGTCCTTCTTGTTGGCACAGGTCCGAAACGCATAGTACCATGTGCACACCAGGCACATCCATCGTGTCAACAATCCGTTGCAAGACAGAGCGCTTCTTCTGCACAAGTTCACTCTGGCACCGTTTCACAAGTTGCTGAACCACTCCAGCGGGCCCAAAGCTGGAAGTTCCGAGCACGGACGCAAAGCATCGCTGCTGGCAAGCAAGCTTCCATACCACCCATCGATAGTGATTTTGTAGCCACTCAACGGTGAGGCTGTTTGCCAAGTGCTGCCCAACGTCGAAGGCAAGAGCCGCATGCAGCCCTTCCCAGTAGCCCTCATCGTTTGCAAGATTATCATCAATCACGACGCAAAAGGATCTGTTGCCACACCGTGCCATCGCCCAGACGTTTTCTGGTTGACCCTCTAATGCACAAAATCTCACTTTACCGGCGTTTTTGCTTCCCACCTTCGATGCTGAGATGATGGCCCTATCCAGCTCAGAAGGGGTGGATTGCATGAGAGCAAGCTTAACGCGTCGGTCCAGATCACGTGGTGACGGTGGCTGGCTCAGCCCAAGCTCCTTGAAGGATCGGCGTCGCGGAGCACCGGCGAGCTCTGCATCTCCATCTGCAGCATGTACAGGTACACGCGGAGGCAGCCTCCAACGCGGGCCCAGGACGATCTGGGCGCCAGGAAGGTAGGCGATCATGGGCTCGAGCACGCGGGTGCACCGACTGTCGCCAGAGGCAGGCGCAGCGGCAGGCAGGACCGGCCGTCAGCCGCGCGCGCTCGAGCAGGGAGGGAGGGGCGCGCGCGGGGGGCGGGAGGCTCAAGGCTGTGGCTTGCTTGTGGGTCGCCTACTTCGCGAGAGGCGGGAAAACACGCTGCTTCTCTTCTTTCTTCCCATGAAGTACTCTAGGGTCTAATGGGAGAGAGAGATCCATATTCACCTACTCTACGCTCTGTGGTGTTTCGGTTTTTGTTGTGTGGGGTTTCACGGCAATGCCCGTTCACAGTGTGCTGGGAATCTGGAATCTGGATTCTTCTTTGGCTTTGGGCTTTGGGGGTCTCGAGCGTTCTGGGTCGGGGGCGGCCTTCGAGCGAGCATTCTGGGCCCCCCACCCGCAACAACTTCCTCTTCAAGTACGACTTGCACTCCTAGCTTTCTCGTACCACCAAGATCTTCGGCACGGGAAGGTGGCAAGCTTCAAGCTTCAAGCTTCACGGCGGTTGTGAAGCTCACCGCAGATAAGGTCGCGTTCCGTCGAAAGAGGGCCATGCGAATAGTTTTATTTTTACACCTCGTAAATTATGAATAAATGTACAGCAGTTAATCCCGGTCTCAAGCTAAAGACGCGCAATGAAGCAGCTCTGTGCTCTGTATCTGTATCCTGGTTCTGGTGGTTTGCGTACGCGGCGCGTCAGCCAATTTGTTGTTCTTCCGTTTCGTGAACTCTTTGACAATAGGGTTGGTCCCTCGACCTCGAAAGGCGTAGAAGCGCGGATACATCCTTCTGCTTATTCCAAAAAGGCGATGCTCCGAAGGCGCTCGACACCTGATATCTTTTAGCATGGAGATACATCTTAACGGATTTCACCTTCAAGAATGTTTTGTTTTACATCCTATCGGATTTCTATAGCTACAAGCTACAAGTCAACCAAACAAATAATATCCGAACATGAATCGGGTCAAGGAAAATGAAGAAATGAACCCACGCGACTCAACCACACCACCACACCTCAAAAATGAACGTGGGCGGAAAGCGCAGACTCCTATCGGGACCCGAGAACTGGGCGCAACACCTACCGGCACCCGAAAACACGTGGGAACACCTAGCCACAATATGCACATCCCCGATGATGACGGCGAGAGACACGCACCTTCACTTCAAACACATAACCCACAGACGGATAGGCACCTACAACCGATTCGCGGATAGATAGGGACAAAACTTGCCGCAGCTGTGTAAAGGGGCTAACGAATAACGAATAACGAATCCTACTCCACCCACTTAGGCGAATGCCCGAGGATAGTCAAGATACTCGAAACACTCGACAAATTGGCAAGGTACACACCCCGGAACGATAGAAGCAGAGAAGAGGTCATCATAGATAACCTCTTCATGCACCCAGGGGGGAAAACACCAAGATCGCTCATCGCTCACCATACTATACACTATAGCATGGAGATATATCATAACAGACTTTCACAGAATACACTTTGACGGCATTGAATTCTCGGAGGAATCAGTGCTGATAAGAACGATAGACAGATACACGACGCTAAGCAAGGCGCTAATATTTGCAAACACGACAGACTCGGCTAGGACCGCCCACCCAGGCAGGATTGGGCAGACAGCCGAAGGAGAGAACTGACATGAACGATATATACCCATTATTCACGCTAGGCAGCTAGGCACAAGAGGAAAGCTAGAACCTAGTTTGGAGCTCCGAACACTGACCACCTCGATGGGGGTGGAGACGCGGCGCCCGGGCGGGGGTTGCGAGGATTCGTGGCGGCGTGCGCGACGGGGTTGGAATCGAGTGGGGAGAAGGGCGGGGGTGGGACGGCTGCGGCGGCGGTGGCTACGTGCGCGGAGGGGTGGGAGGGAGAGCGGAGCCACAGGGCGATAGTGTCGATAAGTTGAGGTATGGTCCACATGACGCGCCCCACGATGTGAGCCTCGCTGAGCTCGCGGAGAGCTTGGACGCGGCGGGGGGCTATCCCGTCTGGGAGTTTCCGCAGAAGCATGCGGTGGATGGCGAGAGGGTCGGAGGGATTGAAGGTGGGGAGGCGGCGGAAACGGTGGATGGTAATTTGTGCGGCACGACGAGTGGCCTCCGAGGACATGCCGACAGCGAAAGGGGCGAAGGCGAGGAAGGAGTCCTCGGCGTCCTCGGCCGCGGCGCCGGTGAGGCTGGACATGGTGGACTCGATGTGGCGGAGGAGGGCGCGTCCGCCATCGAGGGCTTCCTCCGGACAGTCGTCGAGGAGATTGGCGACGCGGGCGGCGTTGGGGGAGAGGCAGTCGAGGACGATGGACGAGAGGGAGCGGTCAAGGAGGAGCTCGGCGGGGAGGGTGGGGGATGCGAGGGGTCGACGGAAGAAGGGGCGAAACGGCTCGTGCGCGAGAATGCATCTGGTGGTGAGGCGTCGGAGCCACGAGTGGTAGGTGTCGGGGTCGAGGTCGTAGGCAAGGGCCGCGGTGGACCCTGGCGGGAGGGAGATGAGTCGTGGCGGCTTATCGAGCGGGGAGCGGAAAGTATGTGGGTCGAAAACGAGGTCGTAGAGAGGAGGGGTGGGGTCGTCGAGGTCAGGCGGTTCTTGGTCGGAAGATGGCGGCGGCGGGCGGCGCGGAGCGGCCGGGGGGCGGGTCGGCGGCGGCGGCGGAGGCGGTGGGGGGGGGGGCGGCGGCGGCGGTGGCGGAGGCGGCGGAGGCGGTGGCGGCGGTGGCGGTGGTGCGGGCGATGGGACAGGCGGCGAACGGGAGTAAGGAGCTGTGGGTGGTGGAGTCGGCGGCGGCGAGAAGGGAGCAAGGGGAGGAGGTTGGGAGGGAACGGGGTGCGCGGGGTGGGATGTGTGGAGCTGGAGGAGGTGGCGGGCAATCGCGTCGACGAGGTAGGCTTCGGGCGCGGGATGGGAGGTGGTGAGGGGCGATGGTTGGGCGGCGGTGGGAAAGAAAAGGTTAGGCTGAGGCGGGTGGTGGCTATAGAGTTGGAGGAGGGGCGAGGGAGGCGGGGCTGCGTTCGGGGGAAGGCGGTAGAGGTTGGAGTTGATGAGCGGGGTGGTCTCGCACGGGTTGTAGGGGGAGGGATGGTGCGGGTGATATGGCTGCGGTGGGTGAGCGGTGAGAAGTTGTGTCATTGGGATGGAGGGAAAGGGATGAGCAGGAGAGAGGGAGGGCAAGCTTGCGGAGGTTGGGGGTGGCGGGGGCGGGTAGGAGGGGTAGGGTGGGTAGGGTGGGGGACAGGAGGGCGTGGTAAGGTGCGGGAAGGGGGAGTAGAACAGGGGCTGAGCTGGCGTGGCGGTGGGGGGAGCTGGGTGGTGTGGTTGATTGGACTGTGGGTGTTGATGCTGTTGGGTGGTGTGAGAGGGCATGGGCTGGTCGAGTGTTGGCAGGTTGGGAGCGTCGGCGGCAGGGTCGTGGGAGGGCGGTGCTGGGTGGGAAGGCGTGGACGACACGCCTCCGCTACCATGTGCGTGTGATGAGTGATGAGGGGCTGTGGCTGCTGTGCATGTTGGTGTGGAAGGGCTGTGCATGACATTAACATGTGAGGTACAAATGGGAGGGGGCACAGGAGACGGAGAGACAGGATCGGGGAGGGCACGTGCGGCCGAGGGCGAGACCGAGGGTTCGGCCTCGGGCAGCATGAGGACGGGCGTGACGAGCACGGAGAGCACAGGCAGACGAGAAGGGGACAGGAGCGCTCGAGCGGTGGCGCTGATCGCGAGACGTAAGAACAAAGGGGGGGGGACACTCACGGGAAAAGTAAACACCGGGAAGGGAAAAGACGCGGGAAGAGAGAGGGATGAAACGGGGCCGGAAACTCAAGGAGGCACTCGGGGAGAGAACGGGGAAGGGGAGAGAGAGAGGGGGCGGGCCCAGTGGGCCGACGCGGGAAAAGGGGGTCGGAGCGTGACAACAAAGAACGAAAGGGGGACGGGGGGGAAAAGGAACCGATGGCGGGAGAAGGAACGCGATGCAAAGAGGGGGAAACGGGGCGAGGCGGCGAGGAGGGGGTCACGCGAAGGGGACCTAATGAACGGGGACGTGCGAGGGGGAACGGGCAACCCCCCCTACCCGCAACAACCCTAGTCTAGTAGGTGTGTAGCCCAGTATCTTCAGATGTTTTTTTTAGCATAGCAGAAGCACACGGCCACGAGCGAGGCGAGATTATCAAACGATTTTTTTCAAACGTAATGAAGAGCAGCAACAAAAGGCTCCAAGAGGAGACCACATGAAACATAAAAGCTCAACAAAGGCGCCTCCGTCTCGAGGTAAAGAACGGTGTGCTTACTCAACGCACGTCGTCTCGACGTACCCACAATAGTGTACAATGAATTGCACAGCATGCAGCAAACACCCGAGCCAATCCGGAAGCTGGGATACAGCAACTGGACGTGCTCGCTCACGCGCTGCGCACAGGAAAACGGTGAAATGCGTGCCGGCGTGGATGATCAGCGACGGTGCTGAAGTAGCACAAGTCGGCCGTAAGAACAGCAGCGACGCGAAAAAAAGGTCAGAGATTGCAGGCGGATACGCAACTGCAGGCACAAGTAAGTCGACAAGTATCACCACAGTGGCCAGCCAAAAGATGTGAACGGCGTTTTCGTACTTGACAGCTTCTCAATCAAGAAGTATACGACGATGCTCAACATGTCCCGACTGATGGCATGAAGGAATGGGAAAGCTTTCGAGAATGAGACGGTTGGGCGGACGGAAGAAAAAGCATCAAGGGCGAGTAGCCTAGCCAACGGAAAAAAAGATCCTTCAGGCCAAAAGACGGCGGTCAACAAGGTGCCGATCAATTGTCAGTGGTCCGAGGGGACTGCGTCTCGTCTTCAGGATGGCAGCTCTCCGGTTCACCGAGCGCCAGACTTCTAAGTCGCGAGGGTAGCAGCAAGGCCGCAAGGAGAGTCGCTCGGTGTAGCCAGTCAAGTGCTCCGGTAGACGATGAATTGCACGAGTTGATTCCGGTGAGGCCGTCGGGCGAGCAGACGGCATAGGAGTGGGCTGCGGAACGTCGAACGACAACGTCCGCACAGAGAGAGGTGATGGCACTGCCTCGCATGCGGACCTCGTGCGGAGTGCCGCCTCATTTGAGCTTTCACTCTGACTGCGAGTGATTGGAACGCTGCGAGATTCGTGTGCGGGCAGCGTCATGGACTTGCTGCACGTAGGGACAGGCATCGCCTCGCCAAGCGAGGGGAAGCGGTGAACTCCGACGTCGTCGGGCGTACGTGGCGATCCGGGCATGCTCGATCCAGGTGTGACGTTCGGCGAGGAGACCAGGCCTAACCCAAGCGACATCAAACAGACGGGCGGGAAGGGTCTGGACGAGGCGGATTGGCAAGCTCTCTCACAGCCAAGCTTCGGGAAGGCGGGTGCAGACAGAGAGCGCGGCGGCCCCCTGAACATCTCATCCAGCGCGTGCGAAGAGGGGAAAGAGCAAGCTCGCCCCGCCCCCGCCCCCCCGGCGCCCCCCCTTTCTCCTCCTTCCCCCCCGCCAACGCCCCTTCCCCCCCCCCCCTCCCCCCCCGCGTGCCCCTTTCCAGTTATTGTATGGGGAGGTGGTCTTGCGCGCGCGTCCCGCCATCATCCAAGCTCCTCGAGCCCCGCCCCCCCCCCCCCCTCAACGGGCGGCCGCCGGCGGCCCCCCCCCCCCCCCCCCCCCCCCCCCCCAGCTTCACAAGACGAGCCAACCAAGGAAGAGAGAGAGAGAGAGAGAGAGAGAGAGAGAGAGAGAGGCGCAGATTGGCGCGTGCGGATTGGCGCGTGAGGGCGGGAAGGACCCGAGAGAGATTACAATGCGCACGGCGCCTCACCCACTCAGTAGAGCGGTGGGTTCCCTAACAAAGTAATACAAGTAGGTGGTACAAAAAATAGTCGAACGCGAACGCAACTCAAACTTTTTGACCGTTTGAACAGAGTCAACTACCTGCTACTCCCTTGACCCTTGACCCCCAAAGTGAACACTGTGAAAGACACTGACAATTTTCCTCGCGCCGCGTACACGCGGCCTACATGGCATATACACAAGACGGTCCCGAGTATACACATTATACGCTGTGTATACAGCATACAGCCTTTGGTTGTATACAGTATACACAGTGTATACACAGCTGTATACACAATACAGTTGGGGGGCATATATTAGGGCGGTCAAACACGCCTTCTAACTTCTAAGGGTGAAAATTTACCAAGTCAAGATTGAGGTTTTATCACGCGATGATTAGGGTATTACACTGGAAATGGGTATATTAGGCAGAATCTAATGACTAATGAGAAATATGCACATTTTCGACGCCATTCAACACACAGACCCAAAAACGTTTTCGCGCTCGTGCGAAATCGACGTCGACCACAAAAGTGCACCACAGGTCGCGCTGTGCGACGCGCGCCTGCGTTCCCCGGGCACTGTTACCCCCGGACAGGCAGTACAGAGCCCTGCGCGATCGCACGGCGTCGCCTGCGCCCTCCACCTCGCCCCTGCTGGCATCTGCTGCCAGCCTCTCGCGCGCGTGCAGTGCGCGGCTGGCCGCGAGCCGTCAAAATGACGGTGCTGCGCATGATGGGCTGGCCCATCACGCGCGGCACCGCCTCAGTATGGTGGGAGGGGGTGCCTGCTGGCCTCCTGGCCGCGCAGACCCTCGCCAGAGCGGCCACAGGCCGCGTGCGAGGCCACTGGCGAGGCCAGCGACCATCGCTGCGGCCGCCATCGCGCGCCGCCGCAGGAGAAAAAGATCAAGTTGATTATAGTTTTGCCAAATTATAAATTATAACCATAGTAATTCTAATTTTAGTCTTCATTTCACCAGTCCAAGACACATATGAGCACAGTACATGACCACCAGCATGCCCAAATGCCAATGTTTCGGTAGCCAACCAGTCTTACCATATGAGACCGTTGAACCATCGAGCGAAAAGGAGGGGTTGTCTCTCGAAATCGAACGTGTGTCGAACACGCGATGACTACAGGCTCATAGGCAGAGGGCCGTTCGATCGAGCCGGCAGCTGACGCGGTCGTGGAAGGTTCGTTGATTGTTGCTGGCGGGAAGATGTCTGACAGATCGTAGTAAGAGTCGGGTCTGAGAGTGTCTGCCATCGAGCGCTACGAGCGATGAGGTAGACTGAAGATCGGAGGATTGCGACGCGTGGCGTCGGAGAGTAGAGAGAGACGAGCGCGGCAGCGAGGGAGGGAGGCGGCGCGCGCTCCATGACCCTATCAGTTTACTGATAGTTGGTCTTCCCGGCATTAAGTGTTTCGCGATGTTTTGCGTATGTTTCGCGTTCGCGCCATTTACCCCCCGATGTTTCGCGAAAGTTTTTTTCCGCCGAAACCCCCCAAAGTTTCGTAAAAAGTTTCGCGAAACCCTTACCAAGCCCTTCCTTGCGGGCCCCCATTTGTAATACAGTAATACGTATTACTCCCCTAGGGTGGGTTCCGAGTCTACAGCTCTATTAACTCCTTACTGCCGAAGCGCTAAAATTGGAGCTTCCGCACCATTTTCTTCTCTACAAGCTACAAGTAGGTGGTATAAAAATAAAAATAGTCGAACGCGAACTCAACTCAATTTTTTTGACCGTTTGAATATAAAAAACGAACATAGTCAACTACCTACTAAGTCGCGTTCCGTCGAAAGAGGACCAGGCGGTAGTTTTGTTTTTACTTAAATGTGGGCGTCCGCTCGAGCGCCAGCGCGGGGACCCCGCCTATGAGCTATGAGGGGAGTCGAGAGCAGTGGGCGACCAATCATAAGAATAGTCGGTGGGCTAGGATATAGTAGTTATTTAATTTACTTACTTGCAACTCGTCCTCTTTGCTGAAACTCGTCATGCCTTTAGCTAGCCTGGTGCTAGATGCTTGACGTTAACAATGTTGGTATTACAACCCGTATTGCCGCGTGTTGCACTAATTATCAACATGCCATGGTTGCTCGTTGCTCGCGCTTATGAGCTGTTAATCTACCGGAACCGTGCACGGACCAGGGCATGTGCAGATGGCCAGAGTGTTGCATATGATACGAGAACAAAGGAGGCCTCTGGGCAACATCAACATCTATCGATTTCCAGTTGGGGCTGCATCCCAGAGCTTCTCCAACGCCTCGATGGTGACGACTGAGTTGCCTCGAATCACAACCATACCTAGGTCGTTCTTGTCGCTCGCAGATACCTGCATGTCACAACAGGCAGCGACCAGGGCGACACTTTAGTACAGCTAGAATCCCCGAGGCCAAGGGCCAACAAGAATGCTCATCTACAAGCAACACCCGCGATCAAATGCACCTGTTCTTCCGTCTCATCGAGCACGAGATTCATGAATTGGTCAAAACCACGAAGAGTTCCTAGCAACGCCAAGGGGAGAACTGACAATCTAAGAGCGTGGATCTCATGGGCTGCAATTTCTCAGTTTTGAGATTCCACCGTGCAGGACTTGCACAGTGCATGACTTGCACAGTACAGGACTTGCACGCTCAGGATGCAAAGCTTTCGCCAGGAGGCATGTCGCTCAAGTGTAGAGGACGCACCGGTGATGTGCCGATTACCGTTGAGCTTAATCGCGAGCCGCTTGTCCATGTACCGTTTGAAATCGGGTCCAACCTATAAGCAATGCGGATGGTCGACGTGGTGAGTGCTGCTTTCATGCAGCAAGCAGCGCTGGCCTTTTCACAAGACCTCCAGGGGGGGGGGGGGGGGGGGGCGGAGAAGGGCTGACTGTACGGGATGCGCACCGAGCCCCCCCCTCCTGCCTCGCTTCCATGGCCTAACCGCCCAGCCCGCCACCCTTCTTGTCCCCCACGCCCCGGCGGCGCACCTGTGCGGGCATCGTCGCCCTCGCCGCGCCGCTCCCTCGCGCGCCGCGCCACTGTCCCCTGCGCTTATGCTGTTCTAGAGCAAGCCAATAGAGAGATAGGGGTTGGCTCCCCTCGGTGGAGAAGAGGAGGAATGTGTAAGAGTTTTCTTGTTGTCCTAGTTTTAATCCTAGTGCTGAGGGACCGTGCCTCATCGGCAACGGAGCCCCTACCCCGCGATGGGGGTGTGCGCGGTTGGTGCATGGCTCGTCCGGTGTATGTGGCTAGGGATGCTAGCCAACAAGACCTCTTACAAGACTACAATTTCTAACGTGGTACCCCCGCCGAGAGACTAGACCACCCCAACTCCCCAACTTCTACAACCATAGCGCGCTCGACGACGCCGCTCAAGGGTACAACACCACAACGAATAAACTCGACAAATTCGTTGAAAATCTTTTCTTCGACTCAGCGGCCGCCGACCGCGCCACACGCTCCTCCAAGTGGTGGGACCTGGGCCATATGGCCAAATCACTCAACAACTTCAGTGACACTGTGTCAGTGACAGCCACACAGCCACAGCCAGCAGTGCCGCCCGCACTCGACAGTTCAAGTTCAAGGGTGGCAAAACAACAAATCCACATCGAATGACGAATGACTCCAAAATCCATCCCTCAGCATCTATTCTTAGAGCCCTCGAGGCGTCGGGACGCTCGAGGTCGTCATCCGTGTCAAATCGTCACATCAGCCACTACGAGGCGCGTCGAATCTCCCCGAAAGGCACCGGGGGCTGCGAGGTTGCTACCCGGCGCAACAGCGTTGCAAAGTCGGGGCCTCTGACGGCTGACGGCCGTGGCGGAAATGTATTTCAGGCCCCCCTCCGGTATTATTTTACCGATGGCCTTCATGCGCGCCTCTCGCAGCGAAACACGAAACCATGGGCGGGCGTCGTGACGGCGGGGGGCTGGGAGGTGGGAGCGGTCGGCGCGCGCTCCATCGCTAAAACTATAAAAAAAAAGATCTGAAGGTTCAGGGCTACACACCTATCGCTCGCCAGCGCATACTACTGCTACTGCACATCCGCCAGCGCCCTTATCTCCCTTTACTCCGCCCCCTTGCCTTCCCCCCCTCATTCCTTTTTCTTTGGTATCGGGGGTGCGGCCCTGGTGCACTACCTAGGGCCCGGTTCTGGGTGTGGGGTCCGGGCAGGCCTTTTGGATTCATGTTGGTTGGGTAGAGCGGGCATCTCGTGGTGTGATCGCCCCAAGGATGTTTCATCGGCGTGTTAATCGCCTCTATCCCTTGTGTTTCGTGGTTTCTATCTCTACTAGGTGTTCTATCCCTAGCTTTCTAGCTAGGGATACGAGCTCCGCGCTGCGGGTCAATTCGTTCTTATTGTCTAATTCGTATAGTGGCCGAATGTCGGCCAAATCTATCCTTTTCTTGGGTTGCCTTCCCATGCCCGCCTGGGCGGTTCGCGCGGAGTCCGCTGTGTTGGCGAATAATAGCGCCTTGCTCAGTTTGGTGAATCTTTCCAATGTGCGTATTAGCACCGATTCTGCTGAGAACGTGGCGTTGTCGTAGTAAATCCTGTAGAAATCCGTTATGATGTACCTCCATGCGAGCATATATAGTGTTGCTGGTGCCTTAGGGCATGGGCCGCTTGGGTGTATGAAGAGCTTGTCTATAATGATTTGCTCGCGTGGCTTATCCGGCGTGCTCGGGTGTCGGGCCAGTGTGTCCAGGGCGTCGAAAATGTTCGTTAGCCTCGGGCACTCTCCCAAGTGCGTGGAGGACTCGTCAGCTGTCCTGCAGAAGCGGCATGCCTTGTCTCGATGCGCGAATCTATTTGCCGTGGCTATTCGCCTATGCGTAATGTGCTTGAAGTGCAGGTATGTGTCCCTTGATGTTACCATGGGCGAGGTGTATATCTTGGCTAGGTGTGCCCAGACCTCGTCCGATATTGGTAGTCTCGTTGCCCAGTTGTCGGGGCCCGTGAGTCGCTGACGTTTGTGGCGGGCCGTTTGAAGAGCTCTCGTCAGGTGTGTGACTTCAGTCGCGTCGAGTGTTGTTTTACCGTCTAGGGTGTATTCGTCCGGCAGTCCGGCAGCGGGTATTCTGTTCTTTTGTTAGATTTGAAGCCTTCGCCCCATTTTGCGGGGGGGGTCGGGTCTAGGTCAGTGGGTGTCGCTATCGTGCGGTCGCCAAGGATAGGCGTGCCCAAGTATG
Organism: Isochrysis galbana; assembly: GCA_018136815.1. Classification (NCBI taxonomy): domain Eukaryota; phylum Haptophyta; order Isochrysidales; family Isochrysidaceae; genus Isochrysis; species Isochrysis galbana. Next base: position 3,020,365 of record CM030937.1, read on the forward strand.
AGAGTTCGACTTCGTACCATTTGCTCCCCTCTTTGGCGAAGTATTCACCCTCTTGGTTTATATGGATTACGGGGGTTTGGGCTCCCGTGTTCGTGGGCGTGCTCGTCGTGGTGTCTTGCGTTTGGGCGACTGTGGTTTCCTGGTCCGCTGCCCCTATTAGGTCTTGCGCGTGTTTCACTATGTTTGCCCATGTGCCCAAAAATCTATCGCGGGGGATGTGCTCTCCCTTGTACTGTATGTAGGTATCATTGTTCTTCAGGTATTGCTCGCATTCTTCTGCGGTGTACGCATCCGTGCATGCGTGGTTCTTAAATACGTTATGTGCGGTGATACATTCTAGTTTGTTCCACATTTCTACCCATCTCGGGTGCATGTTTGGTCCGCTATGGTGCGGGTTGGACCATATGGGTTGGGAGAGCGCTCCGTCTCTACTCATCTTTAGTGGTTTTAGTTGTAGTGTCCTCACATTCGCTATGGCTTGCTTCCAGAAGGCCGGGAGCTTGCTCCTTCCTTTTATCCCGTCCGTTAGTTTGTGTGCGGGTACGTCGGCTAGCACCGCCGCCCTACCTAGGCGCGTACGGCAAAACCACGCGTCCAGGATTTGTTTCCATTGAGCTTGTCTTGCGTCTAAGTAGTTTAGTATCCACTTTGCTTGTAGTGCCTTTACATGGTTGTTCCAGTCGAGGAGGCCTAGGCACGATGCACGTCTCGCCCGACCACGCGGTTTCGAGGCCGTGTGAACGGTTGCACTTTTTGCCCTTCACGTTCATGGGGCATTTGCCCTTTGGGAAGCGCGTGCATGCCGCCCCCGAGTCTGGGGCGATCACTTCGTGCAGGGTGCGCTTGGGAGGCGCCATTCGGCGTGCTTGTTCGCGGTCGAGGCGCGCTTGGCGCTCTTCGTTGCAAACGCATACGCGTAGCGGCGGCGCGAAAGCCATTGCGTAGTGCTTGTAGTAGCCTTTGCAACCCTTCGGGCCGGCGTGGAGGTTCATATTTTTTATGTCGCCTCCAAGGTCCTTGCAGTCGCGAATCGCGTAGTCGAGGGGGTATGGGTTGTTGTTTACGTTCAGAAGAATTTTGCGCGGGAAAGGGAAGGACTCGAAAGTTCCCGTCCTTGGCGCGACGTAGAGGTGGTACACTTCTTTTTTGCCTTGAGTTACGATGATGCCCTCCTTGGTGAGCACCTTGGTGCGTTCTTGGTTTCCTTGCAGGAATACGAATCCTTGGTTCTCGAGTGCCCTCGCCAATGAAGATATGGTGATGGCGTCCTTCATTTCGAATTTGTAGTTTCGTACTACAAGGTGCGCGGACACGTCCTTGAATGCGCTTGCTAGCGATTTGGATGATGCCTGGGGGAGTTCTTTTGCCTTGTCGTCGTAGGTTTGGAATTTGACGACCATCGGGTATTTCACTCCGTTTAGCGCGAAGACTCCCTGGTCCTTGAACTTGGCTTGGTATTGTTGTGCGCAGTCCGCCGTGACCAGGATTTCCCATGGTCCCGACGAGCTTTTGGCGAGAAATTCCGGCTCGAGGTCCACGCCTTCAAGCTTGTTGAGGTGCGCTACTATGGCGTTCAGGGCTTCTTCGTCCTTGACTTTGATGCCCCGGTCCGTGGAGGTGAAAGTCATTATGATTAGAGAAAAGTCCGGTTGGTATTCGTTGTCATCTTCTTGCTCGTCCCCTTCTTGGGGGGTTGCCTGTATGGGTTCGAGGAGTAGGAGGTGTTTGGTTAGCCCCCAGGTTGATTGGTTGTGTATTGTGCGCAAAGGCCGTCCGGGTATGGGGCTCCCCAAGGCCCCCTTCCCCTTGCGTCTCAGCGAGGCCCCATGCCTCCGTGGTGTTGTTGTTTTTGAAATTTTTGAGAGGGCTTGTGATTTTGAGGGTGAGGATGTTGCTCTTGGCCGCTTGCGCGTTTTTTGTGTTGCGTCTCGGCCGCGTGTGTCACGCGTGGCCGGGACGGAGTAGGTGTATGATTCTCTCGAAGCTGTGCTTCGATCTTGTACTTGCGCAGGAGAGATTGGCTGCTGGGACATGCAGCTGGTGCTGCATGTCACCAGCAGTAGTTTGATGGTGGTCTGGCTGACCGGCCGGGTCTGCGCCTCGTGCTTGCGCACGAGGTCAGTGCCGTGGCTTTGTAGGGGCCCAGCCCGGAGGCTTTCCCTATGGGAGACTGCGCACTGTGGCTCTGGTTGTGTGTGGACTCTGTTGTGTTGGTCTTGCTGTGCTGGCATGTTGTGTGATGTTGTGGTGTGTGCTGTCAGTGTGGCTCTGGGGCTTAGGATCGGGTCGTGGTTCGCGTGTACCTGGGCTGGCATGGCCCTGGCTGGAGGATGCTGCGGCTGCGTGGCGTCGGCCATCTCTTGGTCGGCCGGCGTGGTGAGGTGGGAGGAGAGAGAGGAGGGGAGCGTGGCGCGCTCCATGACCCTATCGTTTTACCGATAGTTGTCCATCGCTAAAACTATAACAATAGTTTTTTCTCGTCGTTCTTTTCGAATAGTGGGCGGAAGTCGTTGACGTCTATGCGTTTTTTCGGCTGGCGGCCCATGTCTGCTTTGGCTCGTCTAGAGGCGTCCGTGTCCGTGTTGTGACTAGCGCGGGGCGGGGGGGGGGGGGAAGCGAACGGGGCCAACGGAAGAGCAAGGAGGGACTCAGGCGATGGCATTGTGCAAGGAGACAAACGTGCAAAGCAGGCAAGACAGCCAGGAGGAAACGCGAAGGGAGAGGGTCTTATGCGAAAGAGCGCGGGCGTTAGCGCGTTAGCCGGTCGGTGCCAGTCAGTATAACAGTAAAGAGTCGATCGCAGATGCGGCAGGCGACAGGTGCCCCTAGGGTGCCCCGTCCCGTGGAGTGCCTAGATGCTCTCTACATGTGAGTTTTGTGCCGACTTATCTCACCGCGATGAGATGAGATTATTCGGGAAAAAATACATTTTACTGCCTCGTAGCCGCAGCCACCACTACCACTACCACTAGCGGGGTCTGCGGTGACTTGCACTACATCTTCACCTCTCTCTCGCGTCACACTTCACACTACTTTGTGAGGACATCATAGCAGGCGGTGAGGTCCATGGAACAAGGCGTCATATGTTTCATGTGCACGGATCCGACAACGTTAGCGACCGCCATACAACGCCGTCGCATGCTACAATTTTTCGTGGCTCAATGATGCAAACAATCAAGCCTCGTGTCGCCTTCTCCCTCACCTATGCTCATCATCACATAGTCGCCGCCTCTTAATCACATCAGCAAAATATTTGCGAGTCTTCGCCGTCCCTTCTTCGTGAGATGGTGTTCGCTGCCGACGGAGTCAAAGATCTGGAGGAGGAGGCTCTTTGCTGCACCATCATTCCAAACTTCACCACTTCGCTTCTCGCGTTTAATGATCTCTAGCAAGGCGCCCATGGCCTCTTCCTCGTGCCCGGATGCAAGCAGCGTTTGCGCCAGCTTATAACGAGCATCGTGAGAATTCGGGTCGTCTTCAATTAGCTTGCGTAGCTCATCAATTGAGCGCCCCCCTCCCTCTTGCCCGTGAGCTGCCAAGGCTACCCTAGAAATTGCCTTGCGAACGAGGTCCTTGTTGACGTCTCCTGGGAATTTCTTGTGAATAGAGGCCACAAGGTCTTGCGCTAGGGCCAAGTCAGGAGGGGTGTCGTTTAATGCACAAAGCGCAAGCCCAGCTGTCGCCGCCGCGGCATGCTCAGGGAGCTTAATCAAATCAGAGAAAATGCTGGCTGCTGTTGGCACATCGTTTTCTTCCAGCGCCTTGACGGCCTCCTCCAAGGCGCGGCCGCCGACATTCGAACCACCCGCGAGACCCACGGCCTTGTCGACAAAAGCCTTTAGCTGTGGATCGGGAAGCACGCCTTTGAACGAGTCGACGAGCTTGCCCATGTGCACGAGCATCACAGTTGGCAGCTCAGCCACTTGCAGCGCCTGCGCGAGTTCTGGCAGCTTGTCGACGTTGATCTTCGCGAGGCGCACTGCGCCTCCGGCTCCCTGAACAAGCTTCTCGAGTTTTGGGGTGAGCGTCTTGCATGGTCCACACCAGTCGGCATAGAAGTCGAGAATGACGGGCCCGCCAACAGGTGGAGGCTGTGAAGACGCATCACGCACGAGGCTCTCAAAGTCGGCGGTTGATTTGAGTTCGACAACGTTCGAGGTGGAGGCGGTAGACATAGTGCGACAGAGGTCGGCAGGCTTCACCGCGAAAGTCCCAAGTCTGCCCGCACGCACGCCGCGCTGTGCGCAGGCGAGCAGACGGGAGGCGATGAGCGCGGCCATCGCGGCGCGCCGATCTATCGCCGAGACGACCGCAGTCAGGCATACAGGTTCGGCAGTTTTACAAAAAAATGTCGCATTTCTTTACCGGTGGTTCCCAGAGCCAGAGGCCAGAGGTGCCGTCGTTTGGCAAACGCCAGACTTTCGAGAATTTTTTGTGAAATTTGGGGTTGGGCTCAAAATAAAAAAAATTTGATCGAAATTTGGGGGGCACGGGCGCCCCCCCCCCCCCCCCCCGCCCCCACGCTCGACGCCCTTGCCCTTGCCCCCCGCCCCGCGCCCATCCCTATGCCGCATGTGCGCAAGCGCCGCCGAACCATTGTGGACGAGGTGGAAGAGGAGGTGATGGATGAGCCCACGCCCGCGCCCGCGCCCGCGCCCGCGCTCCCATCCCAGACAGTTGTGGACATTGTAGACGACAGTGACGAGGAGGAGGAGGAGGAGGAGGAGGAGGAGGAGGAGGAGGAGGAGCAGGAGCAGGAGCAGGAGGAGGAGACCCGAGAGGACAGGGCCCGGCGCAGCCGCCCCGGCGAGCGCCCCGGCACCTCCTCCCCCCGCCCCACCATTAGCACATACCTCCCTGGGCAAGAGGTGTGGCACGACGTGTTGCGCGAGGCGACGGTCGTCGAGGGTGCGAGGGAGATTGATGGCAAGATCAAAGTGCGGTTCGAGGCGCTGGGCGCACGAAGAGCAGGTGAGGGGCCCACATTCAAGCTGCGATGGGTCGTACCCGACGGCCTCATCAAACTGGGCCAGCGCCGGTCGCCTCGCTTGGAGGAGGAGAGGCTCAAGCCGCGTCGTGGCATTTTTGGTGTCCACTTGCCTGCGATGTCGAGCATTGAGCGGCCGCGCAAGCAGAAGATGAAGCCGCCCGCCGGAGTGCGAGGACGGCAAACGGCTATGCCTGCTCGCCTTTGGCCGCCAGCTGCATGACAACGCGGATGGCTGCATGCCCAACGTTGACGCTATGTTGCGTTCTCGCCACAAGTTAGCGGTGGGCTCTAAGATTTCAAAAGTCTTCCCGGGATTCGGCACATTCGAGGGAACAATCACGTCAATTGAGAAGGATGCGATCGACTCGACTTTAAACCCGGGCACAACGTGCACCGCATACACAGTCACGTATCCTTCAGATGGCACCACAGATGATTTCGAAGAAATCGAAGTTCGCCAACTCCTCGTCGTCCATGAGTTGCCTGAGCGACGGGAGATGGCCGCTTGTCTCTCCAAAGCATTCGAATATCTTCACGACCGATTGAATGGTAATTGCCATGATAATTTCGACTGTACAACGATGTACAAGTTGGCTCGCGTGGTACAGGTGTTCGACCCCCAATTCGCTGCAGCTCACCTCACTCCGGGCTGGGTTGACGATCTTGCTATTGTAGCTTGTCTCGGCTTGTCACCGGATGAAGGAGGTGCAGTGCAGCTGGACAAGCTGAAGCATGAGATTCCTCAATATCTAGTCGCCGCTCGCACGGCGAGCCTCAACGTGGCTGACGTCGAGGAATTTTCCGACGGCGTACTCGAGTGGTGGCGTGCGAACGGATCATCCATCCCAAGTTGGTCGAAAGCGGCTCGCCTTGTTCTGGCGCTCACCCCGAATTCCGCCTCGTGTGAGCGCGTGTTTGCATTGTTGCGTGTAATGTACTCCGATTCACAGCAACGTACTCTCTCAGACCACCTGCAAGCATCGCTGATGAGTCGCTACAATGGTCGCTCTGTGTTTTGATATGTGATGTGCGTTGTGGTGTTGTGGTTGTGGGTCCGTCGGGGGCTCGTGGGAAGCTGCGAGGTGCGGGGTCGGGAAAGCGACATCGATCGGGGTGTCGGGGTTCGGGGATGATGGTGATGGAGGATGGAGAGGGTGGGGTATGGGGATGTGGGGGTGTTGGGTGTTGGGTGAGTTGATTCAGCAGGCTACACACACGCATTACAAAAAATTCAAAATTTTGCCCGAAATTTGGGTGCCTTGGCAGCAAATTTTGACCTCAAAATTTGGGGTGCTCAAGATCAAAACTTTGGCGTATGCCAAGCCGTCGTCTGTCGTCTGCGAATTGGTTTATTTTGAGGTTATAGCCATTCAAGTCGACTCCTTCGATGTCGGGGTCGCCGTTGATGGCTCGCGTCAGCGCTTCGGTGGTGAGAAAGAAGGAAAGTGAGTGGTGATAGGGGGCAGGGGGCTCCCTTGGGCCCGGATGGGACAACAGGTACAAGGTCAACAGGCAACAGGTTTCGGGGGCCTCTTCCTATTAAGAGGACGTGTCAACAGGCCGCAATAGGTCCGTAACAGGTCAAAATAAAACTCATTTTACTAATATTATGGATTCATCAGTATGATTTATAATATGATTTATATGATTGGCTTTTGACTTCTGACTTCTGAGCTTAGTTCATAGGGAGAGGAAGGGATCTGAGATGATCTGGGCGTGGCTACGATAGCGGTACCTATAGCCACGCGCCACGCGCGAGGCGAGAATATTATGAAAGGTTTCTTTTTACCCATGACATATTAACAGGAAACAGGTCTGGTGGGTCTCTAGATCTCTTAATAGTAATAGAACCTATTAGAAGCCTATTGCCTATTCGTCGCATCCGCGATCGACCTCGGACCTTCGTGCTACTTCGTGCCTCTTCGCGCTTGGTCGCGCTTGTTCGCCGCGTAGTTTTACTCGTTACGCGTAGAACTCTTTACTCGTAACTCGCCCATCGCTCCTTGCCTGTTGCGCCCCTTTGTAGCCTGTCTCGCACCTTCGCACCTTGGGCCTTGCTCTCGCCTTGGTCCCTCCTTGCTGTCGTTCCCCCGCGCGCGTTCTCGCTCTCGTTGTAGGTGTCCGTGGCTGAGGGCTTCCCCCCCCAGCGCGAAGCCTACTCCCTCGCTTCTTTCGTTTTCATGAACGTAGATTCCCTCCTTACTTTCTACATATGCTCGTTCGCTGTAACCGCCGTTCGCAGCAGTCGGCTCTTCCGTCGCATCGTCGCTCTCTCGTCGGCTTTCTCTTCCTTGTTTCCTTCCTTCTGTGTTTCCCCGCTCAAGTGGGGAAAGATATGTTAGTGTAGGATGATGTTGGGTGAAAGCTGAGTGTGCGTGTCTTGTGATTGTTGTCGGTCTGACCAGATTGGTATCCCATCGGCCTCCGTCGCCCTCGTCTGTCGCTCTAGTCGTTCCTCGCTTCCTCGTTCTCGGTTTCGCTCTCGCCTCGTTGTAACAAGCAATCTTACAACAACCACAACCACAACACCACCACAACACACGCACTCGGTCGCTCACGCTCGCTCGCCGTCCTGATCACGGGGGCCCAGGGGGAGGAGGGGTTGGTCAGAGCGTCAGAGCGACAAGCTGGCTAGCACGGCGGGCCAGGGCGTGCAATCTGTGCCTAGCTCTCTGGGAGAGTCTGGGCAGTCTGAGTGAGTCCCCCTGCATGCCAAGAGGCAGCGCAGGAGCGCAGGGGGGTGGATGGTTCTCGCCCCCCATGAGGAGAGTCAAAGAGAGTGGGGGGGGGGGCGCGAGGCCCCCCTCCATGGCGACCGATCATAAGATTAGTGCAGGATCAAAGCAAGAGGTTGGGGTGCCCCCGGCCGAGCTACTCTGAGTTGTGAGAGGAGAGTACTTTGGCATTGGAAATCTGGCCATGGTGGCTAGCGTAGCAGTTAATAAATCGCATGAAGCTGAGTACATCAGAACGTAGCATAGAAAATAGATGGACCTAGGCGCATGATCCAGAACTTGCGCCGCTGCCAGACTCCGAGCAAGCATGATTGAGCAGAGCATGGAATTGCTCAAACAGGTATTTGATCCTGCAAATAAGTGAATGGAGACGGGTCCTCTCCAGCACTCTGCATCCACCTCAATGCAGGCCAGGGGCGTGATCAGCGGCCCGAGTGAGCAGAACGCCTCAAAAGTGACGCAACACGCCGTACAAAACAATTGCGTAACCTCTCTATCGTCACCAAGGAAAGTGTTCATCGCATCGGACGTCCGGTGGATGTGGGTTCGTCAAAACCATTTGATGAGTGCACATCAATCTCGAGCATCCGCATGGGGACGTAACACACCGTGCTTGCTACAAACCCGCACCGAGGGCATGCCTGCGGGCAACCCATGGAAGGTACAAGGTTGACCAACTTCAGCGAATCAAGAGCATGCTCACCCCCTGAAAGGAGCATCTTTTCTATCCTATGAGCTTTGACCATTCCAATATCCGTGAGGTCATACACGGATACGCCATCAAAATGTAGCACGGCGGGCGCCCCATCAGCAAAAGTGTCGAGGCCAAGGGCTGGGTCACGCATCCACAGCTTGGCAGACCACCTCACATGGATCTGAAATAATGGCACAGGGAGGGGAGGATGAGCTAGCCGTAGCTCTGGGACTAGGGAGCTTCACGAGTGATGGCAGCTCTGGCTCACCGCTGAGTCATCATCCACATCGATGCGATATGTCAGCTGAGCATCCTGCATCGCCGCTCTCCGAAAAAAACGGAGCATCCCGAAGACCCGCTCATACTGCGCCAGCCCACGAACCCTAGTCTGCCCAGACGGATCAATCAGCACGATATCCGGCGCAAACAGGCTGAGGTCTGGAGGCTTGGTGAAGAGGAGAGGGTAATCGTGCCGGAGTATATCGATGAGATGGCCACGGTTCAGCTCAAACTCGTTGGGTGTTCGCCTTCGCTCGGGTGTGGGAACCTTTGAAAAGAGCCAGCGGACCGGCAGTGGTTGTGCTGTGTGGCCAGAGGCAAGCTCTGTGCAGGAGCCTTGCTGGTGAGCAGAGTGCGCGCAGTAGAGGTGGGCGGGCGCGCCCGGTCGTATGGCTGCACCCAGCCCACGCACGACCGATACGCAATGCAGCAGCGGGAGCAGCATGTGCGGTCCAGGCATGCAGGTCGCCCGGCGAGCGGCCGGCGCAGCGGGGGGCGGAGGGGGCGGGGGGGGGGGGGGGGATGGGAAGGGGTGGCAGGGCGGGGGACAGCGTCCCTGGGGGAAGGGGGGGGGAAGGGGGCTCTTGGCCGGGGTGGCAAGAGGAAAGTGATGAGAGAGAGATGAGTGGCGACTGATGAGAGAGGGCGGGACGGGCCGCGGGGGGAAGAGGAAAAGCAGGGGGGGCTCTTCCTTTCCTCTGGTGTGGGATGTACAAAGTACAAACAGATTCAGAGGACAAGAATACTACTACTCTACTCTACTATATTGCTACTCCGTACCTAGCTCCTCTAGTCTAGCCAATTCCTGGCTTCCTAGCACACTAGTTCTCCCACTTCGTAATTTTGGTCCGTGCATGAGAGGGCCAACGCACCGGTATTGTCGAATTGAGAGTACATATCACAAGGAGGCCGCGGCGCGGCCCCCAGTGATGTGACTGCGGCGTGGCGCGCCGCGCCTCCTGTTACTTCATCGCGCGTTAAAAGATAAAAGATACCAAAGGGGGCCACTGAACACACAGAGCACCAGAGCCACACTAACAGTATCGCTTGCAAATCAAACGCGCACACGGGGGGATTGCGTGATTGCATGGGAGACTCACACAAGCGAACAAGGCGAGAAGGGGAGAGATCACGGCTCGACTCAAGCGGCCCTCTCCCCCTCCTCATCTCCTCATCTCACCCTGAGTTCTACGGTGCACACCACGCAAAACCACCCGCGACACCCCCTCCTAAGCGGAGTGCGGAGTATACGGGGTACGCGGGGTATAACGGTATAACGTATGACGACGCTTACAAACGAACAAACCGAAACCGAATCAACTCCCACACTTCGATGTACTTTAGACTAGTGTATGCTTGTGACGACCGTGTCGGCCAAGAGGGCCAAAAGAGAGGGCCAAGGGAGAAGGCCAGAGGGCTAGAGAGCGAGAGGCCAAAGGGGCAGAATAAAGAGGTTCCCTACTAGGCCAATCCATCAAGGCAGAGAATACCGCGATGGGGGCCCTCCGCACCCCGCGGACGGACGACGGTGGTGACGGGCTGGCCCGCCCGCTCCCTTCCCTCGCTGTCTGCGTCTCTTGTCTCTTCGTCTCTCTGTCTCTGTGTCTCTCTGTCGCTCTGTCGCGCTCTCTCCTCTGCCTCTCTCTTCCCTCTCTCCCTCCCTCTCCCTCTCCCTTCCCCTCTCCCTCTTCCCCTTCTTCTCACGGACGGCACACGCAGCTAGCGAGTAGAGAGCGGACCTCAGGGTTGAGGGAAAAGCAGACGCGGTCACGCCGCTGTGAGAGTACAGCATGGTCCACAACGGCGGGGCAGACGCACCCCTGCGAGGGCGGGGCCTCGCCATGCGCATGGTGTTGCTCGCTGTGTCAACAGTGGCTGTCGACAATGGCAAGGGCATCCAGCCGCCAATGGGATGGCGCTCCTGGAACCTTTACGGTGGCAACGTCAACCAGAAGCTCATAGAGAGAGTGATGGACGGGATGGTCTCACGCAATCGCACGGTCGACGGAGTGCCCACCTCGCTCTGCGACCTTGGCTATTGTGATGTCGGGCTCGACGACAATTGGCAGGTCTGTGGCAAGAAGGGATCAGGCAGCAAGTACTCGTACCACGACAGCGCAGGCTTACCCGTTGTCAGTGAAAGTCGTTTTCCCGATCTGAAGGCGATGACGAACAAAGCCCACAGTCTCGGCCTTACGGCAGGCTGGTACCATAATAACTGCATTTGTGCTGAGAGCAAGTGTGGTACTGGAGTGTATCATGGGGAGACAGACCAGACCTGCTATGAGGGTGACGTCGCAGCCCTAATTGAATTTGGCTTCGACTCGGTGCGCCCAAATCGACCCTATCAAATACATTTCGTGGGGCTTGACCGGCACTGTTGATTGCAGTTGTTCGCAACCGGCACTGCAAGTGACCGACACTGGCGAGAAAAGTTGCAATCGGTCAACACTCACCCCATCCGAGCAAGCGGATGGACATGGTGGAGTGAGACCCGTGTCAATATTGCGATCCCATGCTCGTAGGTTAAATTAGACAACTGCGGAACAATGAAAGACCTCGATCTTTGGTATCGCCTCATGAATGCAAGCGGCCGGGCTATCCTCATCGAGAACTGCCATTGGGGTGTCACCATACCAAACGCAACATGGTAAGCGTCTTTTAGGATTTGCCAGTGCATGCACCTTGGGTCTTAGCGTCATCACGAAACGCCACGAGAAAAGACCTCAATCTATTGCCGCTCGGCTGCAGTGTTGATGCCAGTGCGTCGTCTGGACGCAAAGGAGAGTCCGCATACCGTGTACAAACTCGCAGAGGATCGAGAAAGTACTACTACGGTTAGCCGTCTTGTGCATTGATTACTCATCACGCATTCTTTCCCTGCTTTTGTTGCTCTCAAAAGGTGTCCGTGGAATACCTTCCGTACCTCTGGTGATGTCCGCGCGAACTACGGATCCGTAGTGCGAAACCTGCAAACAACCGTGCAGTGGGCAACGCAAGGACTATCTCGGCCTGGATGCTGGGCGTATCCGGACATGCTTGAGGTGGGTCACCCGCCCACAATCGTGGCATTAGCATGACCACCACGATTCAGCAGATTATTCACTGGCGATCTCTACTCTTTGCTGATGCTAGGTTGGCTGTAAGCATGGTCCCGGAGACGGGCTAAACGAAGCGGAGACTCGCTCGCATTTCGGTGCTTGGGTCATTGTATCCTCACCTCTTGTACTCTCACATGATGTACGCGTGCTCCGCTTCTTTGCCATTCGATCTCGGGTTACACCTCTGCCAATCACAGCATATGCTGCCAAGTGTGAGGACATTTTTTACGTCCTTTGCACAGGTGAACGACCCTGCCGTCTCCGATGCCATTTGGCCCATTATCTCGAATAAGAAGGCCATCCAGATCAATCAGGCATGGGCAGGACATTCTGGGTCACCATTCATGCAATCGGATGAAATGGTGTGCAGGCGACCTCCCTAACTCCCAAACCTCACTCGCGACTGACAACCGCACGACATTCTCTATTTAGCATATGGAATGTTGCTCCGCGTGAGTGTGCAAAAGTCCTCGTTGATCTCGCAACAAATTACTACTCCAGTGGCATCACGAACAGAAGCAGATTGGCGAAATCCTTGCGCACCGACTTTTTTCTCCCCCCTTTCCCCTGTTTCAGGTCGCCCACACTTGGATGGAACCCCTCGGCAAGTCTGGCCACCCTATTCGAGGACTGGAGCTTCCCGCATCTTTTCGGCAAGAATCCGCACTAGCGCCAAAGTGGCAATACTTTTACAAACCGCTAGCGCCCTTCGGGGCCTCTACGGCGGTGTTACTCATGAATCATGGCGCGACGAGTGCGGATTTGACGGTCAGCTTCAGCGATATCCCGGGCGTCAAATGCACTATCTGCAAGGTGAGGTTGAGCATCTCTCTTCGATTGAATAAGTTCCTCCACAATAAGCCCTCGACGCCGGTTTCCAACACTAGTGGCGCCATGCCCCTCGCGTCGTTGCAGGTTTATGACGTATGGACACAGCAAGACTTAGGACATTTCACCACCTCGTTTACGGCAAAGTCTCTAGGAGCTCATGACTCCACCTTCTTGACTATCTCACCTACGGCAGTGGCCAACCCCGAGGTTTTGGTGTCTTGATTTCACACCGATTTCGCACAACACCAGCTCTCGTCTCGACGGCGAATGACTTGAGGGGCCGTCGAGATCTAAGTAAGGAGCTCGAAGACAAGGAGCGAGTTCTCTCGACGAATTCTCGATATTACGGAGAGGCGATGCCACTATGTATGTAGTCCTCCCATCTGTAATAAAAATCAAGAATAAAAACATCTGAAGATTCTGGGCTAACACCTACTATGGACTAAGAAGGTGCAACTTGAGGTTCCCTTTTTTTCACGCTTCCCCCGCCTATGTTGATGTATAAACAGCTTTGCCCCGCTCAACTTTGCTGGTCGGAGGAGTAACGGGTAACGGCCACCTGCCATTTTGCCACCATGCCAGCTTGTGTTCAAGAATGCAACCATAAACGTCAGCCAGGTGGTAATCACATGCGGCATTGCGCCTTGGCGGTCTAGGTCTATTTGGGAGGCGAACTAGACCTAATCAGCACTCACTGCAACGAGGAATATGTAAAAGGCGACTTAACCGCGCTTAACCATGGCTGCGATTTACATTGCGGTCATTGCACCTTTGACTCCACCTTCGGATACCCAGGTGAGGGAGCGATTCGCATCGCGACATACAACATCAACGGCACCAAAGGCGGCGGCAAGCTTGCGGCGGTGCTCTCTCAAGCGCGTAAGGCGGGAGTAGACATACTCCTCCTCCAGGAGTTACACGCTTACGAAGATGGCTCACACCACCGTTCACACAGAACGGCGAACCTCCTAGACTGGCACTGGTTTGTCTCGCCAGGAGAGCTAGCGGACCCGGCGAGCGGAGTGGCGGTCGGGACCCGCGACTCTAGCGGCAGAGTGGTCCCTAGAGTAGCCTCGGTAGTTGAAATCATAAAAGGAAGGTGCATAAAAGTAGACATCGAAATAGACGAAAAACTATCCCGCCATTCCATCAGTCCCGGCCATCTCCGCCGCGCCTCCCGCCGATCGTTTCCCTTCCGTATCATCGCATATCGAGCCAGTAGTCATGCTCGATCCGTCAGGTGTAGAATCTGCGTCGACGCGTCCCGCGCCGGGCCCGCCAAAGGGGCCCAAGGCCCCTCCTCCTGCCTCCTGCAGAACGCAGAAGCGGGCCTCCTGCCCGCTCTGCCCCCCGGCCCCTTCTCTCCAACTCCTGGCCGAAGCAGCGCGCGCGGCTGCCCTGGAACCAGTATCTCCATTAAAGCGGGAACTGGGGAAGGGGAAAGGGGTTGACGGTGGTTACGGTTGGGTAGTAGGGAGGTTCACAAGCACGCTGCCTCAAGCCGCACTTGTAGCGGGGATTTTTAAGAAGATTTTTTTGTGTGTATATGTGTATATGGTGCATGCTCATGCGCGTGCCTGTATATTCTTATTACTACTACTACAATTATTGCGGTTTTATAAGTAGTAATAATAAGTATTATAATTGGGACCACAGGTACTGCACAGGTACCGCACAGTATGCGGGCCCCTCAGACCTTGTGGCACCTGCATACCGGTGGAACAACTTAGTATTCAAATGTTGGTGCCTTGCGTTGTAGCACTCGCCAACAGAAATAGTGTGCGTTCTATGCGCTGGCTGCGCTTGACCTAACCAGCAAGTGCTCCCTAGCTAGCGCCTCAAAAACCTTCAAGCGTTTGCTCATGTCGACAACACATTCCTCAAGAGCCATGGTTCTCTTGACCAGCATCGCTTCAAGTGCATCGACCCGGTTCTGAAGTCGTTGCAGCGCATCGTCTGCGTTCCTCTTGCCTAGCTGGCTCTGCATGGGCGCGGAACGACGCTCTGAAGCAGTTGGGCGCAGTCGTGTGATACCCTTGAACGGAGGTGAAAACACGGTCAGATTTGGGTTGAATCGGAGAGTCTCTGTCGGGACATCGAGGCACACCAGCAGCTTGAAGCGCCGGTCATGTATCCGCGATGACAGCGCTCGCTGACCGAGCTGGAGGCGGACAGACACTTCCCCATTCGCTGGCACATCGATGGGTGGCGCTTCGGTCGGTGCGAGGTCTGGGCGCACGATGAGAGGAAAGCGGCGATCCTCTTCCGGGAGCAGGGGTCCGACAGGATAGTCGTCCTCCGTGACGAGCCGAATGCAGATGCGGCACGGGCCGTAAGGTGCGCCATTTTGACGCCTCACGGATATTGTCAGCATGAACGCACGCAAGTTGGAGATCTCGAATGCATCTCCGTTGTTCCTGTCGGTCCTGACACGATGCGTTTCCTGCAGGTACAGAGGACGTGGAGATGAGCCATCGGAGGCAACCGACAGAGGACGTGGAGATGAGCCGTCGGAGGCGACCGACGGCGCAATACGACGCGGGGCATGATTGTGTGCTTACCATGCTCTCCAAACGGATCACGACGTCATCAAGACGAACCATTGCGTCACGGCTGCATTCATACTTGAGTGGCGAGTCAATGATCTGCAGCAGTTGGTTGACGTTCAGCAACAGATTCGAGCCGGAGAGATTGGGCTGCTCGCCCTGGAAGTGGCTGGTGACCGCGGTAGGTGCGCTCGACTCGCTCCCACTCCCCTCGTCCTCTGCTGTCAAGTGGTCGTCATCCCTGAAGTTAATTAGGTCAGCCATGTCAAGACCCTCCAAATCCACACGATCGGAGCACTCCAGCTCGAGCGAAAAGTCGGAGCCGTACGCCAGTGGCCGCAGGAGTTGGGTGAAACAGTTAGACGCTGCGACGCTTGGATTCCCAATAAACACAGCGCAACGCTCGATGGTGCGCATAGGGCGCGGAAGTGGAAGCGGGAAGGAAGTCATTATTGTAGAGCACGGTAGATGCAGAAAGTGATGCGGAGGTCGCGTTCCGTCGAAAGAGGACTAGATAATTTTATTGCTGTTCATACTTTTGATTTAATAAAAAATCGGCCAAATAGAAGTGAAATCATGATTTATTTTGTAGTTTATTCACGTAGCAAGCCTCAAGCCTATCGCACACAAAAGCAAAAGCTTTCACACTCACACACCACACACCACACACCGCTCGCCGCTCGCCGCTCGGTTCCAAGTTGGGCTCTCCGGCCTCCGGTTGCGGACGTTAGCGCGCCGCTTGCTTTCGAGTAGGGCGGTCAAACAGGGCTTTTAACTTCTAAGGGTGAAAATTCACTAAGTCAAGATTGAGGTTTCATCGCGAGATCTTAGGATATGCTACTGGAAACGGGTATATCAGGCAGAATCTAATGAGAAATATGCACATTTTCGACGCCATTCAACACACAGACCCAAAAACGTTTTCGCGCTCGTGCGAAATCGACGTCGACCACAAAAGTGCACCACAGGTCGCGCTGTGCGACGCGCGCCTGCGTTCCCCGGGCACGGTTACCCCCGGGCAGGCAGTACAAAAGTACAAAACCCTGCGCGGGCGCACGGCGTCGCCTGCGCCCTCCACCTCGCCCCTGCTGGCATCTACTGCCAGCCCCTCGCGCGCATGCAGTGCGCGGCAGGCCGCGAGGCGTCAAAATGACGGTGCTGCGCATGATGGGCTGCCCCATCACGCGCGGCACCGCCTCAGCATGGTGGGAGGGGGTGTCTGCTGGCCTCCTGGCCGCGCAGACCCTCGCCAGAGCGGCCACAGGCCGCGTGCGAGGCCACTGGCGAGGCCAGCGACCATCGCTGCGGCCGCCATCGCGCGCCGCCGCAGGAGAAAAAGATCAAATTGATTATAGTTTTGCTAAACTATAACCATAGTAATTCTAATTTTAGTCTTCATTTCACCAGTCCAAGACACATATGAGCACAGTACATGACCACCAGCATGCCCAAATGCCAATGTTTCGGTAGCCAACCAGTCTTACCATATGAGACTGTCGAATCATCGAGCGAAAAGGAGGGGTTGTCCCTCGAAATCGAACGTGAGACGCTCGAAGACACGAGGCTGTCCGTCAATTCAGCACGTCAATGCGAAAACAAAACTACTTTTTGTGCTCCATGTTGGGATGTTGTGCTATAAAAACGGGCAAACTATTGACTGGCCCGTGCTTGGCGGGCACGACTTGTGTGTCTCCGAACGTGAATGGCCTTGGAGGTCATCCGTGTGTACAAAAAATTCCAAAAGTTGGCTCGAGATGAGCGCAAAGTAGCCGGTGTCCAATCGTGATTCACGACACGATTGCCCACAGAAATCGATCGCGACCATCACGCCTGAAGCTTTCAGGCCGGTGCTTGGCTAGATTACATATTGAATCTACTAGTAGCCAAAAGAACGGGCGGTCTACAACTCGAGATTCGCCCTTCTGCCCAATTTTCGAGCCCTCCGTGCGGAGAAAAATTCTCCCTTTAGACGTCAAACAAAAAGCTATCAATTCTACAGTACTGTTCGGCCGCGCGCGTCGCGCCGTCGCAGATCACGCTGCAGGCTAGCTTAAATTACATTTCTAGATTGCTACCAGCCCTATGATGCACGTGAAAATCCGAGGAGCCGACGAAAACATAGAGAGAACACCTGCCGCCGATGCTCTGGTTGAGCATTGGCGGCAGGTGTTCTCCCTGCCTCACAGCGTCGAAATACGAGTCGGGAACCTGACGTTTGGGGCGGCAAAGGAATTGTAGGTATGGGCCTGGTCGACCTGCGCCAGAGCGGGCGCGATCGGCAGCGCACCTGTCCCGCCAACGGCCAGCAAACTTTTGTCGACCAGCGAGCAGCATCGAACGCCATGGCGTCCTGGTGCTCCAGCTCGTCAATCGCGAGCCCGGGCGAATCCTGCGGGGCGAGGGTCGGGACAGTCAAGGAGCATCCTGTGACAGCCGAATGAGCCGTGTGCGAGCTGTGTGTGGTGCGTATGTGCATGCGCGGACGTCATCGCTGGGGTTCCAGGGTTTGAAATTTGCTTTATAGGCAATATGGGGCGTCGGACCCCTAATTTAAGAGGTGTGTAGGCACCTTTTAGACTAAACAAACACATCTCTCAGTGGACCCTACAAACTCGCCTCGCCTCGCCAGCCCCTGCCATCACAGCCCTCCTCACACTCACCCTCGCCTCTCGCCACTCGCTCGATGTCTGTCGCTCTCGCCGCCGTCCTCGCCCTCGCTCAAGCCCGCCTGCCCGCCTTCCTCTGCTGACGGGCCTCAGCCCGTCAGCGTCTCCGAAGTCGTCTCCTCCGCCGCGCCTGCCGCCGGTCTGCCTCCTTCCTCATTGCCCTCAGGCCCTATAGGCCATTCCAATTCGTCAGAGACGCACCGGCGGCTGACGCATCCTCGTCAGCCACTTTAGTCATTAGTCAAGTCGGGATTGCAGAAGGCGGGGGGTTCAGACATTGGGCCGGGCTGAGTCAGGCTGTCGCGAGCCGAGCGAGCGAGTGGTGAGGGCGCAGAGGGCGCGGATAGAGGTTGAGGAGGAAAAGTGTGAGTGAGATAGAGGGTGGAGGTTGCGAGTGTATCGAGGTCCTAGATTCAGGTATGAGAGCAGAGCAGAGGTGGCGATGACGCAGCGACAGCAGCGACGGATCAGACCCCAACCGCCATCCAACACCTATGACCACTGCACTTCTCACACACAAACAACCACCATAACAAACGATAACAAACCCCGCCGTGACTCTGTAGTCCCAGACATGGGAAAACGCGCGAAGCTCGACAGAAAACAACAGCGTGATGCAGCAACCGAAGTGGTTTGATCTGAGCGAGGATTTACCTTCTATTTTCAAGCGTTGAAAATAATAGTCCTAAGACGAGATCCGAAGATGGCCGGGACACCAAGCAAATTCCTACAACAAGGAGAGGGGAAGCAACCCAAATCTCTTGTGACCTGGGAGGCCAAGATGAAGGGAGCAACAGCTCTACCTATGAGGAAGGTGTCAGGTAACCTGCGCGAGACGCTTGCGCATCAGTGGGAAAGCAAATGAGCTGTCTTACTAATCGCCCAACACTGAAATTTCCTCAATTCTGAGATTGAGATGGTCATTTTTTCACCCCTTATAAAAAAACACTGTTTGACCGCCCTAAGAGAGAGTGGGAGGAGGAGTCGGAGAGAGAGAAAGTGGGAGGGGGAGTCGGAGAGAGAGAGAGTGGGAGGGGGAGAAGTTGGCCATGATGATGATGGTCATCGGTCCTCCGTCATCATCCATCGGTGGCATGGGTTTCGTCGAGAAGGGAGACGAATCTCGGCGGAGCGCGCGAGGTCCCCCCGCCCGCCCTTTCCCTTTCCTCGCCCCCCCCCCCCCCCCGCCCCCGCCCCGCCACGAGCGCGCGCGCAACCCCCCCCCCCCTCCCGCCGCCCCCCTCCCGCCGCCCCCCCGCCCCCGGCGCTCTCCGCCCTCCCGGAACCCGCCTCCCCCCCCCCCCCCCCCCGAGACTCCCCCCCTCCCGCCCCCCCCCCCCCCCCCCTCCACGTGCCCTCCCCCTCGGGCGGTAGCGAGTTTTACACACTCCCCCCCCCCCCCCCCAAGGCCCCCTCTCCCCCCCGCCCCCTCCCTCCTTTGGGCGTCTGGAAGCCCCCCCTACACGCCTCTGCTTCCCCCCCCCCCCCTCCCCCCCGGGGGGCCTTCCCCGCTCGCGCCGAGGAGACGAGAAGGCGGTGAGAGCGAAGCCCACGCCCACGCACGCAGGGTGGGGGGAGGCGAGGGGGCATGCATGCCAGCTGCGCCCTCACGGCCCCGCGCGTCCGCCCATTCGACCCACATCTTCCTCTCACGCGCAGATCCGCACACAGCCAGCATGTCCATTACTGCCACCATCAAATGGTTTGACCGGAAGAAGGGATATGGCTTCGCCACCCCCGAGGGCGGAGGTGATGATGTGTTTGTGCATGCTCTCAACATTGCAAAGGATGCCGACAACAAGCAGCCTTTCATTGACGATGGTGACACGATTTACTACGATCTCGGGGAGCACAATGGCCGGCCTACTGCCATCAATGTGACCTTCCCTCCCGACAGACCGCAGAGGCCTCGTCGTCGTACTCGTGGCCGCAATGCCAAGAAGGCCGCGGACGCCGAGGCGGAGGACTTCGAGAAGGAGCGTCAGGCGAATGCCGACGCGCAGACCAACGGGGAGGGCGGGGGTGACCAGTCCAAGCCGCGGCAGGGTGGTGGTCGAGATAACAAGACGCATCGCTCGACAAACACGCGCCCACGCCGCAATGACAAGGGACTAGGTGGAAAGCCGAAGGGTGGCTCCAAGCCAACTGGCCGTCAAGAGAAGTCCGAAGACACGGCACAGGCGGCGTCTGACGGTAAGGCAGATGCAACCTCTGCTTGAAGATCTAGCGGCCATCGCTACCCTCTGCGGTGTTGACGCTTATGGCCAATCGGTCATGAACCATCGGATGCCACCAGGCTCACACAGTCCGAGCTGCACGGACGGGTGCACGGAGACTCTTGCACTTTGCAAGAACGGTGAGGTCGGTGCGTCATCACCGGCTGTGAGAGCGACGGGTCCTGTCCCTACGCGCTTTCGATATCCCTGGCGACGCGTGTGTGATGGATCCCTCAATTGGTCTTTTCACCTTTCGAAAGAGCTTGGAAGGGACTCCTCACTTTCAACACGCTGTGCGCACTCACACTCTGAGATACGATCCACCCCCGCGATCCAAGATCCGATCGCTTTTCGCTCGTGCAAACATGGCATGATGTGTGCCTTGCTTCGCTTACGTTGTCAGTCGTTCGGATCCCCATGTGGCAATTGTTCTGTCGTCGCGAGTATATAGAGTGTCTAGCGAGAGAGAGTACTTAGTACTTAGTACCTAGTTTATATAATATTTAGCTATTCAGCTAGGTCTGTTGAACGCTCGCTGCGCCTGCGGCAATGTATATTAGGGCGGTCGCAAACACTATTTTGAAAATGATAGTCAGGATTGAGGAAGTACACCAAAGTAAAAAAAAACTTCTTAATATTCTCGCCGCGCGCGCGACTCCGCACCCTTATTGTGCTGCCACGCCCGCTACTCTCATCTCCCCTCCACCTGCCTTGCGGCTCGTCCCTCGTGCGCTACCTAGGGGCTGGGTGTTTGGGGTTTCCTGTAGCAGACGGTGTGTACCGATCCCCGATAGGTTGTCCACTCCTTCCTCCTGCGCCATCGGGCTATCGGTTTCCGTGTTTCCTTATTGAGTCCGTGGGGTGGGCGGCTAAATTACGGGGGGTTCTGAGGGCGGGGGACAGGTAGGCGGGTGGGACGTGGGACGCGGCGACGCGGCTTTGTGTTGTGCGCAGTTAGCGGTTAGGCGAGTCTATAGTCTATCCACTATGCGGAGCGCTTGCGCTACCGCGGACAGGTTTGTGCCCATCGTTAGCGTGCCTTTGTCGTTGATCGTAAAGACGGGGGCGCATAACTCTCGCGGGGACTTTAGCTTAGGCTTTCTTCCCTGGGAGGCTTTTCTGGTGCGTACGGTCGAGGAGGGTCTATCCGGGGGTACGAGGCCTCTAGCGAGGATTGTGAATCTGCTTAGGGTTAGGCCCTGGCCAAAATAACCAGTTTTTCTTGCCCAAATGTCCACCGGAAATGTCTCAAAAATGTCCAATTTTGCACCCAAATGTCTCAAAAATGTCCGGTTGCGCAGTTCCGCACATGCGCTATAACACATATGTATGTAAGTATTACGTATTATTCATACTAGTAGTAATTAATTAATTAAATTCTTAATAGTCTCACCGCACACGCGACCGTGCAGCCTCTACTTTCTACTCACGTAGGAAACTTTCTACACCCCCAATCCGCCGGCCCTTTCCCCCCCGCCATCAGGCGACTCCCCCCGTGCACTACTAGGGGGATAGGGGAAAAGGGCTTAGATATGGTCGGTGGCCCGCGCCCCCCCCCGGCGATCCGTTCCCCCCTTCCTCCTACGCCTACCGGGCTGGCGGCGGCCTCGGTCCCGACTTATCCTGTAAACAGGTGCGGGACTTACCTATTTTCCGGTGAGCGGAGCTCTCGCTCCGCCCTCCCCCTTCTCCGCGCTCTCTCTCTCCTCTCCTGCAGGCACGCGCGATGGCGCGCCTGCGACAGGCCTGCAGCTGCCCCTGGCGACCCCTGGAGGCCTCTGGAGGCCAGCTCAGGGGGCAGAGGAGGCTGGGGCTGGGCCCTGGCCTCCCCTGCCTCTCCCTCGCTGGCGCTCCTGTGCCTCAGGGGTCCCCAATCTGCACCTGTCTGCCTGTCGAACAGGGGGGGAGGGGGGGTTGGAGCGATGGGCTGGCCACGACAGGCCAGGACGCGCGAGGCAGGCAAGCCTGCCAGTGAGAGAGTGGGTCAGCAGGGCATTCTGCTCCTGGCAAGCCATCAGGCGTGCCAGGAGCATGGGTGGTTCCTCCCCCATGGCAGGGGAGGAGTGGAGAGAGGGGGGGGCTCGTGCCCCCCCATGGGGCAACCAAGTATAAACTTAGTTGATTATTCATACTAGTAGTACTAAGATGCTCCGTCATACCGTCATATGACACTGATTGAGGCACCGAGACTGATATCATAGACCCGACATCATTATCATATGATACTACTACGATGATACAAGCAATTATAATATGTATACGTTATACCGATATTACATATTACATTTACATACCACATACCACGAAAACTATAGACCTACTCGTCGTCCGGCTCCTCGATGATCATGTCGAGGTCCCATGGAAGCACGGCGCACGTCCAATCCTGCAGCTTAGATTCCAACAGGAGATTCGTATGAGGGCGAACAAGCCTGTCCACTGTGGTTTGGCCCATACGGTTGCGCTTCTTAGAATGAATCCAGCCCTCCACGGTGTTACTATAATTGTTGGCTCGTTTAAGGTAAAAAACCGGCATGACTTCGACTTCTCGTTCTGCAGTCGCCCTGCGAGACTCTCTCTCTCTCTCTCCGTCCTCCTCTCCTCGGCCGACGTAGGGAAGTTTCGTCCAAAACATTCTCCGGTCCCAGGATGTTCCGTGGGGGGTCCAAATCTGACACCTTTCCGCGTGAGGGGGGTGGGGGGCGGCGGAACGAATATTTTTGGTGCCGGAGGCGGGGCAAGGGCCACGCCGCCGAGCGTCGTCGTCACAGGCTAACAACCATGTGCACCACCGCTCCCTCGCCGAGCCACGGATGTCTCAAACGAAGCGAGGAGGCCTCAAGCCGACGGGGAACTCCACTCAGGGATACCCGGAAGCCCACGCGATCATACAACGAAACGGGCCCCGACTCGAGCAACGTCCACAACCACAGCCGCCGCATCCCTAGCCGCTTCCCGTAGCAAAGTCCTCCCAACGCCTTGACCGCGCCAATCGGGGGCCACCCAAAAGTCGCACAGCTCGCCCGAGCGCCCACCCGACAGCGGGTTCACGCGCACCAAGCCCTTCGTCGAAGCGACCGCGAACGCTCCTTTCGCGGGGCGCGAGTAGGACGGTGGGATATCGTCGCTCCAGTGCGAAAAAGGCACCACATGCATACCCTTCGCCGACCCAAGAGGCGCCTACCTGTCCTAGCCCGAATTTATACCAAGAAGGAGCGGTGCGAGGGGGGCGGCCCGCATCGCGTTGTTTCGCACCAAACGTTGGACAAAGAAAATGGACATACGGGTAAATATGCCGTCGAAACGACTTTTGATTGCCCTCGCGGTGGTCGTCGCCACCGTGGTCGCCGCCATCGTCGTCGCGTTGGTACTCACGAAGAAGCAGCCAGACAGATGTAAGGATATGGATGGAGAGTGTGCAAACGATGGAGACTGTTGTCACGATCTCGTGTGCTCCGACCAAAAGTGCCGCGCCTTCACCCTCCCTCGCCCCCCTTGGGAGTCCCACCCCTAGGATTGGGACTCCCTCGTGGTGGCCCCGCATCGCGTATTTGGAAACGAGGGGTACCAAATGAAGGCAAACGACCTCCTGTGTCGCCAAATCCCGCACCACGCACTGCACCGGCCCGCGCTCGCACCGCTCGCGTTGCACTGCGCACGCGCCAGGCGCCGGGCACCGGCCCAACTTGCGTTGCGACGTGTGATGTGTGAGATGTGTTCGATGTTTCTGCGTTGCGCTCACGCGCTCTCAATTAAGTACTGCTTGTGGGACACCTTCGAACCTTCGTTCGTGAATGGTGAATCTCGTTTCAACTGGCCGCCTCTCGCGAGGTCGTCTCACATCTTCGCTTCATTCTAAGGTCTAAGGTCATTCATTATAAGTACTTACTACCGTTAGCCATGACCGTTGGTATCGCCGCCCTCAGGAGTTTTGTTTTCGGGTGCGATGGATATTAGATGGCTCGCCACGACCCAAATATCCCCCAAATATCTAAACATATTTTTTCCCCGGAAATGCACCCAAATATCCCAAAACATATGTGAGATATCCTGGCCTGGGCCTACTACTCTACTACTCGGTATGGGCCTGCCTACGGCCTACGGCTGCCCCACGCGCTCTACTGCTCTCTACTCGAACACTACCGACTACCGCTCGGAGACCGGAGGAGGGGGGCGAGGGAGGTCCCAAACAAAAGCAACAAATAAAGGGGGGGGGGGGGAGGCGGGGGGGGGGGGCTGCTGGCCTGGCTGCTTGCTCGCTTCCGGCGCGCGCCGATCAAGGAGGTCGGCAGCGGCATGATAGAGCCGGGCGTGCCCTCGCGCCCGGCCCGCCTCGCGCCCGCCGCTCTCGCCGGTGCACTGCTCTTGCTCCCGCTTCTCTTCTTCTTTAGCCCGCTCCCGGCGGCTTACGCCCAGCTCGTCATCGACCGCTCTGAGCTGCTGATCGATGAGTGCCAGGTGCACGGCCCGACGGCTGAGAGCGCGTGGCTCTCCTGCAGCGCAAGGACGCGCGTGCCGTGGATGCCTCTGCGGGTCGTGTCGGAGGAAGCGACGGCGAGTGTGACGTTCCATCGCGGCGCTCGTGTCACAGTCGTTGGCGAGCTCACTACGCCTGCTCTCGACTTTGGGTATGGTGGCAGTATTTCGCTCTCTATCGGCGGAATGATGCGGGTGCGTGACGCGTCTGCGTTGAAGGAGTTCGCGAGCGTCATGTATTCGGCTGAGCACACCGCGCTAGAGCTTGAGGCTCCACTGCGACTCCACATCGGCGGCTGGATCGCTGTCGATGTGCGATTCCTCAAGGCGCCATTGTTGCGCGGTGCGCAGTCATTTCCTAGCCGGGTGCTCTCCATGGAGATCTCTGAGGCCACTGGCCCAATTTCAGAGCTCAACCGATTCCCGGGGCTAAGGCCGCCAAACGAGGTATCGATCCTCGTAGAGGTGAACAACCCGTCCTCCTTTGCGATGCTGCCTCTTGGGAGCCTCAACATGCAGGTTCAGACCCGGAGTGGCGCAGTCGTGGCTCAAATCGGCTCAAATTCGTCACAGATGCTCTCACTCCCATTGGGTCGCTCGGTCGTGCGTCTCACGGGTCTTTTCACCGTCAAGAGCAGCGATCTGCCTGCCATCTCTGCCTTGCTCAGTGAGCATCTTTCGGGGCGGGCGATCGAGCTCATCGCAGTCATTACCTCGGTCTCCATCCCTCTGTACAACAAGACCTTTAGTGGGATGCGCTTGGCATCTACGTTGCCGGGCGAAAAGAGGGCGCTTCTAGATCACGTTCGAGTTGTCGTGGACTCTGGCCGACTTGCTGCCTGGGCAAACCCGTTGGGTCCTCACCTGCTGGTGCTGGATGCATTCCTGGAAATCGCCAACCCGCTTGCAGCCTCATTCGCAATTATGCGCATAGACGCCGACATTTTCTACTCGCCAGATCGCAACAAGCCCGCCGAGAAGGTTGGCACGATGCGTGTAGTACTCGACGCTTCTGACCCAGCGTACAATCTGCTGGGTCCTGCGTACTCTCCTATTCTTGTGGGCCCACGGCAGGTCTTCATAACTCCGCAGCCTTTCCCCTGCGTTGTGTCCGGTTCGCTCCCCACCATAAATGCAATGCTTGGATCTCTACACGAGCGCGGTGCAATCACCGTGACAGCCTTTTCTAATCTATCTGTCGGGACGGGCTCCATCTTCCCCACTATTGCGTATGAGCAAGCCAACGTGACTGTGCTGCAGTGGCATGCGCCGCCCTCACCGCCCGCCCCGCCCACGACGCCGATGTCCATCAAAACGCTCTCCATGTTAAAGAACTTTGGTTGGTATCAATCGCCGACGACAATGACTCACATGCGATGAGCGGGTGATGGAGATTACTGTACGCTTCGAATCGGCCTCTGGAACCATCGGAAGATGAGTTGGCCACGCGCGGTCTTGGTACTGAGCACCGGGGCCACCTGCAATACTGACGGTCAAGGGTATGTGCCGGATATGAGGACTAGTTTTGCACCGACCTTTGGTGTAGGTGCAAGCAGGCGGGGGGTGGGTGGGGGATTATAGACGCTATGGCCCTGCTCGGCGGAAAACCACGCTAGCTCACTTTGCCTTGACCTCTTTCTTTTCGCTACGGCATCCACATGCGATGAGGTTAGTGAAAGATTGCCGCCATATTTTTCGTGAAAAGTGAATTATTCACTTTTGGCGGATGTCGACTGCTGCCTTTGTGTGCTGCATGTGCACATGTACTTCATGTTGTCCTGCTGCCCTTGTGCGGCGGTTGTTGGTTGTGTACTGTCCGCCGGTGAATTTGCATTTTTCCTTTGTGTGCTGTTCGTTGCCGTGCTGTGTGGGTTGTATGGTGAGAGACCGTGGTGGGTATGTGTACATGTGCACTTGCGCATGTTCGTGGGGTTGTGCCCGTAGGAGTGCTTGTGCTCGTGTGTATGTATCGTTATGTATCGTTTGTTGTATCATTAATCGAATCTCTATTTTATGATGCGTCGGACAGCGGACAGCACCATGCCATAGAGATGAGAGTCTCTGTGTGAGCTTAGAGCGTGTACGTCAAGCGAGGCTCGAACTCCGTCGCGAGCGGCACCGGTGGCCGGCGGACATGAACCTGCTCCGGAAGTAGTCGGACAAATGGTTCTGCTCCTCGCGCTGCAACGCCAGGCGCAGCTCCAGGCCCTGGCCGCGCGCCTTCTCTGCCTTCTTGTCTTCTTCATTCAACTCGAAGACGAGGATTTCCGAGCCTTTAGCCAGGCTCCAGGCTGGTGGTGCTCATGCTCACCCGCTTCGAGCGGCCATCGAGCCGTCCTCATCCTTGATGCCCGTCGCGACGTCTCGTGTCGTCGAGTCGTCGAGGGAGTGATGGGCACGTGTGCAAGCCCTGGTTGTTCAGTCACACCGTCATATGACACTTGCCATGGAACTGAGTATGACGTCAAACGTCATACTCATACATCTGATATCATATGATACTCACTCCAAACATCTACATCTACACTTATAAACCCGCCATTATGATAACAATCTTTTTACTCAGTACCTAGTACCTAGAATCGGATGCTGCTCGATGACTGACCATTTCAAGCTCCCACGCTCCCACGGCAGCACCCCTGGCCCCTGGAGCGTTGAGCGTTTGCATTTCCACAGGATGTCTCATCTCTCTCTCACACCAAGCCGCTCCACAGCCACAGCTCCACTCAGCTCACCACAGTAGGGTAGTATATATATTATGGGTATCGGGATAACCAGAATACCCGGCTACCCAGGGAGCCATTTGCAACTATCACTATCGAACTAGATAGGGGTCGGTCACTATCCCTATCTAACTAGATAGGAGTCGGTGAACTACCCACAATATCCGGTTAGTCCCAAATCCAAGTGGTTACAGGCCTTAGGTAGGGGTAGGCAGCAGCGCAGCAGCAAGGGGAAGGGGGGCGGGGGAGCGGGCCTACGGGGGAGAAGGAAAGAAGGAGGTGCGCGAGGCGAGGAGCATAGACGGCCTTGCCCGCGCGCCCCCTCCTTCAAGTGAGCGCGGGCACACGGTGGCGGTGAGGATAAGCAGCTCGCAGCTGCTCTGTTGTGCATTGTGCACCTGGAGTTGGTCCCATTGATTGCGTACGACAAGTCACTTGACACAAGTCTGAAGTCTGTAGTCTGTAGCAACTACTTGTTGTTGTTGTTGTTGTCGTTGTCGTTGTGGAGTGTGGAGAACCACCACATATGGCATATGGAGCGGCCTAGAGCCTAGAGGATCAACAGCGACGGCAAGGAGGATACTGTTCTAATCGTCCGCGCGTTCGCCGGATGAGGATGAGCCCGCAAGGAGCTCATCCAACCGTACGATCCTCGTCGGCCGCGATCACCCGTGCCAACGCCGTCTCCGCATCCTCCGGCTCCATCGCTGAGAAGTGAGAAGGGGTGGGTAGGGATGGTCTTCCCGAACGAGGGAGAGATGTTGGAGCGGCGCCGTGAACCCCGTCGCTGGCAGCAGGCCTTTCTTTCGCAGAACGTTGAAAGTGGTTTTTTCTCGGGTTTCATGCAGCTTAACTCGGTAGTCGAGCAAGTGAACCCCCTGGAGTGAAACCCGAGTGGAACCTCCGTAGAGCTCCACTCTAAAGCCCCTCTGTTTCCCCTCGTATCTCTCTCCCCGTGCCCGTGCGAATGGAGCTTTGAGCGATGACGGTGACCGCGAGCCGCCTGGCAGGCACACGGAGGGGGGGAGGGGGAGGGGGAGGGGGAGGGGGAGGGGGAGGGGGGGAGGGAAGGGGGGGGGATGCGAGCGCTGCTGCACATCCATTTTTTTGTATCCGCACAGAATCTCTCCTCCCCCCCCCCACACCCTTCCGCGAGCCCCCTCCACCCCATGGCGCCGAAGCTCCTGTCGCCCACCCGCTCGTATGTGGAGTCCACGGCGTTCGAGCGGTTCGTCGGTGGGCTCGCGGCCACTCCCTTCATCGTGATCTACTTCGTCGCCCCCCTCTACAGCCTCTCGGCCCTCACGCTGCTGCTGGTCCAACCTTTCTCACCCACCAGCTATCTAGCACTCCTCCCGATCCTCATCTCGATGCTCACTCCAGCGGCGGTCTCGCGCTTCGCCTCGCCATACCTTCTGTGCTCGTGGGCGTGCCGCCAGATTCCCAAGTATTTTTCGTATGAGGAATACCACGAGATGACCGACGCGGAACTGATGGACGGACATGCAAGTGGTAAGCGGTTTATCCTCGTAGCACACCCTCATGGGGTGTTCTCCTACACGGGCGTTTGTGGAGCGATCGCGACTATGAGCAGTACAAATGGCATCGGCCGTAAACTTGCGACCGAAGTACCCACAGCCGCAGCAACTGTCATTCGCACCTTTCCCCTCTTGAAAGATCTCCTTGGAGTTTTCGGAGTCATTGATGCAGCAGGCCCTGTGCTTAAGAAGCGTCTCTCGCGCAACCGTGGCTCGTTCGTGCTCTATGTCGGTGGCATCGCTGAGCTGTTCGAGACCTCTGCTAAGCGTGAATGCTGCTATCTGCTGCAACGCAAGGGCTTCATCAAACTCGCCATGCGCACAGGAGCAGACGTCGTGCCTGCCTACTTCTTTGGCAACACTGCCGTTCTCTCTGTGCTGAGCACTGGGCCGCTTGCAACTCTGAGCCGGAAGCTTGGGATGTCCGTCACTTTGACCTGGGGCCTATGGGGACTTCCGATCCCCAAACCAGTCAAGCTCATCTACACGCGTGGGAGGCCACTTGGTCTTCCGCACATTGAAAACCCCACGGATGCCGACGTGGATGAATGGCACAACAAGTATGTGGCCCAATTGAAAAAGCTATTTGACGACTACAAACATACCCATCCTCTCTATGCGGACAAGGAACTCCAGTTTAAGTGATGATATCCTTAGGATGAACATGAGCTATGCTCAGCAGGGCGTGCACCGAAGCCCTCACTCTGGTCACTTGTACATGACTTGCATACGCAATGACATCACATGCCTGGACTATGCTCAGCAGGGCGTGCCCCGAAGCCCTCACTCTGGTCACTTGTACATGACTTGCACGAACGCAATGACATCACATGCATGGACACCACTTGCTCATCTTGATAATTTCTTTGTGGGTCTCCGATTGCTTTATCGTCTCAATTGATTGATTAACGATGCCGCCTCGCGTACTCCCCTACCCCCGTTTTTATCCATTTTTGGCCCGCTCTAGCGCTGCTAGCAGTAGCAGGTGTTAACTCCTTACCGCCGGCCCGCAGCGCCAATTTTGGCGCTTCGGATTTGATCTTTTTCGGCTTGTGCGGGAGGAGGAACTGCGTGTAAGAGATAAGTGAGAGGGCACGAGCGAACAGAAGGTGGAACATATTTTCTGGGTGTGTCGCCACCTCCCCCCCCCCCCCCCCCGCGCCGCGGGACAGCGATGCCCTCACAGTTGCAGTCCGTCGCCTCGCTTCGACTCTATTACCTAAACGGAATATTTTTCGTAATACTGGAAGCGCCAATATTGGAGCTGCACTTTTTTTGCCCCTTTGCTCATCTATTCGCGTGTAGATGGCCGACTATATGGAAGGTAGGCCCACCCAGCTGTGACGAGGGATGTCCCTGAGACTCCCCTGAGAGCTGGGGGGCTGGGGTTGACGCTGTAGGGAGCGGTTGAGACTTTTCGAGGCGGAAGCGCCAATTTTGGCGCTTCGGCAGTAAGGAGTTAACGTGTTAACAATGTTAACATGTTAACACCCTCCACCAAACTTTTTACTAAGTTTATACTTAGTTCGCCCATGGGGGGATGGGGGGGCACGCCCCCCCCCCCTCTCCACTCCTCCGCCCTGCCATGGGCCATGTGGGCACGCCCATGGGGGGGCACTGGAGCGCGGGGACAAAGCTATCGAGGGGAGGGCGAAATTCACCCGCCCCCCGGTATCACTCGGACACCTGACACCTGGCTGGTCAGGCATGGCGTGATTCCGGGGCTGAAACGTTATGTCCAATTAGCTATAGTGGGGTTGGCTAGGATATAACATTATTTATTATTTACACCCACCACTTTCGCCACTAAGCACTACCAGTCTATGTAGCCGTGGAACATGTTTGGCAAAGTTTGGCGGTATGGCCGGTGGGTGTTCATAGCCTTACAGGGAGAGAGAACTAACTTTATAGTTGGTCGCCATGGAGCGCGCCGCCGCTCCCCACCTCGCTCCTTCGGGTCCCCCGCCGCGGGGACCCCCCCGGCACCCATGGAGCTGTCGCAGGCGAAGCGACCGCGTCCGCCCGCAGAGGCCGAGCAGGTGAGCGCGACCCCGGTCGCGCCGCACGGCCCGTGGCCCCGGCCACACTAGCCACTGCAGCCATGCTGGCCCTCCCCATGGTGGGTCACAAGCTGTAGAACACAGAGGACCAGCACCACACAAGACGAACAACACAGCCACCAGGCATGCCTTATGGCAGAGGCCTCTCCCACCCTGGGGATGGCCGCGCTGCCCCGGCAGCGCGGCCCGAGACCGGGTGGCCCTTATGGGCACAAATCCAAAACCAACAGCAGAACGCACAATGGCACTGACCCCCCAACACCACAACACATGACCACACAGAAGGGAATCTGCTTGGGTGCGTCTAGGGGCGCACATCACACTCCTCTGCCACACGCTCGATCGGACCCACCCATGGCCTCACATACCCCGACCTCCCCTGCCACTCAGGAGCCGCCCTCAGATGAGGAGCAAGGCTACACTGAGTCGGACGCAACATACGAGCTACCCGAAAAGTTCATTCACGAGGGACGCACAACACAAAAAAAAGATTTCCTTGACTCGTGGGACGAGAAAGTCGGCCACGCAACGCGTGTGATAGAGCGTTCAAAAGAGCGCCCGCCCTTAGCCACTGTAGGGCGAAAGACGCACGACGTCAACGCCTCGCCTCAAGAACCGGGGACCGAGCCACAGAACAAAGAGGTCAGAGTTTTTGAAGACGAAAAATACATCAGCAAGCTAAACAATATCTGGCTACATACCGAAACCGATTACCTAGGCGAGGTAACCGACACCGGCAACGTAGCAGAAGCTAGAGAGATCCAACACTATCACCCGCCAGCCAGATGGGAGGGCGGATACAAAGGCCCAAGGCACATGGAGTACCCCCTTGCGGATGAATATGCCATACGAAAAGGAAAGCAGATCGCACTAGACGCGATAACAGTCGCAGATATTACCAAGGCCACGCTTAAAGCGACCCGGAGCAACGTCCCGCAAGCGGCGAGACTAGCATGGGAGAGGCGACTGAACATCACAAACGAAGAATGGAAACACATAGCCAAACTATACGCAATGCCATTGTTGAA
Source organism: Isochrysis galbana (assembly GCA_018136815.1). Lineage (NCBI taxonomy): Eukaryota > Haptophyta > Isochrysidales > Isochrysidaceae > Isochrysis > Isochrysis galbana. The sequence continues at coordinate 3,052,245 of CM030937.1, forward strand.
ACACTCAGACAAACACCTCCACTTCAAACATATCATACACAGAAGGATTGGTACTAGGAATAGATTCGTAGACACCCAGACAGACATGTGTAGGCTATGTCGTCGACACCGCGAAAACTCGTGCCATCTAGCGTGGTGTCCCGCGACGAAAACCATCTTCGAGACCACAGATGCCCTCAACAACTACACTCCCCCCCCCGGAAGGTCACGCACACAGAAAATAAAAGATAGATTATTTGCGTATCCTGGTACGGACACTCCATAAAGCCTAAGAGCGTTATACGTAATAGCGTGGAAATACACGCTAAGAGATTTCTATAGAGTCGAATTTGAGTCACATGAGTACCACTACATACCTATCCTAGAGTCTACATTAGTGAGATTCACCATATTAGTCAGAAGCCTCACCCCGCCGAAAGCCAAAAGCGCACTGCTCTGTACGTACGCGTAAAGCCGCACAAGGGAGAAAGCCAAAACTCAAGAAACCGCTAGAACTCAGCACCCCCGTATTCATTGAAAACGAGAAAGGTAGACTACAGCTGGGCGAAAACACCCGCCTCGTAGCGAAAGCCCTTGGCCCTTGGCCTCGCTGAAAGGCTCGCATAACACGAAGCGTCGGCCCGCGGGAACTGACCATCTGAGAATGCGATCGATCACTATAGGTCATCCAAGATGAACGCCGCAACACACGGAATCAAGGAACCCTGGAACAACTCTAAAATAAACAGGTCACTCAGTGGCACAGGAGGGAGCGGAGGACACGCCGCTGAGGACAGGTGCACACCGCTCCACTCGGACCCCCCACATATCCCGAGCCCCTAAGTAGAGCACGAGGGGAGTTGCCGCAAGGCGGGGAATAAGGGTGAGGAAGGGAAGGGGGCGTGGCTACGAGTATGTGAGTCAGTGCCACAGGGGAGGCGAGAATATTAAAAGTTTTTTTTAGCCTTACAGGGAGAGAGTGGGCCAGCAAGGCAGTTTGCTCATGGCAAGCCATCAGGCATGCCAGGAGCATGAGTGTTTCCTCCCCCATGGCAGGGGAGGAGTGGAGAGAGGGGTGAGAGGGGATTTTGAATTTTGCAGCGTGGGATGGAAATTGTAAATTGCGTGGTAGATATTACCAAGTCCGGCGAAGGTGTAGGTGTTAGCCCCGAATCGTCAGATTTTTTTTCTGCCACGCACACAATGTGACGATGGCTGACCCTCCGAAGTATGCAAATGTGTGACGTGATGATGCCTAGCGTGAGCCGCGACCGGGATACTAGTCACTAGTTTTGCGCTCCATAGCAAAAACATAGTAAGCAGCAAGTGCATGCGGATATTCGCTCTAGACACTGCGGGTGGCGCTCGCCCGTAATAACCGCGAAGAGAAAGCATGCGGCACGCACAACATCTCCAAGTCTTGATGTGCACGTACTGTATAGACGTATCAAAAGGGAAGGGAAGAAGTAGGGCAGACTAACATCAACTTTGCACGACATCTTCCTTCTTCAACCCAAGATTATCCAGTTCCCTATCGAGCTCCCTAGCTCTCAGCTTGGTCCACACGAGCAGGGAGTCGGTGGGTATCGCATCGACCGAGGCATTCCTTGCCTCGTCTACACCAACCCGGAGGATAAGTATGGATCCAGATGTCGAAACAACAGCCTCAATAGCATTCTTTGTAGGAGGCTCTGCTTCCCGACCATTCGCATCGTCCATCCATAAATATTTGAAGCGTAGGCGTTCTGTCTTATCCGTGCCGGATGACGCCACCGAATACTTCCCAACAAGAGAGCGCTTCGCATTACCAAACGGCCCAATGCGTCGCTCAACCTCAATTACCTTCATGCTGCTGCCCTTCTCGAAGCGGCAGAACAAGTCTTCCAGCACCCCAAGTGGAGGCCTAACCTCCCCGGAGGTGAATGGCGCGAGTGCAGCTGCGTCGCCAGCAAATACAAGTCGCCAATCACCGATGATAGCACGCTTTGCTTTGGAATTCGTCACCGCTGCAGTTGTGGACAGCTCACTCACCAGTGTTCCGATGCGCTCCAGAGAGCGCTCCTCCTTGGAGCACTCATGCAGCAGGTCCGAACCCACGGAGAGCATGACCGATGCGGTGCGTCCGGTGATGCCTGCTGGCCGGATCATAAACGAGCCTGTACTCAGGGCGAGAGCGCCAGAGATAGCTGTGATCACGAACATCGCACGAGAGCGCGCTCTCTCGAGCAAGCCGGAGAGCGCCCCAGCTGACGCCAGAAGTGAGCAACAAAGAAATCACCCAGAACCTACTCCTACGGATGCGTTGTGGTCTACTATACTCTAGAGTAGTACTACTACTATTGTAGAGTAGATTGTAGCCGCCCTGATCGATTACGGAGTACGGGTACGGAGGTTGGTTTTTGGCCAAAAGAAAAATGAAAGTTCTAGAAGGGAAAAACTTTATGATATTCTTACCGCACACGCGGCCATGGACCCACTACTTTCACGCAGCAAACGTTCTACACCCCCACTCCCCTGTCCCTTTCCCCTCGCCATGAGGCGACTCCTAGGTCTGAGCGAAAATACGTGTACTTGTACTTGTACTACTAATTTTTCTACATATTTCATACTACTTTGGGTGGGCTTTCGGGGTTCACACAATTTTACATTTACCAGCCCGGTCACTCACTATCACTATGGGGGTGCGGAGGGCGGAGGGCACCAACTACAATGGGTAAATGAAGAGCTAATAAATAATAAATAAGCTCCCTATATGTGGGTTTTATGGTTCTGGGTTCTGGGTTCCAGTAGCAGTAGCCTTTAAGCCTATAGCCAATAGGCAGTGGGATGGATCAGCAAAAAAAGTGGGTGTTCTGTGTTCTCGTCCGACGAAATTTTCGAAAAATATCAGCAAATCCAAATGCTAGTTCTATTTATTCAATCCATGCGTCATTTCCATTTCCATTTCTTTGTCGCGTCGTCCACCTCAGCCCGCGTTCGTGGCGTGCGGGCTGCGGGCTGTGGCTGTGGGTGTGGGTGTGGGCGTGTGGGCGAGAGAGGTGATGGTGATGGGTCAGCTTGGTGTACGGGCGCGGGCTCGCGCTACCCTAGCGTTCTTACTAGCGTTGCCAGTGGCTGTGCCCCCACCCTTTCCAAAGCCTTTTGTTCCCAGAGTCCAGAGTGGCGGGCCGCAAGCGCACCGCCATACCGCCATCGCTCGCGCAGGAGCAGGAGCGAAAAACCGGCGGTAGTGGTAGTGGCGTAGTGGCGTAGTGGTAGTGGCACTAGTAGTAGTAGTGGAACCCGCCAGAATTGTTAGTTGTTAGCACGCGCCCACTGGGCGAAGTTACACAAACATGGTTTCATTCACCGAGGTTTCACCCCGACGTCTGAAGTCAAACAGTCAAACGTGGAACGTGGAGTGAAACCTCGGAGAAATCGGAGTGAAACCCCTGCGGCAAAACCAACCCCCCCCGAAAGTAAAAAAGTGTAACAGTGTAACTTGCGGCTTACGGGAACAAAAAAAAAGCTTCCCCCTCCGCTTCCTGCCCCCCCTCCCCCCCCCTTCCCCTCTCTCCCACGAGGCCGCGCTTTTGACCGCAGGCAAACTATCTCCTCGTCCCCGTGCCCGTGCCTTCCAGTGCGCGCTGCCCCCCCCACCCCCGCTGCCCCTTGCCCGACACCTCAATCTGCGTGGCCGGCCGCGAGAGCTAAAGTGGAGCGTAGACCCACCGATGAGCCTACTCGCCTGCACAGCTTGTACCTCTTGCCATGGTGAACAAGAGGACTAAGAAGGCTGGTATCACCGGCAAGTACGGCGTGCGCTATGGTGCATCGCTCCGTAAGACCGTCAAGAAGATGGAGGTCTCGCAGCACGCGACGTACACCTGTGTCTTCTGCGGTAAGGATGCCATCAAGCGTCAGGCTACCGGCATCTGGCACTGCAAGGGCTGCAAGAAGACTGTTGCAGGCGGCGCATACACACTGAACACCGCGCAGGTGTGTGCGCATTGCTTACGAGTCTGGATGGGACACTTGCAAATTTGGATTGCCAGAAGCTATCACGGGCATGCTGCAGCACTGCATCGATTGGCACAGGCGATGCATCTAAGCGTATACCCCGACGCTGTGCCCCTCGACGCGGGCGTGGCTGGGCGTCTAATGCCAGCTGTGAGTTCTCACGACAGTTGTGTTCCCATTGCCGCAGGCGGCGCAAGTGCGCTCGACCATCCGACGACTGCGGGAGGGCACGGAGGTTTAGGTTGTTCCTTTTGTTGGAATGATTCGTTGAGTTTCCTCTTCGGCCATGACATGACGCTCCTGTGCTGCCGCCGTCGGCTGTCGATGTCTTATGCCCTTCATGACTGGAGCGGAGCTCGCATGCATCTGGGGTGTGCTAGGAGCTCTGTCGTTTGATGTTAAGGCATATACAGATTTTCGTACCATTTCTCCTCTTAGGGTGCATCGAGCGGGTGCATCGATGACAATTTACCTTGCTCGAAGGGAGGGCCTAACGTTCTGAACAGCGTGGAATCATTTGTTCGTCCCCTTCATTGGTCTTAGATCTCTCGCCTGAACACACCCACAAGTGCTGCATGCACATGTATGGCAGCACATATCAGTGCTCCCCGTACTTTCCTCACTTCCCCTCTTGAGTTCAACAATAGTGAAATCCCGTGTGGACATTTATTCCTTCTCTCGACTCACGTTGAACATGCCAGCAGAACTCCCTAACCGCCGTGGATGCCGATGCGCCGTGCTCCCACTCCCACGCCACATTTCACATTACATGTCACCCCGTTCCCCTTTGCTCACGTGTGCTCATGCGTTTTGATCCGCGTGAGGTTGCAGACTTGCCTCCCTGTAGCCCGGTCGCTCACACTCACTCTTCTTAACCACTATTTCTATTTCCCACCTCCCCTGGGTGTCCAAGGATTCCGCAGGGTGAGGGCGGTCAAACAGCAGGGGCTTTTTAACTATACTAGTAAGGGTTTGGCTGCATTTTTTGACCGTGGCGCGATGCCCAATAAAAAGGCTCCGGGGGGGGCTATTGACGCATCGAAAATCTTCGCCAAGAAATGGTGCGATTCGCCCCCCCTCTCCCCCCCTCTGTCCTCTGTCACGCGAGCTCACTCAGCACGCTCTACCCGTAAACCGTAAAGAATTTGCGGTCACGCCCGCGGGGGGATCGGTTCCTTTAGATCTAAGCTACATTCGGTATTTGATTCCCGCCCGATGCAGGGCCGTGTCGGGCTGCCGACAGTCCGACCACCCCCTGACCCTCTAGCATCATTGCCCGCGCAACCCACCCAGCACCAAGCTCCTCACAGCTCACATCCTCACGGCGCGCGCACGCGGCTACCCAAGCTACTAGAGGCCCCGCCTAAGGGTAGGTAAAAATATGTAGAAAAAATCGCCCAAATATGTCGCTGAAATATGTTGAAAATATGTAGACTCCACGCGCCCAAATATGTAGAAAAGATGTAGTTATGTAGTCAAGTTTTCTGCTTTTCTACTAAGTAAGCTAACGCGCTCACGCACTCCGAGATCTCCGAACACCTACTTATCTATTATCTATCTACTATCTAGCAAGGTGTTTTGCATGTACATATACCATACATAGAGAGTATAGACAGCAGCATAAAAGGACAGGATGCTATACTACAACATGCTCACACACACACACACACGCCCACATCACGCGCGTCCTTCTTTCTCCTGCGCGCTTGTTGCCATTGTAGCGCAACAGCCTCGCGTGCGGACGTGGGGCTCGCAGCATCACTGCCTGCCGCCGCTCCCACGCCACGCAACGCGGCTCGTGCAGCGGCGTTTGCGGCCTCGCTGACCTGCAAGGGCGAGGGAGATGTGCGGGCGCGGGTCAGCACGCATGGGGCAGGGGCAGAGGGGCGAGGGGGAGGGGAGAGTGGCATGACCTGCTTGGCTGTCGTAATTTGGCGGCATGGCGCTCGCCGCCCGTCGCTCCCGTCACTTGTTGCCACCGCCCTCCGCCCCCTCCCCCCTCCACCAAGTCTTAAAGAAACACGTGAAAGTATCACGTACTCGTTCGCGCCGTTGCGACTCACCGAACAAAATGGTCATTCCCGCGTGCCCACCCCCCCTCCCTCCCCGCGCGAGTGGGCCCAACATATGTAGGAGATACGCCCCCCCCCCCCCCCAATATGTAGGGAGATACGCAAATTAGGCCCAGGCCAATACTTGTAGTAAAACTCGCCCAAACTTGCGGGCCAAACTTGCGGGATTCTTGCAACAGCCCGCCCAAACTTGTAGCCATTCTTGTAGCAATTCTTGCCCAAACTTGTAGCCATTCTTGTAGTTGTAGCAATTAGGGGTAAGGCAGAGTTTCGGAAATAACGAAATAACTCGTGAATTTGGACACATAACACATAACACATAACACACACTCACATGGCACATGGCCTCCTGCTCCCTTTTGTTGTTGTTGTAACGTAACAATAATGACGCCTGTATCTGATCAGCGAGTGACGATGAACGATTCGGACCAAACATAATGGCCAATAAAGAAAAGACGCGCTCACACGAAGCCGAGTTTGGAGTCATGCCACATATTTTTACCTACCCCTAGCCCCGCCCCGACCATCCTAACCCGGCCTTCGCAGGATTCGCCCTCTCTCGAAGTCGGCATCGAGATCCAGGATCAGCTTACCGGCGCGGCGTCCATGCGTGGCTGACGAGCCTCCGCGTTGTTGAGGCTTGATTGAGGCTGCCGGCGCGGCCATCCTATCTCTGGCAATGCCAGATCGATCAGGCGCTGATCGATGAGGCGCCCGCCAGCCGCAGCCGCCTCACACCCCCCGCTCTGCGCTCTGGTATGCTCGTGGGTCGTGGGGTGCGGAGGGTGCCGAGGGTTGCGCGTTGTTTTGTCCGTGTGACCTCCCCATCACTCATTTTTGTGCGGCTGTGTCCAACTGCCCGAGTTGTTCGTGTGCAGTGTGTAGTACAGGGCACATATGTACTACAATTGACAATTGAACATCGATAAACGATCGAGTCATATGTATCCATCTAGTATACATACTACTCATTATCATCCCAACTGATGATGCCAAGCCAGGCAAAAAATGCGGCCGAGCGACCAAAAACTGCTTCTGAGCGGTCGTTATAGTGGTAACGTGTAACGTGGGCCGTCGACACTGCACACTGCCGGGCCAAAAAGCCAAAAACCAAAAAATGGGAATTTTCTCACGTCGGCACGCGCGCGCGCGAAAGAATTGGAAGTTGAGACTCGGAGAGGGTCTTGCTAGTTACTAGTTAGAAGTTAGAGCATATGGAGGCCATTCATGCATTTTTTTGCCAGGAGAAAGCGACCCGGAGAACCCGATTTTTACCGTCCCCACCTCTATTGTCAGCTACGGTTCCGCTATATGGGGCTTGGCAACGGAGCATCTGGCATCTGGCATCTGGCGTTTGGGTACCTCAGCTTGGCCAAGGCTGCGTCAATTGACGGTGTACTGCAAGTGGCAAGTGGTTGACGACATTGACGCCGCCGGTTGACGGTTGATGAGCGATGGGTGAGGCGTTGGCATGGTTGGAGCCGCCAGCCGCGTGGCCGCTGTGCAACAGGGACCCTCTCTCCCCCCCCCCCCCCCCTCCCCTCTCCCCTCTTCCGCCCTCTTCCCTCTTCCCCTCCTCTCTCCCTCTCTCCCTCTCTCGCTCCCCCAAGCACCCCCCATCTCGACCCTCCCCCTCCCCCCTCCCCTCCCCCTCCCTCCCTGCCTCCCTCCCTCTTCCTCCCTTCCACCTCCTGACTGTTTCTCGTTTTCTCCCATCGCCCCATGCCCATGCCATATGCCATCACGCATCAAGGACCCCAACCCAAACCCCCAACCCAAACCCAAACCCAAACCATGCCCATGCCTCGCGGTGCGCGTGGTCTAGTGGTCTCCGGCTCACAAATCGGACGACGACGACCGATGTCAGCTACCACCGTCCCATCATCCATGTCCCATGCCCCGCATCCCTCCTTCACATGTGTGGTAAGAAGACTGAGTACGCGTATATGACAATAATCTAATACTTGCACTACTACTCTACTACAACTCTAGACTCTACTTTAGAGTAGAGGAAATGAGGAGAGGAGGAGAGGAGAGGGAGACGGGGGGGGGCGGGGGGGGAAGAAGAGGGACACCGTCGTCTTTCAAAGGGTTTGGCGGCCGGCCCACGTCGCTAGGCTCGCCGTCGGCGGCTCCGCGACGAGCATGCCTTCCACCGCCGCCGCAGCAGCAGACGCGTCAACGCGCTCCTCCTCCCCCCTCTCCACCACCACCACCAACACCTCCTCCTCCTCCTCCTCCTCCTCCTCCTCCTCCTCCTCCTCCTCCTCCTCCTCCTCCGCGGCCGCCTCCTCCTCCGCCTCCTCCTCCACCTCCGCCCCCACCGCTGCCTCTGCCCCCTCTGCCCCCTCTGCCCCCTCTGCCTCTTTCTCATCGTCCACCAGCCGTGCTGCCGCGGCTCGCTCTACTGGGCTGTGTGAGGAGGCGGAGGTGGGCATATTCGACTACGCGACCCCCTCACTCGCGGGCATCGGCGGCGTACTCAAGCGGCAGCCCGCTGACTTCTGTGTGAGCGAACTGCGCGCTTCAGGCCAAGAGGTGCGCCTCGACTCAGAGCCGCTTCTCGAGGACAAAGGGCTGCGGTGGCTGGACTGGCTTGATGAGAAGGCGGATGTTGAAGAAGACGAGGGCGAGCAATGTGAGGAAGCTGACGATGGCGAGGATACGACATCCGATTGGGCCGAGGAGGCGGAGAACGGGGTTGACGGCGGACATTGGGCGGGGTTCACTCGCTTTGTTATGCAAAAGGAGCGAATGGACACGCTCGGCGCGATCGGCGAGTTGGCCGGGCTGCTGGGCGTCCCTGCCAGACACTTTACAGTAGCTGGGCTGAAGGACTACCGTGCAATCACCGTGCAGGAGGTAGTTGTGCGCGGCGTGCCTCCCGAGAGCATCAGCGCCATCAAGCTGCCAACAGCCATTCGCGTGGGCACCGCGTGGCAAACGCGCGCACCTATGAAGCTGGGCGGCTGTGGTGGCAACCGCTTCCGCATTGTTTTACGAGACGCCCACGCCGGTGGCCGCTCGGCCAAGAGCGTGCGCCGCGCGATGCGGGCGCTGAAACGGCGCGGCTTCGTCAACTACTTTGGCCTGCAGCGGTTTGGTGCCATGGCTGCTGCTAATCATGACGTCGGCCTCTTCACGCTCCTCCGCAAGTATGCCAAAGGGATGCAGCTGGTACTTGCTCCTCCAGCTGGCGTTAAACTTAGCAGTGCTGAGGCTGAAGCCTATGACGCGTGGGCAATAGGGGGTGACGCCCGGACGGCATTCCGGCTGATGCCGCGTACACGGCCGCTACAGCGGGCTCTTCTTGCTCGATTGGCCTCCGAGGGCAGTGCAGGAGGTGCTGGTGTCCGCCGTGCGGCGACGAAGAGGATGCATTGGGGACCGGAAACGGGCGATGTTGCCGAGGGTGAACGTCAGGCACCCGGCGAGCATTTTGAAGATGGTGAAGTGGCGTGGAACCGTAGCGAAGAAGGCAGCTCCAGCCGTGCGCGTGGATGCCGCTCGGGAGTGCGTAAGTCTCGGTGGACGGCGGACGAGGCGCGCGCTCGCGACGCCTTCTTGTCCCTACCGCTCGCCCAGCGCCGCTTGTTTGCTCACGCCTACTTCTCTCGCTTGTGGAACATTGCCGCGTCAGAAAGGCTGCGCAGGTGAGACATATCGCTCGCCCTCCTCCACTAGGCTATTCGATACTCGAGTGGTGCGTTTTGTGGCGATCCGACTTGATCGGCCAAGGCCCCACAATTTCGTACCTGCCCTTTATGGCATAGGTACGGAATAAGTTCTGCACGACGGGGCGAGCTCGTGCTTCTCCGCCCATCCGACGCGCCTATCGGCTGCGAGTGCGATGGTTGCGTTGATTACGCTAACCAACGCGCGACATTTCATTGCGCCAGCTCTAAGGGAGGGCCACGCAAGCGATGCGTGCACATCGTCAGCGCAGAAGAGGAGGCAGCCGGCAAGTTTGGGCCTCGCAAGGTGCGTGCCATAGCCCCGGATGGCTCACATTAGTTTTGAAGCGTGCTAAAGTGCCCACGAACCTTACTTGGCCTCACGCACACGTGGATAAGAGATTCGTATCATGGGCTCTTGTAAAATTCACGCAAAGCGGCACATGGGCTCTCTTGCTCTTGTAGTGCGTGTGGCTGGCAGTCTGTGCCCTTAACCCCGACTCTTGCCTTCAGATTGTGCTCCCACTGCCGGGCTCACATACCCTATTCCCACGCGAGGAAGTCGGTGCGCTTTACCGCCGACTCCTCTCTTACGACGACATACCACTTGATGGTGCCTCGATTGAAGTCTCCTCCTCTACGGAGGTGCCTGCCCTCACCTTGCGTGGGTCATACCGCCGGCTTCTCATTCGTCCGCGCAACCTCTCATGGAACTTGGTCGTAAGTCAGGCCTCCGGGGACTCATCGTGTATGCAAAGTCTAAGCTCGTCGAAGGCTCAATCTAGCGGGACCATGGCGTCGGTAGCCGACGTGCTCAACGCCTCTACGCCCGCCGAAGACCACACTGCAATCTCACATGTGACACTCCCGCTGGCAAACGCTGCCGCTGTTCCAGTGCCTATTATGGATGCGGCTGCAGGTTCGCGGCCTGGAAATACTCGTGCAAATGCCTCGAAGGATGCGACTGGCAATGGAACAACGACTGGGACACAAAGTTGTGGGAACAAGAGCCGCAAGAAGCAGAAGTGCATGTCCGAAGACTTGGAGCCATTAAACGTTGATGCCATTGGCACAGGTTGCTGCACCCACGAAGGCCCGACCACGGGCGGTGGAATTGACGCGCCATGCCGGACGCTCGTGCGTGAGGATGGGACGTGCGACGTGTTCGTGCAGTTCGACTTGCCCCCTGGCTGTTACGCCACAATGGCCCTGCGTGAGGTGAGCAAGATGCACCCGCCTCCCTCTCGAGTGGGCCACATCCGGTTCAACGACTATTGAAGAGTGTATCATCCACCTACGAGTTGGAGTTGCACGAGTTGGAACATGGCCTAACAGAAGCGACCCGACGGCAGCTCGATGTTCGTCGAGGCGCATCGAGCATCGAGCGTCTAGCAAGGGTCGCCTCATCTTTTGCTATCCTTGCTCGGGCTTACGTTGACACGTCCAACCACTCAACCGACTGCATTAGACGTTGTCATACGGTGTCGTATCAGCGTCTCACTCTTGTCTTGTTGGACTGCATGTATATAGTATTACAATTCGCGAGTGATTGCTATCTCCTCCTCTTCATGTCTTGCAGCGCTTATTTTGCGATCATCATAATTTATTATTTGCTCAAGCGTTTTGAGTGCGTATTACAACTACGGTTATACTTACTTGGTTCAACTAAGTTTATACTTAGTTTTCCCATGGGGGGACACGAGCCCCCCCCCTGCCTCTCCACTCCTCCCCTGCCGTAGGGGAGGAACCACCCACCCCCTTGACAGCTGCCTGATCCTGATGGCTTGCCAGGAGCACACGGCCCTGCTAACCCATCCTCCCACACACAGGCTCGCGTGTCTCGCTCACCCTCGCCTGTCGCGGCCAGCCCATTGCTCCATTGCTCCAATCCCTCCCCCCCCTCCCCTGTTCGACAAGCAGACAGGTGCATGCAGAGTGGGTGCTCCTGGGGCTCAGGAGCGCCGGCGAGGGAGAGGCAGGAGAGGCCACGGCCCAACCCCCCCGGCCTCCTATGCCCCCTGAGCCGGCCTCCAGGAGCCTCCATGTTGTATTCAGGCCTTTTGGCATGTATATTTCGACATGAGCACGAGCCTTCTTCGTTATATACCGTCTTCTATGTTCGTTGTGGTCGCGCGAGGAACCTGCCCAAAGATCCGCTCCGAGCGCGCGGAACGCGCTCGTTGCTCAAAATTTTGGGCAGGAGGGGCGGACCCAGTGGAATCCAGCTCATTGGGGCCCAAGGGGGGGCCATGAGCCATCCTCCTTGTCCCCTCCACACCACAAGCCATCGGCTCACCACCCAGATGGGACAATAGGCTTCTAATAGGTTCTATTAAGAGGTCAAGAGGCCTACCAGACCTGTTACCTGTTAATAGGTAATAGGTAAAAAAAAACCTTTCAATATTCTCGCCTCGCGCGTGGCTATAGGCCTATACTATAGGTACCGCTATCGTAGCCACGCCCAAATCATCTCGGATCCCTTCCTCTCCCTAGTAACTTAGCTCAGAAGTCAGAAGCCAATCATATTCATAATATACATCACATACTCATACATCTATAAAATTAGTAAAATGAGTTTTATTTTGACCTGTTACGGACCTATTGCGACCTGTCAATAGGTCCTCTTAATAGGAATAGGCCCCCGAAACCTGTTGACCTTGTACCTGTTGTCCCATCCGGGGCTCACCATGGAGGGTGAGCGAGGCAAGGGGGGAGATGAGGTCCGAGCGCTCCGCATGGGGGCAAGAAGGCGCCGGATGAATGCGGGCAGGTGGGCAGGGTCCATAGGGACCCACCCAGTCCCGTGCAGCAGCTCCATATCGCGGTGGTGCCCATGAGGCAACCACCGCGGCTTGGGCGAGGCAGAGCGCCATCGCCGATCGCATCGCCAATCGTATATCGCCGGATAAGATTCTTACTACATTCACGCGCACGCACATTCACACAAACGCACGCGAAACTAATAGTAACAAAGTAAGAGCGCGCGGGGAAATTTCTGTGCCGCAAGAATGCCCCGCGCGGACTCGAAACGGCCGCGAGGGAGAAGTGAGAAGGAAAGACCTCAGTGTAAACATACAGAGGTTAGAATGAGCATCCACGATGCATGAGATGGATGTATCCAAGATATGCATCTATGATGCACATATCATGGATGTATCCATGATAATGGCCCACCCGCCCTCGCCTCCCCAGCAGGCCTGCAGAAGCAGAGAACAGGCAGAGTCCTGTTCCCTGCAGATGAACGAACAGAGCCAGAGTCTGGCTCTGCCGCCTGCCTCCACCGGCCTGCCCCCCCAACAAGGACTCCCCATGGTGGGTGGGAGCGGTCGGCGCGCGCTCCATCGCTAAAACTATAACAATAGTTTATTTTTAAACGCTGCCTAGAGCTACATATTCAATGCTAAGTGATATATAGGCGAGGTGCGCAGCGCAAAGCAAGTGCACGGCTCCATGCCCTCAACAAGGGCCCGGCTAAGGCAGTTTTGTTAGCGCTCGTTGGGGAGGGAAGGGTGGCTTGCAATGAGACGCCATCATGAGGCAGTACTCGAGGCCAGCGGCAGACCGAAGAGGGTCGACTCCCAACGCAAATATCTAACAATTGGTGGGGTTCAGCATCGCCAGGCGCTGCAATTGGAGTGCCGGGCACATCCGCCGCCATTGCAGTGAGCAGCTCATCGACACGCTGCTGTAAGTCTCTCAAGCGTACACATATCCATCCCACCGGGAGACGCGAATGATAATCTGCACCTGGCACGTGACCCGCTACTTCGTCTTCAAAAGTGGAGGTAGTCTCAGGTGCAAAGTCGCGTAGGGCATGGACATCGGTGCATGTGGCATCGGCCTCCGGGAGCTCTCCCACCAAGGCATTCAGCATGGGGGGCATCCAGCACAACTGCGGCTCGCGGCCATGAGGACAGGCGCGCAGAACAAGGTGGATAGCGACCGATAGGGCCTCAACTTGCCCTCTTTCTCGGCTACGGCCTTCAAGGGCACAAATGAGCGACGCGCCTATTGCTCCGACGACTGGCGGGGAGACCGCATTGCCGAGGAGGCGGCATCCGAGGGCATCCTTCGTCGGTAAGATAAAGTCCTCACTGAATCCCATCAAGCGAGCACACTCACGTGAGGAGAAGAAGCGCGGCGGCAGTTCCGTTTGATGAGTTGGTTGGCGCCTCCCATCATGGCTTGACTCGGTTTCTTGTCGCCGAAAATTCACCTCGGCTTCCGGCTCCCTTGAGGAGGTTGAGGTTCCCTGTTTGGGCTCTACGACCGAGACGGTATCCCCACAAGCACCATAGATTCCCATGGGAACGAACTGGGAGAAGAGGAGATAGCCCGACCGATACGTTGCCTGCAACGTCTGAGCAAGCGCGGCCTTCTGGAGCAGCCGAGCTCCCGGGAAGCGATTGAAATAGGCAGAAGATTGGACCTTGGCCCACTTTGTGGCGCCAATCGAGAGCGCCTGGGCCACAGCCGGTGTCATTTCCTCCTGAGTGTGGAGCACCTCGAGGGCAGAGCGCCGCAATTCGGGCAGGATCGGCCAGGCGAAGCGCGTTACTGGGTGCTCTGGCTGTCCAAATAGATTGAGTCGGAAGGCAACAAGAAAGAGACGCCGCCGACGCTGTGGCAAGAGGGCTGCAGAGTCGAATAGAGCACATCGAATAGCAAAGCCGGCAGCACGCAAGCAACTGCAGACCTCGGCAAAGGCTCCCGGATTTGTTAGTAGGCCACGCACGTTCTCCAGCAGCAGGGCCTTGGGTTGGCATGCCTTTGCCAGTCGGCACATTTCATGGAAAAGCGCGCCTCTTTCGTCGCCAAACCCGCCGCAGGCACCAGCATTGGAGAAGGACTGGCACGGGAAGCCTCCAACCAGGAGGTCGTGGTACGGTAACATGTATGGCGACACGCCCTTCACATCTCCCGCCTCGACGCATGTGGCGAAGTTGCGGCGGAGGACCTGGGTTGCCATCTTGGAATACTCGCACGAGAACACGCACTGGCCGCCCAACGCCTCGAGGCCGAGTCGGAAGCCGCCGATGCCGGCGAAGAGCTCGACAAACGTGAAGCGCGGCTCAGCCATTTCTGAGTCCCTGCTGCGACCCCACGCCCACGACGAGGGCGAGGGGTACTGCTCGGCGGCGTCGAGCGTCCGCCCAGCTGCGCCTGGCCCCGTTGCCCTCGCGACCCCACCCCGCCTCCCCCACCCCCACCCGCCCCCCTCCGTCGCCTCACTCTCCCCTTCAGCTTGAGCTCCTCCCTCCCTCGCCGCTCTCCTCCCCCTCCCCCCCCCTCGCCCATCACAGAGACGATCTTCTCTCTCCCCTCCCCCGAGGAGGCGCCGCCTGGCGGCTTTTTCCGACCAACCGACCGACCCACACACAGCACCAAGGTGGTAGAGAGTAGAGAGACAGCAAAGGTCTCCGACGGCAGACACCCCGTAGATACTATAGTCTTCTGCTCCTTGGTGGAGAAGAAAGGGGAGAGAAACAGGAGGGCACGGAGAGTAGAGGTGGGCGGCCTGCAAGCGGAGGAAGTCACATATTACATATGTTGGCAGGCTGGCAGAGGAAGAGAGGAGAGGAAGGAATTGGGGAGGTGGGTGGAGGGAGGAGGAGGGCGGCGGGGGGGAGAGGAGGGAGTGTGGAGAGAGAAATCATCAAAGTCTTCTTATCTGGATAAGCTCGATCCACGTAAAGACGTCGTTTATGGATAGAAAAGAGGAGATGAGACGAGAGTCGACACAGCAGAGGAGAAGAAGAGAGCGAGCGAGAGAGAGAGGGACACAACACACGGAGCGAGAGAGAGAGAGAGAGAGAGAGAGGCCCTATTGTATATGTGGACGGCTCCCTCGCTTCTCTCTTGGAGATTCTTGCTTTAGTACTCACTCCATATCATTCTCTTCCCTCTTTCCGTGCCTCCTCCTGGCCGGCCGGTCCGCCGCCCTAGCCCGAGCGCCCACACCTCAGATGGGCCGGCTCTTCCTGCGGTACGTCGAGGCGGACGTGGTGCACTGCTGCACCATCTGCGGCACGCACCTCTCTTCTCACGACCATATCGTCTCCAAGGCCTTCCAAGGACGGCACGGGCGCGCCTTCCTCTTCGCTGACGTCGTCAACGTGAACGAAGGGCCGCCTGAGAAGAGACTGCTGCTCACTGGGCTCCATGTGGTCGCAGACATCTATTGTAATGCATGCGAGACCAGACTGGGCTGGAAGTACCTGGAGGCTTATGAAGAAGGACAAAAGTACAAGGTGAGCAGCTTGTGCTGCGCACAGGCTGCACCTTCCCCCAGCCCGCCCCCCATGCCCAGCTTGGCCTCGCGCAGCTCCTTCGCCGGCCATTTCTGCCCCACACAGCTCACTGCGGCACAACTTGCCTCTCCAGGAAGGAAAGTTTATCCTGGAGAAGAGTATGATCATCAAGGAGGAAGACCACCGAGCTCGCGTCGCGGAAGCAGAGGCTGAGGCCGCTCGAAGCCTTGAGGAGACATCTGATGAAGATGCTATGAAACTCGACTCTCCTGAGGCGTTGTCCGATGGCAGTGGGGCGGCAGACTCGCCTCAGGAAGAGCGTCACGATGCAAGAGGCGTGTCTTCTCTGGGTGGGGCAGCAAGTTTGGGCGCTCAGGGGCATGCCGCTGGGGATGGGACGGGAAACGCACCAGAGCCGATGAGCATCGGGGTGACTGCTCATTTACAACCGAATGAACAACTTGGTGAAGGGCACCCTGGGTAGACCATCACGCCATGAGAGACTGCCATGAGCGGAATTGCAGGTGGAGGAGAGAGCAGAGTGATAGCAGTACTGTACACCACGGCCTGGATAAGTCAATGCAACTGTGAAATGGGTGGATGTGGTGCTTCTATATCTACTTGAGTGGTGGCTAATGGGGCGGAGCAAGTTGCACATTGCGCTTCTGCGTCCCTCCGTTATCCGAGTCGTCACCGTGAGGTATGATAATGAGGCACCGATGACATCTATGCATCTTGTGGGGCATGTTGACGCGAGAATGCGCCGTAGCACTCGGGCGCATGGGCTGCGTGGCGTGGGCCGCAATGGCTTTGCGACAGCGGCACTCACTCATTGTGCAGCACAAGCACTAGCCCTGGTCCGTGGTTGGCTGGTTGCGGCGCGGAAATAGCACGCTACGAGGGCGAGCAGCTCCATAGCTTCTCTGTGGAAAAGACTAGACTCTGGGGTGCTGCCCCACACCGCCGCGACCATAGTCGCGACGTCACGCATTGGCATTGATACATTAAAGGGCGCACGTTCCGGCCCCTCCGCAGCGCACGCTAGACGCTAGGCCCAAATCGTAGTACACATGGGCCGACTCCCCCAAACCGACGATAAAGGCGGAATACGGGGGGAAGCGGGTGTGGGGGTAGGCGAGGGGCAAGGGCGATGTCAGGTTCCCCCTTCTTAGGGTAGTAGTATAGCAGCATTTGCCGGTTTTTTCAAGCTAGAGTTTTTTTGCTGGCAGGCGCTACTCTGCGTTCCTGAGCGCCGAGCGCGTAAGGCCAAGGCAATCTTGGCAGCGCAAGGGTGGCAGAGAACGAGCACCGCGCTGGCTATCGCGTCACACGTCGGCCCACGGCAGGCGGACACCGGACAAAAAGCTAAGCACTCGCGCTAGCTCGCTGTCGCACTCGCACTCGCACACACCGCTACTGCAACGCAAGCTCTGCCCATGGCCGCGCGCCTGAGAAACGCGCAAGGAATGGCGGCACCGAGGCTACATGGCACAGGGCTGTTGTGCGCATTGGCATTGGCGCGCTACACGTAAACAGCCATATATCTATAGAGAGGACAAGGATAGATAGGAGGAATACTGAAGACAGTACGCCGCCATAGATTGTGCGCGCACCGTGCAATGTGTGCGTGACAAGGACATGCTTCATTCATCACAAACAATATGCACGTCGTATAGGCGGCCAGCTAAGGGGCGCTCGATGCGAACAGGACGACCGATGTGGCCCTGCGCCAATGCCGCTCTGCCGATTTCTCAAACAAGTCAAGCTAGCCCATTGGCAGCAAGCATTATGGTGAACATGCCTCATGCACAGGTAATCGCCATTCTTTGGGATGCTAGCTTGCCAATTGTTGGACAACTCCCACACTCACCCTAACTACCCACGCAACTTCATCAATGATTCATCAGCTCCCCATTCCCATCATTTGTGATATAAATGTGATGTTGCCGCGTATTGGTCGCGGTAATACTTGAGCAAAGACCCCTGCTCTAGCACGGCGATCGGTGTTCTCGCGGGTCCGCTTGCCCTCGCAGCCAGGCCTTCATGGGGCAAATGCCTCCTTCTGATGGTAAGAATTTCCTCGTGGTCTGCCGAATGGAAATTAGAGGAGGAAACCTTCTCCACGGATGTAACGGGCACTCCATCCAGTTGCTCAAGTGATGGCAGAAGCCAGAGCACTTCTAGCCTAGTCTCATCCGTCACATACAATGGGTTCGGCTTTACCATGAGCGATCGGAGTGAGGGAGCATCTGTGAGACACTCCTTCAGAATGGACAGCCGTTCGATCTCGTTGTGGTCTACTTCAACTGTGTGAAGGCATCGCAGCCTCATCATCTGTGGTAATTTGGTCAGTCTATTCTTCGACAGCCGAAGGATTGCAAGACTCCGCAGGCTGGCAACCTCAGCCACGGCACGTAGGCGATTATTCGAGAGGTCAAGCTCTATCAGGTGCGGCAATGCTCGATTCAAGTCTGAGATATCAGTGATCCGATTCCCAGATGCACTTAGCCGTCGAAGTTGGTGGAGGGCGCCCAACCCACCCAACGAAGTCAAGCAATTGTCGTCAAGAGCAAGCTCTGTCAAATCCAAGTGCTCACCGATCGCTCCCGTATGCTGAAGCGCGTTGCCCCGTATGTCAAGTGAGGTCAGCCCCTTGGGCTCCGCAAGCTTGGACAATTCACGTGGAACAGGCAAGTCAAATGTAGGCAACAGATTGTCTCTGACGCAAAGGGAGCGAAGCGATCGGAGTGCACTTAGCGAGGCCAACGACCGCAGCTTGTTTTGTGATAGATCAATTGATGTCAAGTGTGGATAACGAACCAGCGCAGAAAGTGACTTGAGCGCCATGTTGGTGGCACTCAACTTGCTGAAGGCAAAGCTCTGGCCCACCATCTGCAGCTCCGACACGAGCGTAGACGCGAGACTGACCGTCAAGTCACGCTCGTTGGTCCTACTATGTGCGAGCTTGCGCCTATCAAGCCTGCTGCGGGCAGCAGCCTGGATGGAGAGTGCAGCCTCATCAGCGCCCGCAGGCCGGTTGGTAGCTGGGCTCGCCGAGGCTGCCTTCACAGTGCACGTCTCCCCTCGTTGTGCGGCCGTACCCATCGCAGCGTCGCCTTCGGCTCTCACGCGCAGGGCATCCCTTTGGTGATTGGTGGGGCAGCCGCAGCTCATGAGCGCCGTTATCCCTCTCGCCGCAGCGAACGGCGCGCTCACTGCTCAATCTCACAAAGAAAAAAAGAATATGCGAGAACTGCGTCAGAGTTTTATTGTTGTGTTAGTATAACCTTAGTGCTGCGGGACCGAAGCCCTTCGGCGGCAACGGAGCCCCTACCCCGCGATGGGGGTGTGCGCGGTTGGCGCATGGCTCGTCCCGTGCATGTGGCTAGGAATGCTAGCTAACAAGATGTCATATGACGCTGTAAGTTCTAACGGACTGCAACTGCACCGACTAGCTCGTCTGATAAATCGTTCGCTGACGGAGGGGTATTCGCCAACATGCCCTCCGTCGTACAACGCGCATTCCGTCGATTGTTCCGTTCTCAGCCTGCTCTATTCTCGTCCGACTCTCTTCCGGCTGCCGCGTCCCGTTCTTTTCAGACGGCCCACACGTTGGTCGCCGCGTCTCCGTCCATTCCGGTCACTCGCGCTGCCTCTGCGACGCAGAGGCAGAGGCGGCCAAGCGCAAGGCACGCACCGAAGCGTGGAAGATCGCACCTCGTCCCAAATCGGTGCGCGAGGCACTCGGCAAAGATCCTCCGAAAACATGCGCGCGCTTCACGCAAGGTTTGTGCCTCCGTAACAAACGCGGGGTCCGTTGCCATCTGTCGCACGAAGTCCCCGGAGCATGGATCGACAATAAGTGCACGATCCGCTGTCATCTCCACCCGCGGAGAAACGCCTAGACATCACGAAGGAGGACTGGAGGCACATAGCTAAGCTATACACCCTGCCGCTGCTAAAACACACCGACAAACACCCACACTTCAAACACATCACCCACAGGAGGATAGGCACCAGAAATAGGTTCACGAACAGCCCGTCGGATGTCAGAGCAAGGCTCATCTCACTCTTGGAGATTGCCTGCGAGGGCGCGCCGGCAGCTAGCGCGGAATGCGGTTCTTGGTGGGAGCTCATGGAGCTTTCCTCGGGGGTGACTACGGGCATGGTGATCGACGCACGACGTACGACACACGGAGGGCGCGGAAGTGTGGAAGGAGGCTTGTGAGAGGTGGTGGCAGGCGACTGGGGGTGGCTCAGGCGCGTGCTTGACTTGTATTGACTCGTTGACTCGAAGTATAGACTCGGGAACTCGGGGGGACTCGCTTCGGAACACGGTGGGCCTCGCCGAAGTTGCTACAAAAAGCTCGAGGACACCGAGCCACACGAAACTAACCCAAACGGGCTTGGGGAGTGGCGTGGGGTACCGGTTCAGCGGCTTGAGTTGATAAAGAATAATAAACCTTTTAATAGTCTCACCGCGCACGCAGCCGTGGACCCTCTACTTTCTACTCACGTAGGAAAACTTTCTACACCCCCACGCTCCCAGCCCTTCTCCCCCCGCCATCAGGCGGCTCCCCCCGTGCACTACTAGGGGGATTGGGGTGAAAGGCTTAGATATGGTCCGGTGGCCCGCGCCTCCCCCCGGTGATCTGTTCCCTCTCTTCCTCCTGTGTCTCCGAGTGGGCGGCGACCTCAGTCCCGACTTATCCTGTAAACAGGTGCGGGACTTACCTACTTTTCGGTGGGCGGAGCTCCGCTCCGCCCACCCCCTTCTCCGCGCTCTCTCTCCCCTCTCCTGCGGCACGCGCGATGGCGCGCCTGCGGCAGGCCTGCAGCTGCCCATTGGCGACCCTGGAGGCTCATGGAGGCCAGCTCTGGGGGCAGAGGAGGCTGGGGCTGGGCCCTGGCCTCCCCTGCCTCTCCCTCGCTGGCGCTCCTGAGCCTCAGGGGCCCCCACGCTGCACCTGTCTGCCTGTCGAACAGGGGGGGAGGAGGGGTTGGAGCAATGGGCTGGCCACGCCGGGCCAGGATGAGCGAATCAGGCGAGCCTGTCAGTGGGAGAGAGGGTCAGCAGGGCAGTGGCCTCCTGGCAAGCCATCAGGCGTGCCAGGAGGATGGGTGGTTCCTCCCCCATGTGTCGCATTCGCGAATCGACTCTCGCTAGGCTTCTCTCTTCTCTTCGTTCGGTATTTATCGTTATAATTCTCTCGTTCTCGTTCTCGGTCAAAAACTTCGCGTGGACGCCTAGGATCTAGGGTTCTGGAGCGCCCTCCCTCTGCTCTCTCGAAGAGAAGGGAAGTTTCCCCACCTTTCTTCCTCCCAGGCGCCTCGCAAAAGGTTTAATTCGCTATCTCCCCGCGTTTCTTTACCTGCTTCTGGGGGCAATCAGGTTTGGTTTGCCATCTCCCCTCGGAGATCGATTTAGGTTCGCTGCTTGGGTGAGGGAATCTTTCTCCTTGGTCCTTGGTTTGCCATCTCCCCTTGGAGATTGATTTAGATTCGCTGCTTTGGTTTTGGGTTATCTTTCCCCTTGATGCAAGTTGCATGGAAGCCCTTGGTCCCGTTGGTTTTTGGTTTTCTCCTCCCTTGGTTGCTACTCGGGGTTGCTCGATAGAAACGTCTAGAAGGTCCACGCTCAACAGCAAGATTTCTTCGATTGCAAGGATACCTCGCTGCGATCTGTATCCAATGTGATCGCCGTGGTTGCGCGACATAACGTTCCTCTTCGACTTTCCGCCTTGGTGGGAAAATCCAAAGCGAAGACACGCTCCGACCGTCGCTGCGGATTCTCTCTCTCTCTCGCTCTCTCTCTCTGTCTCTCGCGACGTGTTTGAGTTACCGGCGATGTGGGGTCTCGGTTATTTCATGTTTTGCTTGGTTTGGGTGAATGATTCTAGTGTGTTCGTGAGTCGGTGTCGCAGCATCGTTGGATCCGACGTCTTGTCGTCAGTCGTCATCCGTCGCTCTCGCTCTCGTCGCTCTCGCTCTCGTAACACTCGTACCCTACAAACTCTCCTTGCCTCACCAGCCCCTGCCAACACAGCCCTCCTCTCACTCACCCTCGCCTCTCGCCTCTCGCTCGATGTCGCTCTCGCCGCCGTCCTCGCCCTCGCTCAAGCCCGCCTGCCCGCCTTCCTCGCTGACGGGCCTCAGCCCGTCAGCGTCTCCGAAGTCGTCTCCTCCGCCGCGCCTGCCGCCGGTCTGCCTCCTTCCTCATTGCCCTCAGGCCCTATGGGCCATCCCAATTCGTCACCATGGCAGGGGAGGAGTGGAGAGAGGGGGGGGCTCGTGCCCCCCCATGGGCGAGCTAAGTATAAACTTAGTTGTTGAGTTGATAAAGAAGCGGTGACGGTTGACTTGGTTTGGAGGACTCGTGCGTGATATCGAGAATCAGGATGGAATCATCGGCATTGGGAGAAATAGGGGCAATCGGCAAGGAGGCAGGAGAAAGAGGGGAATGGAGGTGGCAGGGCTTGTCTGGAGCTTGGGGAATCTTGGGGTACCGGTTGGAGGCCGTAGAAGTACTCGGCCGTAGCGTAATAGGATCTTTTGGTGGGTGGCGTTCAGGCCCACTACCCTGGACTGGTAGCGGGGTGGTAACAGCGCGGACATGGGCCCCGACTTGCAAACCTTCATAGATAAGTTGACAGAGAGTGGCATAGGAGATTCAACGACACAGGCGATGGCGCTAGTCATGCAAACGAACAAGCGGCAGCTCCGATTGGAGCTGGCCCTTGCCATGGACCTCGCGAAGTCTTGTGCACGACAACGTATAAGCTTGAGGGTGACGGTCTCGAGATCTTACTGGTGTTCGAGGCTCTTGAGAGCATCCTTGAGCGCGGGCGCACCATGGGTAAGGATGCCTCTACATTGCCCAATGTTGCAAGCGTGTTGCGTGCAGAAGCGAAACCGGCCATAGCGGATAAAGGTACCCAGCTTTCTAGGACCAGTCCTAGAAACTAGGACGGACTTTGCTAGGTGAGTGAGAGCATGAGCATACCATATACCATGTTATTTTGTCCCAAACCTTGGCTATTGAGTTACCACATGTATGTCCTCATTAAATGTTCCAGGTGTACCTAGGCACCATTCCCTCAGCAACACCAA
Source organism: Isochrysis galbana (assembly GCA_018136815.1). Lineage (NCBI taxonomy): Eukaryota > Haptophyta > Isochrysidales > Isochrysidaceae > Isochrysis > Isochrysis galbana. Next base: position 3,075,330 of record CM030937.1, read on the forward strand.
GTTTTGTGACGCGTTTACGGGTCATCTGGCATCTGGTCGGAATTGCTGCTTGTCCTAGAAACGGGAGAAATGGCTGATACCACCCAATGGGGACTCTTCTATCTTCTACTCATGGTCCCCAGGAGATGAAATGTTGCTTTGACTGCCCTCTTTGAGACCTTCAGTGACCACCAAGCTTGGTTTTGTCATCTAAGTGTCCAATGCGCTAGCCTACTGCTCCAAAAGGTCTAAATAAAACTCCTCTGGTGCGAGCGGACGCCCGAGTGTAGCACCGCATGCTGAATGTGGTAGCAAAAGTAAGCAAAGACAAGCTCCGCAGAGTTGGTCATAGTGAGAGCTAAGGTTGAATGGGATGTGGAGATGGTTTGCTTCAGGTGATGGGATGTCTCATAAGCTCACCATAGGCTATAATGGAGGCATGATCGGCAGAGTCCTAGAAATCCAAGAATTTTCTAGGACGTGGTCCTAGTTTCTAGGACGGGTTTTTTTGTCCGATAGGGACAAATGCCCTTGAGTATTATGAGGCTCCCTACCACCGTTGGTTCCGGGGTGTGATCTCGATGGTTCCGGATGCGCAAAATCGAGGACATTGGGTGATCAGATCTCAAGATGGCGACACGCTAACTGTGACTGATGAGACGGAGATACGGCGCGCAATCGACGCAACATGTTTGCCAGAGTGGCAGGCTCTCGTCGCCAAAGTCCAGGGAGCCTTCACATATCTCGAAAATCGTCTTACAGATCAATGCGCCTCTCCATATCATTGCGCGGAGCAACACCGGCAAACGGGGCTACTACGCGCGTTCAATCCAGCCTTTGCCTATGGCAAGGTGGATGCACTGTGGGTCCATCGGCTGGTTGAAATTCGCGCATTCAGTCATTTGCCTTCGGCCACTCAAGAGCTGCTCAATGAGCTTCCGGCGTACCTCGCGGCTTGCGGCTTGTCGCGGGACTTGCATTGATCAATCGGATGTGCAAACATTCACCAAAGATGTTCTCGGTTGGTGGGCATCCAACCATTCTAAGTTCCCCACATGGGCATCTGCCGCAAGAATTGCCTTTTCTTTGACTCCTAATTCTGCATCGTGTGAGCGTGTATTTTCATTGCTTGCCAGCATGTTTGGTGCGGATCGTTCACTGAGTCTTGGTGTATCAGATCTCAGCCGCATTGATGTTGCGTTACAATAATAACGCTCGGAAAAAGTGCGCCAACAGCTGAAAGGCTATAAGGGCTGAATGAGGTTATTGTGTGTACTGTGTCATGTGTGTGCTGCGTGCCACGACGTGCCATATGTTTGAGATTTGAGATTTGATCACTTAAATTTATTTTTGCAAGTTTGGGTTGGTAGTCGAGCCAGCCAGAAGTTTGGGCCAGCTCCACAAGTGGGCTGCAAGTTTGGGGACAAATTGCGCGACAAGTTTGGTGTGACAAGTTTGGGTGGTTCCCCGCAAGAATCACGCAAGTACGGCTCAAAAGTTTGGGTGACTCTTGCTAAAAGTATTGCCCTGACCCAACTCTTGGTACCCCCATGCTTGCACTTGTCGCCGTCGCTCTCGGCAATGCCGCCTCGTTCGTTGCCCACCGTTCGGTTGCCTGCGCATGCGTGTGGCACAAGCAGTGCTGCCGCAGCCTTTGCGCTTGCGTGAGGTGTGGTGTGACAGCCCGCTTGGAGTCGAGCTTGGTGTGGAGTGTGCTGCGTGCGCCCTCCTTGCAGCAGCGGGCAGGCGCGAACCTCTACACCACGCGCACCGTTGCATTCGTATGTGGGGGCACATCGTTTACGCAACATCTCGTTGCACTCATTGACCTCGTAGCGGTAGGCCCTCTCCCCAGCACATCATCATCGCTACCATCAGCCGCCTCATTGTTCTCCTCCCGCCTTCCGCCTTTTTGCCGCCTTGGCTGCCCTTTCCGCCGCCTTTGCCTCAGCCTCGTTCGCCTCGGGCTGTGGCTCCTCGAGGACGTTCTCGAGTTGGCGACGCACAGCCGTTTTGCCACCGCGGGCACGGGAGACGCCCACCCGTGGAGAGATGGGCTCATGCTCGTCGACGGATCGGTTGATACGGGCCGACCTTCGCGACGGCATGCTCCCACTCGACAGGCTGTACGCCACCTTGCGGCCTGAGGTCTTCTCCGGCGGTGTCGCCATGGCGGCCGAGCGTGCCCCCGCCCCGCCCTCTCCTCGCGAGGGCGCGAGGCTCCGGGACCCCACTTCTCCACTCCCTTCAGCTTTCACTTTTCAGGATTTGAAATCTTGAGAAAAACGTGTTTCTTGAGCTTTTCCTCAAACTTCGAATTGTGAATTCTGAAGGTATCCTTCATTGTTTGCTTCAAGATTTGCGTTTTCCCCCTCCACTGACACTGCCCCATATACCGTAAGATCTTGTGATAAAAACCTTTATCTTGACACTTGGCGAATTTTCACCCTTAGAAGTTAAAAAGCCCTGCATGACCGCCCTCGGACTGGCGACCTGCTGCGAAATGCATCCTCCGAGCAACTAAAGAATACTAGAATACAGACCCCCCCGCCCGCCCGCTGGCGAGCCCGGTGAGCTCCGACGCCGCTGCTGCTGGCGGGGCTTTCCTCATCAGGCATGGGGGGGGCCCTCCGGGGGCTCTTGATCACCGACCGCCCCGCGCCGTAGCGAAGGGGGGCGGTGTTGACAAACTGGCGGAAGGGGGGGGGCGGCCGAAAAGAAAACGACGAGGGAGCCCTTCCCCTTCCCCTCCCCCCCCCCTCCCTTTCCTCCCCGCGCGCGGCTCGCCGATGAGCTTCATTGGGGAGGGGGGGGCCCGCGGGCGCGGGGAGACGCGAGGCAGCTCACTCTCCCCTTCCCCCCCCCCCCCTCTTCCCCCTCCCCCCCCCCCCCTCCCCCTCTCCCTCTCTTCCCCCCCCATTCTGTCTTCCTGCCGCCGCTCTGCTCGCCTCGCCTCTGCCTCCCCCTCAGCTGCGCCAGCCTCGTCCGCCCCCCCCCCCGCCCCTACCAACCCTCTCTCTAGCCCAGGGCCGATGCTCTGCGCCGCTCTCACCGTGCTCGGGCTGGCGGGTCCCGCGCCCATGCGCGGCTCTGCCTTCCGCACCTCAAACCTCGTCATGGGCGAGCCGCTTGTCAAGCTTGGCACGCGCGGCTCGCCGCTCGCGCTCGCGCAGGCGTACGAGACCAAGCGCAGGCTCGCAGCTGCATTCCCCGAGCTCGAGCCCGATGATGCCGTCGAGATCAAGATCATCAAGACCACCGGTGACATGGTACTCGACAAGGCTCTCAAGGAGCTGGGAGGGAAGGGTCTCTTCACCAAGGAGCTCGATGTTCAGCTCCTCAATGGAGATGTCGACATCTGCGTCCACTCAATGAAGGACGTCCCCACTTGGTGCGAACGGCTTCCGCTGCTCTAGATGACAAGCTGCATGTGCTTTCTTTGATCTCTGATCGGAGCTTGTGTGCCTGGGCGATCCACCCACAGACAGCCGCATGCCTAGTGTCGCACCTCAGTCGTGCACCCTCTGACCTTGTCCGTGTGCTGCTATCTACAGGCTCGTGCCGGGAACCATTCTGCCCTGCAACCTTGAGCGCGAGGACACCCGAGACGCGTGGATTTCCCCCAACTGTGAGTCGCCCTTCGATCTTCCGGCCGGCTCCATCGTCGGCACCGCCTCGCTCCGCCGGCAAGCACAACTGCTTGCGCGCAACCCCGGCATCAAATGCGTCAACTTCCGGGGAAATGTGCAGACTCGCCTCAAGAAGCTCGGAGAGAACGTGGTTGATGGCACGCTTCTTGCAAACGCCGGCTTACGCCGCATGGGCATGGAGGAGCACATCACCAAGATCCTCGAATTTGATGAGATGCTTCCGGCAGTCGCCCAGGGTGCGATCGGCATCCAGTGCCGTGAGGGCGATGAGCGCATCATGAAGTATTTGGAAGCACTCAACCATCCGCCGACGAAGGCAGCGGTCGATTGCGAGCGCGCATTCCTTGCCGCGCTGGACGGCAATTGCCGTACCCCCATCGCAGGTCAGGCGCGCCTCGTCAACGGCGAGCTGATCTTCCAGGGTCTGATCGCCAAGTGCGACGGGTCGGAGATGCACAAGGTGTCCAAGGCTGGCAAGGCGGAGGATGCCGTGAAGATCGGCAAGGAGGCTGGTGCCGAACTCAAGGCGAAGATCGGCAACGTGGAGGACTTCTTTGGCGACGAGGAAATTGCTCCTGAGCCCGTCTCCTCGATGAGCGGTAAGTCCACCGATGGACTTGGCGGCTACACCTCGTAGGTGGACTGCAAATTCCGACACCAGCATCACCGGCTTTCGCCAGCCTCTAGCTAGAGTTATCGGCATGCTGCCCTTGACCCATCTGATACTTCTCGTGGGCGATGTGCCCGCATCGAATACCGTCGCGAGACCGGAGCGAACTCCGGATTCGAGCAGATTCCCGCCAGCCAATGAGAACAATGTGCCAATGTGTATCGACCATGCTGTGTCCGCAGCGCGCGGCAACGCAGTGTGCATGAGACGAGTCAGGTCGGAACGAATTCGAACGAGTTTGTGAGTCTGTGATCTGTTGTGATGCGCTTTGCATAGGCATCAGGGAGCCGTTCGGCGAAGGCCGGCGAACCCGAACGGCGTGGGGACTATTGTGTAGTGCTCGCAAGACGTGCGTCCTCTCTACTATTGCTCCTCGTTATTGGCCACCACACATACACCACACACTCATGCTCGCGCACTTTTGCCGTGACGTGTCTGATCGTTTTTGATTTTGCTGTTTCTCAACCTTCTATAAGTGGGGGTCAATGGAGGCCTCGCGCCCCTCTCGCTCCATCGCGGACACCCTGCTGGTGGGCCTGTCGAGTCGAGCGGCGCTTGCCGGAGGGTTCTGAGCCACTCCGTCGCGAGCGCCACCGGCGGCTAGCACGGCGCTTTGGCCCTCCTCCCCGCCGGGAGTCGGGTGAATGAAATTCTGGATTGGGTCGGGCAACTCCATTTGGGTGTTTGGACTGGGGACGAACGGCGGACGAAGGGCGATGGGGCGGCGAGGCGCTCCTAGCGGCTAGCGGCCCGTAGTTAGTAGGGCCTAGTGGCTCTAGTGCGTGATGGATAGTGATAGTGAGAGATTGTGCTAGACCTACAAAGAACCTTTCCCTCAAGGGAGACTAGACTGCTAGAGTGCAGCGACGCAGCGAACAACGACGGACAACGATCCTGAGAACAATACACCGACTCACGAACACACCAGAATCGTTCACCTAAACCAAGCGGAACATCAAGGCCATCAATCAAGTGAACCGAGACTACCTCCAGGGACCGGTACAGGTACAAGCGCCGCCCATGAACGGAAGTTCCATACACCGAGCCCCTAAGTAGAGCACGAGGGGACGAGCCGCAAGGCAGGTGCGAGGAGTGGTAAGGGAAGTGGACGAGGCTACGAGATAGGTGTGCAGGACCGCGCGTGTGGCGTGTGGCGAGAATATTACGCGAAGTTTTCTTTTGCTAAAGCATGGTTCATCGTTCCTGGCAGGATTCCTGGTTGCTGGGGCTACCGTGGGAGTCTGGGCCCAAAGGGCATCGGATATGTGCTCGTTACACCTATCCGGTCAGCATATCCAAAATCTCGTGATGAATCCTCAATCTTCAATGTTGACTTGGTCGATTCATCCTTAGAAGTTAAAATAGATGTTTGACCGCCGCCCATGATAGCTGCTCAAATTAAGATGTAAGATGCAAGATTAAGGTGGACATTAGCCCTGAATCTTCGCACAGATGACAGTTTGTTGGCGGGCGGTGTCGCGCCTTTGCTCTTCCTCTGTATGACTCATCAACAAGAGCGATAGCGCGGATTTGCGACGATTTGCGATGTACTCGAGTACTCAGCGCCAGCACTCGTGGTTGTTTGTGACCTTGTGACCTTGTGTGCCCTTGGCATGCGTGCTTGTACGGTGGGCTCGCCTTGGTGCGTTTGGTGCATGCGGCAGCCTGCGCCCTACCTCGTTCTCTCGCACACACTCACTGCCACATTAAGACCTCCCACACTCCCAGCTGCCAGCACATGATGCTATTTTGCACAGCACCAAACAATGTCAAACGGATCTCACTCGAGTGAGAACGGCAAACGGGCAATCGCCTGAGCACACGGCCGGTAGGGTCGCACATGCCCACGCGCATTAACTGCATCCCGCTGCCACCACTATGACTATCCGAAGCAATCAGTATCAAGCGACAAAACAAAAGGGATATTGTGTCAAAACAACAGGACAGGACCGTATAGCGCACAATCATGCATGTGATTCATTCACGACCAACCTGATACCTTTGTTGGGAGTAGAACGCAGCATGCCTTTCTATTCGCATTGGCGGCGGGATTCCATGAATCCTGTGCATGGGTGCCTTGCGCCAGCGCACAATGCAGATGCCGCACCGGTAACGAGGAACTGTTGAGGCCGATACTTCGACAATGTATCCTTGGTGCCTGACACCCACACAAGGTACCAATAGGCATTCCAGGTGGAAAGTTTTGCATACATGAAGAAGTGGACAAAGACGTCCTCAATTAATGATCCATGGCGTCTTGGGCGTCAATCAACGTCAATGATTCCCTCGACGTCCACGACGCCCCCATCATTCCGCATGCCTTCCCGCAGGAAGATGCCAGACTCTGAGCGCGTTGTCGTCATTATGCTGCCGCAGTTGGTGCACTGGTGGCGCCCAGCAGCCTTGATGACTTGTTGCGGAAAGCCACACTCTGGGCAGGCACCCTCTATCAAATTGGAAGATAGGTACAGATTGATGAGTTGGCCACCGATGAGCGGTACCAAGATGAGAAAGAGAAAGAATCCGTTGATGAATTGAATAACGTTCCAGAAGGCACCAGACCCAATGAGGAACAGGACAACAGCAGGGAAGACGAGCGATGACGGGTTGAATCCGCCCCCGCCCCCTCGATTGAAGCCGCCACCGCCCAGGCGCATGGTGACCTCCGAACCGCCGCTACGCTTGACAGGAGTGACAGAGACCAGCCGGGGCTTTGGCTCGTGAGCTGGCCTTGTGCAGTAGTATGCCGCCACATGCACTTGCTCCACTGCCTCAGGTCTGCAGCCGAGCACTGTGCGCGTGTGGAGAGCGCATGGTCTGTCGGGTCGAATATGACGCGGGGAAATCGCGCTGACGGTCGAAACAAGCAGCGCGACGAGGACCGTGAGGAGCACGCGCGGGCCACGCATACTGCTGCGCGCTGCGGCGAGCTGCTTCGAGTTGGCGCGCGAGGTGGCGCGCGAGCAGGGAGGGAGTGGTGGCACGACGAGATTATTATACTACTACTACAGAAGTACTCTAGTATAATCCTTCACTTTTTTCTTGTCCTTGATAGGGCGGTCAAACAGGGCTTTTGACTTCTAAGGGTGAAAATTCAGTAAGTCAAGATTGAGGTTTTATCATGAGATCTTAGGGTATGCTACTGGTAATGGGTATATTAGGCAGAATCTTTGTTACGGATGCCCTGCCCCTCTGTCCTCTCCCGTATTTACTTTCTAAGTCCTGTGGGATCTCCCTCTCTTCTCTCTCCCTTCACGTGAAGGAGAGGCGACGGGCCTCCTCTCTTCTTTTCTCCTTCTTCTCTTGCTCACCTCCCCTTTTGCGCGTATCCCGTTAACGTTAGTTATCTACGTGTTACTGTGAATGTGCGTTTGATGGTGGTGTGTGAGAATTGTAAGAGGGGACTTTTTTTTATCCGGTTCTGTTCTGGAGAGAGCGCGAGCGATGGCGTCGCTCTCCCTCCGCATGGCCGCCCTGGTTACCGTGATGGTACCAGGGCGATAATCTTATAAGAAACATGCACATTTTCGACGCCATTTCAACACACAGACCATAGACCCGGAAACGTTTTCGCACTCGTGCGAAATCGACGTCGACCACAAAAGACAAAAAAGCATCAGAGGTCGCGCTGTGCGCTGTGCGACGCGCGCCTGCGTTCCCCGGGCACGGTTACCCCCGGGCATGCAGTACAGAGCCCTGCGCGGGCGCACCGCGTCGCCTGCGCCCTCCACCTCGCCCCTCGCCCCTGCTTGCTGCTGGCATGCATCTGCTGCTATCTGCTATGTGCTGCCAGCCCCTCGCGCGCATGCAGTGCGCGGCTGGCGGCTGGCCGCGAGCCATCAAAATGACGGTGCTGCGCATGATGGGCTGGCCCATCACGCGCGGCACCGTCTCAGCATGGCGAAAGGTGTTGCCTGCTGGCCTCTGGCCTCTGGCCTTTGGCCTCCTGGCCGCGCAGACCCTCGCCAGAGCGGCCACAGGCCGCTTGCGAGCTTGCGAGGCCACTGGCGAGGCCAGCGACCATCGCTGCGGCCGCCATCGCGCGCCGCCGCAGGAGAAAAGGATCAAATTGATTATAGTTTTGCCAAATTATCATCTTTGTAATTCTAATTTTTAGTCTTCGATTCACCAGTCCAAGACACATATGAGTGAGCACAATACATGACCACCGGCATGCCCAAATGCCAATGTTTCGGTAGCCAACCAGTCTTACCATATGGGACTGTCGAACCATAGAGAGAAAAGGAGGGGTTGTCTCTCGAAATCGAACGTGAGACGCTCGAAAACACGAGGCTGTCCGTCAATTCTGCACGTCGACGCGAAAAAAAAACTACTTTTTGTGCTCCATGTTGGGATGTTGTGCTATAAAAACGGGCGAACTATTGACTGGCCCGTGCTTTGCGGGCACGACTTGTGTGTCTCCGAACGTGAATGGCCCTGGAGGCCATCCGTCCATCCGTGTGTACAAAAACTCCAAAAGTTGGCTCGAGGGGCTCGAGTGAGACAGACGAGCCACACCGCGGCTAGACAATCACGCACGGAGACACATCGCCAGCCGACACGTGCGAGAGGGACGCAATAGCCCGGGTTCCGATAGCCGAGCGATCACACCAAACCAACAACAGGCCTGCCCGGAACCCGCACTCTGAACCAGGCTCATGGTAGCGCACCGGAGCCGTACCCGTACCCCGGATGCCAAAGACAAAGGAATGATGGGGGGAAGGAGAGGTGGAGGGAAGGGAAGAGAAGGGCGATGTCAGTGGTGATAGGGAAGTACCCTAGTTTAGTAGGTGTGTAGCCCAGAACCTTCAGATGTTTTTTTTTACCTCCACGATGTACAACGATGCTGAGTATACAAGAAAAGGTACACGACAAATTGCCGCTGTGATTGGCAGCAATCTGGGACCTTAATAACAAAGATGCATGCACACGGTTAACTGCGAGACACGCGACGCAAGTACTCCGCGCAGCATGTTGCTCGCAGTAGGGAAACTTAAGGTCATCTACCCGGGTACTCTACTTGAATAGCTGATATTTTTTGAGCAATGGAGCCACAACATCACGTGGGTAAGGTTTGAGAGCGAGCGCCGTGGGGATATTTTCAGGTTGTTCAATCCATAGATGGTGAACGATGCCTCCGTCTTCCAATTTCTGGGCGAGCGCCCGCAATTGAGCCTCGCCCTTGCACTCCTTGACCACCTTGTGCATGCGTGGCATGTCTGACAAGTAGGATTGCACATCGCCGTCGTCACGGTGTACCCATATGACAGCGGTGCAAGCATGGCATGCCTGGGCTATGACCGAACCCACGGGCCATTCCATCGTTTTCAACAAGTCGCGCCTGACAACCACAAATTGCACGAGTGTCGAGCCACCGCTGCCACAGGCTGTGCTTGCTTGTACTTCTGTCGGAGCATCGCCTTCAAGAGGCAAAGCCGTCTCCAGCTCTGCACTGGCATGTGAGGTGCTGACGGCCTCGCCGCTAGCCGAGAGGTGGATCGAAGTTACGGCCTGAGCCAGCGGGGCCATAGTGATCGCTGCAGGCTGTGTGGCCATCAGCGCCGCCGCGTGAAGCCACGCAGTAGAGAACAGGGTGAGCTGGTGCCACCGACGAGGCGCGCAGCGCATGAAGGTGCCAACCAAGGGTTGCTACTAGAGTATAGTAGTAGTATTACTTTTTACTCTTCAGGGTGGCGGCCGTGACGCGGGCTCCGAGTCCCCCCCTTTCCTTTCCCCCCCCCGAGCGGGAAGCGGAAAGCGTGCGCACCTCTGGCGCGAGGCGCGAGCGCAGAGCCCCCCTCCGGCTACGCTCGACGCAAACGGCTAGCCGAAGGCACCGAAGGACGCTTTGACTTCGACATTGTCTACCTATGCTTACGAACTGCGAACTGCTCACCGCTAGCCACTAGCTCACGGACACAGGTCACACGAAACGACACCTACACACGCAAGACGACAGGCATCAATAAAAAAGGAGAACACACACTAGGAGAGGAACGAAACATTGCCTGGCATCGTCATCTACCTCAGCTCCTGGAATACTTTAATATTAAAACGCCTCGGCGCATGTTGGCGGCGCTGCTAGAGTATAGGCCGCACACGCAACGTGGACCGATGACAAGCACAGCAGTATCGTACACCGTGCTGCTTCATATGTGCTCCCTGCCGAAGACGCATTATGTATGTGTTGTACCATCATGGAGGCACAGCTACCTGCCATGATGCAGCAGCTATCAATGCCGCAAACCAATCTATAGCTTATCAAATGCGACATGTTCAAGCGCGTCTGAGATTCCCTAGGAAAGAACCAAGGCAGGCGACGGAATCTCAAAAGCGAGGGAGGACTGTCAGAAGGAGACCATGGGCCCGTGGAGACGCTTTGAGATGAGGCCACCAATATGTTTATGCCAGTCATGGGCATTAGGTTAGGGGTGTGGGCAGTATATCCCCCATCACATCATCGCCTTGTACATCTCCCAAAACCACTGCTTCGTCACCGTCAGCTTCTCCGGGATTTGCACTCCGTTTGGAGCAGGTGGAATCGCTATCTTCGTGGGCTGGCCATCGGCGAAGTATGCGAGTGCTGCCTCTGCCTGCGGGCAAGTACATAACAAGGGTTCAAAGCAAGTCAACCAACGCGAGATGACGCTCTCTATGGAAGGGCAGCGGTGTGCAATGAGAGCGCGCGTCGTGGGGCGGGGCCACCTCGCTCAATTCCAACACGCCATTCGCGTCTACATCGAAATTCCGGAAGAGGAACGCGGCATGCATTTTCATAAATCCTGCGATGTCGAGCTGCCCATGACTGTTCGCATACTGCTTGAATCCCACGGGCAAATGCTCCCTAGCATACGCAGGCATTGAGGGGAAGTCCTCGCATAGCGCTGAGGAGAGCTCATCGAATGAAAGCCACCCGTTGCCGTCAGTGTCGTACTTGTTGAACAGCGCCTGCGTCCTCACCGGTACCTGCTGAAGAAGCGGAGAGCTGAGTGAGACGGTGCTTGGGGGTGGGGGGGGGGGGGGGGAGGAGGCGCTTCTGCGCTTCAGGACATGGCTGGAGCACGCGGGACACGCCCGGAGGGTGAAGGCGCGTTGGTTTGACCCACCCTGTTCGGAGACGAGCCTGCCGGCTCGGCTGTCGCCACGGGCGTCTCGCCGGCGAGGCACTTGCGCAGGCACTCCATCGCGTGCGTCCGGTCCCACAACCCACACGAGAGAAGGGAGAAGAGAGAGAAGATCAAGAGAGAGAGAGAATAGGAATACCAAGAAAAAAGATCAGAAGAGAAGGGGTAAGAGTAGAGTAAGGAGGGATGTGTGGTGGGTGGGTTGAGGCGAGGAGAGAGAGAGAGAGATCGTAGTCGTAGTAGAGTAGTAGAGTAAGTACTCTACTCTAGACCTAGCAGTCTAGTACTCTAGTAGTAGCAGTCGAGGTAGGGCCAGGTAAATACTTTTACAATTTGTTTTGCAAGTTTGGGTGGCTGCTCAAGCGCTTCAGAAGTTTTGGCCTTCTCTACAAGTGGGCTGCAAGTTTGGGGGCGCGGCGCCCTCTCTCTAATAGTATAATCCCTCATCCTAAGGGTAAAATCGCCCTCTCTACAATAAAACACCGAATGGTCACGTTCCCCGAGTAGTATAGAGTAGTACATGTCGGTGGTAATTTATATTCACAAAAAGGACGTTTCTTTCACGTATACATGGGCCCTCCTTGAGATCCGCGACGAAAAAGTCCGTGGCGGTGTGGCGGCCCGCACGCGCATGGCGAGCAGAGGTGAGCCATGCTGCCATGCCTGCCGCTGCACGCTGCACTTGCCTGCGCTCGTGTGTGAGCCCGTGAGCCCGCCTCCCTACTCCCTACTCACAGGCAAGCGCCATTGCACGCGCCAACACGGGTCGCTCACGGAGGGCGACAGTCTCCTCCCCCACGAGGATGGCGTTCACCCTTCGCAGCGACGCGAGCGCGCAGTCGAGGCCGTGGAGGACGAGGAGGCGAGGCGAGACATCACCGACGACAGCGACGAGGCAGACGAGGAAGACGAGCACCTGAACATCTCCTCGTCGCGCCGCGTCAACATGATCATGGACTCCGACGAGGAGAGCGACAACGACTTGGGCGTCTCCGACGTTGACCTGACCAAGGAGGCGGTGAGCATCGGTGCAGCAATGGCCCACAAGGACCTGGGTCATTGCACCATCAAACACTACGGCATGGGCACGATGTACGCGAACACCGGCCGCGTGCAGGTTGAGTACTTCTCTGTGGAGGAGCAGAGGCGTTTGACGCGCTGGGTGCGACGCGATGACCTGCGACCGAGAGCATCAACGTCGAGGGAGGGTGCCGCGTCGACCGCCTCCAACATACCTTCCACCTCGCCGGGCACAACGACGAGGGACAGCGGAACGACGAGGGACAGCAGCACAGCATCGTCTGGGGGCGAGCCTACGGATGCCTCGCCTCAGTTGGCGGCTCATGAAAGAGATAGGCGGATGAAGCAGCTGCCCCCAGTTGGGGTACGCGGTGCTCGACGAGTCGACGAGGCATTGCGCGAAAGACGCCGGAGCCGAAGCAGGTGACCCCCACGGACCGCATCAAGCAGAATCCCGACGAGACGTTCATCGTGTCTGGCTCAAAGATATTTTGTCGGGCTTGCAAGGAGGAGGTCTCCCTGACCTACTCCATTGTCAAAGGTCACATTGCGTCGAAAAAACACCAAACGAATGTTGTTGCGTACAACAAGGCGCAGGAGACGAAAGAAGAGACCAAGTCCTTCATGTCTGACTACTTCAAATTGTATCCCGACGAGGTGGGCAGCAGCGTTGATCTCGAGACTATCGCCTACCGATGGGAGGTTGTTGAGGTTTGCCTGGAGAGTGGTATCCCACTGGACAGGGTGAAAGGGCGTCTGCGGGGGCTGTTTGAGAAAGGTGGGAGGTCGCTGACGGATAACTCAAATCTGAAGACATACATTCCTAAGATTCAGGCCAAAGAGGTCGATCGCCTTCGAGAGGAGATTCGTGGGCAGTTTCTTACGATCACCTTCGACGGGACCACGCGCCTGGGCGAAGCCACGAGCATTTGCGGTCGTTTCGTGGACTCAGACTTTAGCGCCATCAGCATCCGCCTGCTCAGCTTGGATACGGTGCAAAAGCACATGGATGGGGCAGGACTTTTTCGTCACATCTCGAGCTCCATGCGCAAGATCAACGTCGATCCTGATTGTGTCGTCGGGTTTGCACGGGATAGCTGTGCCACGAATAGTGCAGCATGTCACAGGCTGTTGGACTTGTGTCCGAACGCGGTTGATACGCTGTGCGCCTCGCACACGTTGCAGCACACTGGGGAGCACATGGAGCTCTCAGTACTTGAAGACTTTCTGACACCATGGCTGACGCTGATTTCTCACACACAAGGCGCCCGCACTCTTTGGTTGGAGATGATGAAGGTGAGCATGAAAGGCTACTCCAAAATCCGCTGGTGGTCCCGGTGGGAAGTGATGAAGCAGCTAGCGGAGCACTTTGGCGATTTGGAAAGTTTGTCCACAAGTTGAAAGAGAGTGGGATTGGTGATGCAACTACCAAGGCGATGGCTCTAGTCATGCAGACACAGAAACGGCAGCTGCAATTGGAGCTGGCCCTTGCCAACCCAGGAAAAACACTCCGACACTCGCCCCGCGACTTTCTCACGTAACTCGACTAAAATCAAACCCAAACACTCCGGCCAGACGACGGCGGACGACGATCAGAAGGCGATCTGTCGGCGATCCCGTCTGGAAGGGAAATCGCACCATAACGGAAACGAGGGGCAATCCTGCCGCACAGGATTCCAAAAGACTTACCGAATAAGACGAGAGAAGTGCGGTGTGCCTAAGGCCTAAGGGGGAGATGCGAAGAGATTGCACACTTAAACCTGATTGCAATCACTGAAGTAGATAGAGAAACGCGGGGAAGATAGCGCGAATTAAATAACCTATTTGCGAGGCGCCTAGGAGGAAGAAAGGTGGGGAAACTTCCCTTCTCTTCGAGGGAAAGAGAGAGGGCGCTCCACAACCCAAGATCCCATGCGTCCAAGCGAAGCTTTTGACCGAGGACGAGCGAGGAGCAGCAGCGAATTATAACGATAAATACCGAGCGACGAAGAGCGCGAAGAGAAGCCTAACCAGTGTCGATTCGCGAATGCGACAGCGATGTTGCGACATTTCTCTCGCACTGGACTAAGCCCCTTCCCGCCTTCCTTCCCCTCCTCTTCCAATTCCCACAACTTTCCATGAGCCGTGTGGCTAAACAATTGGTATCGTTCATAAAGCCTTCTGATTTTGTTTGCAAGTTTTCTATAGTCTATAGGAAAGAATATTTTATTTGTATCCTCGAATCAAAAAGGCTCTGGTATCGTGCGTGCGGGAGCCTCCATGCAGGCCGGTGTCACGGCACCTCTCGCCGGTCGTCTCGTCATCTCACATGTACTCTAGACCTCTCCCCACATTAAGCAGCCCAACGATCCACGAGTCGCTCTCTGCGAGTTTGGAGGCGCCCATATCGTTCTTTTCGCGGAGAAGGAAAGAGCGTGCAGTGCGGCGCCGATGCTCATCCCTTGCATCTTGACGCTGGATCTGCTCTCGTTCGGCCGCCTCGCCGCCAGTTCCCCAAACCTCAACCCTATGCGGAATAGTAGTGATGGGGAGGGCGGAGGGCGTCGAGTAGGCGTTGAGATGCAGCCACCCCATGCAGGCATCCCCGTGTGTATGCGTTTCGTACAAGTGGGAACGGGACGCATCCTGGGCCCCTTTTCTAGATGCAGGATCATTGGCTTGGGCCAATCATTCGGATGGCTTCGAAATGCATATAGGCTGGCTCACCGGTCAACATGAAAGTTTGTGTCTGACGCGAGAAGACCGTCAACGTAGGTTTCGCACGCGGATGAGCAGGTGCCATGCTCGAGAGAAGGGTCGAGCCAAAGCCGCGGCGATGAGAGAGTCCCTCCGAATCCCAAACCGCGCCGAAGGCCGCGCTTGTTGTTGAGGTAAACAAAGTTTCGCCCTGTAGTAGAGGTCGCACGTGGGCTGCCACCAATTGAGCCCAGAGGGCCTCCACTTGCGGCAGTGACGGCAGAGGCGGCTAATGCTGCCCGCCCGCAACTCTCTGCTCCGTACGTCTTGGCACGAAAGACTTGAAATGCGGGCGCTAATCTGACCAAGCAACACCCGTCATTACCAAAGAACAAGCCGTGCGCAGCATCACGTGGGACAAGGAGGCCGTTTGCGGCAAACCCTGCAAATGTTGCACCGGATGGCTCGCGAAGCACAACGAGAGTGCCGCCACGATAGAGTGCAGTCCGCTGTGTGAGCATGTGAAGCGAGCGACCATGGAGATTGCTCGAGAACAAGCGCGAGAACCCGAGGAAGTCGACATCGAGAGCTAGCGAGAGCAACCACCGCCACTCGCGGCATAGGAGAAGCTTGTCAGACCCGAATTGTTCCACGTTTTCGGATCCAACATCATCGGATGATGACGCGCCCGTGGAATCACGCGCCGCGTCAGCAACCGTATCAAAGCCAAAAGGCTCAATAGCTGGAGCTACAGACCACTCGCTCTCTCTCGCAGTGGTCACTGTAACTGGCTTGGTCACCACCTCTCTTGAATTGCTTGAGCGGAGCCATTGGCGAAGCGTATCAGGACCAAGGCTAAGGAGCTTTTCGAGGCTCGGAGGACCACTCCGCTGCCTCGCACGCTCCTCGGCCGCCTGTCTCGCAGCCTCCATTGCGTCACTGGATGCAAACCAATGTACTACACGCGTTGAGAGCACATGTGAGAGCAACGGGAGTGTGCGGGCACTCCATGAGGCGAAGGTGTTGGAATCTGCGTCTGCACTGATGGCGGCCGTTGCCAAACGGAAGGGTTCCACATTTGAAGGCGGAGCTCCAGTATCTAGGGTGAAGGCTGCCGTTAGGGTTTGCATTGGCCCGGGCCCTAGAACCCGCCAGAGCCAATCAGTGCGGATGGCTGCGTCCGAGCTATTGCATGCCTCGACCGCAGCGACGAGGCTTTTTGAGGAGATGGAATCATTCGACGAGGAGCTCGATGCTCCCTCCGCCAAGACCAAATGCCACCAGCTATCTGCCACTTCCGGGCAGCCCTGTAGGTTACTGCTCCGCCACACTGCCTCGAGGTGGCTTACAAATTGGCAGCGCGTGAGGTCGGAGTCACCCTCGCCCAGCAGCAGCTGCACAACAGTGTGAAGGCGCGCGCGCTGGCGCTTCCGCTCGCGGGCCTCGCCGTCGGGTGGCATCGCGCGCGGCCGACTGGCCTAGCCAGTAGGAAGGCAAGCTGCAGTGCGAGGCGCAGCGCGAGGAGAGCACAGAGAACAAGGAGGCGATGGCCGGCCGCCACCGAGGCGCGGGCCGTAGCCACGTCGGAGTCCTCAAGTGCGGGTGACAACAGATAAGTCGCACTTTCACACCAAGAAAATTGGAATCTGTAGAGTGGAGATAGGAATTTGGGTGGGGAATAAAGTAAAGTAGTACATGTCCTCTCTCTCTCAAGTCCAAGTCGCTCATTTTTTCTTTTTCTTTCGCTATTTTATCATAATAGCCCGCGCGCTCGCGCGGGCGTAGTTTGTAGTTTGGATGGGCTGGATGGGTTGTGAGAGGGCTTACGACGGGCCACCTCTGGCGGCGTGGGGCGTATCAAGTGGGGCGTGGTGGCGAGGGTCGCCTGTCGCCTGGGGCTCGGGAGCGGTCAAACTATAACAACACAATCATTGATTCAATCATCTGTAATCTGAGTTTTTGTCAAGAAAATACAAGACCAAGACCAAGTTCCAAGTTTATGTTCATTTCCATTAGGAGACGAGGCGACTGTCGTCCGTCGTCGCATATCTCGCCATGGAATACATTGAGATTAAGACGGATATGCGATATGGATATGCACACTGAAGACTGAAGAGGACCCCATGGCCATGGCGGAAGTGTGGGCCCCCCTGCGATCAAGAGCCCCCAACCAGCTCCAGTCGACCGGCAGGGGGGCGCGAGAGCTAGCGAGGGAGAGGCAGGAGGGGCCAGGGCCATGCCCCAGCCTCGTCTGCTCCCTGAGCCGTGCTCCCAGACCCCCTGCAGGCCTGCAGGCCACCAGGCCACCTGGGGACTGGGGAGCACCTGAAGGGGGGTCGCAGGCGCGCGCCATAGGCCCGAGCCCGAGCCGCAGGGAAGAAAGTAGAAAGAGGGAAGAGGGAACGGAGGGGGGAGCGGCAGATCTCCCCTCCGGCGGGCTAACATGTCTTCTTGCTCCGTTTAGGTCGTAAAAGAAGACGGGGGCGCCAGAGCCAGGAGGGTAGGGCCGCCGCGGCTCGCCGCGGCCACTCGCTCAGGCTCAGGCGAGAGAGATTATTAGCGCTCTGGGCCCCTAGTTTCACGAGTGCCCCCCCCCCCCCCTCCCGGGTTGTTTTTACCCGAAATAAGGGGTTTTCCCCCAGCGTGGACTCGAGGAGAGGACACACTGGGGTGCGCGAGGTCGGTGCGTGCACTGGAGGGGGGACAAATATCGAGGGGAGGCGGGCAGTGCCCCCACCCCCCGGTGGTATCACTCGGACACTTGGCTCGTCGGGCATGGCGGGATTCCGGGACTGAAAAGTTGTGTCCAATTAGCTAGTGAGGTTGGCGAGGATATAGCATTAATTATTATTTGTGTCTAGGGCGGCGGAGAAAAGCGCCTCACTTCTGAAGCACACCATCAACCATCAATATTATTAATTATTGCTTTTGCGATCGCCGATCCCTACTATCATGAGAAGACGTACGCACGTGATGTATTTTGTGCGCGTGTGCCCCGTCAAAGGTCAAAGGCAAAGGCTCCGAGCCGCGTGCGCATATGGTGCATGTGTGCATATCCCTTGAGCGTGTGCCTTGACGGAGAGGCGAACAACTAAGTTTATACTTAGCTCGCCCATGGGGGGGCACGAGCCCCCCCCTCTCTCCACTCCTCCCCTGCCATGGGGGAGGAACCACCCATCCTCCTGGCACGCCTGATGGCTTGCCAGGAGGCCAATGCCCTGCTGACCCTCTCTCCCACTGACAGGCTCGCCTGATTCGCCCATCCTGGCCCGGCGTGGCCAGCCCATTGCTCCAACCCCTCCTCCCCCCCTGTTCGACAGGCAGACAGGTGCAGCGTGGGGGCCCCTGAGGCTCAGGAGCGCCAGCGAGGGAGAGGCAGGGGAGGCCAGGGCCCAGCCCCAGCCTCCTCTGCCCCCAGAGCTGGCCTCCATGAGCCTCCAGGGTCGCCAATGGGCAGCTGCAGGCCTGCCGCAGGCGCGCCATCGCGCGTGCCTGCAGGAGAGGGGAGAGAGAGCGCGGAGAAGGGGGTGGGCGGAGCGAGGGCTCCGCTCACCGGAAAATATGTAAGTCCCGCACCTGTTTACAGGAGAAGTCGGGACTGAGGCCGCCGCCCACTCGGAGACACAGGAGGAAGAGAGGGAACAGATCACCGGGGGGAGGCGCGGGCCACCGGACCATATCTAAGCCTTTCACCCCAATCCCCCTAGTAGTGCACGGGGGGAGCCGCCTGATGGCGGGGGGAGAAGGGCTGGGAGCGTGGGGGTGTAGAAAGTTTTCCTACGTGAGTAGAAAGTAGAGGGTCCACGGCTGCGTGCGCGGTGAGACTATTAAAAGGTTTATTTATTGACGGAGAGGCGAAGAACGATGGACCAAGCGAGATGGAGCGTCACGGTCAGGAAAGGAAACTTCGCATCCTTAGCGAGCACCATCACGGCTTCCGGACACACATGCACACAATGTGATCTCTCACAAACAGACACGGGTTGCAGCAGCCAATAAAAAGCAGCAGTGCAAGATGAGCTTCATGCATTGCGATGACTCTTCAGATATGCACAACCATACAGTAAGATCGTCGCTCTAGCGACGCATGGTCGACCGCTCTTCTCCTATTTCTAGATGTCTAACAGATGTTTGGTGGCAGATGACGCACGAAATTGAACGGTGCAGGACACTGAGGGCGCAAAGCCCTGCTGATACACCGCATGCCATCGTCATTGCCCTATAGGCAAAAAGCGTCTTGCCTTGTTCATGCACTCACACATCGTTCGCGGCCTGGCATGGTGAGGCTGTTCACATTGACGCCTCAGCACAGTCGTCACGAGCATGGGGCCGAGACAGTGCCGCGGCCGGCGTCTGCTTGGGCACCAGCTTGTTCCGACCGATTCCTAATGGACGGCCATGCCTTGAGCACCACTGGCTCATCCACGACAGGCTTCCGGTCCTCTTCCGGACTGACCCGCAGCTTGGCAACAATCTCTGCAGCATCTGTGGAACCGGTGCTGTTGTCAGTTTGTGGCGCGAGCCTCCCCCGCACCGTAGGATGGGAAGGAAGCCTCCCGTGGAGTTCCATGCTAGCACGGAGGGCATATGCTCGAGTCCAGCAACGCTCCCACGCTGCCTGTACAGCGTTGCGGAAGGCATCAAAATCGTCAGCATAGTCTGACGCGTGGATTGGCCCTTCCCTGGTACGAAACAGAGTCGTCGAGAAGGAAACGCGTCCATTGCGCTCATTCAGGATATTCTCCTTGTTCACTGTAATCACAATGAGAGCTGGCACCTGTGCCTCCCAGATATTTTTCAGACCCCCAACGCCCTTGAGAGGGATGGGCTGGTCTGCATTGGGCTCAGAGGCGCGACGTGTCCCTTCCGGATAGATCAGATACCGCGGATATCGCGCGCACTTAGCCTGTAGCATCTTGCGCGTGGTCTTCCCCCGACGGATTATAATTGCACGGTCACTCAGCACAGCCAGTAGGCCAGCAAAGCCCATGGCAACGAAGGCAGCGAAGCGGCCGATGACGGCTGAATGTCCCTGGTATGGATCAACCACAAAGTCGCCCCAGGAGCGATGGTTGGCCAGCACGGCACCCTTAAATGACTCGATGTCGGGAATGAGCATGCCGTCCTTCCCGGGTTCCTCGTCGATTATGTAGATGCCGTGGTACATCAGGTACCTGCAAGGACGGAGCACCCCCAAGCCGAGATGTCGTGAGTAGCGCAGGCTAGCACAGGTACCAAGCTACCCATTCGACTGCACAGCGTGTCGTGAGCTGCGCGCGCTCTCCCTCACTATACGCAGCTTCTTCTCCTCCCCTACCTCCTTCCCTCGCTCCGTCAACCCATCCTAGTCTCTCACCAGATGGCATGAAAGTCCCATGGTGTGTGGCACCAGACGGGCAGGCGCTCATCTCTTCGGAGTGGCGTGGCAAGTAGGAGGGCTGCTCTAGTGAGCAGCCAGGCGAACGCCGAGATGGGTGGTACGAATATGGACCAAGCGAGCTGGTCGAGGACGAGGAGTAACATGGTGGGCCTGCAGGTAGCGGCCGCGAGAGGGAGATGGGCGGGCCGATGGAAGGGGGTAAAGGGGGGAGGGGGGGGGAGCCAATGTGAGGAAGCAGGAGACAGGAGAGAGGGATGTGTGATGAACTTGGGAGAGGGGGGGCGGGGGGGGGGGGGGGAGAAGCGAGGGCCGGCGAGGAGGGGGGAGGGGGGGGGGGGGGGGGGGGGAGGGGGGAGGTGTGACGAAGCGCAGAAGAAGGCAGGGGATAGTATACTAAAGAAGGGTGCAACAACCCCTTTCCCCTGTCTCGAGGGCGAGTGGTGAGTGGGCCGGGCCTGTTGCTGTGGGCGAGTGGGCGAGTCTTGGGTGTTGAATACGGTGTGGCTTAGCTGAGGCCACCTCTTGCCCTGCCCATCTCCCTCTGCCCATCTGCCGTGTGCAACGGCGCCCATGCGTGAATTAGTCATTCGTCATTAGTAAAGTACCCACATGTTACATGTTACATGGTACATGGTGTCGCCAGCACTTGTCCTTGTCCATTGTTCATGACTCATGACCACGAGCACGAGCGTCGATGCTCGATGAGGAAGTTACTGCCGCGTGTGATGGACGGATGGAAAGTAAAAGTAAAGGGGAAAAGGGACAGAATAAAGGGGAAAGCGGGGGTCCTCTCATACTCGTGCGTACGTTCACATACCTATACCTAGGGCGGTCAAACAGGGTTTTTTATTAGGGATGAAAAATATCATCTCACGGTTGACGGTTGAGGAAATTTGAGTTTGAGGAATTTTTCGGTGGAAAGTTCCCAATACCAATACCAATACCAATCCACGCAACTAGCAACTAATAGCACATCTCCGGATCTCCGGGCCCCATTGGGACCCACAGGCCCCCCCTTGGGGGTCCCCACAACAAAACGTAACCAAATAATGACGAAAAACGCTAAAGTCTAAAGCTAAAGTCGGAAAGGGCTTACAGATTACAGAGCTCAACTTCAAATCGAGACCGGGCGCGGTTCATTTGCATTGCCTGTTTTCGACGATCCATCCCCATCCGGTATACGAGATCACGAGATCACCTGCTACACGGAAGCAACGGGGGAGGCGTCCCTGCTCCTGCCGCCCATCGACGCCGGACAATTTGTCGGCGGTGGTGGTCTCTTCGATGATGCCGTTGCTTCCGGAGCCCAGCCAGCTCACTACAACACTCTACACTCTCGATCTTCGCCGTACTCCTCGTCCATCCATATTATATATGGGGGGCTCCGCCCGACACCATATACACTGGGGTCACCCGGACAGTCACGCCAATCTGGCGGGACGCGCGCCGAAACCTCGTCGAAATCAGCCATTTGCGGAGCCCATCGAACGTTGAGCCGTCGCCGTCGCCGTCGCCAAGGGCCAAGGGAGGCCCGGAGGGCCCAACTTCGAATAACGGATGCCGGCCGCGGCGTCGCGTGCCCGGTTTCGACGTTTCGACGATCCACCTTGATGAGGGGCCACACTAGACACTAGACACCAAATACACTCGAGCCACCCGCGGACAGTCGGACGTCACTCCTTGATTGATCCTTGAACTAGCGGGTGCGAGCGGTTCTGGCTGATTGATTTGGCCATACGGTCCAGGTCCCACCACTTGGAGCTTGGAGGAGCGTGTGGCGCGGTCGGCGGCCGCTGAGTCGGAAGAAGAGATTTCCAACGAATTTGTCGAGTCTATTCGTTGTGTTGTTACACCCTTGAGCGGCAACTAAGTTTATACTTGGTTCGCCCATGGGGGGGCACGAGCCCCCCCCTCTCTCCACTCCTCCCCTGCCGTGGGGGAGGAACCACCCATCCTCCTGGCATGCCTGATGGCTTGCCAGGAGGCCACTGCCCTGCTGACCCACTCTCTCCCTGACAGGCTCGCCTGATTCGCGCGTCCTGGCCCCTCGTGGCCAGCCCATCGCTCCAACCCCCCCTCCCCCCCTGGTCGACAGGCAGACAGGTGCAGAGTGGGGGCCCCTGAGGCCCAGGAGCGCCAGCGAGGGAGAGGCAGGGGAGACCAGGGCCCAGCCCCAGCCTCCTCTGCCCCCTGAGCTGGCCTCCAGGAGCCTCCAGGGGTCGCCAGAGGCAGCTGCAGGCCTGTCGCAGGCGCGCCATCGCGCGTGCCTGCAGGAGAGGGGAGAGAGAGCGCGGAGAAGGGGGTGGGCGGAGCGAGGGCTCCGCTCACCGGAAAATATGTGAGTCCCGCACCTGTTTACAGGAGAAGTCGGGACTGAGGACGCCGCCAGCCCGGTAGGCATAGGAGGAAGAGGGGAACGGATCACCGGGGGGGGGCGCGGGCCACCGACCATATCTAAGCCCTTTTCCCTTTTCCCCTATCCCCCTAGTAGTGCACGGGGGGACGGCTGAGGACTTCTCCAACAGTGCGGGCGTGGTGTTGGAAAGTTGGAAAGGACATGGGCAGACGTTGCTGTGCCACGCACATCCGCACGTACGTGGAGTGGAGCAGGCCACCAAACATGCACGCCACAACGTCACGCAGGAGATCGCCCGAGAAGCTCACCTTCCGCTTCTTCCGCCGCTCACCGCCCCCATCACACTCTTCCGCTTCTTCCTGTTCCTGTGGCTCCTGTGGCAAGAGTGGGCTCTGGGCGACCACTCGATCAGCACACAAGCTCATCGAGTACGTGGCCCTGCACGGGGGGTGTCTGCAACGCAAGCACACGGTCAGACCCCACGACCCCCACGAGCGCGATGCCGCAGGTGATTGGTGAGGAACTAGGCTGCCGACTTTGCGGCACTTGGAGCAGTTGAACGTCGCCGAGATGCAAGTGGCGAGCTGCTTGCCGTTCACTAGGAAGTTCTTGTTGGGCGCATCCACCACAGGGGAAGCCTGCACGACCTCCGCCCTTGGGACCCTCCGCAGCGATGCGTCGCCGCCGGGCGAGCCAAAGTCCAAGGGTGCCGTCGCCCCTCGAGATCGAGCACGAGGCGCCTCCTCCTCCGCAGGGGTTGGGGGGGGAGGGGGGGCCGTCTCCTCTCCGCCTGCGTCCATGCCCTCATGGGCAGCCTGGTCGCCACTGCCGCGCGCACCTTCCACGACTCCTCCACGTTCGGTGGCGTCGGTGGCGTTGGGAGGCTCACCCCGCCCTCTCCCCCCTCCATGCCCGTTCCCCTTCTGGAAGCCACGGCGGGCAGTCTTGCCCCCCCTTGGCGGCCTGCCCATGCCCTCCCTGGCGCGCTCGCGCGGCGACCTTGGTGGGAGTGTAACCCCCCCCCCTCCCCCCCCCCCGCCCCCCCCCCTCCCCCCCCCGCCCCCCTGGAAAAAAAAGCTTTAGAACCACCTTAAGAAGTTAATTGCACCCTTGAGCGGCGTCATCAAGCGCGCTAGCAGCGCTAGATAGAGTGTTGAGTGTTGCAGAAGTTGGAGTGGTCTCTCGGTCTCTCGGCTCTCGGCGGGGGTACCACGCTGAAAAAAAAAACTTTTAATATTCTCGCCTCGCGTGTGGCACAAGGTTTCGCTTCTGTAGCCACGCCCTTTCCCTCTCCTCTCCCTTACTTCCCGTCTTGCGGCAACTCCCCTTGTGCTCTACGTAGGGGCTCAGGTTGTAGGGGGGAGTCGGGTTGGGCGGGGTGCACCGGCCCCCAGCGAGTGTTCCCGTCTTCCTCCTGAGGCGCTGGGTGGCTGTTTCTCTTCGGTGGTTCTCGGTTGCCGTGTCTCCAACGATTGGGTACCACGCTGGAAATAGTAGTCTTGTAAGAGGTCTTATTGGCCAGCATCCCTAGCCACATACACCGGACGAGCCATGCATCGCGGGGCAGGGGCTCCGTTGCCGATGAGGCACGGTCCCTCAGCACTAGGATTAAACAAGGACAACAAGAAAACTCCTACTCAAGAGCCTTGGGGAAAGTGGAAATAGACAGTTTCCGGCCGGCTGCTCTCAGCTCTCCTCCCGTCGCGCCCCACGTCCGCGTCCGCCCCCCCCCGCCGATGCGCGCCTCGCGCGGGCTGCTTAGCTTGATGGTTGTCGGTGGCCTGACCGCAGTCACCGTCGGGTGGGTGCACAGGCAGCAAAAGGTTGAGCGACTGGTGCGACCGCAGCCTCCCTTCAAGCTGTGGCCATCTCATAGCACCATCACTGTGCACGCTCATTCCCAAGCTCTGACTCCACTTGCAGGCGATGCGAGAGGCTGTAAAGCTGGATAAGGAAAGACTCAAGAGATAGCGGAGGGCCATGTGGTCTCGTGTTCGGCGAATTCTACCTGCTTGCTGGGATCAGTGGCGTGTGTTTCGCGACTACGGCTGTCGCGATGCAAAGCTGGTGTAGGTCAGAGCATGTTGCCGTGCCACACAAATCTTGACCACAGTCTAAAATTTGACTGCAGCCTTAGGCCAGCCCATTTCCCGGATCGACCGACGCTTCGCAATGGTACAGCAACCAACACGGTGCGTACTGACGGAACGGTATAGGATCAAGTGAGTTACGAACACTGGAATTGCATGTACACGAGTAGTAGTACTCTAGCTGAATATCTTTGCCATGTGCCACACACGCTTGTTGTAAAAAAAACCTTCAACATTCACGCCTCGCACCTGGCACTGGGACTCCATTCTGTAGCCATGCTCCAAATCCCTACTTTCCCCCTCAACCTGACTTTCGGCTCCTCCCCTTGTGCGCTACTTAGGGGCATCGGGTATTTGGGGTGCCGACCCCTAGCGGTTCGGTTCCCTCCTTCCTCCTGTGCCACTAGGTGACCGGTTTTCTTCCGCCGCGGTTCCAGGTGAGGTGGTGACTAAGCTTGGTAGGGGATATACGCTCGTCCGAGTGAGGGGTGTTTGTAGGCTTTGGAGTGACGTCGCGGTCTAGGCGAGTTTTTCGGTTAGGGTTAGGCTTCGCGCCTTTGCTACGAGTAGCCCGGTCACTCACTAGGGGGTGCGAAGGGCACCGTCTGTAATGGGCAAACGAAGGCCTAAATAAGCTTCCTATGGGTTCTGATATGGGAGATCAGCAAAAAGAACCGGGGGTCTTCCGGCAAAATTTTCGAAAAATACCCGATTTCAGGCCGAGCGCTAAAGTCGCGTTCCGTCAAAAGAGGGCCGGGTGATTTTTTTTCACTCAGAATGCTTGTTTTCTTTTGATGTAGGAATGTCTCAACAATTCCTCCAGTGAGTATTATGGAGGACCCTGGAGTTTCGCCAGATGCGTGTGCATCGGTCCCCCCGCGGGGACGCCGTGCGCGTGCATGGAAGTTTCCGCACGCCGTCACGGATGCGCATAAAGGGTTTCGGCAGGCGCCCCCCGCGGGGGCGCCGTGCGTGTGCATGGAAGTTTCCTCGCGCCGTCACGGATGCGCATAAAAGGGTTTCGGCAGGCGCACGCCAACGTCTTGGCGGTGAACGGCCAAGCGTTGCCGAGCGTGAAGATGCTGCACTCGTCCCATCGACCTCGCATGAGCTTATGAGCTTGACGAATTCAAGCTGCGGCAAGGACAGCAGCCGCGCCGGCGCGGCGCGGCGGCACTTTTTTTTCTGCATGGGTTATAGGAAAGATGTATTATCCACGCTTTAGAGGAACGCCTGCTAACATTATTAATGAGTACCACACTCGGAAGAATCAGCGAGATATTGAAATAAAAAGTGAGGAGGAATACTTTCAACTTTCAACGACCACGACCTCTTAATGAAGAGAATGATATTGTTGAAATACTGAAGCAAATGAGCTTAGATAGACGGTTGGGATATTAAAACTCTACCGCAATACCAGTTGTATGAGCACTACATGTGGAAGGAGTACAACTGGAGAAAAAACGAATTATTCTGGAAAGAACCGCTCTACAACGCCAGGCCCTCCAAACACGGTGAAGAAGCGCCGCAGCAAGTGGCAGGTCTTCGACCGTGATGTAATTTCGGGGGTCCATCGGTGGCAGGATGTCACGCCTTCCATCGCCCAAGAAATCGCTGAGCAAGCGGCAGCTGCGGAGCCGTCGGAACCTTCCATCTTGTCTCGACTGGGCTCTCAAGGCATCAATGCACTATCTCCGAGCGCCTCCTTCACGGCTGGCGACGAAGGAGTGGCCGAACCGACCGGTTCGGTCGTAGCCGAAAGGCCACTTGAAAACGGGGATGTTGGGCTGGACTCGGGAGAAGATGATACGCCCGAGACTCCAGAACACCGGAGCATGCAGGCCCTCAAGACCAAGCCCTCCGACGCCGCCGACGGAGAGGGTACTCCACAGGCATTGTGTGGCGATGGGGCTGCCGCTAGGGGCCTCAGTGCTGCCGGTTTTTCCGAGTTGTCGAAGCTTCCGAAGACTGACTTGCAGAAGTCCCTGGAGAAGGAATGGTCACGCCAAATGGATCAACCTCGGCATCCGACGGACCGTCGAGGGCTAGGCTATGATGGCGTGCCTAACCCCTCTAATTCAGCAAAGGCATCCCCACACTCCTCAATACCATTCGTGCCGCAGACGGTGGCCGCCGCTATCGAGCGAGTGCCCCACGTCGATGAATCTTCTCCGTCCAGGCTAGCCTCCAATCCAACCACCCTGTCACCCGGAGCCGGAACCTCACTTCCGGTGGAATCTATCGCGGACACGCCGCCGCCGCTCTACCCTCGTCACTGCCTCTATGTCCGCGATCTCGTGGTCTGCCGTGCCGATGGCGACCGCGCAGCTCAAGGGTTCGTTCTCCCGGACGTTGCCCTCACGGTGAACAGCACCCTGGCTGACACTGGAGCGGGCCCGTCAGTAATCACCACTGCCCTGCTTGATCGACTACCTGAAGACGCCTGCGTCGAACGCGTATCGGACGCTACCGTCCCCAACCTACATGGGCCGGACGGCCTTCCTCTCATCACTAGGGGCCGGGCTAGCCTCGTCTTCTCCTTGTCCGGTCGCCTCTTCCGTCATTCGTTCGCGGTCATCGAAGGAAACCCGATGCTTCTGCTCGGGAACGATTTTTTGGCCGCCCACTCCGCTACCATTTCTCTCGACGCCGCGAGCTCGGAGGGAAGCCTCCGCCTCCGTCCGGCCTCTGGCGATGCAGAAGACTCTTCAAGAGTCCTTTCCGAATGCGTAGTCAGAGTTTCCACGGCGCCGCCCCCAGTCGCGGACTCCGGCTTCGTCGGAGCTATCTCGATGTCACCCGGTCAACCGCTGACTGTCGACTTTCTGGAGAGGTCGACGGCAACACGAGAGATCCCGGCTGGATCGGAGGGTGAGGCTGCTGCTGATGCTAGGCAGCCACTCTATACACCTCTCTTTGAGTCAGCCGACGAGTTTGCGGCCAAAGCTCCGGCGTCTACCTCGTCCGAATATCTTCTCTACACGGAGCAAGCGGTGACGATTCCTGCCTTCCACCGCGCAACCATCTGGGTCAGGGTTCCGCTAGCTCTCCGAGATCATTCGGACTGCGCGATGCTAGTCGACCGCCTACCAAATCGCGAGGCTCTCGATTCGTCCCCTCTCGTAATGCCCACGGTGGTCACGCCCACGGACGATCACCGCATCGCGGTGACGATCGTCCACACCGGAGTCGATGCGCTGACCCTGCCGTCTCTGCATCCGATAGCTTCGCTCCAGGTGCGTTTCAAGTTGCACCGGGGCTGGACTCCGAATGGAAGCGAGGGGGATGGTGACCCTGTCACCGCGCTGAGCGAGGAGCAACGATCTCTACTCGACTCAGCCACCATCGATCCGGACCGGCTTCTTTCCGACGATCAACGAGAAGAAGTACGCCAACTCTTGGCCCGGCGCATCAAAGCTTTCGCGTTGCACCCGGGGGCTCCAAACCATACGCACGTTCTCGAGGTGGAGTTGCCACTCAACCCCGGCGCTGTTCCTCACCGGCATGCTCCGTCTAGAGTGGGCCGCGCAGGCGAGCTCATCATAGAAGAGGAGGTAGCCAAGATGGAAGCCGCCGGCATTATTCGCAAGTCAA
The DNA here is from genome assembly GCA_018136815.1 of Isochrysis galbana. Lineage (NCBI taxonomy): Eukaryota > Haptophyta > Isochrysidales > Isochrysidaceae > Isochrysis > Isochrysis galbana. Next base: position 3,103,869 of record CM030937.1, read on the forward strand.
ATTCGGCTTGGGCTTCCCGAGTAGTCCTGGTCAGCAAGAAAGATGGCTCCGTTCGATTCTGCGTGGACTACCGCGACACTAACGCCAAGCTACGCGTCGAGGATAGCCCTCTACCCCTCATTGTAGAGGCTATTGATAGGCTAGCGTCCGGCCAAGGGCCGCTCAGTTCTCTCTTTTTATGTACTCTCGATTTAGCCCCTGTTTGTCAGGTCTAGATTCCAGGTTTCCTCCTTTCGGGTAATCTTGACCCAAAGGAGCCAGGTCGCCTGTCACTCGCTGCGCGCTCGTCTCAGGCTCTCGAGTTACCTTGTGAAGGCTTGTTTAGCTTCTTGCAAGGCTTGTTGTTTCTTGTTGGGTTCCGGTTCTTTCTTGGGACCTGCTGACTTTCGTTGTTGTCCAGGCCTGTTCTTCGTAGGTTCTGCTTGGCCTGGTTAGGGTTTCGTTGAATCCCCGCGTTCGGCGTTTGGCGTTGGCGTTCGGAAATTTCCTCTCACATTCCCTAGGTCCGCTACCCTTGGCTTGTAGGTCCTTGCTTCTTTCTTCTCGGTCAAGGTTTTGGCGAGCGAGTCGGTTGCTCTAGCCGCTCGAGATTTGAGGTTTAATTTGCCATCTCCCCTTGGAGACCGGTGTAGGTTCGCTTCCTAGGTGAGGGAATCTTTCCCCTTGATGCAAGCTACATGCAAGCCTTGGCCCCTTTGGTGTTCCTTCCCCTTGGTTGCTACTCAGGGTTGTTCGTTAGAAGCGTCTAGAAGGTTCACGCTCAACGGCAAGATTTCCTCTGTCGTGAAGACATCTCGTTGCGATCTGTATCCAAAGTGATCGCCGTGGTCGCGCGACACGACGCTCCCCTTCGGACTCTCCGCTACGTGGGAAGTTACAACGGAGACACCCTCCGGCCGTCGCTGCGGAGTCTCTCTCTCTCTCTCGCTCTCTCTCTCCGTCTCTCGCGACGTGTTTGAGTTATCGGTGATTTGGGGTCGCGGTTGCTTGATAATTTGCTTTGTTTGGGTGAATGATTCCGGTGTGTTCGTGAGTCGGTGTATCCTGTTGTTCTCAGCCTCGTTGTCCGTCGTTGTTCGCTGCGTCGCTGCACTCAAGCAGCCTAGGCTCCCTCCCTGAGGGAAGAGTTCTTTGTAGGTCTAACAATCTCTTACAACCCATCACACTAGGGCCGCTAGGAGCGCCTCGCCGCCCCACAGCCCTTCGTTCGCCGTTCGTTCCCCGTCCAGACACCCAAATGGGGTTGCCCGACCCAGTCCAGAATTTCATTCATCCGACTCCCGGTGGGGAGGAGGGCCAAAGCGCCGCGCTAGCCGCCGGTGCTGCTCGCGACGGAGTGGCTCAGAGCCCTCCGGCTCCGCTCGACTCGACATAGGTAAGACAAACGCCCGTCTACGGTATATCAACGGGAGGACACCCCACGCGGCAAGCAAACACCGCGAAAGTGCGGCAGCGGACGAAGAAAGGCCGAAGGGCGGGGGCCGAGACCCCCCCGGGACAATATAAGATAGTTCAGAAGGCAACCTACTTTTATAAGTGGGGGACAATGGGGGCCTCGCGCCCCCCTCACACCATCGCGGACACCCCCCGGGGTGGGCCCGTACAATCAACCCCAGCCCCTGCCCTTTGGCAGGGGCAGGGCACTCAACAATCTGGCCCAGACCCTTCGGGGGCGCGGCCCGCGAGCCGCACTTCCACGCCCGCGCTGGGCCTGCCCTCGAGCTGACTCCCCCTCTGTCCCTGGTCGCCAGGCATACAGGTGTCTCTGGGCGGCTCCCATGGCCAGCGAGGCGAGCGTGGGAGAGGCAGGGGGGCCAGGGGCTGAGCCCCAGCCTCCACTGCCCCCTGAGCTGCCCTTGCTGGCCCCCTGGGAGCCCCCAAAGGGCCCCTGAGAGCAGGCCAGGGCGCGCCGCATGGCGACGCGCCGCAGGGACGACGAAGGGAGAGAGTGGAGAGAGGGAGAGGGGGGTTTTGCACCCCCCCCCGATGGAGTGCGGTTAGAAACAGGCCCCGTTTGCGTAAGCAAACGGGTAGGAGGCGGCCGGCGACAGGCGGGAGAGAGAAGGGAGCGGCTCAAGCTCGAGGAGAGTATCTTGAAGGTGGCACAGGCTACTCGACTCGCAGTCGTTTATTTCTCGAGAACTGCTCACGGCGCGAGCTGGAAGGGCCGTTCTCCTTTTTTGACGAGAGGTTCCTCCCCCCCCCCCCGGTGCTTTATTCCCGGAGAGTCGGCCGGCGTCGTTCGGTCCGCCTCAATGGGTTTTCCCTCATTTTAACTTGTGGGGAGTTAGAATGGGAGCCGGGGGCTTGCGAGGGGGGAGATGTGGAGGGGTGCATAGGTGTATGTATCTGTGGCAACAACACGCGCCAAGGTGTACGGGCAGGTGCGCTGAGGGTTGTCGTGTTAGTACCGGGCTAGTGAGAGTAGTGGTACTAATGCTCAGTTAGATTATTATTAAGATAGTTCAGAAGGCGTTTTACGTTTGTCTGCCACAGGAACACCCAACAAGAGGTCTGCTCCAGCCCGCCCCTTGCGCTTGGCCCGTCGTAGTGCACGCGGCCCCCCCCCCCGATACCAAAGACAAAGGAATGAAGGGGGTAGTGTAAAGGGAGTGACAGTTCTGGGGTATAGGCGATGGCGTGAGTCGGTACCGTGAGTGCGTGGTCTTTATAGCTAGCGGTAGTAGCCTGAATCTTCAGATGTTTTTTTTTCTTGCTTCTTGACATTGACATTGTCGATGTCATTGTGCACTTTGCGCCAGTTCCGAGATCATAAAATGTGGTTTATGATCTCCGGCTGAGGCTCGTTCCCCTGCGTTGCTTTTACCCGAAAGGGGTTTTCCCCCAGCGTGGACTCGAGGAGAGGACGTGCTGGGGTGCGCGGGGTCGGTGCGCGCACTGGGGGGAGGACAAATATCGAGGGGAGGGGGAAGTGCCCCCACCCCCCGGTATCACTCGGACACCTGGCTCGTCAGGCATGGCGGGATTCCGGGACGGAAAAGTTGTGTCCAATTAGCTAGTGGGATTGGCTAGGATATAACATTAATTATTATTATTGGTACCGCCTCATCTCCATGTCTCCGTACGAGGTAGCCTCGCTGTACAAGAGCTCCGACGATTTCGAGCTCATCCACGCCATCCTCAAGCCTCAAGGGCGGGCTCTCTCGAGCCGGCAACGTTTGGCACTACCACGTGTTCTTCGAGAAGGAGCACGTGACCAAGTGGGCGCGCAGCCGGTTCTTTCTCGACCGCACCCTCCATCATCAAGTTCGTATGGGCTCTCTGATCTCTTAGATCAAATTTCCTTGGGACCGGGGGCGGGGGGGGGGGGGGGCAAAAGGGGGGGGGGCGTCGAAAGGGCTCCTAGGCCAAAAATCAGCGCGCACTTTTCTCGGCCTTTAGTGCCTTTTTTTCGCGTAAGAGGCTCTTCCACTGCGGGCCATGGTGCAAACGCGCTGGAGGCGGAAGCGCCGATTTCGGGGACGCTTTTAATCACTTAAGCACGCACCCTATCTTCAAAGCAACCGCGACATGCAGCACCTCCAAAGGTGCCTCGCCTCTTAAGAGATAGGGACGGACTACCCCGCCTACCCGCAACATGGGTGCTCCTATAATTTCATACCGAATTAGGGGAGGTTTAAAAATGGACTTCAGGTTGCACCTTCTCCGTGATCTCCCCCTACCCAGCCAACAACGCTAGCTTTTAACCTAGTACTAGTAGTTTAAGTTGCTAAATAATGCATAATGCCAAGCAAAGTACACAACAGATTGGCACACACCCCACCATGAAAGTTCAATACAAAATTTTCTGGGGTAGACGACAAGCTACAGGCTAGAGACTCAGTACCGAGGGCGCGAGGGCCTAGCAGCACATAGACGGCGCATTGCAAACTTTGCGCGCACAACGCACCGCGCACATTGCATAGAGTAGGCCGCGGAAGCGGCACTCCTGTTCAGATTGTGTTTATTATTCAAGATGAGCAGCCATCAGTCTAGAGTCTAGTCTTATCGAGAACATTGCGAACGGCCTTCGAGCATTTGTAGCCCTTGCTACTGAGCGCGATCGCGACGAGTAAAATGAGCCAAGAAGATTGGGGGAGACGTGGCGTCACGACACTCCCTCGAATAAACTGTTGGTGCGCGTGCGCGCATGTCTTTGCCTACGTGCGCGCTATGACGATAAGGGCCTCCGTCTTGCATTGGGTTCGAACAAAACCTTCTTGATCGACTTGCACGCCCGCCTACAGCTGATCTCGTCCCAATCCTCGTCCGTAACCGAAACCGACCTTCCGACTCAAACAGACCTCGTTACACGGACGAACACCTAGTTAGGTCTGCCCGAGGAGATTTGCTTTCCGGCGAGTTTCTCCCTGTTGAGCCGTTGCAAAATACTGGTAGAGCTATCTCCCCGGGGCACCTCATTTGGCTCCGAGTACATATGGGTCAAGTCATCCGAACCCAAGAGGATGTCTTTCAACAGCGCTCGTACACCAATCGCTCGAACCACATCTAGCCATACTGTGAGGCCGTCGATGGAAGCCGCGCACATAATTCCTATCGTGAGGCCGGTCAATGTTCTACTCAGAACGCAAGCGGGGCGATATACCGGGAAGGGCGATGGGCATGCGAGAAGAGACAGACAAAGACCTATGATTGGCATGAGTACTAATGCAAAATAATGACGAGGAGGTGCGCCTTGTGGGCCTGCAAGAAGGTTGGGCTCAGAGCATATCGCATTGCGTGGAGACATACCGGACAACAAGGCCCCCGCAAACCCATCGAAGTTGACGTCTTGGCCAGCAAAGTAGAGACCAGGCAACCCCTGGATGGAGGGGCGTAGCCACTCTTCCTATTGAGTTGGCGTGCATTACGGTTATGAGAGGGTGTGTGGATGGCAGCCCTGTACTTATGTGACGAGCGGAAGAGAAGAACGCTGCCGCCGGAGGGAAATCTAGGGATGCAGAACATAGGTGAGATCCCTAAAGGGCAACCGGCACGCACTTGTTGCTTGAAGAAGTTGGGGGTGGGTTGCATTCCATACGATTCGCCTTCGAGCTTGTTGAGGTAGAACTTAGTCGAAAGTGGGGTGCCGATATTAGACGAGCGCAACTAGAGATCGAGCAGAGTGGAAGAAGTCGGGTGCAAGATGTGTCGCATGGAAAGAGGGTCAGTAGTGCCATAGTGTTGAGGCATGCTGAGCTACATCCGTGGGTGTCGGGACGACTTGCCTTGCCGCTGAGCTGTGGGAAGCGCCGAAGGAGAAGATCCGTGAGTTTGGACTCAAAGAGGCGCTTGATGTGCTCATAGTCGTCCCCACGCGCATGCACGCGAGTCGTACCCCACTTATCCCACCAGGCAGTCGGAACCTCGGCGATGACTACTGCAGTCGAGATCTTTGCCCTAGCACCATTGTCCGCCTCTGCAAGGAAATGACGGAAGGGTGAGAAGGACGCCACGTCACCTCGGGCGCGCGGTCAAGGGGCCGATCGACTCGTGAGCACGGTACCGCACCTGCCCAAGCTGGGTCCTTCGCTGAGGGAAAGGCCATGCCAACGTAGACCCATGGTTGGTTGAGAGTTTTGACTGCGGTGGAGGCGGACATAGATGCGAGCGTCTCGTACTGCCAAACGGATGAAGATCGTCGGTGAGCATATTGGCAGTGGGAAGACAATGCGCAAACCACGAAAGGATGCATGCGTGGCTGTGGGAAGACAAGACGCGCAAATCCACGAAAGAATGCCTGCGGAGTGACCCGCGCATGGCGAGCTCCGTGAGCCTGCGCTCGCCTCGTGCGACGACTTGCGGGCACGCTCACCTGCTTGTCATGATCATGAGTTGGGAAGATCCATGTATTGTGACGGGGCAGGCGTAGCTCAGATGTCGAGCCGTGAAAGGTGAGAAAGAGATTGAGGTGGCCACGGGTGCGCGTCAGTCCGCTCTGCGCACAGCGAGCCTGTGATAGCACGAGGGGGTGGCCCGTTGGGGAGGGAGACGTCTTGCCAACGCAAATATTGGCTTGGGTTTGCCACCAAGTGCTTGTTAGCGTGTCCGCACGGCGGCCAGTGACCGAAGGGCCGCCCTGCCCATAGCCTGAACGCCTACAGAGGCGGCACCGCGCATAGCCTTGAATTGCCGAACCTGCGTTGCGGCGAGCGCAGGAAGCGATTCCGGAGCGGGCGAGGGGAGGAGCTCTTGAAGCGTCATCTGTGCTCCTATACTAGAGACGACAACTGGCGCATGGACCTCCAGCCCGTTGCGTTTCATCTTGACGCCGACGGCCCGACCCGTATGGTCCAGAATAATGGACTCGACAGGAGCGCGCACGTACGCGCCGCCGCCAGCTGATTCAATCGTGTGCACGAGGGATGCTACTAGTGAGGCTGCTCCACCAAAGGGATAGGCACCACCTTGAAGGAAGTGGCAGGTGACCCCCGCGAGAGCGGCGAAAGCGGCCTGCGAGGGCCCGACACCGCAACAGCCAAGCATGATGTATGAAAGGGCCCCCACAAGAGAGCTGTCAGAGGTGAGGCTGCCCATCGTCTCCAAGACAGTACTGCCTTGGAAAATTCTTTGGCCCGAGGTCATCCAGCCCTTGAGCCAATGAGAGAGGGTCGGAGAGGATATAGATCGCCAGATGACTCCTGGAAGGAACCCACCCGCCGACTGCTTGCACAATGAGAGGAACATACGGATGGCCCCATCTTCGTGTGGGAAGGCCCGGATGAATTCAGAAAGCCATGCGCCCTCGCCCGGCCGCAGGCTCAGGAAGATAGGTCGCTCACCGCAGATGGTCACTTCGTCGTACACTCCAGGTGAGACAGGGCAATCGGCCATCGCCGCCCAATTGACGCCTGGAGCGACATAGTCGATAATCCGACGGAGGGGCCCTGACGCACAATGGACTTCGCCGAGGTAGTGAAAGCCTGTCTCGAAGCTGCACCCTCCATCCTCCCATGTGTGTAGACCACCACCAAGAGCCTCGTTCGCCTCGAGCACAAGGACCGTCTTGCCCCGTCGCGCGAGCATCGCGGCAGTGGAGAGCCCGGCGGGGCCCGAACCAATGACGATGGCATCGAGCCTACCGTGCCCTTCGGCCCGCTTCGACGAGAATCCGAGTCGGTGCGGCACCGAGGGTGGTGGGCCAGGTGGCGGTGGCCGGCGCAGCTTCCTCCAGCTGAGGAATGCGAGGAGCAGTCCCAAGATGAGCAGCGAGGTGTACAGGTCGTCTTGTATCATCGCCGACGCGTGCCTTCTCTCACTCCCTCCTTCTTCCTCTCTCTCCCTACTTCTCACTCTTCTCGCACTTTCTCTTGCTCTCGAGCAGCCCGCTCGCGCCGCAAGGCACAAGGGAGGGGGACAAGAGAGCGAGGAGGGGAGAGAGAGGGATGTGACGATATGGCCGCCGATATACACAAAAGAGAAACAGAGAACACTTGAAGAAAGAGAGAGACGGAGGGGGGGGAGATAATAGAGATTATTATGCTACTACTTGTATTGGAAATATGGCCGGTCTTCGGTGTGGCGAGAGGTTGAGAGACGCTGTGTGATACAAATCAACTCTCCCCCTACTCATAGTATTTGAGGGCAGGAAACTGCGGGGAACAGCGGGTTTGCGTATTTATGGGCGTGCTACTCGCGCGCGGGGGGGGGGGGGGGGAGCGCATTTATTTATGAAGGCGGAGAGCGGCTTCGCTGGCGGGCGGAGCGAAAACTCCGGAAAATGCCAGCCGTGAGTATACTTGTAAGTACGAGTACCACGTTAGAAATTGTATAGTCTTGTAGGTCTTGTTGGCTAGCACTCCTAGCCACATACACCGGACGAGCCATGCACCAACCGCGCACACCCCCATCGCGGGGGAGGGGCTCCGTTGCCGATGAGGCACGGTCCCTCAGCACTAGGATTATACTAGGACAATAAGTAAACAAGAAAACTACGACTCTGACAGATAGGGATCTTTACTTAGTACTTTGTACGAGATACTCGAGTACGAGATGCGAAGATCGAAAATCTGTCTCTCTGAGCAAGTTCTTTTCCTCGCTTCCCCTTCCGGTTGAGGCGGCGCACGCCGCCCTCCTCCACGCCTCCTCCGCATGCGCGGCCGAGCATGCCGGCTTGCCGAGCTCGCCTGCTTTGTGCCGCCCGCAGCCGCTGGCCTCGCAGTGTGCGGCGTCGAGGTGCCGCACGCGTGCCCGTCGGTTGCTGCATCCGCACTTGAATCACACACTTGGCCTATTGAGTTCCCGTATTCTCGCGCCGATCTGACACCTGAGTGGGCCGGGGCCGACAGCACCTTCTATCTCCTCCCCAAGTTTGTCCATCATGCGGGCGACGAGTGCCGCGCCTGCCTGCGCGACTTTTACGCCTGTGTGCTGCCGCCCGCCGGCACGGGCGCCGTGCTCGACCTATGCTCGTCGTGGACCTCACACTACCCTGAAGACTGGCGCGGGGACCGCGTGGTGGCGCTTGGGCTGAACCCACTCGAGCTGTTCGCCAACCCGAGTAAGACCGAGTGGCGCGTACAGGACCTCAATTCGAACCCGACCCTACCATATGCGGACGACACCTTCGACCTGATCACCAACTCGCTCTCCGTCGACTACATGACCTCGCCGCTCGAGCTCTTCCGGGAGATGGCACGCGTGACGAAGCCAGGGGGACTCGCATGCTGCGCCTTCACCAACCGCTGCTTTCCGAGCAAGGTCGTCCCAGCATGGTTCAGGCCATTTTCGGAGCCTGCGCACGTTCGGCTCGTTGGCGCCTACTTCAAATACTCGACGGACGAGTGGGACGAGGTGGGTGTGGTCGATGTGTCCCCCCCAGGGTTTGTGGGGCAGAGGGACCCGATGATCGTGGTCATTGGTAGGAAACGATTGTAGCGCCCAGTCGCCGCGTCCGGCCGCCGCGTGCTGCCTCCATTCGCACGGCTCGGCGGTCGCGCTCGTGTCGCGCTCCGCAGGGAGCACGCCAACCAGCGATAGCGCTCAGGCTAGGACCAAGGCCAACATAACCATGCGGAGCCCCATCTAGGGGCGCGGCTCGATCGAGCGACCTGGAGAGCTAGAATAGCCGCTAGGTAGCCAGCGCCTTCTCTGTGTAAAGCGATGTAGCAAGCTAGCGGTCATAGCCGGCGCACAAGGCTTGAAGTAAGGTGGGTGCAGAGCTGTGCATTGGGCCCCGGGTGGGCTTGGGGAGGGGGTGCGCATGCCCTTGATCAATTGCGCTACCGCATAGCAAAAAATGACTTCATAATGTTCTTACCGCACACGCGGCTCTGGACCCACTACTTTTACGCAGCAAGCGTTCTACACCCCGACTCCACTGGCCACCGGCCCTTCGCCCTTCCCCCCCCGCCATCAGGCGACTCCCTACACTTAGAGGGGGCGGATAGAGGTATAAAGGTAAAGTGCTTAGAAACTACTTTTATAAGTGGGGGTCAATGGGCAATGGGGGCCTCGCGCCCCTCTCACTCCATTGCAAATAATAATATAATAATTAATGCTATATCCTAGCCAACTAGCCAACCCCACTAGCGGGGGCCAAGACCCACCCGGGGCACGATAAGTAGTACACAGAAAGCCCTTACGTTTCTTTTTCACAGGTATATATGATATACGTATACGTATATGTATATGTATATGACGAATTGGCGTGACCCATAGGCCATAGGCCATAGGTGTAGATCTACAGTGTAGAAGTGGAAAGTATGCTACGTGTAGGTATGTCGCATTCGCGAATCGGCACTCGTTAGGCTTCTCTTCGTCATTCGTCATTCGGTATTTATCGTTATAATTCTCTGCTTTCTCTCGTTCTCGGTCAAAAACTTCGCGTGTACGCCTAGGATCTAGGGTTGTGGAGCGCTCTCTCTCTTTCTCTCGAAAGAGAAGGGAAGTTTCCCCACCTTTCTTCCTCACAGACGCCTCGCAAATAGGTTTGATTTGCTATCTCCCCTGCGTTTCTTTATCTGCTTCTGGGGGCAATCAGGTTTAATTTGCGATCTCTTCGTACCTCCCCCTTAAGCATATCGCACTTCTCTCGTCTTATTCGGTAAGTCTCTTGGAATCCTGCGTAGCAAGATTGCCCCTCGATTCCGTTATGGTGCGATTCCCGTTCCAGACAAGATCGTCGACAGATCGCCCTTTGATCGTCGTCCGTCGTTGTCTGATCGGAGTGTTTGGGTTTGATTTCAGTCGAGTTATGTGAGAAAGTCGTGGGGCGAGAGTCGGGGTGTTTTCCTGGGTGTCTTTGTCCGTCGTCCTGTCGTCAGTCGTCATCCGTCGCTCTCGCTCTCGTCGCTCTCGCTCTCGTAACACTCGTACCCAACAAACTCGCCTCGCCTCGCCAGCCCCTGCCATCACAGCCCTCCTCTCACTCGCCCTCGCCTCTCGCCGCTCGTTCCATGTCGTTCTCGCCGCCGTCCTCGCCCTCGCTCAAGCCCGCCTGCCCGCCTTCCTCTGCTGACGGGCTTCAGCCCGTCATCGTCTCCGAAGCCGTCTCCTCAGCCGCGCCTGCCGCCGGCTTGCCACCTTCCTCATTGCCCTCAGGCCCTAAGGGCCATCCCAATTCGTCAATTCGTCAAGGTAGTGGTTCCATGCGCCGCGAGTGCGGTAAGAATATTATGAAGTTTATACTGGTGAAGGACCGAGAATGGCACTAGGGTAAGGGGTAAGGGGCCCGTTGAGACCCCGTTCGCACCCAAATCCCTCTAATACCTAATAAATAGTCATACTAAGAGTAGTACATATGTACATATCCTTAGCAACTACCAAGCTTCCCCCCCCCCCCCCCCCGGCATCTTGTAGGCGGCGCCCCTTGCCCCTCCCCCTCCCCCCTCCCAACCCGCGCCTGCCTCCGCCGCCGCCGCCGTGCCGCCGTCGCCCGCCCCCGGGCCCTCCTCGCTGCCCACCCTTCCCTCCCTTTCCCTCCTTTCCCCTGCCGTCGGTGGGCAGCGCAAGGCAACGCGATGGAGTGGCTCAAGTCGGTCCACTTCTACCGCAAGGTGCCCACTGACCTCACCGAGGCCACGCTCTCCGGCGGCCTCCTCTCGCTCCTCTCGGCTGTTGCGATGGCCTACCTCCTCTTCTCAAACTTTGTCGCCTTTTTGCAGGTGCTTGCGCCTCTGAGTGGGAGTTCACCCTGGATCTAGGACGAGGGCGAGGCGGCGCGCCGCCTTGCAGGCGCTGCTGGGGAGCTGGCATGCCACCGAGCATTCTGAAACCTGTGGCATGTGCGTGCTTGCAGGTCGAGACATTGACCTCAGTGCGCTTGGACGAGTCGACCGACAAGAAAATCCAGATCAACTTCAATGTGACACTGTTTCACCTCCCGTGCCGCTTCGCATCGGTCGACATTGCTGACGTGATGGGCACCCACCTTCAGAACGTCTCCACGAACCTCATTAAGACGCGTATTGATGGTAACGGAGCAGCAATGGGGAAAGCTGCGCCCAAGCCGCGCAGCATGAGCCACGCTTTCGCACGTACAGCGAATGTCCCAACGGTGCGTTTGCTCCACCGCGCCTCCAGCCATCTTCGTGGTTGCGTGCGGGGTTGCATCTTTCCCATTGCAGTCTTACCAAGGCGTGATGGTGAAAGTGCGATGGGACGATAAGCCATGCAGCATGGCCCAATGCCTTCCCAGCATATTCGAGTATGATGAGTTCGCCCTGTACGGTCGCAGGTCTCTCCCAGCTTGGATGAAGACGGGTTAACACAGGCTGTCACCAAGCACAAGCTCGTGCTCGTCAACTATTTCGCCCCATGGTGCCCATGGTCAAGGCGACTTCAACCGGTGCAAGAGATGCATATAATCTTCATGTTTGGACGGGGAAGTGAACGGGGGGTTCTATGCACCTGTGTGACGCTCGATCTATGCACCTGTGTGACGCTCAACTGTAATCACTGCAACTGGAAGTTTGGACGGGGAAGTTACAGGGGGGTTCTATGCACCTGTGTGACGCTCGATCTATGCACCTGTGTGACGCTCGATCTATGCACTTGTGTGATGCTCGACTGGTGTCTTGCCTCGAGGTGAACTCGCTCATCTCTCTTTGCCGTTCCACTTCTGCTCAGGTATGGGAAGAAGCCTATGCCAACGTGCTCGACCAACCTTTCTCTGAAGACGTTTTGATGGCAAAGGCTGACTGCACTGGTCTAGGAGAGGCGCTATGCCGTGACCAGGTGACTCTGCCCTCTCCCTTTCCCTGTCTAAGAAATCTCCAAAGGGCTTCATTTGGCGGCAATAGACAGCACCCTCTCCCTCTTCCGCGTAATCCACACACCCACATGCATCTGCACTGACATCCCCTCTGTTCATGATTGCAGCACATTCACGCCTTCCCTACCATCCGCGTCTACCGCCACCACGCCTCTGTTTCCCACGAGACGTACGTTGGTGATCGGACGCATGAGGCGCTAGAAGCGTTTGTGGCCGACAACGTCCACGATGCGGATCACACGGAGGCCGTGCGCTCTGGAGCGTCAGAGATGGGAGAACAAGGCGAAGGGTGCATTATCCGCGGAGTGGTTCTCGTGAATCGTGTCCCCGGAAACTTTCACATCTCCGCTCACTCGCAGTCGCACTCCTTCCAACCTGGCAAGCTGAACCTATCGCATTCCGTGGGAAAGATGACGTTTGGTAGACCACTCTCTGCGTCAATGCTAAGGTTGCTGCCAACTGATGTCATCGCCGCATACGATGCACTTGCGGGAACTGTCCACGTTGCTTCTGGAAGCAACACGTCTCTCGAGCACTACCTCAAGGTGCGCTAGCTGTGGATTGTCGGTGACAGGCATTCGGTGGGCAGGATGCGAGATGAATAACAGCCCTGAGGCGGGAGCCTCGCCACTTCCATAGGTGGATAGATCTGACCAAAGATATCTTCTTCCGTACTTGCCAGGTGGTGCACACGTCTCATCTTTTCGGAAGGAGGCAGATCGACACCTACCAATATACGGCGAGCTCCAACTACTACCAGGATGGGACGGCGCTTCCCTCCGCTGTTTTCTCCTACGACATGTCACCGATGCAGGTGTTGCTATGACAAGCCATCATTGGGCCTCAACAGTCGGGTGCCCAGCCAGCACGCTTCAATGATCCCCATCTCCCCTCGTTGCCATTCCATGGTTGTGCAGGTCCTTGTGCGCCGAGAGCGTCAGTCCTTCTCCGCCTTCCTAACACAGCTTTGTGCTATTTTGGGCGGCGTCTTCACGGTGACGGGGCTCATCGATGCCGTGCTCTATCACAGTTCCGCCACCTTGAAGCGGAAAATGCAGGTGGGGAAGCTCATCTAATATCGAGTCGACATTCATTGAACGCAAGTGCTCATCGGACGCGAGCATTATTCCTTGCGCGAAATGCTCTGCGATGAATCCAGTGCTATTCATCGCCGCCCGGATGGCGTGAGACGACTCACATTCAACGAGAGATAGTAGGAGGAAAGACGTACACAAGCTATTTTTGCGATAGTAGATGCCAACTCACATAGCAGTCCCTGCTACTAGTTTGTTTGCTTTCACCTCGTGAAGGCCGGCGATGCGAGTAGATCACATTGTCCCGTGATCCGTCATATTCCACGCTATGTCACGCCGTCTATTGGGTGGGCCAAAAAAACAACTTCTGGATCAGCCCGGCCGGCGTGCGCTAACTAGCAGATGCACACTTCCATACTTCGTTCCCTCGTTCCCTCACCCATGAACTAAGTTTATACTTGGTTCGATGGGGGGCACGAGTCCCCCCCTCTCCCCACTCCTCCCCCGCAGCGAGGGAGGAAGCACCCATCCTCCTGGCATGCCCTATGGCTTGCCAGGAGCAAACTGCCCTCCCGACCCACACTCGCCTGATTCGCCCGCCCTGGCCTATCAAGGCCAGCCCATTGCTCCAACTCCTCCTCCTCCTCGCCCGCCCTGGTCGACAGGCAGACAGGTGCAGCGTGGGGGCCCCAGGAGCCCAGGAGCGCCAGCGAGGGAGAGGCAGGGGAGGCCAGGGCCCAGCCCCAACCTCTAGCCTCCTCTGCCCCCTGAGTTGGCCTCCAGGCTCCAGGAGCCTCCAAGGGTGTTGTAGGCATGAATATTCGTGTAAGGTACGCGCTCACAATTACAGTTGAACAGTTCCCCGTGTTGCCACTGACGCACAAGACACATAGATTCGGATTCCCCATGGTCTCAAGTCCAGGTTTGCAGATTTTGGTCTCGAAATTTGCGATTCGAATTTTGTTTTTGATGTTACTATAATTGTTGGCTCGTTTAAGGTAATATAAACCGGCATGACTTCGACTTCTCGTTCTGCAGTCGCTCTGCGAGACTCTCTCTCTCTCTCTCTCTCTCTCTCTCTCTCTCTCTCTCTCTCTCTCTCTCTCTCTCTCTCTCTCTCTCTCTCTCTCTCTCTCTCAACTAAGTTTATACTTGGTTGCGATGGAGCGCGCCGCCGCGGCTCCCCTCTCATTCGGTCCCCCCACCGAGGGCGGCCCCCATGCCCCCACGGACCAGTCGCTGGCGAAGCGGCCGCGTCCACCGTCGGAGGCCGAGCAGGTGCGTGCGACCCCGGTCGCACCACACGGCCCGTGGCCCCGGCCACACCACTCACAGCAGCCATGCTGGCCCCCATCTTGGGGGACAGCAGGCTGCAGGACACACAGCAAGAGTACCAGACAGGCAGGGCCTGCGCTCCATTGGGCATGCCTTATGGCAGAGGCCCCACTCACCCCGGCAAGGGTCGCGCCGCCTCGGCGGAGCGACCCGCGGCCTGGTGGCCCTTATGGGCACAAATACATGACATGCAACATAGCGATACAAATCAACAACTCAAGAAGGCTCCACCGAATGGACCAGCTGGCCCCACCCCTCAGCCGGAGGAGAACCACAACTCCCACATCTCCCAGCACATGCACGCTCCGAGACGATGATCAACTGACTCCCGCCCCACCCGGGCCCTACGCACAGGAACAAGAATCAGACGTAGAAGACCAACAAGTTGACTCAGACGCACTCTACGAACTCGCATTCCACCAAACGGGTGACCTGGTCCTCCTTGACACGACGGTCTACGCGGCCATCGTCGAACTCCTGCTCGAGCTTGAGGGCGTCGACCCTGAGCCAGACTTCTGGGCCCGCTCCTCGCGGGGCCCATGGCACATCGCGGTCAACGAAGACTGCGTGCAACAATTCCAAGCCCGCTACGGCCTCCAAACCACCATTCGCGTTCACCAAACGGATATCGAAGTACAAATCAAGATCGACTCCATTGAGGATAAGATCAACAAGAAGGGAACCTCGTCGCGCAAGGCGCTGTACGAAGCCCTCCAGGACGTGGCGGCCCACTTCGTGGTGGAAGCCGAAGGCCTAGCGCAAGCATCCAAGATCACGCTGAGCGCCATTGTCAAGGCCGTTGAAAAAGAAGGACTCACATTCCTTAAAGGGAACCGCGAACGAATGAAACTAGAAGGTGAGTCGGGCACGTTTGTGTCCAAGGTGGCTCACTCAACGCGCTGGACCGAGCTATTCCGAACCGAAAACTGGGACCAACCAGCCCACTCAGAAGACGAGACCGTAGTCTCGGACCAAGCCATCCGGAGAGAGTTCCGGAGATACTACGTGTGGCTATACTCCCCCAAAGAAGCACACAGAGTCCCGGACTTAGAGACCGCGCTGACAAAACGCCCCCTCAGTGACCTGGACAAGAGCCGCACTGAAGGCCGCATAGACGTCGAAGAAACGCTACAGGCTATCCGAAGCATAGGCCCCGGCAAAAGCGCGGGCCCGGACGGACTCCCGGCGGAAATATACAAAGCACACGACAAGATAGCTGCGCCGATACTGACTAGACTGTATAACCTAGCGCTGGACACGGGAACGCTAGCGTACACGATGCGAGAGGGCGACATAATCCTACTATACAAAAAAGGTGACGCGCGAGACCCGCGAAATTACAGGCCCATTACGCTACTACAAAGCGACTACAAAATCCTAGCCAAAATCCTAACCAATAGGCTAGGCAAAGTCATAGGTAGAATAATATCGGAAAACCAATTAGGGTTCGTGCCAAGACGGCTCATTAGCGAGGCCACACACTTACTCCAACTCACGAGAGCATACCTAGATGAGACCGGCGAACCGGGCCTATTACTGGCCCTTGATTGGGAAAAAGCGTTCGATAGGGTCAGTTGGGAGTTTTATCACCTGGCCCTGAAACTCCTCAACTTCGGCCCGAACTTCCAAACACTCGCCAAAGCGCTCACCAGCGAAAACGCCCGGCCGATAAGAACGATCAAGACCAACGGGGGAAGAAGCTATCCCTTTACCGTGGGAAGCGGAATGCCGCAAGGATGCCCGCTATCCCCGCTTACATTCCTGCTTACAACGGAGGCACTCACCCGAGCCATAAACGGAGACGAAGACATAGCGGGAGTAGACCTCAATGGGTACAATCTGAAGATCAGCCAGTTCGCTGACGATACAGCGCTAATAGCCAGGGACTACAAAAGCATGAAAAGATCCCTATATTGGGTAAAACTACACGAAAGAGCCACAGGGGGGAAAACGAATGAAAGCAAGTTCCAAGGGATCCGGATGGGAGCGCAAAGGACCCGCAAGCCCCCGTGGGACATGCGGAAATATGATTGGATTGACAACAGCGAATATCTAACGATACTAGGCATGCCCCTAGGAGCGCCGGAGGCGCTCAAACCCTTCTGGGTGAAGCTAGCTGACAAAATCGACGAAAAAGCTATCAAGCTAGCGCCGGCTACCGGATACATGACGATATTTGGGAGGGCCAATGTTGTAAACTTCATTATTTACGGAACACCGAGATACTGGCTACAAACGCTGGCCGCTCCGAAATGGTTTCACAGGAGAATCCAAAGAGCCGCGGATGCGGTCCTCTGGACAAGCCCACACACCCGGAAGCAATACAAATGGATCACACACCCAAACTACGCCACATACCACGCAACGAGCGCGACCAGGACATTGGGGCTAGGGCTCCTACACTGGCAAACTCATATAAAAGCCCTCCAATCCAAATGGATTCTAAACTACTTAAATGCACGAAAAGCGATCTGGAAGCACGCACTAGACGCATGGTTCTGTCGTACAGGACTAGGGAGGGGCGCTGTCCTCTCCACGGTACCAATAAAAACGCTCACGGGAAGCCTCATGGGCAACCCGGCACTCCCGACCTTCTGGAAGGAGGCCCTACAAAACTTCAGGGACCTAGAAATCCAACCCTCAAGGCTCTCGCGCGAAGGCGCTCTCTCGCAACCCATCTGGCGCAACCCGCACTTCCCCCCCCCCGCGATTCGCGCCGCGTGGGCGAGAATGTGGGAGACATTGCACGCGAACGTGATACACAACGTGTTCAAAGGAGATAACTTCACGACGCCCTATAGTAGGGAAGAGTGCTCGTCCTATGTCGAACACCTCCCGGAGGTCTTCGAACACGAGGGCCGCAAGATCCGCAAAGCGGAATTCCTGGACTCATGGGGCGCCGTGGTCGTCCACGCGCGACAAATACTGGACAAGTCGTCGGAACGTCCACCACCCGGCCCCGGAGAGGAGTCCAGACCAAAAGGAGTGGAGCCCCATCAGGAGTCGGGAGAAACAAAACGGGAAGAGGTGAGAGTCTCAGAAGACGATAAATACATCAAAAAACTCAACAACATATGGATTCACACAGACACCGACTATCTCGGGGAGGCCTCCAGCAACGGTGACGTAGCGAGCGCCGAGGAAACACGACGCTACTACCCCCCGGCACGATGGGAGAATGGATATAAAGGACCCAAGCACTTGGAATACCCACTGGCCGACGAGTACGCCATACAAAAAGGAAGAATTGCGCTCGATGCGATCACGGTCTCCGACATCACAAAAGCCGAGCTCAAGGCAGCACGGCGCAACGACCCTCAAGCGACCAGAACAGCATGGGAGAAACGCCTAGACATCTCGAAAGAGGACTGGAAACACATAGCCAGGCTGTACACCCTGCCGTTGCTAAAACACACGGACAAGCACCCTCACTTCAAACACATTACCCACAGGAGAATAGGTACCAGAAACAGATTCTCGACAAGCACAACGAACAAATGCAGGATGTGCAACCGATATCAAGAGGACTCATGCCACCTAGCGTGGTGCCCGGCGACAAAAAAAATCTTCGACACCATAGACGCGATTGCCAACTACACCCCGGAACAGAACAGGACCCGCAAGCAGAAAACTAAAGACAGATTGTTCGCATACCCAAACGCGAACACCCCTGACAGTTTGAAAACCCTCTACATAATAGCCTGGAAGTACATAATAAGGGACTTCTACAGGGTGGAATTCGAATCATATGAATATCACTACATACCTGGTTTAGAATCCACGCTAATAAGATTCACTACCCTGGTGAGGGGCCGTACCCCGTCGAACACTTACCGTCCAATGCGCACTCGCACGGCGGCCCAGGGTAGAAAACCTAAAATTAAAAAACCAGCGGAGCTCAGCACCCCTATATTTACAGAAGACGCCAAAGGAAGACTAAAGATAAGCGACAACCTCGGCCTAGTGGCGAAAGCGATCGGCCTTGCCGAGAGGCTCGAATAAGCGCCTAAGTCGAGACACATCCCCTCCCCCCCGTTTCAAGAGAACGCTCACGTAAAGGAGCACTCCACGAGAGAGTGATACCCCATTAACAACACAAAACCCTCACAACATCAATCAGCAAGAAACGGGCCACATAGAGGCATAGGAGGAAGGCGAGAAAAGTCCACTGTGGGCCGGTGCACCCCGCCCGCCCCAGCCCCCCCCACAACCTGGGCCCCTATGTAGAGCACGAGGGGAGTTGCCGCAAGGCGGGAAGTGAGGGAGAGGAAGGGATCTGGGCGTGGCTACAATAGCTAACCCAGTAGCCGCACGCGTGGCGCGAATATTAAAAGGTTTTTTTTTTCTCTCTCTCTCTCTCCGTCCTCCTCTCCTCGGCCGACGGAGGGAAGTTTCGTCCAAAACATTCTCCGGTCCCAGGATGCAGGATGTTCCGTGGGGGGGTCTCTCCGCGCTCCGCGAGGGAAAGGGTCTCCTAGCCCCTCTCAATCAAGTCGCTCCCCGAGTCTTCCGAGTTCGAGTCTGAGTCCAACGAAATCGCAGCGGTCCACCCACCCGCTAGCCGCTAGCCCGAACCAAGTCCTCCGATGAATGCTTCGCATTGCAGAACGAACCCGCAAGACCCGCGTTCCGTGGTAGCTGCCGGCGCGCCCTCGCGGGCAATCTCCAAGAGTGAGATAAGCCTTGCTCTCACAGGGTTGGGGGGAGTCAGCTCGAGGGCAGAGGGCAGGCCCAATGCGGGCGTGGGAGTGCGATTCGCGGCCCGCGCCCACTAGGGGTCTAGGCCAGAATGATGGTTGCCCAGCCCCTGCCAGAGGGCAAGGGGCTGGGGTTGGGCGGCTTGTACGGGCCCACCCTGGGGGGTGTCCGCGATGGAGTGAGGGGGGCGCACGAGGCCCCCATTGACCCCCACTTATAAAAGTCCCTGTAACCAAAGACAAAGGGAAGAAGGGGGGAGGGAACGAGGCGGAGGGAAGGGAAGTAAGGGCAGTGCCGGCTGGATGGTAGTAGATACCAGTGTAGCAGTAGGCGGCTGTAGCTCTGACTGCTTCCGGCCCGACTCAACGTCTCGTGGCCATTTCCAATACAAAGAGCCAAAAAAAATTTTTTTAATATTCTTGCCTCGCGCGCGGCATTGCGATGTCACTCAGTAGCCACGCCCGTTCCTCCCCCCTTTCCCCTCACTTCCTGCCTTGCAGCATCGCTCGCCTTTGTGCTCTACTTAGGGGCCTAGGTTGTGGGGGTGGTGGGGCCGAGAGGGATGCACCTGCCCCCAGTGGTATGGTTCCCGCCTTCCGCCTGCGCCTCTGGGTGGCCTGCTTCTGTAGTGGTGTCTCGGTTGTTGCAGTGGCGTCGAGTGATCCGGGGTTCAATACGGAGAGCCAGAGGCGAGAGTGATCTAAAGATGGGATGAACGCGACTGGCCACCACCACAAACCCGCGCGCCCTTTTCAGGCACCAACCATAGTCACTTGCACAGGTTCAATTCGCAATGTGACCAACTACAGCCACATCAGAGCGCAGCTCTCACTCCAATTGGTATCGATGCGTCAAAGAGCACCCCAGACTCTCCTCCGACCTTTTGCACTGAAGGATACGGGCGGCAGGCAACACCTTCGTCCGGCCGGGTGTCGGCGTAGAGAAGTTCATCGTTCGAGCGCGTGAGACGGATATAGCCGGCCTCACCCCAAGCATCACCCCATCTGCAAATCACGAAGCGGAGGGGCTCAGAAAATGTCTCATCGGTATCACTCATCAAGCTATGGATGCATGTTCCGGGTCATTGAGTAAGCGAATATCGCGTCCTGTGCCCAAATAACACTAGTTCCATCTGATTAGCTGTCAATCGATACTTACGCTGTGGGACTTGAGACACTTGGGCACACGACACGATTCCTTCCAAAGGCAAACTCACGAGTTGCGAATGATCCAAAATCCTTCAACAGGATCTGACTCGATGTTGCCTTCCACTTCATATCCAATCGCACGGACCCTGTGGTGCTGCCGTTCTTGCTGTGCATGCGACTGGCCACCGAGCTCGCCAGGTCTTTTGTAGCCCACTGCCTGTACCACGTGATCGAGCGAGCACTTGTCAGTTGTACAACCACCAGAGAAGATGCCGCCGCCATAGGAGCGCCAGCCCATTGCAGCGACGTTGACCGCAACCTGCTCGAAAGCAACAGGGCGGAAGTTCACAGAGATGCAGGGGTTGTGCTAGTAAGAATGGGAAGCTGCTCTCCTGTGCATTCACTGCGCCCTTCCTGTGCCTGGAAGGGGGGGGGGGAGGCATGACTGGTGCATACCGGACCGATGCTAGCCAGAGTTGCTTCGAGCACTTGCGCATCATTTTGGGGGAGCTTACGATAACCGCCACACGTGACGGCCGGCCTGTATTTCGTGCACAGATCTTCGTGGCCACTGTACGGGAGATCCTCTTCTAGTGCGATACCATGCGCTTGAGTATAGTTGAAAGCAAGTTCGGGGATAGATCCATCACAACCGCCTGAGCCGCCGCAATGCTCAGGGTTGGGCACACAATTGACGTACCTGCGGAGCAGTCCATCACCAGTATGAGAAGGCGGCGTACCAACGCAGTGTAGTGCGCTATGCGAGATGACACGCTGAGGCGAGCCGCCCCGTAGGCCGTACGTTTGGGGAGCAAGCACCAGCAGCTTCCCCGATGCAATGGCGAAATGACTCTCAATCGACTGTGTTGAGGCGAATGCCCAGCACGAGCCGCAGGAACCCTGATCTTTTACGGGACTCACAACACCCTTCTTTCGCCAGTCGACCGACTCTGGAACCATGGGCATCGCGCTGCTGAGAGGAGCGTCGAGCGCGAGCGCTGGCTGTGGGCGGCCGCCACCCAACATACGCTGCAGCTCTGCGTGTGACTTGTCGGTGAAGTCGTTGACCGTGGCCCACCACGTGGAGCGGCCGTTCATAAAGTCCTCATTCTGGCGGACGATCCGCGTGAGCTCCTCCTCGTACAGCTGGCGCCTCCACTCGTGCTGTGGGTGTGAGGCAGAGGCGTACTGCCGACGTCGTCGGGTGGCAAACTCGGAGAACGAGTGGTTTCGCCAGTCTTGAGGCCCAGCGAGTGCGCTGACGAGGAAGGGCGTCAGCAGGAGCGCCATCCGACTGGCGGGAGCGATCGCTGGGAATGGAGAGGGGGGAGGGGGGAGGGGGATGGAAGGAAGGGGGGGTACAAGTAATGTATGCGCCCCTTCCCTCCCTCCCTCCCTCTCTCTCTCCCTCCCTCCCTCTCCCCCTCCCTCCCTCCCCCCCTCTCTCGTCTACTAAGGAATATCGCGGTACTGAGGAATATCGCGGTGGTGCCCTTGAGGCAACCACACGGCGGCTTCTTACCCCCCTTGCCGACAGTCAAAGAATTCACTAAAATTTGGCGAAAAGGGCGTTTCTTAAATAAAATCTGGCGGCCTCGCAAGTGTCCACGCTCTAGGGTCGAAAACCTCCTCTCGCTAGCGAGAAATTTGCCGCTCCGCTGTGGAAAATCTGGCCGCTCGCTACTCGCTACCCGTCGCGGCGCCCCTGTGGTGCCCCCATGGATTCCGACGACTTGGACCCCAATGTGAGGGAGGCTGCCGGCTTGGCGCCGCCCAGCTCGCCCTCGCATGATGCCCCTGCGCCCGCGAGCGACGACCCGCCCCCGTTCGAGCCGAGCGGAGGCGAGCAGGCGAGCTGCAGGATAGCGTGCGGCGCGCTCGCCGACCGTCGATCGACAAGGCCGTGGCAGACCTGGAGACCTGGAGAAGGAGAACCTCACGGTCAAGAAGCTCACGGCGGAGATCGACGAGCTCCCTGCCGACGAGTGCAATAAGAAGGACGAGCGCAAGAAGGAAGAAGGCCTCCCTGCGCAAGCGTAAGGCCGGCCACCTCGCGGCGGCGCGGCAGCTCGATCGACGAACGCATCAACAACCTTCGCGCGGGGGCGGCAGCTGCGTCGGCGATGAAGGCGCAGAGGGAGAATAAAAAATTTTTCCAACTGGGAAGATGCGCACCTGCACTGAGCCGCTGGCCGATGCCGCACGCCGACGCAGGTGAAGACGCAGGTGAAGATGTCCCTGCAGGCCCTGCAGAGACCCCGGCAGAGCCCGGGGGCGGGCGGGCGGGTCCACTCATCATCGTTGGCTGATGAGCAATCTCTCGAAGTGCACGCTAGTAGTAGCGCGGCACCCTCATTCTCATCTCTCATCTCTCATTGCCGCCGTCATCAATGGGAGAGGAGGCAGACGCGTCGTCAGGCGACACAGATTCAGGTGCGCTGTACGAGCCCAGATGGTGTGACGACCCGGAGACTGGAGAAGTGGCTGCGGCACGGCGGCGGGGCCCCCGCGCCCAGAGGACGCCCATCTGTGATCTGTGCACGCCGTGCGCATGTCGAAGTGATTGCAACTAATCAAACCTGTCTCATGAGATTTTATTAGTACAAATCACATAAAGACCAAAGACCGCTGTAAAACTCGTGTTTCATAATATTAGAAATGAAATTCGACGGAACGACTTTGTACTTTGCGTGAGGACCTCTCTCTGGGTGGTAGATGAGGCTGGGAGGACATTGTTAGTACAGTACATAGTACGACACTACTTAAATTAATTTAAATATTACTACCTGTCTTACGGGGTGTGAAAATAAAAATAAAATGTTCGCGTGGTCCTCTTTCGACTTTCGACGGAACGCGACCTTGTGCCTTGTGTTTGTGTTTGTGTGGTTGCACGGTACACAGTACACAATACCAGCGGTGTGGTGTTAACTCGCTGACAGTACCAACACTTGTAGATTGAGGTAGGTGTTAACGCATGTCCCACACCTAGCCAATGGAGGTGTTAACGCAAAATGGGTCAACGCCGGGTGAACGTGAACCCATGTGCCCTAGCCCTGGGAGGAAGAATAAATATCGAATATCGATATCGAGGGGAGGGGGTAGTGCGCCATGCACGGCGGGATTCCGGGACTGAAAAGTTGTGTCCAATTAGCTAGTGGGGTTGGCTAGGATATAACATTATTTAATTTTGGGTTTTTTCACCAAGAACGAACTTCAAATCGGAATAAATAGAGTACCGCAATAAATACGAGGATGAATCAACAACGAATCAATTTTCGGAACATCTATTGGCTAAAGGGGTGGGCGGCGACGGCGGGCGGTGGGGCGGCAAAGGGTGGGCAGGGGGGGGGGGGGGGGGGGGAGCGGGCTGCTCGCCGGATGACAGCCCTGTGGTGCGATGCGACGCACACGGTCAGCCATGGCCGGTGGGTTCCGTTCAACGCCTCTGAGCCCGACACGTGCGCGCAGCTCCACTGCACACTCTCCGGCCGGCATGGCGGCAGGGACATGCGGATGGAGTGGGCGCCCGCCCAATGCCGGCTGCCTCCGCTACCCTTGCGTGGCCCTGCGGCGGCGGCGGCGCGTGCGCATGCAATTCGCTTCATTGGAGACTCGCATACACGCCAGCACTTCTCCGCACTTGTTCGGTGCTATGCGCCGTGGTGCGCCATTGGCGATGCGGCGGAGATGGTATTGGAGCAAGCCGCCCTCCCATCCCCACGGTGGGTGGCAATGCTGCGCGCGGCCGGATTTGCGGAGAAGGTGGCCGATGGCGCCGTGAAGTATCTGATGCACACCGCCGACGAATGGCGCGCTGGCTGCGAGCGCGACGGGGCAGCACGCATCGATTTCCGCCAGTTGTTTCGGCTACCTCCCGCAGGGACGGGAGAGGTGGCCGCAATCATGCACGCCCTCTTGTACCTGGGTGGCGCTCCTATGCGGCCCAGCGATACTGTAGTCATCAACTTTGGCGTGCACTACGGCGTTTGGGACGACGGATCTGAGCTTCTGCCATCAGTGCGTGAGATGCTTCATTGGTGGGCAGGAGAGCATTCAGCAGGCCGTGCTCCAAAGCTGCTCTGGCGTGAGACGGGCCCGCAGCACTTCAACACAAGCAACGGGTTCTATCCGCGCAGCAAGGCTGACAGGGAGGGACCGCCTGGCCATTGCGTTGCCATGAACGCTCGGAAACGTGCTGCCTTCTTCAAATTCCACGAGGAAATCTCGACGGGCGCAGTGCGCGAGGTTGCGGAGCGTAGCGGCGGTTGGGCCCGCGTGCTGCCCATCATGCATCCTTCCGCCATCCGAAACGACGAGCACAAGCTAGTGCACCTGCCCAGCAGCTTTGTGTCTCGGTCGCCAGTGGACTGCACCCATTACTGCGATCCTAGTTCTGTTTTGAGATTGTGGGTGCAACTGTTGGCCTCGTATCTTCTCACCGCCAACGATGGAGCGCTACTTGAACTAGACATGCGACAGAAACGAGTTAGATAGACTATCATGCTTCTTCCCCAAACGACTTATTGGAGAGGCCACCCACCTCCTCCAACTAATGGTGGCCTGTCTTGACGAATCTGGCGATCCTGGCATCCTCCGTGCCCTCGACTAGGAGAAGGCCTTCGTTCGATAGAGTCCCGTTTGAAATATTACCATATAACGACATAAAAGTCGATCTCCTAAAGCCTTTGAAGGAGACTTCAAAAGGTGCTCAAGGCTGGAGCCACACGCTAATCCTCAACCGCAACCGGATCGACCCGGCGGGCGTGCAGCGCCTGTGCGAGCTCGCGCGGAGCTTACGGCTGTCATCGGTGGACCTCTCGTGCAACCCGATTGGCGCGGAGAGCCAGCCAATGCTCTCACAACTGAGGAAGCTCAAGGTGCAGGTCACCCTGCTGTGATCACGATGCACGGGAAGAGTCGTCGTCACATGTCAATCGTAATTATAATGTGCATATATGCGGGGCCCGCATCGAGCATCGAGTGGGGGGGAGGGGGGTCGAATACCCTAGTAGTTATAATGTGCATCTATGCGGGGGTATAATTTCTCCCGTATTCGGGTGGTGCACCGGGACTTTTGATGGCCCGCACCTTTATAAGTGGTAAGTGGGGTCAATGGGGGCCTCGCGCCCCCCCCCCGGCCCCCCCCACGTCCATCGCCCATCGCGGACACCCCCCGCCCCCCCCGGGGTGCGGGCCCGCACAATCAACAATCAACCCCAGCCCCTGCCCTCTGGCAGGGGCAGGGCACTCATCATCATCATTCCAGCCCACACCCTTAGGCCCTTAGGGGGCACAGGCCGCGAGCCGCACTCCTACGCCCGCATGGGGCCTGCCCTGTCCCTGGTCGCCAAGCATACAGCATACAGGGGCCTTTGGGTGGCTCCCATCTCCCATGGCCAGCGGAAAAAAAAAAAGATCTGAAGGTTCAGGGCTACACACCTATCGCTGGACAGCGCATACTACTGCTACTGCACGTCAGCCAGCGCCCTTATCTCCCTTTTCTCCGCCCCCTTGCCTTCCCCCCCTCATTCCTTTGTCTTCGGTGTCGGGGGTGCGGCCCTGGTACACTACCTAGGGCCCGGTTTCGGGTGTGGGGTCCGGGCAGGCCTTTTGGATTTACGTTGGTAGGATAGGGTGGGCATCTCTTAATGTGGTTGTTCCAAGGGTGGTGCACCGGCGTGTTGTTCGCCTCTATCTCTTGTGTTTCGCGGTTTTTGTATCGACTAGGTGCTCCATCCCTAGCTTGCTAGCTAGGGATACTAGCTCCGCGCTAGGGGTCAATTCATTCTTCTCGCCGAGTTCGTAGAGTGGCCGGATGTCGGCCAAGTCTATCCTCTTTTTGGGTTGTCTCCCCATGCCCGCCTGGGCGGTTCGCGCGGAGTCCGTTGAGTTGGCGAATAATAGCGCCTTGCTCAGCTTGGTGAATCTTTCCAGTGTGCGTATTAGTACCGATTCTTCTGAGAACGTGGCGTTGCCGGCGTGGATGTTCATGTTTTTGATATCTCCTCCTAGATCTTTGCAATCGCGGATCGCATAGTCTATTAGCGGGTAGGGGTTGTTGTTGACATTGAGGAGAATCTTGCGCGGAAAGTCAAAGGTTGCAAAGTTGCCCGTCCTTGGTGCGACGTACAAGTGGTAGACCTCCTTCTTGCCTTGGGTGACGATCACTCCCTCCTTGGTTAGCACCTTTGTGCGCTCTTGGTTGCCTTTCAGGAAGATGAACCCTTGTTGTTCGAGCGCCTTGGCTAGCGAGTTTATGTTGATGGCGTCCTTCATATCTCGAATTTGAAATTGCGCACTACGAGGTGCGCCGTCATGTCTTTAAATGCGCTGGCTAGCGCCTTCGATGAAGCTTGAGGGAGCTCGCGGGCTTTGTCGTCAAGGGTCTGAAATTTGACGATCATGGGGTATTTCACCTCATGAATCGCGAAAACGCCTTGATCCTTGAATTTGGCCTGATATTGTTGCGCACAGTCCGCTGAGACCAGGATCTCCCATGGGCCCGCTGAGCTCTTCGCCAAGAATTCCGGCTCAAGGTCCACGCCCTCGAGCTTGTTGAGATGCGCTACAATGGCGCTGAGGGCCTCCTCATCTTTGATCTTGATGCCCCGGTCCGTAGAGGTGAAGGTCATGATGATTTGCGAGGTGTCGTGCTGGTAGTCTTGGTATTCTTGTTGTTCCTCCCCTCCTTGGGGGGTTGCCTGCGAGTGCCCGTGGGGTGGGGGTCTCTTGGTCAGTCTTTCAAGCGCTTGGTGAGGCGACGTGCAAGGGATGGGGCCCCTATCGGCTCTCTCCGTTTCGTGGGTTGGTAAGGCATACCATTCTTGGTGCCTTGTTGTTGTCGTATGTTGGTGTGTTGCTGGTTGTGGAGGTCGCGGCCGCTGTCGCGGCCGTTGTGACTCCTTGAGTGCGCGTAGGGTGTGCGTGGTTTGGTCCGTGTAATCCCGTGTTGTCTCTCGGGCTTCAGTTGACCCTAGTGTGGGCCTCATTGGTTCATGTTGCTGAATCCTGCAGCTGATGCTGCAGGACTCAGCTGTTGTTGTGATGGTGGTCTTGCTGACCGGCCGGGTCCGCGCCTCGTGCTGGCGCACGAGGTCGGTGCCGCGGCGTTGTAGGGGCCCAGCCCTGAGGCTTTCCCTATGGGAAGATCGGCCCTGAGGCTCCTCTTGTTTCTGCTCACTGGTGGGGTGTCTGTGCTGGTGGGTGTGGTGTGTTGTGTGGAGGTTGGTTCTGTGTTGTGCGTGGCTCTGTGCGCGTGGCGAGGTGCGGCTCGCGGCCACCTGGGTGGGCGAGAGCTCTGGGAGAGGGCGGTGCGGTTGCGTGACGTCGGCCATCACTTGGTCAGCCGGCGCGGTGGAGTGGGCGAAGAGAGAGGAGGGGAGCGTGGCGCGCTCCATGACCCTATCGTTATAACGATAGTTGTCTCCCATGGCCAGCGAGGCAAGCGTGAGAGAGAGAGGCAGGGGGGGCCAGGGGCTGAACCCTAGCCTCCATTGCCCCCTGAGCTCCCCTATGCTGCCCCCCTGGGAACCCCCATAGGACCTCTGAGAGCAGGCCAGGGCGGCAGCAACACGCGTCGAGGCGTGCACGGCCAGGTGCGCTGAGGGTTGTCATGTCACCGGGCTAGTGAGAGTACTGGTACTCTCATGCTCATATTATATTATTATCAGCTTAGTTGATTCGCATGGGGGAGGGCACGAGGGCACGCTCTTTCCCCCCTCTTTCCTCTTTCGGCCCACTCTGATGGGGGGAGGGAACCGTCCACCCTCCTGCGCTGCCCTTTGATGGATGGGCAGGGGAGGCTCGCCACACCAGCCTAGACCGGCTTTTGACGCCACCCGAATTACAGTTTTCCTTCGAGACAATTGCGGTGCTGGGCCTATGGAGTTTTGTTTGCAAAAGTGCGCGAACTTAGTGTCAGCGTTCAACGTGGGGGGGCATCACTTTGGGGTGTGCTGGTTGTGCGTTGTGCTCTTCTTGTCCCTACTTTCTACTGTAGTTAGGTATGCCTGTCTAGCGGGGTTGGGAAAATCAAGAAGTTGATTATTATCCATTGGTCTCAAGTCCTCCAGGTTTGCGCAGATTTTGGTTTCCAGATTCGCGATTCGATTTTTTTTATTTTTGCTTGTAAGCGCGTGCAATTCACACACAGCGGTGCGACCAATACATATTGCGTTCATTAGTAATCATCAGTCCTTAGCATGAGCGCCCTTGTCGTTAGCGAATGCCGAAGCGCCAGCGCGGCGCCTCTATCCGTCGCTAGCGCTCTAGCCGGCTTTTATTGCCGCGCTTCCGACTGACGCGCTAGCCCTGTGCTCTGACGTGCTAGCCCTGTGCTTGCATGCCTATCGCGCCGCGCGCTCTTGCGCATATAGATCGCTCGCCATGCGCCCCTATAGGCCGGTATGGCGGCCTTGCGCTTGCGCGGGCTGCGTGTACGGAGAGTCCGGCGGCCGTAAAGCCTCTCTCTCCGTCTTTGCGCGCGCAATTGAGTGCGCTTTGATTTGGGCTTTCGTTGCCACATGTTTCGAGCGGTTGGCTGCCCGCGTGCGCTCCAATGCAAATGAGCTGCACCAAATTTCGCCGTTGCACCTTTGCAAGGAGCTCAAAATGTGTGCCTTGTGCAGTGAAGTTGCGCTATTGCTGAGGGGGAAAAGCCACGAATGATGCCATCATTTTGCTCTCAATATCTCGACCAATGCTCGACCTTATAACGCCCCCACCATCATGTAAATCGTCATGTAAAGCTTGTGAGAGCCCGGGGATGATGTCGGCGTCTCGGTGGCAGCTGCACGCGTTCCCTATTCTTCGCATATCCCGGTTGGTTCAGAAGAGAAGCTGGTCTGTCGGGGAGGGAAGAGTAAGGCGATGTGCGAAGGAGCTAACCAGCAGTGGGTGTCGATGGGCCAGTGCGACGAGTTCGCGAGCTGGTCGGAGGTGAAGGTGGGCGAGAACGTGGCCTCTGTGCGGTACAGCCCGATGCGCGCGAGAGACTTCCTCGACTAAATGCCCTGTTGTGGCAGCGAGGCCGTGCGGAAGGGGGCGCGTTGCTGCCGGCTGAGCTGGCCCCTCAACATGTGCCCTAGCCTGACCGAGACGCGATCCGATGTGCGGCGCGTGTGCCACCTGAACAGCACGAGCCGCGCGGCCCTGATCCCCCACCCCACCCCTCCGCCGCCCCTGGAGCCGCCGCCGCCCATGGCGAACTTAGACCTGCTCGTGGTCTCGCTGCAGTTCGCCGGTGCGGCGGTCGTCCTACTCCGTCCGATGGCGATGTACTTCCGCAACCGGCGGCGCATCGAGCGGAAGCTCTCGCTCATCATGCTGTGGGCGGTCAAAGGTGTTGAATGACGACTTGCAATTGCAATTGCACTTCGCGATGCCTTTTGTTAAATGCACCGCACCGCTACCCTCCACTTATCGGGACACTGTGGGCTTCGACTTCCCCCACCACCATATCCCGCAGCCGGATGGCGAGGGCGGTTGGTGAGTATTCAAAGGTTCGCCTCACGTCGGAGTCAACACTCCTCTTGCCACTTTCAGGTACATACAGCTCATTGACAGGTAGAAGTAGGCGCGAGGTAGAGGACACGAAGGCGGCGTCCCATTCTTGGCATTCTGCTAGATTCGGAGGCCGGAAGACCACGGGCACGCCCTCACGTTCGCATACCTCCAAAAGTAACCGCCGCACAGTCCCCTCCAAAACGCCCTTTCCAGCAGTCACGAGCTTTCCACCTTGCAGCACAAAGAAATTCGTCTGAGAGCCCTCGAGCACGTCCCCGTCTTCGGTGGCCAGCAGGAGTTCGTTGAAATCGGGGCGTAATAATTCCTCCAGAGGAGCCCGGTCAGATACCCAAGACGAGTCCTTGGCAAGCGCATTTGAGCGAGGAGCACCACGAACCTCTACTCGTACAGGCGGAGTGGGTAGGGGAGGTAGCGGCCCGACGTGGACGTGCACAGACGACAAAGTGTCGTCTACTGTGCTGAGGTGTGCGCCTTCTCGGACCTCACCAGAGAAGACATCGGAGCCGCTATGGTGTTGCCAGGTCACCAGGATGGTCACCTTGAGCTCATTGACCTGCTGGTGCCTCTCCTTGTAGAGACGGACAGCGGCGGCCACGTTTTCATCCAGCCGCGGCCGCAACGCCGCAGCCGAGCCCACTGCCTCGATCAGTGCATTGCGTCTCTGAAAGTTGGCCTCGTTGGCGAGCATTGCCGCCGCCGAGGCGGCGGTGCGTGCGATATGGGTCTCCCACTCGAAGAGGCGCGTGCCTCCTGAGCAGGTCCTGGCAGTGGTGTACGCACCGTGCGGTGAGGCAAGCAGCCACTCCTTGGCGCTTTGCTCCGAATGCGTGGCGCGCCCGTCGCGAGCGATGGCGAACGGAGCACCCACCGTGGCACAAGCGATGGCAACAGCACCCATCGAGCAGGCGGCTTGAGGAGCGCTAGGGAGGAGAAGAAGAGTGGCAAGGAGGGTCAACTCGACCGCCTCGGTCGTGCACAGTAGGTGGTGAGTTGGTGAAGTGGAGGAGACACAGCGGCAGGGAGTTGCAATCTCCTTGGGAGGTGTTCTAGGGGAGTAGCACGAGCGAGAACGCGAGAGCGTGTTCAGTGGAGAGGGGGTGGCGGGAGAGAGGGGAGGAAGAAGACGATGTGAATGACGATCGACCGACAGATCGGGTCTCTCCTCTCTCTTCCGCTCTTTATTATGTAATCCTCGTCCTTTCTCTCTCTCCTCTCGTGCTCCATCGACCCACCGCCGCCACCACCATCTCGCTCTCCGTCCTCTCTCTGTCTCTCTCTCTCTCTCTCTCTCTCTCTCTCTCTCTCTCTCTCTCTCTCTCTCTCTCTCTCTCTCGCTCGCTCGCTCGCTCACTCGCTCACTCGGCCCGCTCCGTCCTCAGCGTGCCCTCCTACGGCCTGAATTCTCCCTCCGCCCCGCCCTCTCCGCGAGAGAGCGGACGCTCGGGGTGTACAAGAGCACGGACAGCTGAGAGACGCCGAGCCGGGGCGCGGCGAGAAGGGAAGAGGGATGCGGCTGGAGCAGTCCATCTGGCGAGCTGCCGCTGCGGCTCACCACAAGCGTATCACACGGCTGCTGAGGGGCTGTGAGATAGGCGACAGCCATCCCATCTACAACTTTCTATTCACATACCTACGGGCCGATCCCAGCACATTGGGCCGTTGGAGCCCGGGCCCATCTGTGCTACTCGAGGGGGGGATGTCTCGCAGTCACGAGCCGCACGTGTGGCGCGGCCGTGGGATGACCCGGCTCGGTGATGACTGCTGCTATCCTGTCAGTGCAGCTCGTCCTGGTAGGAAAGCCACATGGAAGCGGACAGCATCTTTGCTGCGCCGCATAGCTGCGAGAAGCCCGAATTTTCAATGCTATGGGCTGCACGAGTGGGCCATGCTGTTTCGTCCCGAGGGCGCCGCAGCTCCCAATAAGTTCCAGGAATCTCTGCCGCTTCGCGTTTCCCAGGAGCAGCTCAATCACATAGTGATGTCGCTCAGACCTCGCTGCACACACTTTGACGCCTTCCGCTTTTTTGCGCCTGATGCAGTTGGGCTCAACACTCACAGGCCTCAGCCGAGTCGGCATAATGCTGATGAACTGACTCAGCCTGGATGTGTGCATGCAACACTGGACCTGCTCCGCTACGCGCTCGCGCTCTTCCCTCACCTTCCAGCAGAGGTGGTGGGCGACGCCCTCGAGATTGCAGTTGATGCTCGCCTCATCGACATGCGTGCATCCCCATATGACCTCAGCGCAGCCCCGGAGGCAGCGCAGGTTGACTTTGACCTCTCGCCCATTTGCATCGAGACGCGCGAAGGGAGGCGCGAGTATCAAGCCGCTCAAGCTGATCTTGCCCGTCGTGCTGCACCTGTTCGATCGAGCCTGTTGCGATGCTACGATGAGGCCCTTCAGCTTCAAGCGGAATTGGATGTCTCTAGCGTTGATCATCATCTAGGAGGAGCCGTTCCAGGCGTTGTAGTGCCTCTAATTCAGTGAGCATTTGCAGACTACATAACTCTAGTACACCTCTCAAATCCGAAATCCTCGTAGTAGCACTAGCATTGGCCGACGCGGCTCTGACGTATTCATTCGAGAGCTAGAATTAAGTTTATGCTTAGTTCACCCATGGGGGCACACGAGGCCCTCCACTCCTCCCCTGCTGTGGAGGTGGAGAACGCAACCACCTACTTGCTCCTGTCATGCCTCATGGCATGCAGTAGCCCCATGCACTACTGACTCAGTCCACGCTGTCAATCCCTACCTGTCGGACACGCCTGCTTGAACGCCCATCACCCATCACCCACCATGACCCATGAGCCATGAGCATGAGGGCCAACCCATTGATTGCTCCGACTGCCCTCCTCCCCGCCTAGTCGACAGGCAGACAAGTGTAGGCGTGGGGGCCCTTGGGTAGCGCAAGAGGGCCAGCGAGGGACGAGGTAGGAGGTAGGGGAAGCCGGGGCCCAGCGCCCAACCTCCTTCCTCCTTGGCCCCCTTAGCCCTTAGCTGACACCCCAAAGCCTCCAGCGGTCGCCAATGGGTAACTGCAGGCCTGCGTCGTTACTCGTTACCATACTCGCTATAGCTACCTAGGCAGATAAAGCGAATATACGATATACGATTGGCCGATTGGCAGATAACAGGGTGATGAGCTCGTAGCGTTTCCACCCCACTGGCCACTGGCGAGGTGAGTGGCAGCTGTCCCCCCCCCATATTTATGAAAAATACTGTTCCGACAGGGCGTATGGGTATGGGTTCTTGTTGACGCGCCCTTGAGGGCCCATTACGGTAGCTTTGGCAGCAAGGTGTAAACCCATCTGGCCTCTTACAAGTGTTGACCCTTACTTCTGAGAGCGCGTGCCCCCCCCCCCCCCCCGGCGCGAGCGATGCCTGCTAGAGGTATGGCTCCGCCTTGCCCAGCCCTGCCCTCCCCAGTGCTCCACTAGCTTGCTTGGCATATGTGCGCAGCTTCGGCCTATCTCACGCGTGCTCGAGTGCTCGAGCCAAAAACAAAACTCGCCTGGTCGGCATATTTTGGGGATATTTGGGTGGCCTCCCAGGATATAAATAAATGGGATATATTCGCGGATCGCGAAATATTTGGGCAAGTTTTTCGGAATATTTCCGCCTGGCCTTATTTCGTGGTGTGTATGTGTACGTGTACGTGGTATGGGGGGGGGGGGGATAACTCGTAATTTTCCCCGTTTTCGGGTGGTATACCGGGACTTTCAATGGCCCTCGCCTTTATTATTTAATAAGAGTGGTAGTCTTCGTTGCAACCCCTCTACCGCTAGGGAATCCTTGGCAAGGATCCTTGGACCTTGGACGCATCCCGAGCGAGGAGAAGGAGATGAAAAAGTATAGTAGTACTGGTTAAAAAGAGTGAATGACCGGGCTACAACTAACAGCGGGCCTACAGCCACCTACTATTACTCCACTGTGCATGCAAGCGCTGCGTCATTGCTCAAGAATCTATGACTCAGGGCTAGAAATCGTCGAACCAACGCTTAAACGCAGGGTGGTAACCAAAATCATCAATCAGCTTTTGCAAAGAATCCTTGTACTTGCCCTTGGCAAAGTCATACGACTCCTTCACAGTCGCTTTGCAAGCATCATACTGCGCCTCAAATGGTCCAATAAGCTGATCAAAGTTGTTGCACCAGTCGTCGTGCTCCTTGATCTTTTTCATGATATCCCGCTTTTGAGCCAAGAGCAACTTGCATTGGTCATCATACTCTTGCCTAAAGCAGGTGGCCAAGAGAGGTGAGAACGCACACGCACAATTGACCAAAGGGGCACAGGGCCCGCGACTCACCACCCATCCTTCAGCACGGAGATATCCTTCTTGAGATCTTTGATAAGCAAGTCTTTGCGCACTATTCCACCCGTCACGCCCGAGAACATGAGCGCCGTCGACATGTTCTCGCGCTCCTGAACAGTGCCGGCATGCGTAGGAGGGTTCACGTTTGCGCCGCTCCCGTGCCACACTGAGCATCATCGCGCGGGAAAATTCGAGCTGCAATCGTGCCACACTACATTATACCACGATGCGGGCGCACGCTGCTCATGTCGGCGGGCCCCATCTCAAATGGTGGAGGGCCACCGACGTACCTTTCTGATCCGTTCCCTGTTTGCCGAGATCATCGCGTCCTCCTCGGGCTTCTTGATCTTTGGTCGCTCATACGCCCTGACGGTGGCGTTCCTCGCACGCGAGTGGTCCGCACTCGACACGTCCATCGGTGGCGCGACCCTCTGGCCGCCCATGCGGCAGTCCGGCTCTCCTGGCGGTCCTGTACAGGCGGGGCCGGCGGTCGCGAGCGGTGGTTACGGCCTTGGCGTGGGGGAGGGAAGTCTTTGGGAGTTTTGTAGTACTCCTAGTAGTAGACTGTCAGTTCATAGATCGCCGCGTGTAGAAAAAAAACTTTTTAATATTCTCGCCGCGCGTGCGACTATGCAGAACTACTTAGCAGCCGCGCCCGCGTCCCTTAACAATCCCTCTCACTTGCCTTGCGGCTCGTCCACTCGTGCTCTACCTAGGGGCTCAGTGTTCGAGGTTTCCGGTGGCTGGCGGCGTGTACGTGTACCGATCCCCGAGCTGGCGGACGACTCCTCGGCCTTCTCTTGCGCCATCGGGCAGTCGGTTTTTATGTGAGATTCGCGTGGTTGATTTCACGTTGGGTCTCGGGCTTGGGCTGTCGTGGCTTATGAAGGCGTTGCTGTCGGGTCGTGTTGGTTGGGCGTGCGGCGGGTGATTAGGCCAGTCTCGCTGCCATGCTGCATGCTGCCATATCAAGCGGCAAGCGCTTGTGCCACTAGGGCCAAGTTAGTGTTCATCACGAGGGCGCCTCTGTCGCTAATTTTGAAGATCGGGGCACTAAGTTCGCGTGCGTCCTTAAGTTTTAGCTTTCTGCCTCTAGAGGCTAGATAGGGGTAGGCAGGAATATGTACGAAAAAAGTGCCCAAATATGTTTTGAAAATATGCTGTTTATATGTGAGGCTCTAACCCAAATATGTCGAAAATATGTAGATATGTCGCCATGTCGCCGCGGTACGAGCTGTGCGTGCACGCGTGCACGCGCGGCGGCATATGTAAGAAGAAGCGTCCACCGTCCACCGTCCACCGTCCCCCCCCCCCGTCCCCCCAACATTAGCAATAGTTAGTTACTTGTAGTGAGCCATATTATTGCTAACTGCACACTATTGGCCAACATGCTAAAATACTCCTACACGCTTACATGCGGCACTCATTATCACGCTTGTTGCGATTGTATCGCAACATGACGGACGCTTGGATCTGGTCGGCCAAAGAAGTGGACCGGTCCGATGGGAACATGCATGATGCATGAAAGCAACGAAAACGCGCTCGCAAGGGGTCGATGCCTTCGCCCTCCGCTCCCTCGTTCTCGCTTTCCTCGCGATCCTTGTACTCGTTGTCGCAGGTCGTGGCCTCGTTGCAGACGCCCTCGGGCGGCGTGCGTGCCCGGCTGTTCAGCGGCAACGAGATGCGGCCCGAGCGACGACGCTTGATGGCACCTTGAGCGTGGGAGGGAGGGGATGTGAGAAACGGATGCGCCCCGCGCGCGCGCGGGCGGGCCCGAGCGGCCGTAGGGGCAGCGGCGAGGGGGGCAAGCGGGCGAGCCTCGCCTCACCCAACACCTGGCATCCCTTTGCCTCGTACTCCCCCCCCCCCGCGCGCGCGCGATCGCTCCCCCCCCCCGCTCCCGCCCCCCCGCTCCCGCCCCCCCGCCCAAATATGTAGGAGCCCCCGCCCCCGCCCACCCAAATATGTAGCAAATATGTCGACATATTTATTTCGCGAAATCGTACCCAAATATGTTTTACGATATGTTGATATTCCTGCCTACCCCTAAGGCTAGAGGCTTGGCTCGTACGCGCTGGTGAGGTTTTATTAGAGGATTCGAGACCTCGTACGAGGGTTGTGGGTTGTGAATCTAGTCAGAGTGCGTTCGATTACCGGTATATGGTGGAAGGAGTAATTGTCAAATTCGACTTTGTAGAAGTCTCCTATTATATATCTCCACGCTATCTCAGGTATAAAGTTTTAAGGCTATCGGGCGTTGGTGTGTGACGGATCCGAGGTTACCACTGCCTCGGATGGGAACGGAGGGAACGGAAGGGAAGCGGCGAGAGGCGCGGCGGAAGTTGGGGAGTGGCCAATGACGGGCTGGACCACCTCCTCAGCAGAGAAAGGCGGGAGGACGGGCCTGGGCGAGGGCGAGCGCGACGACGGAGCGGACATGGCTGGGCGGATCGGGATGGATAGGCTGGGGCTGAGGGATTGGAGAGGTTTGGTATTGAGGTAGTGTTGAGAACGAGGGACGAGAACGGGGACGAGAACGAGGACGAGAGCGACGAACGAAGAACGACAGCCGACAGACGGCTAGAGGCCGATGGACCGACGAGATGACACTACACTCACATCAACACTCTCCACACTAACGTATCCCTATCACGGAACGCACAGGAACCCGCTGGCAGATCGAACAAGGAAGAGAATGCCGACAAGAGAGCGACGGGGCGACGGACGATCCGACGGGGCGACAGTTACGCACAGGAATAAGGAGGGAATCTTTCGAAAACCCTTAAGTGATTTGATGAAGACCGAAGTAAAATAGCGCCACGATATAATCCAACGGCCAACACCTGAGGGGGAATCAGGGTCACACATGGGGCGGTTCCTTGCACCGGCGATACCTGACCGCGCGACTTAGCCTAAAACGCGAGGAGCACGCAAGGAGGTAAGCCAGGTGGGGGCAAGCAGGCGACAAAGGAGGCGATAAAGGAGGCGAGGGCAACAAGGGCGAATGGACGAATGTAGGACACTACGACGGTGACTCGTGGCTAGCCTGCAAGGAGGGAACAAAGAAACGCAAACAACTTCTAAAACAAAAAGGTCGATCGCGGATGCGACAGTGTGTTCGGGTATACGAATGATAGTTTGTCCTTTATTTTTTGCGTCGTTGGTCGTTGGCCTATTGTGGTTGTTTGTGTTCCAGTGTAAACCCCGCTATCGTTTCAATGGTTCTGAAGATTTGCTGCGTGGCGGGGCATCTGGCCAAGCGGCCAAGTGGGTCGAGTTCTCATGGTGACGAAGTGGTGTCGAACGGTGGCCTGCCGAAGTTTGGTTGGCAGCTCACAGGAGTTTGATCGAGTTACAGGCGGGATTGAGAAAGGGGTCGAGCGCCGCGGGAGGATGGTGAATATCACGCGCGGTACGACCAGTCCTCGCCGAGTACGGCTGTCGGAGCGATGGAGATTGCACCAGATGGATTCGGAGATTAGTGCATGTTCGCCCGCGGGATTAAAATAGAATTTCCAGTCGTCGTCTCCCCCAGGATTAAAATAGAATTCCCAGTCGTCGTCTCCCCCCGGCGGTGATGGTGCGGGGAAAAGTCCTCGCCCGGCCAGTTCCGCGCAGGGGGGTTCCCCTGCGGACGCTTCCTTGCGGGGCGAGGCTCCCCCGCGGTGCGCGCGCGGGGGGGGTTCCTCCCCTCCTCCCTCAGGAGTTCCTGTCGGCGTCTGCTGCGCGGGGGGGATGCCTGTTCCCCCTCCGGAGGTCCGGTCGGCGTTTTCTGCTCTTAGCGGGGGTACCACGTTAGAAATTGTAGTCTTGTAAGAGGTCTTGTTGGCTAGCATCCCTAGCCACATACACCGGACGAGCCATGCATCGCGGGGTAGGGGCTCCGTTGCCGATGAGGCACGGTCCCTCAGCACTAGGATTAAACTAGGACAACAAGAAACCTCTGACAGACCCCTCAAAAACCCTCGAAAGAGGGTGCCGCGAGTCAAGCTCTACTCTAGAGTAGGAGTACTCTAGAGTAGAGTAGAGTACTCCTACTCTAGAGTAGCTCTACTCTCTCTACTCTAGAGTAGAGTAGAGTAGAGATGAATAAAAGGTAGAGTAAAGAGCATGGAGCGCGGAGCGAGGGGGGGGGGGGGGGAAGCGCGGGGGACGGGGTGTCGTCGATGGCACGCTCCAAGGAGACGGGCCGTCGAGGCAAGAAGCGGTCGGCCCCGGCCGAGGCCGGGGCCGGGACAGGCGGCGGGCGCGAGGAGCTGGAGGACGACGGGTATCCTCCGCCCATATCCCTCGAGAACGAGGCCTTCGAGACATACTACCGCGGCCTTGGCATCGTCCCGCAGCCTGAGTGGGAGCAGTTCCTCGCGGCGCTCCGCACACCGCTCGGCGTCTCATTCCGCATCTCGGGGCGGCCGGACGACCCATCGGCACTGGCGCTGCGCGACTACATGGAGATGAACCACGTCTCGCGCATGAACAGCCTCACTGTCCCCGGCGTCGGCACTGTCCCGCCACCGTATCCCATCCCATGGCTGCCTGCGCGGCTCTCATGGAGATTTGACGTTTCGCGCTCCACGCTCCGAGGCAAGGGCACGCGACGCGGCGCTGATGGCGAGGAGCCTCCTCCGCCCACCGAGACGGAGCTGGCCTCAAAGCAGCGTCTCGCTGCCTTCCATGAGTTCCTCACGACGGAAGTTGAGCTCGGCAACATGTCGCGACAGGAGGAGGTATCGATGGTCCCGCCCGAACTTCTCCATGTCAGACCCGGCCATCGCGTCCTGGACATGTGCGCCGCGCCCGGCAGCAAGACTCAGCAGCTACTTGAGCACATGATGAGGACTCCTGCGGCCACAGATGGCGATGAGGCGGCCGTAGCCGACGTTGAGGATGGCTTTGTCATTGCCAACGACGCTGATTACAAGCGATGCCACCTGCTCGTGCACCAAGCCAAACGACTCAACTCGCCTCGCCTGCTCGTGACCAATCATGATGCTCAGACATTACCAACGAGGATGGTCGCGATGAATGGCAGTACTGAGCGGCTTCGCTTTGATAGAATCCTCTGCGACGTGCCATGCTCGGGAGACGGCACCCTGAGGAAGGCTCCAGACTTGTGGCGACGATGGTGCGGGCCTCTTGCCCTGCGCCCCTGGAGAGTGAGGGTGTGGGGGGGTGAGTGTGCGCTCTTTATGGAACCCCCCGACCTACCCCGCCCCCACTTCTTACTCGCTGTAGGACGGAAAAGCTCGCTTGGGGCGTGCATCGCCTACAGCTCATGATCCTCTTGCGGGGTCTCGAACTCCTCGTTCCCGGCGGCATCCTCGTCTACTCCACCTGCTCCATGAACCCCATTGAGGACGAGGCTGTCGTCGCCGCTGCTCTTTCTCGCTGGAACTCTCACTCCACGGCCAAGGAAGCCACATTTGCTCCCGGCTGCCACCGCAAGCCGCGCGTCGAGCTGTTGCCAACGGACGATCAACTGCCGGGGCTGAAGCGCCTTCCGGGTATCTCGAGCTGGGCTGTCTTCTCACGCGGCGAGTTCTTCAATACCCTGGACGAGATGTCAGCGGAGGCGCGCCAGGGACGCGTGTGCGAGACGATGTTTCCGCCGCCCACGGATGCAGCGGCCGAGATGCACCTTGAGAGGTGCATGCGCGTATTGCCTCACATGCAAGACACCGGTGGATTTTTCATCGCCGTTCTGCGCAAGGAGGAGCTGCTTGAAGGGGAGAATGAAGAAGATGAGTCCACTGGGGAGGGAGTCGGCGCAGCAATCGCTCAAGACGCCGTGGTTGAGAATGGGGAAGGCGATATTGGCGAAGACATACGCGCGAAGGATGAGAGCACATGTGGCAGCGGGGACGGCGGTGGCGCCAGCGCTAGTTTGGCGGCGTCAAAGATCGAGGCTAAGGTTGACATGCTAGCCGAGAAGAAAAAGCTGAGTCAGGGCTTGTGCTTCGCTTTCCAAAAGGGCAACTGCACTCGTGGCGCAGATTGCCGCTATGCTCATCTGAAATCCGAGGAGTACGCAGATGCGGATGGAGCGGCCCGGATTCCAACGCCATCTAGGGATGGGAAGGTCGGTGAGCATGTAAAAGGGGCGCTCCACTGCTCACCACGTAACAGAGGGAAATATGATTCCATCTTCACGCTCAAAGAGGAATTTGTTTCTGAGATCAAAAGCGCGCTTGATCTCAAGGACGACTTTCCAGGAGACCAACTTGTGGTTCGATCGGCCACCGGTGCGCTGGCCCTTCCTAGCTGGCATGTTGGCAACGGATGGATTCATGGCAAGGCATTTGGGGGTTACCTAGAGGAGTCTCGGGTTTAGATGCGTCGGCTCGCGACTTCACCTGACTCAAACCCTCTCATAATCTAGACAGCTACGCCCGTAACCTGCTTGCTCCGCGCCTACTCACCTACAGGGAAAAGCGTCGTTTTTGTCTCCTCTCCTCTTCTGAAACTCCTCCGTTCCGATCGTCAAACGAAACTGCGTCTCGTGAACACGGGCGTGAGGCTTCTTGAGAGGTGTGAGGATGCCTCGTTACCGATTCCCTTCCGCCTCATGCAAGAAGGTATTCCATGTCTTCTTCCCTTCATGGGCCCACGGCAACTGCTCTACGCCTCAACCGAAGACATGCGCAAGATTCTTTCGCTCCGTGCCTTGCCCGTGAGCGCCCTAGTCTCTGAAGACTTGCAGGCGGCCGTTACAGCTGCATCATCGGGATGTGTTGTCATCGTTCACGACGAAAATAACACTCGTCAGATTGACCCCAACGCCCCGTTGCCATTGTGTCTGACTGCTTTGCGGACCAAACGCTTGCCCCCCACGCTCGTCGTGCACTTGAAGAAGACGGAGACAGACTCGATGTTGCGCCGCATTGCCTGAGAATCGCCTTGATGGCACTCGGCAATACATTGTGTCATCTGGAGAAGCTTTCTTGCTCTAGAGGTGGACCCTTCTCTCGTGCGCACGAGGGCCATCATGCAACACTTGTGAGAACAACAAATAATGGCGGGAGATTGTGGTTCAAGGTTGTTTGCCTCTGTCGGGTCGACCCAAGACTTGCTCAGCGGCCGTCATCACCTTGCTTGCGACGTCAATCCCATGCATGTGGACAC
Source organism: Isochrysis galbana (assembly GCA_018136815.1). Lineage (NCBI taxonomy): Eukaryota > Haptophyta > Isochrysidales > Isochrysidaceae > Isochrysis > Isochrysis galbana. The sequence goes on from CM030937.1 coordinate 3,145,258, forward strand.
CCGGGGTTTGTTTCACCCCCATTGAATCGAATCATCTTCTCTAGACGCCTTTGATTGAAATGAGAGCAGGAGGAGCGTGTCTGAACCCAGCAGATATTATCTATCTCAAGGGAGAGAAATTCACACACGCAATGCTACACCAACCGCGCCGCCCCCCACTCACTGCTAACCGTTGCTTAAACCGGCTATTTTCCACCTCCCAAGGGGGCGTCAAAGGGTTGCCCCCAAGGCGGTGTGAGGGAGGGCACATTGTTGTACTTCATTTTGTGACCAGGCTACACCCATGAGAAGGATGCCCCAGGGCAGGGCCCTCACACACTCGCGCTACCTAAGGCGCGACCCGGACAGCTGAGAAGCGCAACACAACACCCACTCACACACGCAATGCTACACCAACCGCGCCGCCCCCAGGCCTGTCCCAACCCCCCACTCAACGTGAGGCCCAAAGTAGTGTACATGGGCCGAGTGAGGCCCAAAGTAGTGTACAAAGCTCTCAAGCACATCCAGTAGCCCGGTCACTCACTGCTAACCGTTGCTTAAACCGGCTATTTTCCACCTCCCAAGGGGGCGTCAAAGGGTTGCCCCCAAGGCGGTGTGAGGGAGGGCACATTGTTGTACTTCATTTTGTGACCGGGCTACACCCATGAGAAGGATGCCCCAGGGCAGGGCCCTCACACACTCGCGCTACCTAAGGCGCGACCCGGACAGCTGAGAAGCGCAACACAACACCCACTCACACACGCAATGCTACACCAACCGCGCCGCCCCCAGGCCTGTCCCAACCCCCCACTCAACGTGAGGCCCAAAGTAGTGTACATGGGCCGACCCTCCCGCGACATCGAAATAAAAGATAAGTGGACTGAGGGGGAGAAGCGGGGAGGGGTAGGTTCGTGGGGCAATGGCGATGTCTCTTGGTGCCCGGAGTAAGTAAGGGCGAGGAAGTAGTGCTTACGTAGGCATCTTCAAGGGTTTTTTGTGACATGGCTATGACTTCCTGAGGTGGCCGCATGGCAGCCGCGTGCCGACTCATCTGCTAATATGGTCGACGACAGTAGGCGGCATTGCGCATTGCGGCATTGGAAGCCGAGGAGGCGCATTAAATGTAGAAGCAGGCATCCATCTTTCTCTGCTCTTAAATCGAATTCCCACTCCGAACCAAATTAAATTAAATTAAAATAATCAATGTTATATCCTAGCCAACCCCACTAGCTAATTGGACACAACTTTTCCGTCCCGGAATCCCGCCATGCCTGACGAGCCAAGTGTCCGAGTGATACCGGGGGGTGGGGGCACTGCCCCCTCCCCTCGATATTTGTCCTCCCCCCAGTGCACGCACCGACCCAGCGCACCCCAGCGCGTCCTCTCCTCGAGTCCACGCTGGGGGAAAACCCCTTTCGGGTAAAAGCAACGCGGGGGGGGGGGCACTCGTGAGATAGGGGCCTAGAAGCGCTAATCTCCCTCGCTAGTGCGAGTGGCCACGGCGAGCCGCGGCCCTTCCCTCCTGGCTCTGGCGCCCCCGTCTTCTCTTACCCAAACGGGGCGAGAAGACACGTTACTGCCGGAGGGGAGAGCTGCCGCTCCCCCCTCCCCTCCCTCTTCCCTTTTCCTCCTCTCTTCCCTGCGGCGGGGGCCCATGGCGCGCGCCTGCGGCCCCTCGCTCAGGTCCCCAGATGGCCTGCAGGACCTGGGAGCACAGCTCAGGGGGCAGGTGAGGCTGGGGCATGGCCCTGGCCCCTCCTGCCTCTCCCTCGCTGGCGCTCCGCGGCCCTGCGGGTCGACTGGAGCTGGCTGGGGGGTCCTGAACAGGGGGGCCCAGGGGGAGGAGGGGCTGGTCAGAGGAATGGGCAGGCCACGACGGGCCAGGGCGGGCGAGTCAGGCGGGCCTGTAGGGAGAGGAATGGGTCAGCAGGGCTGTGTGCTCCTGGCAGGCCATCAGGCGTGCCAGGAGAGTGGGTGGATCCTCCCCCATGGCAGGGGAGGAGTGGAGAGAGAGGGGGGCTCGTGCCCCCCCATGGGCGAACTAAGTATAAACTTAGTTGCACTCCGAACCAACCAACCAGCGTTTCCTAGGTGCACTGTGGCCGCCCTCCGCACCATCTTCACCATTTCCTCACATGAAGCTGCAGCTGCAGCAGCACCGAAGCTTCGTTCGCCGTCTCGCCGTCTGACCTACCACATTTTTAGTTGGAATTTTTTTATTTTGTTCCACTGGGAAGGAGTTCCCGAGAGTCGCGCCTAGCTCTCAAATCGAATTCCCACTCCGAACCAACCAACCAGCGTTTCCTAGGTGCACTGTGGCCGCCCTCCGCACCATCTTCACCATTTCCTCACATGAAGCTGCATGCAGCAGCACCGAAGCTTCGCCGTCTGACCTACCACATTCCTAGTTGGAAATTTTTTATAGCGGTTAGTGTTTTAAGATTTTTTTACTACCGTAGTGTCCCCACTCTCAGCCCTCAGGAGTTTTGTGTTTTGTTTTCGCGTGCGATACACAGGCGCCGACGCCGGCCGGCCTCGCGGCGACCCAAATATCACTCAAATATCCAGAGATATGTTTTTCCCGGAAATGCACCCAAATATCCAAAAAAATATGTGGGATATCCTGGCCTGGGCCTAGAAGAGAGGAAGAAGAAGGAAGAGGGAGGGGAGGGGGGAGCGGCAGCTCTCCCCTCCGGCGCTAACGTGTCTTTTCGCCTTGTTTAGGTGAGAAAAGACGGGGGGCGGGGGGCGCCAGAGCCAGAGCCAGGAGGGAAGGGCCGCGGCTCGCCGCGGCCACTCGCTCTGGCGAGGGAGATTAGCGCTCTGGGCCCCTAAACTCACGAGTGTCCCCCCCCCCCCCCCCCTGCGTTGTTTTACCCGAAAGGGGTTTTCCCTCAGCGTGGCCTTGAGGAGAGGGCGTGCTGGGGTGCGCAGGGTCGGTGTGCGTGCACTGGGGGGAGGACAAATATCGAAGCTGCCCCCTCCCGCCTCCCCCCGGTGCAACTCGGACACCTGGCTCGTCAGGCATGGCGGGATTCCGGGACTGAAAAGTTATGTCCAATTAGCTAGTGGGGTTGGCTAGGATATAACATTAATTATTATTGTCACCCTCCATAGCCACCCTCTTGGAGCTTACTTGTTATTTGCTAGTCATTGTGTACTTGTACGCATTGGGCCTAATCTCAAAATTGACTTTTTCAGCCCCCTAGGTTAGACCGCCCTGCGCTTGCTTCCCACGCCCTCTTGGGTCTTGGAGCCCATTTGCTAGTCAGGTTGTACTTTGTCCTCTTGGGCGCTAAGCTCTCAAAATTGACTTTTTTTTACTCCCTAGGGGTTCGACCTCATCATGCAAATCGGCAGTCATGTACATGTGCGCAACGCGAAATGCGACCGGCTAGAGGCATCACAATCGGGCGTGCTGCCGCCCATACTCGGCATCACTTTTCCAGCCGAGTTGGTGCCACACGATCGGACGCTCCTGGCTCGTCGGGGACTCCATAAGTAAGTCGACGACGCTCTGTACGATTATGGCCAAATCACCATCCCCGCCGTGTGCGGAACAGCCTCTACTATTACTAGCGAGCTGATTCGGCAAACAAGCCTGTACACACGCCGTGCGCGCTCCGAGAGTTGCGGACAGCCAGTCGTTGAGCCCAGGTGAACTGGGGAGCGGCAATTCGAGGTACGCCTGCGACGGGGTGAGAAAGAGACCCAGCGCGAGCGCCGAGCCGTGAACTCCAACAAGCAAGTCGGCATGCCGAACCAAGGAATATTGCTGAATGAAAGGTAACTCGCCTGGGTTGGCTAGCAACACACGGCTGCCCTTGGGCAGCACTCTCACCAACTCCTCGCACAATCGCTCAACATTCCACAGACAGCGGGAGCACGATGTGGTCGTATTCGCGCTGCCGTGGCTTGAAGAGCGACGAAGGAAGTACACGGTCTTTCCCGCAGTAGGCGAGGACCGGCTTCCCGAACCAGGAGGAATTGGTTCTCGGAAAACCCGCACGAGTCCCGTCCCACTCTTGCCCCACTCATTCAGCATTGTTTCCAACGAAGGCGCCGACTTGTCCAACTCATTGCCCATGAATTTGCGGAAGTCATGCAAAACAGCTGACCGGTGCGGGCAGTGGCGAAAGCCATGACTGCCGATGGTCCAGATGGGCGCTCTCCACGGGTTTGGAGACAGTACAACTGCTGCAATGCGATGCATTGTCATGCCGGATGCTGTTGGCTCGCGCTGGAGCCGTCTCCCTCCCATAATACGCCTATGAGGTCGTCCGTGAGCATGAAGCTGATATTGACTATCTCGTGAGTCCGTGATCTGAAGTAGACTGGCTGGTGGGTGGATTCTCCCGGGAATCAAAACCTGCCACATGGGATACGAGCCGCGACTGGGAGCCATCCCCGCACAACCAGATAATGGATACAAGCTCATGTTAGCCGCCCACCGGGCGCCGCTCTTTCCTGCGATCGAAGGAGTAGACAGCACCTGCCTAACAATAAACGTATTAAGAAGATCAGCGCTGGCGTGCCACGGGTTGAACTTTGGCACTGTCACGTGGTCTCCGTTCAGCAAATAAGCCACCTCACCGTCGCCATCCGTGCTGCACGAACCAGCACCATTGTTGGTGCAGCGGAAGTGCGCGGGGAGCTCCGCCAGCGGCTTCACGCGCAAGTATGGTCGGATTTCACGGGATAGTTCGTTGGGCCAGAAGTGGTTATGGCCTTGTGAAAAACCGTCGACAAAGAGCGAGTCATGCGGCGACCCACTCCAGCCGCCCGTTGGATCACAGAAGGCGTGCCACTGCCGGATAGGGCTGCCGTCGCGCTCGGTGCCAACGTGAACTTCGTAGACGCGCTCAATCCAGCAGAAGAAGGGAAGGCGTCGGTCCTGCTCTCCCTCCATCGCGCAGCGCAGAGTAGAGTGGCCTGCGCAGAGCACGAGTGGTGATGCAGCGAGGTGCGTGCCCCACCCGCTGCTGCTAGCGTCACACGGCGACGGGACGGGTGGCGCGGCGCCCTGCGGGATGGGGTGCATCGACTCGCCCCGCTTCCACCCCTCACTCCTCGCTCCGCCTTCGCGCGGCGGGAAGCAAGGGGTGTGAAGAAGAGGGTAAGGGTAAGGGAGCAAGTGGTGTGAAGAAGAGGGTAAGGGAGCAAGGGGTGTGAAGAAGAGGGTAAGGGGTGCCTCTTTATTGTATGAGATGGAGGAGACTCTCGTCGACCCACCACCCCTCTCGCGCGCACAGAGAGAGCGAGAGCGAGAGAAAGAGAAAGAGAAAGAGATTGAGAGAGAGAGAAAGAGAAGGAGAATGAGAGTAAGGAGAATGTGAATAGGTTTGGTTTGGAGCTAACATGTTTGAAGTAGATAGTGCCTTTCAGCTATCTTGATACATAGAGATAGTGCCCTTCGGCTATCTTGATCTTGATACATAGAGATAGTGCGATTTGCCAAGTAGATACCTAATATCTAGCGATATTAGGCATTAGGCATTAGGTATTGGTATTGGGTATAGATAATAGCCCTTAGCTCCGGCCCGTAGTAGTCGCCGCGCGTTTGTGTGTTGTGTGTGGTTGTGGTTGTCGAACCAATATGTGTCGTTGTGCGCACTAGCACAAAGCACAAACAAAGCTCAAGCTCCTACCTATAAATAGATAGAGATAGTGTGTACCGTAAAAGGTATTAATTAAGGCGGGGGGCGCGCCCGAAAAGCGCGAGAGTGAGTACTAAGTACCTACAATACATGGGCAGTAGGCGCGAGACTGCTGTAGCCCTTCGATCGGCGCGGGGCGCGAGAGGTTGTCGCCGGCGCGCTCCATGTGGTAGGCAAGGTTAGTCTGGCTCGCAATGTGCGGTTGCGCCAAAGACGTTGCTCATGTGGTCTGGAGTCAGATTGTGGCTCCTGTGCGCGCCTGCGGCGCACGTGCGCACCTGTCTCGGCATGTCGTTCGAGTGGTTGTGAGTGGGCTGAGCTCTGGTCGTCGCAGGATTGGTACCTTAGACATGTGGTGGCCCGCGACATGGGTCAGCTGGGAGGTACTCCCGCAAGCGTGCCGGGCATTAGGGGTAGGCCAAGATATCCGGATATATCTCTTGGATATTTGGGCGGATTTTTTGGCATTTGGATATTTGGTGGATATTTGGGCATGGTCTGCGCCCCAACCCCAAAAACAAAACACTTTGTGGGCGCGAGGCGCGGGGGGACGGGGAGGGAGCGGAAGGAGGGGGGGGGCTCGGGGGCTGGGGGGGCGGCAAACAGACAGACAGTAAGAGGGGATACCGATAGATACGTAATAAAATGAGCTGTTCCTATAATAAAGACGTCTATCTCATCCCGAACGGAGCCTTGCCTGGTCTGTCATGAGAGGTGTGGCAGTCCCCCTGCCCCTGCCCTGGGCGTCCCCCTCCCCCTCCCCCCTCCCCCTCCCTCTGGCGCGCTCGCAGCCCCCCTCTGCCGTCTCCTCCCGCTCCCCCTCCCTCTCCGCTCGCTCCCGCGCTCGCTCCCCGCTCCTTCTCACATCATTGCGCGCCTTCCCGCCAGCCGCCATCGCGCATCGCGCCAATGCCCAATGCCCAAGGCGCAGAGCAGGGCCGTACCCCGTCGAACACTTACCGTCCAATGCGCACTCGCACGGCGGCCCAGGGTAGAAAACCTAAGATTAAAAAACCAGCGGAGCTCAGCACCCCTATATTTACAGAAGACGACAAAGGAAGACTAAGGATGAGCGACAACCTCGGCCTAGTGGCGAAAGCGATCGGCCTCGCCGAGAGGCTCGACTAAGCGCCTAAGTCGAGACTCATCCCCTCCCCCCCCGTTTTAAGAAACCGCTCACGTAAAAGAGCACTCCATGAGTGAGGGATACCCCATCAACAACACAAAACCCTCACAACATCAGCAAGAAACGGGCCACACAGAGGCACAGGAGGAAGGCGAGAAAAGTCCACTGAGGGCCGGTGCACCCCGCCCGCCCCAGCCCCCCCCACAACCTGGGCCCCTTTGTAGAGCACGAGGGGAGATGCCGCAAGGCGGGAAGTGAGGGAGAGGAAGGGATCTGGGCGTGGCTACAATAGATAACCCAGTAGCCGCACGCGCGGCGCGAATATTAAAAGGTTTTTTTTAAATAATTTAATTGAATTAAAACTATCCGGTTCTCGTCCCTGGATCTAGTGGATTGCTGGCGAATGAGACTATTTGCTCATTGCGTGTCTCGTCGATTTCAACTACAACAAACATCTTGAAGCTTGAGGGTTGCGGGTATACGGCCCCACCGCATATGTGTATATATGGGTGTGGCTCACGTCAGCTCTAATATTCGCATGGAGCTAAGCGTTGCCACGTGCTTCTCGGAGGAGAGCAGAGGCCATTGTCCATTGTTACCCATCGAGAGGCATTTGATCAACATCGATTCCACTTGGCCGCAACCCAGCCTAGCCGAGGCGGGGCATGCTTTGTGTGACCTGCGCTCATCTAGCTCTCACCACCCTTCCTCCTCAACAACTGGTACTGGGATGGCTCGAATTCGCTGCCGCCGGGGTACAGGCGGTGGCAAGCGGCCGATTCTAGAGCGTTTTCTTCCACAGCAAGCACAAGCGCACACGCAGCAAACCACCCACAATGTAACGAAGATTACCACGAGCTTGGTCTGAAGCTGCGCACGGCGTTCTACACCAGAAACTTCAGGAGCACGTGTAATTCCATCAGGCGGGTGAGTACCAGCCTTGGGGATGAGCATGTCAGCGAGCTTATTGCCAACTGCTGCGAGTCGGGCGACGGCTGTGGTGACGCCATCTCGTCCGATCTCCCAATCGCCAGCGCTGTCAACGCCATCAGCTGCCCGCTTGGTGTTGACGGAGGAGTGGCTGCCAGCTGTCAGCACAATATCCTGAGAGGGCGGAGGGGGAGCCGGCTGCAGCCTGAATTGTTTGCGCGAAGCCGACGACGGCATCAAAATGTCACCGGGAGACGAATGTACCGCAACGGGCGGAGCCGCACGGGCCACCATGGTGACAGCAAACGTGGCTGGGTAGGGGGGTGGAGGCGGGCGGGGAGGGCGGGGAGGTGGAATTGGCGGGAGAGGAGGAAAGGGAGAGGGAGGCGGCGATGGAGGCGGCGGCGGCGCCGGTGGGGCGGGGCGAGATGGTGGGGGCTTCGGCCGAGGCGACAGTGGGTGTGGCGGCAAAGTCGGGGCCGGTGGGGGGGGCGGTTGAGGAGGTGCCGGGTTGGGAGGTGGGGGAGGCGGCCGAGGCGCGAAGGGCGGGAAGTTGGGAAGGGGAGCGTCTGACGCCGACTCCCAGCCGTCGCACCAGCCGGCGCGCACAACCTCCAGCCGCCCCGCTGCCTGACCGGCGGCCTCATTACTACCCAAACAGATCTCCTTATTTGGCGCATCGTTGCAAAGAGCAGCAGCCACCACGAGTTCTCCGCTGCCATCTCGCAGCCTCGACACTTCCACGTCGACCATCTCGGCGAGCTCGCCGGCGCTCAGCGAGTCAAATGCCCCGTGATAGACCCCCTGTTCGCACCACGTACGCCAGAGATCGCCGAATTCACGCAAGCGGCCCCGGCTGCACGCACCCACTGCGGAATGCAACGCGGATTTGAGCGGCGCGGAGACCAAATCCCGGCTCACCCGAAGGAACCCCATCCCTGCGCCGTAGCCGCACGTTTGGCGATTGACACCCTCCCCACCCGCGGGTCCGTCATATCTCCACACGTGGTCACACGCATAGAACACCCACGCAGCCACGTCCGCGCTCGGTCGACGCTGGGCCATCATATGCATCGTCCGACGCACAAAGCCGTGGTAAACCTCACCAAAGCTGAGGCGGTGTGTTGCCATCCGTCCGATGAGGTCATCCAAGCCCTTTTGATTCCCCAGCTGCGAAGGCCACAATTCCTCTGCAAGCCACTCGCCGAACGGCGCCATATCCCAGCGCGTCCAGTGGTGCCAGTAGCCCTCTGTCCACCCGTAGGAGTTGGCCTCATCACGCAGGCGCTTCGTGGCACCTCCGGCTTGCGAGGGGATCGGCCCGCCCGTGTACGGCGCGGGACCGAGCCGGGAGTGCAAGTAATCGCAGAGGCCGCACGACATGGCGTAGACCGGTGCGTGCCACCCGTGCAGCGACACGTTGGCTGGCACGCCCTCCACTTCCTCGCCGGCTGAGCGGAGCGGCTCAGAGCGGCCACACGCGCATGTCGGCCACGACTCCTCCCACCGGCGCGGGTGCTCGAGCATGCGCTGGGGCTCGCAGATGCGATGAGGCGGGCAGAGGAAGAGTTCGTCGAGGTCGCCCTCCATCCGCCCCATCGGTAGCGCCTGCGCGTAGAAGGCACACCACTGAGCGCCCACGTAGCCATACTCAGCGTGGATCGTCGGCAGCAAGCGGCCGAGCAGCCGCGCTTGGAAGCGGTGCTTGGCCTGGGGCGACTCGCAGTGGTCGGCCCACGTGGGTGCGGTGAGCGAGACCACCGCCGCCGTCTGCCGGATGCACGCCTCGAGCGCTGCTGCCAACGCCATCCCCGGCCCGGTCGGAGCTCCAGCGGCGACGGGCGCCAGCACCGCGAGCGCCATCCCGTTGTGTGGGCCGCGCGCGCACTGTGAAGAGAGACGAGGGGACGAGCGGGTGCTCCGTCTCTTGTTTTGTTGTCTGTTTCCCTTTGTCTCCAGTCTCAGTCTCGTTGAGATGGAAGAGGGAGAGGACGAGTGTGGGGCAGCGGGAGTGTTCTCTCACTCTTTCCGCTCGCGGGTGTGTGTGGGTCGGTGGTCCTTGGTCGGCCGTCGGCCTTTCGATAGGAGTACTTCCATTTTTATCTGTTTGCGCACGCTTCGCAAGAGATTGAGAAGAGGAGAGGCGGCGTCTCCCCGCGATGGCGGCGACGGAGGGGGGGGCCTTTCCTCTCAGTTCCGGATCTGGGACATTAGTGGTTTCGCCGGGTCTTTTCTTGGAGCGATGGGAGAGGAAGTGGCTGGCGAGCTTAGAGACAGACCCGCGTGGAGGGGTCTTGTAAGATTGGGAAGGTAGAGAGAGATGCTTTAGAGTAAAGTAGACGAGGAGAAGGGGTGCGGCGGGGGAGGGGAAGAAGAAGAGGGCCACGGGGACATTAGCGGAAGGGGGGGGGGGGGGCGCAGAAACACGTGGAGAGTGGGGAGAGAGGAGAGAGGGAGAGAGAGAGGAGCGGGAGGGAGGGAGGGGGGGGGCTGGCGGTGGGCGGACGTCACGCACCTTAAGTGTAGACAACTGACGTTGTAAAAGATGGACGGGGAGGTGGTCCGGCGCGGCAGGGAAGCAGAGGGCAGCAGCAGAGAGAGAGAGAGAGAGAGAGAGAGAGAGCGCGGCGCGGGCCTTTCTATACTTTTCTGTCTCGGCGGGCCGCTCCGTACTCTTACTCTTCTCCACTTTCTCCTTCTCTCTCACTTACTCTACTGGATCCCTACTGCTGCTGTACGCCCTCTCTCCGTCTCCCTCGGGGGTCGGTGGGACGGCGAGAGCGGCGAGGGGGGGGGGCGAGAGCGGCGCGCGGAGGGAGGGAGTGGGAGAGGGGCGGCGGGCGGGGAAAGGGGGGGAGCAGGAGCGGCGAGAGGGGGGGGCGAGGGAGCGAGAGGGGGGCGCGTGGGTGGGCGGGCAGGAGGGAAGCGCGGGGGGTGCGCTGTGTGAGAGAGCGGGTGATATAGGGAGCGGCGGCGGGCTGTGCCTCCCTCGCCACCCATGCCCGCCAGCAGGGAGGGCTCTTCCTCCAGCATCTTCCCGCCATGGATGGAGTCGGCGCGCGCATCGCGGCCTGAAGCGCCTGCGGGTGCAGAGCCGCCCCCCACGAACCCAAAGGCGACCGCGGCGCGCCAGAAGACGCCCAGCCGCAAGAGGGGTCGCTCGCGCCGTAGAGGTGCTGCCGACCGAGACTTGGCCGAGAAGTCCTCTTGCGTCGAGCCAGATCATCAGGTGAGAGATCATGATGAAAGGGCGGGGGGAGGGAAGGACGGAAGGAGAGCGACGGGAGAGCAAGGCAGAGAAGGAGAAGGGGGAGGGGAAGAGGGGGGAGAGACGGAGAGGGAGAGGGAGGGAGAGGGAGAGGGAGAGGGAGAGAGGAGGGGAGGGGAGAGCGCGAGCGCGCACGTGATTCTTGAAGTTGATGGGCGGGGGGGCTGGCGGAGTGACCATGTTTCCTTACGCTGATTGGGCTCGGTGAATCGCACCCCTCGCCGGAAGCGGCCACCAGGACGCACTCCTTACGTGTGGTGCCCAAATGTCTCCCCAACCTGGGCCTCAGGCGCTCCTCCAGTCAATCTCAGCGGTGCTGACTCGCCGCATCGAGGACAACGACGAGCACTCTCAAGGCCAGATCACGCACCCGCTTTTCTGTGAGGATACGCACACTGAGGAGCCTGCCGAGGACGAGTTCGACGTCATCTTTCCCGAGATGCACTTCCAGGTGACACTTGCTGCATCCTCTCGGCTGAGCTCAACCTCGGGCTTCCATTGTATCCACACACTGCGCCGTGCTATCTTCCCAAGCTACGGCTGCATCGGGCAGCCCCTCCCAGATCTCCCTCTCTTCACCCATCCATCTTCTCCCTCGCCCCGAGATCGATGCCTGCATCCCTCACGTTGCCGGCTGCACCCATTTGCAGGCACTATCCTTTCCGACGCTGTACACGCTGAAGAAGTTGCGCCCACCGCCTCGTCCACCGCCCTCATACCCAGTACCTGCGATGAGCACGGTCAAGGAGTTCATCGAAAACATCTGGCACCGCGCACGCCTCACGCCCCAAAGTTTAGTCATATGCCTTGTTTACATCGACCGGCTCGAGGCGCGCTCTGAGGGCGCCATTTTGCACGCGCGCTCGTGGCGCCCTATCATCTTTTCCTCGCTTCTCCTCGCGTCCAAGGTGTGGCACGACGTCTCGTACTGGAACTCTGACTTTTCGACCATCTGCCCGATGTTTACCACTCGGAATATCAATCAGATGGAGAGGGCCTACCTTCAGCTGCTGCAGTACAACACCATCATCTCCGCTTCGCAGTATGCATCATATTACTTCTCGCTGCGCACCGCCGCACTGCAGACCCCGTCGACATTGACGTCGGGCAGCGGGAGCACCAAACGGCCACCTGGTACCGACAACAACTTCCGACGAAAATACTTCATGACGCTGAACGTGCCCTCGGCCTCCACAATCGAGCGAAAAACTATGGCGGTCGCGGGTGCAATAGACGAGTTAGGTACAGAGAGATCGACGTCAGGGGCTGCGATTCTTGCGAAGAAGTCGGCCGCTAGAACGAGGGGAGAAGGGAACACGGATACGGCGGTCACCACGGAGGGGGGGCCTGGGCCGTCCAAACAGTTGGCCATAACGAGATCTTCTAGCACGATGGCGATGCCCGACTTTGGCACTCCTCCGAGCACAGGAGACAGCCCGGCGGAGAAGGTTGTAATGAGCTATGGGGCGAGAGATAAGCCCACGGCGCCACGGACACAGCCAAATACGTTGGTGGAGTATCTCTCCATGTCACTGTGCATCATGTGAGGCAGCTGCGAATGGATGATCGAGTTGAGTCGCCATTTCCGAATTCTACCCGTCTTCGCAGCTTGTTCGTTGTTCACCACCGCCTCCCCATAGCATCCTTGTCCTGTGCGGCCCGTTCTAGCTGCCTCGCTGTGCGTGCTTCAGTAAATTTGGTAGTGTGCTTTGATTACGTTGGCACCAACACTCATTCATATCGCTCCCTTCACCAGCATTTCTACTGCTTCACCACTTATTCACCACTCGTCACCCGTCTTGTTATTTGTCCTCCGCTAGCCCCTAGCGCGGAAATGCTTACACTGGCCACTAGCTGGGGGGTGGCGTACATGGTCGAAGAAAACCTCGAAATTGCACAAGATGCGTAAGCGGACGAACCTAGAACCAGAACCTTTCGGAGCGATGTTCGTTTCCTCTTTGGAAACGAGCCGCGAGGGCGCACCGGCGGCTAGCGCGGCGCACGGTTCGTCCGGGGAGCCCGGAACGGGCTCATCGGGAGGACGGGGAGGGCAAATGACGGGCATATGTGGAATGGACGGGAGAGTGGCACGGAACGCGAATCGGAGGGACGGAGGATGTAAGAAAGGGCGCGGCGAGCAGTTACCGCTTACTTGGGACTCGTAGGGACTCGTAGACTCGAAAGGACGACTCGGAAGGCTCGGGGCTTGGGGGTACTCAGGGGCTGCAGGTCACCAACAGGCGATACAAAGGGTAAAACCACACAAACCAACACTCTGCACTCAAACATTCACGGTAACAGGCTGGAAACATACGTCAAACGAACCCCCTCTGGTGAGCAGATTCAGGAGTGCCCACCAGAAAAAGAGGAGAGAGAGAGAGAGAGCGAGAGAACGAGGGCTCGGGGTCAAAACACAATTCGGACTCCGGCTCGGACTACAGAGTAAAATCCAGTGCCCTCGCGAGTCCTGCCTCGAGTCTCGCGAGGCAGCGCCGAAGGACGCTGAAGGAAGCGCTGCGGGACAGCGCTGAAGGACGCAGAAGGACACTGAAGGACGCTGCAAGACGCGCTGCGGGACATCGCTGACGGACAGGGGGGGGGCGCTGAGAGACACTGGGAGACGCTGAGGGACGCTGGGGAACGCTGAGGGACGCGCTGGGGGACTTTCGCGCGGGGGGTTGAGGGAAGAGAAGACGGCGCCTCAACGCGCGGACGCGGAAGAGAGCCGCCGTCTCGGCGCGCGGAGGGGGGGAAGCGGCGGAGGAGGGGAAGGAAATCTGCGGAGGGGGGGGGAAGGACCGCCGTCTCGGCGCGCGGAGGGGGGAAGGGCCGCCGTCTCGGCGCGCGGAGGGGGGGGGGAACCGCGCGGAGGGGGGGGGGCCGCGGAGGGGGGGGGGGAACAGCGGAGGGGAAGGGGAGGAGCGGAGGGGGGGGGGGAGGGGAGGAGCGGAGGGGGGGAAGGGGGGAGCGAAAGGGGGGGGAGAAACTGCCGAGGGGGGTGAGATCGCAACACTGACCCAACCCTCCCTCACATTCACGTATTTTTCCCGGCCTGGCCCGGGAAAATCAGGGAGGGGAGAGAGGGGAGGGAGGAGAGTTGCGGAAGGAGGGGGAAACCGCGGAGGGGGGAATCACAATACTGACCCAATCCTCCCTCACATTCACGTATTTTTCCCGGCCTGGCCCGAGAAAATCAGGGAATGGAGAGAGGGGAAGAGGGGAACTGCAGAAGGGGGAGGGAACTGCAGAAGGGGGAGGGGGGAGGGAACTGCAGAAGGGGGAGGGCCAGTTCTGTTACCTGCATCTCTTACCTTAAACGCGTGGACAATTACCGTAACGGTAAAAATAAAACTCAAATCTTCGAATTTCGAGACGAAAATCGGCGAACCAGGACTGGAGCCCACGGAGAATCCGAATCGGCACGCCTTGCGTGACCACGACGAACATAGAAGACGATATATAACGAAGAAGGAGCGCGCTCATGCCGAAATATTCACGCCGAGAGGCCTGAATACAACAGAACCTAGCATAGGACCAAATGCGACACGAAGGTCGTTTGCCTTCATCCTTCATTTGGTACCCCCCGAACACACACACAAGCGCACCCTCCCTCGCTCTGGTGTCTTTATGAATGAAGAAAGTTATGCTACCGCATCCTTGTGATGGTATCGGGTGTCGGCGTCAAAGAGTTTATTTTTTCATTGAGTCGATCGATTTCGTGCGACGCTCGATTGATGTTTTCTTGATGCTCCAATCGTTGTCGTTGTAATGAAACAATTCCCAAGTTGCATTTGTTAATTAATATTATTAAACGTTCTTGCTGATTCCACGGTATTCCACTCTTAAAATTAAAATTATTAATGTTATATCCTAGCCAACCCCACTAGCTAATTGGCTCGTCGCTAGCCGTTATCACCACACGATAATTCTCGATTTGTCTCGAGAGGTGTACCTTGTCTCTCCTCCTCTCCTGTGACTCTGAGACTGAGACCACACTCGAGATGGGAGACTCAACACATGGCCCAGGCAGCACAACGCCCTCGGGAAGAGGCAACAAGGACGCAACCACAATAAGCTCACTAACTGAGCCCCGGTGAGACAAGACCGAGACAGGAACTAACCCCGCCTCCCACGCCCCCGTCACCCAGGTGGCTTTGCTTGCATGATGAGGACATGAGGACCTCGAACCCGAACGAAGAAGAGGCAGACTTCGACATCTCCCTCACTAAAAATCATCATCACGTTCACGCCATACGAGCGGGGACACAAAATCAAAAAAAAACCTTTTAATATTCTCGCCTCGCACGTGGCACTGGGTCGCATATCCGTAGCCACGCCCATACATACCCCTTCCTCGCTCCCCTCTCCCTCACTTCCCGCCTTGCGGCAACTCCCCTCGTGCTCTACTTAGGGGCCCGGGTCCTGCGGGGTTCACGGGTTGGGCGGAGTGCGCCTGCCCTCAGAGGTGCGTGCACGCCTTCCTCCTACGCCGCTGAGTGAGTGACATGCATAACCTAGATGTTTTTCGGTCTGCGTCGTTATCTATGTCGTATTTTTGCTCGTGCCATGGCTGCTGTCAATCCCGAGTC
This sequence comes from Isochrysis galbana, assembly GCA_018136815.1. Lineage (NCBI taxonomy): Eukaryota > Haptophyta > Isochrysidales > Isochrysidaceae > Isochrysis > Isochrysis galbana. Next base: position 3,160,807 of record CM030937.1, read on the forward strand.
CTTGTCTCCGATTGTATAGGAATGTTTCGCTGCTTTAGGCGAGCCTCTCGGCAAGGTCAAGCGCCTGTGCCACGAGGCTGAAGCTCTCGCCCAATTGTAGTCTTCCTTTCTCATTCACAATAAACGCGGGGGCGCTGTGTTCAGTCGGTTTTTTGAGTTTTGGTTTCCTTCTTTGGGCGGCCTTGCGGGTGCGCATGTGGCTGTGAGAGTCCGGTATAGCGAGACCTCTCACCAATGTGGTAAACCTCACCAGTGTGGCTTCTAGGACTGGTATGTAATGGTACTCGTACGACTCGAATTCGACTCTGTAGAAGTCTCTGAGTATATACTTCCACGCTGGCCTGCTCCTATCTGCCATTGTAGCGATGAGGATAAGGATAGCTCCGACTCCGGTGCGATGATCCGCGCTCAGGAAGTGGAAATCGCGCTACGCCGGGGAGAGCAAGCCGAGAATGATCGGGCAAAGCGGGCGAGGACGCGTGCGGCTCGGCTGGCTGCGCGTGAGGAGCGACGCGGCAGCCGCGAGCAAGGATCGGAGAAGCGCCGGCGCTCCGTCCGCACGCTCTTAGTGCCCCAGCGCGTTCGCTTTCGTGGTGGTGTGCGGCGGCTCCGGCGCAGCGGGAACGTAGAACGTAGCTAGCTAGCATGGCGGCGGTAGTAAGTCGGTTGTAGGTGGTTCGTGGTTGTGTCGGCCTGGGCTTGCTGTAGTTGATTGAAGTCTTGCAGCTGGTGCTTTCTATTACCCAGATTAGGGGAATGGACGGTGTTTCCCACTTCTTGACATTGTCGATGCCATTGTGCACTTTGCGCCCGTTCCGAGATCATAAAATGTGGTTTATGATCTCCGGCTGAGGCTCGTTCAAGCAAGCAATAAAACAAAAAAACCTTTTAATATTCTCGCCTCACACGTCACACGTGGCACTGGCACTGGGATTCACTTAAGTAGCCACGCCCATTCCCCTTTCCTTCCCTCACCACCCGCCTTGCTGCGGCATCTCCCCTTGTGCACTTAGGGGCTAAGTTTGCGGGGGGGGGGGGGGGGCTAGGATGAGCGGGGTGCACCTACCCTCAGCTGTACGTTCTCGCCCTCCTCTCTCCCGCGCCGCTGGGTGGCCTGCTTCTTTAATGACGTGCCTCGAGTGTCGCTTTTTTAGTGAGTTGTCGTTATCTAGTGGCGGTTATGCGTGTGAGGAGGGTGCTCGTGTTGATGGTCTAAGGCAAGCAATCAAACAGCGACGGCCGCCATCGCCATCCCTACAAGTAGCAAGTAGTTCTGATCTTTCACGTAAACATGAAGATAACATTTCTCGTGAGTGGTCCGCCTCCCCCCCCCACTTCGCACAGTGGTGAGCCACCGGGTAGATCCACTTCTCCATGTGAGTTCGTCTTCCATCTGGGGTTTGAACTTCCGACGGTGATCGTGCGCATTTTTCGTTCGCAATAGCAATAGCGCAATAGCCCCGCGCTCGCGGCGGCGGTTTGGCGATAACGATAAACAAAGGTCGGGAGCCTCAACGGCTGAGCGAGCGAGTTCGAAGAGTGCGAGAGCGAGCCGAGGAGGGAGAGCGAGGGAGGTGCTTGGCTTGAGAAAAGGGCTTGTGAGCAAGGGCTCAAACAGCTCGACGCTTCTCTTCTAGTGGAACATGCTCTGCGAAGGGCGACGCCGTCGGCCGTCGCACCGGCGTCGATGGCTAAAAGCGCCACCAAAGGGCCCCTTTTGGTGGCAAACGGCCCTAACTCGGCCCCGGTATTGGTGGCTCACGCCCTTGGCTGCCACTTGGCAGCCAGCGCGATAAGGTCATAACAACTTGAAGTTTAATGTGTATAGGTTCATGAACGGGACCAGTGCGCAAACGCGGCAATCCTTCCACAGGAGCCACGCAGTTTGAATATATCCATCATAGCCACTCATCCGCGTCAGATCACAGCAACAGGATGATGGGGTTATGATGAATCAATAGGGACAAGGACCCAGAGTGTGGCTTGGAGACATGCAGAAACAAGAGGAGCAAGGATACGGTGATGGTATCAGCATGATACAGTGATGCTTGCCTTCTTCGAGTTCGATAGCAATAGATTGTTTGCCTGCTCGAGCTCGACAAGCGTCTCGTCGTCGATTTGAACCTGGATGTCTTCTTGTCTCCAAAAGGCAAGTAGGGCTCGTTCGGACGAGTCCCCAGGCGGAGCGGCTAGGGTGTACAATGGTTGCTTGTCGACGCGGCCCTCGTTCTCATTGCTCTTCTGCAGAACGTACACCTCGCCCCATGAGTAGGAGTCGTTGATCGATTCGATGGTGGCGTCCTTGATGACGTCGATGCGGAGCGTCACTGAGCGGTAGTCAGCCGCCGAAGTCGACAATGGCCACAAGTTGCGCGCTTGGCGGTACACCTCGGCTAGCATGCGCAGCTTGGTGACCAAGTTCGGAAGTGTGCGGTCTTCCGCAGCCGTGTTGGTGCGGAGGAATGCTGGGGCATAATAGACTAAGAATGCCGGGCCACCGGGGGGGGGGACGTATCGTCGGTACGCTTGGCCTTCAATCCCGGTCATGGCCATTTCGTCGCACAGCACTCGAAGATCTTCCGCTGGCAGATGGGTGAATGCGGTCGGCAGGCTAAGCTGCAACGGCAGACTCTGAACCTGCGTGCTCAAGCGCATGAGCGCAATGGAGTTCTCGCCCTCAGGTGCTGGGCCTAGCTTGAGAACCTCGCCCCAGCGTTGCACAAGGTATTGCTCAAAGATGCTCGTCTCCGACTCGACGGCGAGCTTGTTCACGACGGAGAAGGAATCAATGAAGGATGCGAGCACCGCGTGCGGGAATCGTTGGACAAACTTTTGCGAGCCCCGGAGCGGTGTTGGCTCCGCGCCCGCAAGGTCCGTGAGCCAGTGCACAAAGTAGAAGGCAACGTCCGTCGGCGGAGCGTTTTCAGACTGAAGCACGGATTTGAATTTAGAGAAGAGCGCGCCAGGAGGTGCCTCACCTTGCACGAGCCAGCCGTGATTGAATCCTATCTTGGACTGCGTGAAGCGGATGGAGGCCTGCTCATGCTTCGGGAGGGCGGCATAGCTCGGAAGCAGGCTGCCATAATGATCAAGCACGTATCCTAGAGCAACGTCGTGGTCGTTGATCACGTCGTGCGCACGAAAGCCATTGTAAGGCGCGTGCTCCGGCTGGACGCGCGGCAACAATGACTCTATCTTCATAATGTCGTGGATGGCAGTCAATACAAGCATGGACGCCACACGTCCGGGCACAACCTCCCACTGGTCCTGTTGAGGGGATCGGCCACTGCCGAGCCTAAGCAGCCCCGCGTCTCGAAGGAGGTCGCGCAGTTTGTCCCAGGCGATGTCGTTGCGGAACGCATTCTCCTTTTGCAGAGGGGTCATGGCGAAGAAGCTCAACTGGGTGTTTCCGGCGACAGCACCCAGCTTCCGCTCTGGTGACACAGTGGAGGGCTCATCGAGCCGCCCTCCTAGCACGTTCCAATCCGAGTCAACGCCGAAACAAAAGCCGTCCTCCCCGTCGATTCCGATCCGCATGAGCCAGTAGAGCGCAAAGAATGCACCAATTGTGCGCTGATACTCAGTGCGGTTTTGCATGTCAGGTGCCGTGGCCTCGGCTCTCGCTTGTAGCACCGCTTTCCGGGTAGTCGTGGGTGCAGAGCCTCCGGGCTCCGGCGGCGCTGGGGCGTCCTCGTCCCTCACAGCGACCAAGTAGAGGTAGATCTCACCGAACGCTGCGCGGATGTCATCGTGATACTCGCGAAGGCAGTAGTCGCGGTCTCGCATCCTCATTGCCATCTTCCTACATCGCGCCGTGTCGGACTTGAAGCGGCGCATGGCCACGCTGAGGACCCCAGGAGCTGGTGAAGCTCTGGCCTCGTCCTGCCGCAAGCGCGCCGTTTGCGGAAGGGGAGTCGCACCACCTTCTCTCTTCATGTCTTCTAAGACTCGAATGATCCGCCTGGATTCGGCTTTGCTAAGCTTATGCACATTGATCGGTTCTGGCTTCGCCGCGTTGGCTGGGGCAGCGAAGGGCGCGGCAGCCCGCTCGATGGCTCCCGTGGAGGTGCGCTCCATTGGCGCCGGGAGGGCGCGGGAGGGCGCGTCGCTGGCGGATGGCTCAGCCGTTGGGGCAAGCGCCGCGGCGGATGCAGCGCCTACACGTGGTGAGCGCGCCGAGATCGACCCATCTTGTTGCTTCTTCGGGCCAAACAGCCAAGACGTCAATGGCTGGACGCTAAGGCTGGGGACCTCAAGCCCAGGGCCGTCCGACTCTCGAGCAGAGACATTTCTGAGCACCCCCCGAGCACTCTTCAAGCCACTGTCGACATTGACAAAAGACTCAAAGCGTGCAAGAATGCCTTGATAGCTATCTTCCTGAGCCGTCTGAAGCAATGTGAGCATGCGTCGCGTTTCCTCGCGCGCATCGGCGAGTTCGGTGGCTAAGCGTGTGACTCGGTCACGAGTCTCACGCAAGCGCTCCGTCTCATCTTCGAGCTTCGTGCTGCCAACCCCGCTCAGTTTTGGCAGAACGACGTGCAAATAGCGCGGAAATTTGTCCATGAACCACTTGTCGCGTTGGGACTTGACCTGGGGCCTTCTATGAGGATCGTGATGGTGCCGACGATTCTTCTTGGAGCGCGAGGCAACGAGCCCCTGCTCATAACGAAGGATGATTTTGCCACGCTCGAACATCGCCACGAGGCGCGACACCTCGTTCACCTTCTGATGCGAGTTGTTCATGATGGCGATGAGCATGTTGAGGAGGATGATCTGCATCATCAACATGAAGACTTCGTACAAAACGAGCAACATCGGGGACGCCTCGACCGCGTAGGCGTGTACGTCATAGTACGTGTACAGACCGGCGTTAAGGATTCCATATAACGCTTTGAGCGGATCATACCAATCCGTCACATCCCGGATTTCCGCTTGGACCAAGACCCACATGGCGAAGCCAAAGGCAGGCAGGAAGACGGCACAAAGGCAGAGCAGAGGGACGATGTCATACGCGATCTGCACCATGGAGTGGACCAGGGCCCCCAAGCGCAGGAAGCCCCGGAAGAAAAATAGCGTGCGCACCCACGACGCGAAGATGACAATAGCCTGAATGGCAAGGAAGAAGCCGGGAGTGTACCCAGTCCACTCAATATCCGGACTGAGCGCCCCACTAGTAGCACTTGTCCGCAGCTGTCGGCGTACGGCTCCATCCGCCGTGGCGTCCTGCACGTCCTCCGAGAGGATGAGGCCTGTGTGGTTGTTCGTCCGTGCCCAGAAAATAGTGTTCACAGTGAGCTGCCCAATGATGTACACAATGTCCAATGAGCTCCACAGGTCAAAGAAGCCAAGACCGCTTGCCCAAAAACCCATGGCAGTGCGGATCCCCATCGTCATCGCCCGAAGTGTTGTGAAGGCCCAGCCCACACACACCGCGATCATCATGTTTTGGTTGTCTCCGGGAGTGGTGAGCGCGTCGATGATTTCAGCGAAAGTGGATTGGGCGTGGATGGGGATGCTCGTAAAGAAGAGAAATCTTTCCATGGAGACGTTCGCCAAGACCACATTGTAGAGTGTCATGGCGAGCACGTGCAAAAGGTAGGAGATGAAGTCAATCAAGAAGCGGCGCCTCGCGAACCCCCTCCACTTGAAGTCGATCAGGATCTCGAGCAGTTGGGCACCGAACACCGAGTAGTCACCAGTCTTCCCAACCGCCTCAACGATGAGTTTGAGCGCACAGGGGGAGCCGTCGTCAGGGACTCCGGCGAAATTTTCGAGACATACGCGCACCGGCTCGAGCGACGCATGTGCTTGGCGCAAGAAGCCCACCTCAATGTCCGCCTCGTTGCGCATGGTAAGGAAGCGGTGGAGCTCAGTGAAGGAGAGCGTGCCGTCGCCGTCCTCGTCCGCATCGGCGCCCCATTGGTCGAACAGGACCTGGGTGTCCTTCTCCGACACGCCGCGCAAGCCCAGCCGCGGCATCGCCGCATGGAACTCCTTCCGCGAGATCTGGCCGTCGCCGTCCGTGTCCCATTGTTCGAAGAGCTCCATGACGCGGCCACGGTGCTTCCTAAGAGCTTGCTTGACCTGTTCGGCAATCGTCTGGTGCGAGTCGAGATCGAGCTCGATGCCGGACAGAATGGTGTCTCCGATAGACTTGGGCTTGGCTCCCTTCTTGCTTTTATGTGAGACCTCGTCCTCCTCTTCAAGGCGCTGCTGAGTGAAGGCTACCAGCTTCTCGGTCCATATGCCCTTGGGGCAGCGATCGTAAGAGCCGACGACCAACATACGCGGAAGCATCACATCGCTGCTCGTCTTCTCGCTGAGAATCTCGGGCTCGGGCTCGAGCCCAAAGTGGGAGAGGAAGCTGAGGAAGTCAAGCGGATACTTGCGCGCGAGCTGCGGCAAGACGCCGGAGACGAGCTTCATGGAGCCAGGAAGCCGCAGGAAGCGCCCATCCTGCACAGCTTTCAGGAGCAGTTTGAGGGCGCCCCACTTGCCGCCCTCAATGGCGATCTCGAGCGGACTTCTGCCCTTTTTGTCGGGTGCCAGCCCGACTTTGCAGTCGGCCGAGAGCAGCGCCTCCAGCAGGTGCGTGTTGCTCGAGTTGTGCACCGCGAAGTGGACCAGTGTGCTGCCGGTCACGGGCGAGCGGCTGTTGACAACTGCGGGATTCGCCCCAAGGATGAGCCGCATGCAACGCAGGAGCTGGTCCTCCGACGAGAGCAGCGAGATCATGACGGAGGAGATCACCTCGAAGGCAGGGTGATCGCGCCATCCGTACCTGGAAATAGATCCGAAGATGCCCGTGTCCTTGCCCTCCGTGAAGCAGAGGCTGTCTGTCGTAACGCAGATGTCGAATGTGGTCTCGCTCACCGGCATCTGGAGCACGTCGCTTTGCGTCTCGATGTCGAGCACGGTGATGACTGGGCATTCGCCGCCGACCGCCAGTACCGGGCCCGTCGGCAGCTCGGCCAGAGTCACCGCCCAGATCACGCCCGGGAAGTGGAGCTTTGCAATCTGGACGCCATTGCGACCATCGAGAAGCAGCACCGCCTTGAAGGGGCCGCCGCACGCCACGTGGTGCATCAACGGCGACGCCGCCACAGCGTAGATGAAGTCCTCGGCCGTCACCTCCCAACGGAGCTTTACGGACCCGTCGCTCGCCTGCAAGTCGAAGCGCGCAAGCTTCTTGTCGCGGCCTCCGATGACGAGCGCCCTGCCCACCGCATCCAAGGCGACCGCGTACACCCGGTCACTCCGCTGCACTGTAGCGATTTCGGTGAGCGGTTCTGGTGCCGATCCCGCTTGCTCCCCGCCGCCGCCCATCTTGGGACCCGCCATTAGAGCAACAGCAGCCTTGCCGGCGGTCCAAGACGCTTTGGTCGCCATCGGAGAGGACGCCAGCCCGCGGTCGACCTCGTATAGGTACGCCCTCGAGTTCCAACAGCCTACAAGCAAGTGCTCGCCGTCTCCCGACCAGTCGCACGACCAGATGAAAGCAGGGCCGCCGACGGGCGGGTAGGAGATCTTCTGCAGAAGCTGGTAAGTCTTGCACGAGTAGAGAGAGAGCGCCATATCGAAGCCGCCAGCTGCGAGCAGCGTCGCGCACCTGGAGATGCGCGCGGTCCACACGGCCTTGGTATGCTCCCACTTGTGGAGCAAGGAGAAGCCGTCGGCTGTGGCCGAGGACACCTCATCGGAGGCGGCGAGCGCAGCATACAGCAGCGTGCAGCCCATGCCGTCCTTGCTCTCGCAGCCCACGGCGATGAGGTCCCGCACCATGTGCACAGAGCGCAGGAGCTCCTGCTCCGATGGCAGTTTCTGAAGCTGCGCGCCCGCGCGGATGTTTAGGAGCGAGGCCTTCTTATCGAACCCGCCCACAAGCACAGCGTCGCCCTCCGAGGAGAGTATGGCGCAGCGCACACGGCCCGTGCGCGCGAGCTTGGCGAGAGTGCCGCCGACGCGCAGATCAAAAACTGTCACGAGCTGCTCACCTCCAATCGCGAGGATTTCTCTCTCGCGCGCGAAGCTCACGCGCCCTTGCTGGGCAACACAGTCAATCGAGACGTGCGGCTCATACCGCAGCGTGCCGTCTGCCTCCTTGTGCAGCGCGTACACGTGCGTCGCGTCGGCCTCGCCGACTGCGAGCAGGGTGGCCCCTTTGTTGAGGCTCAGGCACGAGACAGTGGTTGAGCAGCGGAACTCGAGGTCCGCAGCGCGGTCCTCGGCTGCGGGCTTATCTCCCGTCGCGCCCGCATTCCTCACAGCCTCCTCCACCATGCCGGCTGCCAAGGACCACACATGCACCAGTCGCGACTCGCCGCCCGCGACGAGCGTGCCCGAGCTGCTCGAATAGGCGACGCCATTCATCGGGCCGGACGCCCTGAAGCTCATCAGCTCTAGGATGCTGACGCCGGACTCTGCCGCGGCCTGGCTCCGCTGGCCCTGGCGAGGGTCGACAAGCACATAGAGGATCACCGCAGGCGCCTTGCCGCACACGGCTAGGTGGGCGGAGGCGCCCGTCTTGGAGGCCGACAGGTCGCACAGCGACATGTCGCGCACCTCCGAGCCCGCGGCGGTGAACTTCGTGGTGCAGAGCTCCTTGGACGTGCCCACGTCATACACACGGATCAGCCCGCCAAATGTGCCAGCCACGAGGATGGTTCGCCAGCCAGTGCCGTGGAAGGTGAACTGGATCGAGTTTGCGGGGGACTCCGTGGTGAATGTGGCGAGTGTGGAACCGGTGACGGCGTTGAACACCGTGATGTTCTTGTTCATCGCCGATGCCGCGAACATCGAACCATCGCGCGAGATGTCAACGGCAGTGACTGTGTCGCCCAGCTCGCAGTCTGTGCGGGTGGCGCCACGCCACACCAACTCGTGCTCGATCGAGCGGAAGGAGCTGAAGGAGTTACGTTTTGTCGAGCTGAGGCGGCGCGTCAGCGTGCTCGGCCGCGTGAGCACCATCCGCGCAGGGGAGGTGAAGGAGGGAGAAGGAGGACGCGGCGGAGGTGCGCTGAAGGGTGACTGCGCCTGCTCACTGACGGGCCTGGCCCCCGCGGTGGGGCTCACTGCGGTGGGGCTCGGTGAGCGCGCTACTACGTTCGCTCGTTCTCCGCCGCCCGCGCGCCGCAACAGTGTCTGTCGCCCTGGCGGAGTGCGTGTGTTGCGGCTGGAAGGGGGCGGGGGCCCGGGAGCCGGGGGGGGGAGGGGAGGAGGGGGGATAGCCGGCGCGCGCGCCCTCCCTCTCTCTCTCTCTGTCTTTCTCTCCCCCCTCTCTTCTTGCTCCTCCCCCCCCCCCCCCGCTCCCCTCCCCCCTCTTCTCCCTCTCTCTCTCGCGAGTGGGGGGGGGGGGCGCGCGGATAGAAAGAAGATATAGAAGATAGAAGGTCGCACACGGGATCGCTCGAGTAGTACAAGAATAGAGAGGAAGAGCGCGAGCGAGGAGAGAAGAAGGAGGCGCCCAACCTCCAACAATAGGAGAGTTGGCGCGGGAGGCGTGAAGAAGAAGAGCGGGTCTCGCGATCTCTCTCTTCTTCTTCTCCCCCCCCCCCCCCGCGCTGATGGCGCTCCCCTCCCCCTCTCCCCCCAACGGCCGGAAGGCCCCCCCCCCCTCCCGCCTCCCCCCCTCCCCCCCCAAATCTCACGGGGAAGAGAGAGAGAGAGCCTCCTGCATGGGTCCGAAGGGCCTCGAGGGCGTCGAGAGCGGCGCCGAGGGCCGAGCCATAGTCAGTCGGCAACCCTCTCTCTCTACACGGTGGAGACGATCCGAATGGCGGGCGCATCTGGCACAATCTGGGCGAAGGGAGAGGGGGGTCGTCTAGCGAGGCCCGCTCTCCTCGGAGATTCGCCGGAGCGGCCGAGGAGGCTGCAATCTCAGCCTCGCAGGCGTTGGTCCCACACCGAGGGGGCTCTCCTCGGGTCCAGCAGGTTGGGGGGGGGGGGGGGGGAGGCCGCGCTCTCGTCCCATCTCGATGGGGTCCCCCCACCTCGACGCGCGGGAAGTCTCCGGGTAGCCGTTGGGAAACGCCCGCGAAGTGGCGCGGAAGTCCCTCATCACGGGGGCGTGAAACGGCCAATCTCGTGAGGCCGCCTCGCGCGCGGGGGGTGGAGGGGGGGGGGCGGCGGGGTTCGTCCCCCCCCCCCTCTCCCCCCCCCCCGGCGGTCGCCGGCCCTCCTCGCTCGAAGATGAGAGAGGAGGAGAGGGGAGATGGAGGTGGGGGGGGGGGGCTTCCGATTGAGTACAGCTCCTCGCGCGGGGGAGGAGCGGGGGGGGGGGGGGGGGCGGGCGGGCGGGGGCGGAGGCCCCCCCCCAACCAAACGGCGCTCTCTCCGCCTCTCTCATACGGGCAACGCCCCGCCGGCGCAGCGCGCGGGGGGAGAGAGATTTGGGAGAGAGGGAGAGAGGGAGAGAGAGAGAGAGATCTGGTGGGGGTGGGGGGGGGGGGGACGTGCGGGGAGAAGGGGACGGGAAGAGAGAGAGGGAAGGGGGCGAGGGGGAGGGGGCGGAGGAGGGCGGAGAGCCATGAGGCGCGCCGCGCTGCTCCTCCTCGTGGTCGGCTTGCTGGGTGCGTGCGTCGCGTACCCATCGTACCTGACATGTGACCGGGAGCTAGCCGTCGGCTCCGAGATCATGTTCAAGCCAGCCGTCGCCAATGCTGAGGTGGCCACCGCTTTCACTGGCAAGGCCTGTGGCGGCACCTACACTCCCGGAGAGCAGATTGAGCTCTCAGAGCTGGGCGGGGGCACATACCTGCTGCAAATCTCGGGGGCGCGCATGACGTCGGGCACGTGTGATGCCACTCGCTCCATCGCCTCGCCCGTCACAGTCGACACCACCGGTGCCACTGGAGAGATTGCTGCGTGGCTTGGCCGCGCCACGAGCGGCGCAGGACCGGTCAACGTGCATGAGAAGTGCATTCTGAAGCCGGCGGCCGTCGCCGTGTCGCCGCCGCCCCCCGTAGCCAGCTCGCCGCCCCCCACCAGCACAGGCGGCGGCGGCGGCACCACGAGCCCCACCACGTCGCCGCCACCTGCCGTCTCGCCACCACTGCCGTTGGCGAGGCCTCCGCCGCCCATCGCCAAGCCACCGCCGCCGGAAGCAGACCCGACCGTCACCCGCGCGTGCTTCGGGGTGCGCCGCGCGCGTGCACGCCACGCTCGTGCACCTCTCGCACCTCACTGATGCGCCCTCGCCCTGTCCTTGCCCGCAGCCGGACTGTAAGTTCTCCCTGCTGTGGTCCGCATACGCCACGCATGTCATTGTCGTCGTCACCCTCGAGGGCAAGAATGCATGGGTCTCCCTGGGCGTCTCGAGAGACGGCACCATGTCCTCTCGTGGGGCGGGCAACCTAGCCGTCGTGGGTCACTACCCGGAGGGCGTCGCCAAGGTAGAGTCGTACAAGCTGTTGGCCTATACGAAGTCCGACGTCGTATACCAGTCCGAGCACCCGGGACACCTCGAGCGCAAGGACGGGAAGACGACCCTGCGGCTGGACCTCAACATCACGGACTCGTGCGCGACGACGCCCAAGGCGCCATACATCCTCAAGGCATGTCGCGGCGAGACCATCCTCATTCTCGCGTACGGTCGGAGCGACGCCTTTGGCATCCATAGCAATTACTACTCGCTCCGCGCAACGACGGTGACCTCGACCGTGAACACTGGCCAGGACCACGAGGCGGCCGCCGAGCGCGTCCTCATCCAGCAAGACCTTTACTGGACGCACATCGTCCACATCTGCTTCATGTTTTTGGCGTGGCTCCTCCTTGCCCCAATTGGCGTCTTCGCGGCGATGCTCAAGCACAGGCTCCAGATCCTCAAAGAGGGCACGCCGCAGCTCTGGTTCCGTCTCCACCTGCGCGCGCAGCTGCTCACGTGCCTCTTCACCATTATTGGCAGCGTCTTCGGCTTCTTGGCCACCGAGCAGTACGGCATCCACTTCAACAACACGCACTCGATTGCCGGACTTATCACGGTCATCCTTGCCATCCTTCAGTTGCTCAACGGGTGGTTCCGCCCCGGCAAGAAGTCAAGGATCCGCCAAGCATGGGGCTGGACCCACCGCGGCCTCGGCTACGCAATCTTCATCCTAGCTATCGTCACTGCCGGCTACGGACTAAACAACGTCACGCGCCGCCTGAGCGGCCACACCAGCACCGTATCGGTCGACACCGTCGACCACTCCTCCGTCGTCGCCCCCCCGCCGCCCGCGGTGCCGCCCGTCACATCACCGCCGTCGCCACCGCCACCGCCCCCACCCCTCATCTTTCCCCCACCGCCGCCGCCCACAAAGGAAGGCTTGCTCGATGCTGTCGAGCGCGCCGCACCGCTCATCCACGACATCATCATGGAGCAGTCCGCCGGGCCGCTCTTCCTCCGCCTGGCCTGGCACGACGCCGGCACCTACGACAAGAATACTGACAAGTACGGCCCACGTGCTTCTATGCGCTTCTCGCCAGAGGCTGACAATCCCTCGAATGCCGGGCTTGGGCGGGCGCGCGACCTCCTAGAGTCGGTCAAGCTCGCCGTGCCAACCATAGGCTACGCAGATCTCTATCAGCTGGCTGGTGCTGTGAGCGTCGCCGCGCTGGGCGGCCCCATCATCCCATTCCGCGCTGGACGTGTTGACGCCCAGGGCCCGGAAGACTGCGCGCCACCGGGGAACCTCGTGGGCCCACATGACAGTTCGGAAGACCTGCGTCGAGCATTTAACCGCATGGGCTTCAACGACCGCGAGATCGTGGCTCTGGCGGGCGCGCACAGCGTTGGCATGTGCCATATGCACGCCTCCGGTTTTCACGGCCCATGGACCGAGCAGCCCATGCAGTTCACCAACGACTACTTCCAAGAACTGCTGCACACCAACTTCACGTGGGACGGGCGCCAATTTAACAACGAGCTTGGAACCGTGATGATGCTGGCCGCCGACATGGAAATGGTCCTCGACCCCGTCTTTGCACACTGGAGCGTCGCCTTCGCGGGAAGCCAATCACTCTTCTTCCAAGCATTCTCACAGTCCTTCCAAAAATTAGGAGAGCTCGGCTGGACTGACCTGTACGACGCTCCCTACTCGCTTCGCGTGCCCGTGGTCGTAACAGGGACTGTTCAGCGCGCTGCTGACATCATCCACGAGATGGTCCACCGATCGGCTATCGCGCCCACGCTCGTCCGGCTTGCGTGGCACGATGCCGGCACGTACATCAAGGCGGAGGACAAGTGGGGCCCGCGCGCCTCGATGCGCTTCGCACCAGAGGCAAACTACGGTGCCAACAATGGCCTCGGTCCTGCGCGCGCTCTTATGGATAGGGTGAAGCGGGCGGTGCCTGAGCTGTCCTACTCTGACATCTGGCAGCTCGCAGCGCACGTCTCAATCGAGTGGATGGGCGGACCCAAGCTTGCATACAAGATGGGCCGACGCGACGCGGAGGGCCCCGACGAGTGTCCACCCGATGGGCTCCTTCCTGGGGGTCATGACCATGCCGATGCCCTGCGCAACACGTTCAATCGGATGGGCTTCGACGACCGTGACATCGTCTCGCTCTCCGGAGCCCACACCATCGGCCGCTGCCACATCCATAACAGTGGCTTCGATGGCCAGTGGACGCGCACGCCCCTTGTCTTCAGCAATCAATACTTCATCGACATAACCCAGGAGCCTTGGGTCTTCGACGGCGACGTGTTTCGCGACGAGGACCGTATCATGCTCGAGCCGGACATGCAGGTCTTCGAGGATGCGTCAATGAGAGCATGGACAGAGGCCTTCGCTGGCAACCAGCAGCTCTTCTTCGACTCGTTCGCCGACAGCTTCACGATGCTCTCAGAGCTCGGTCACCACAATCTGCAGCGGGCACCGTACACGCTCACGCCAATCGAGCCCAAGAGGACAAATGCGATGAAAGATTCCTTCTGCGTTTTCCAAGAGCTGGGTGAGTGCGTGCTGCACCTATCATGGACGGTACACTCCGACCACACAGCCACGATGTCGCTGACGCTCGAGCAGGAAGTACGCTGGCTCGCGCTCGGAGTGAGCCGATACGGCATGATGGTGGAACCGCCCTCTCGCGTTGTCGTGGCCGATGGCACGGCCGTCTTGAAGCGCACTCTCGAACTCAAGAAGATAGGCGATGCGGCAGCCACAGCTGTGGTCGACGAAATGCAAGACCTGCGAGAGCACAGCTTCTCACGTGTGGACGGCAAGTCCGTGCTTCAGTTCCGTACAGACGTCGAGTGGCTGCGCCAGCATGCCGATCCCCAGTCGGGCGGCATGTGGTTCATCTACGCTCATGGACCTTACGGGGACCTTAATCAGCCGCTCGGATACCACGGACCCGCGGGTCGGGGGCGTTTCCAAGTGACGGCCTTCAGTTTGTCAGTGACAGAACTTTCCCCGGCCCTCAACGCAAGCATCCAGACAGCGGCCGGTATGATACATGAATTGGTGCGCACGCGCGGCGCAGGTCCGGTCTTCGTGCGCCTTGCGTGGCACGACGCCGGTACATATGATAAGAATGATGGAACGGGTGGCCCCCGCGCATCGATGCGCTTCCTCCCTGAGTCCGAGAACCCCGCGAACAGAGGGCTGGATACGGCCAGGGACATGCTCGAGCCCATCCACTCTACTGTGCCGAATCTTGGTTATGCAGACCTATGGCAGCTGGCGGGCATCGTGGCCATTGAAGCCATGGGAGGACCGAAGGTACCCTTCCACGTTGGTCGTGTGGATGCTAGCAGCGCGGCCGAGGCCATAGGGCCGGGGCGACTTCCGGGCGGCCACGACTCTCCCGAGCAGCTGCGATCGACTTTCGGGCGCATGGGCTTCGACGACCGTGAGATCGTCGCGCTCTTAGGCGCGCACGCAGTCGGTCGTTGTCACGCCGTCTACAGCGGATTTGAGGGGCCGTGGACCCTGACACCTCTCCAGTTTACGAACTCCTACTATGTCGACATGCTGAATAAGACCTTTATGAGTGACGGCAATCAAAACAATGCCGATGACGGCACGATGATGCTCGACGCTGACTTGTCACTCATTGCTGACCCTATCATGAAGGGCTACGTGGAAGAGTTTGCCGCCGACAGCGACGCCTTTTTTGCGGCCTTTTCGCACGCCTTTGAGAAGCTTGGCACTCTTGGTTGGGACGGCCTCATCACTGTGCCGCTCGACATTGGCACAGGGCTGCCACGAGAGAAGGCCATCCCCGGCACACAATATTTAAAGCCGGGGCTCTCCCTTTCATGGGAAGTTGTCAATGGCAGCGTTACCATCGAGCTGGAGTATAACAAAGACGTCTCGTGGATGGGCATTGGGACTTCTCGGAACGGTCGCATGATTGACCCGCAGTCCCTAGCCGTCATTGGGGACCACACTGGCGTCCATCGGCGAACGTTGGAGGTAAAGGACACCCTGAGTGCGGATCACACGGCCCCTCTAGATGAAGTGCAAGACCTCGTCGCCGCCTCCTTTGTGCGCGCGAACGGCACTACATCACTCACGTTTGTCTTGCACGAGGCCTGGCTTGAGCACCACGCAAGCCCTGAAGGCGACCTGTGGTTCATTTTCGCCCACGGTGATCCTGACAAGGCGGAGAACAACCCGCCCTTCGGCTATCACGGCCCACGGCGTGGTGCAGTATCAGTCAATATCCGCGGAAATGCGCCGACACAGCCAAAGGACTACGACGGCACGCTGACTCTGAAGCCGGGTATGGTGCTCAACTGGATTTACAATGGCGCCTCAGGTGTTTCTTTCTGGCTCATCTTGGAGGAGAGTGTCGAATGGCTCGCGCTCGGACTGTCGCACTCTGGCGCCATGGTGACGTCTCTGGCTGTTGTTGGCAGCTCTGATGGCGTCCAACAACGCAACCTTGTCGTCAAGGATGTCTCGTCTGTTGCAGCCACTGCTCCTCTTGCCGCTCAGATCGGTATTTGGGAGGAGAGCTTCCTCAACTCAGACGGTCGGGCTGTGTTGTCGTTCAAGGCGGAGGCCTCTTGGCTCGAGCCCTTCATGCATGATAATAATGAGCATCTCTTCTTTGTATGGTCACATGCGCGCCCTGGCGATGTCGCCCACGCCTTCTCATACCACGGCCCCAACCGTGGATCCGCTCGCGCCACCGACTTCTTCTACCCCATACACACGGGTGTCGTGAATGACAATGATGGTGACGAACCCGTGATCCTGCGCGCACCGCCTGCACCATCCGGTGCGCTGACCGGCAACCTCGCCCTGGGCAGCGTTACGCTGAAGTGGTATGTGCACAACGGCAAGGCCACCATCACGGCGGAGCTCGACAAGGAGGCTGGTTGGTTTGCCATCGCTGTGTCGAAGATGGGGTGGATGGTTCTCGACACCACGACCGGTGAGGTGGAGCCCTCGCTCGCCGCCGTGGCCACGGAGGAGGGTGTCAATGAGTACAAGCTGGTGGGTCAAAACCCGCAGGATATTTCGCGGAGCGTCGAGGCTGTCGCCAACTCACAGCTCGAGAGCATCGGTTTCAGCCGCGTCCATGGTACAACTAAGTTCGTCTTCATTGCACCCACTGACTGGCTTTTCACGTACCTATCACCCACTGGCGGGGCGGTCAAAATGCTGTGGGCACATGGCGTCGAGGAGAAATCGCCCTTCGGATATCATGGTACTTCTCGCGGCATGTTCCAGATTCCGGCTACCGACTTCGGTTTCGTGCCCTCGCCGCCACCCTCGCCCAAGCCGCCGCCGCCGCCCACCGCCACATGCCCACCGTGTGTTATCCCCGAGGTTGACTATTGCGGTGACATAGTTTCATACCGTGTTGGCCGCTGCTACATTCTCGAGGACTCACTCATACCGGCGCAATTCGACGACCTCTGGCGCGAGTATGCAAATCGGCGCGAACTCGCGCCGTCTTTTCGCCTCGCATGGACGATCGAGGGGGGATTCCCTGATGGCAAGATCTCCATCATGGTCCAGGCAAAGACCCGAGGGTGGGTAGGGTTCGGGTTGATGGGCGGATCTTTCGGACATGGCATGATAGATACTGACATCTGGTACGGCAACGTCGTCGACGGCGTGGCAAACGTGTACGACACATGGTCGCCCAATATCGCTATGCCTCTCATGGATATCGACTACCAGCACACCAACGACATCACCGACGTCGGAGGATATGAGGACGAGGAGAACGGCATCACCACGCTCTTCTTCAAGCGGAAACTCACATCGGACGACGATTGGGATCACCAAATCGTCCAAGGCGAGATGCAAGTTATCTTTGCTTGGTCTGCCAATGGCGACGATTCGCTCTCGCACTACCATGGGCCGGCACGAGGCTTCGAGACGATAGTCCTCGTGCCTCATCCTGAGTTCAGCTGGGCATGGTACATTGGCGCCGGATGCGGCGTCGGCTTGCTGATGATCATTGGCTTCTACCTCCTTGACCGGCGTCGGCGCCGCACCTTGCGACAAATGGCCGAGGAGCGCTTCAACCAGGTCCGCGCGAAGGTGAATGACACGGTGAGCAAGGACACGCCGCAGCTGTCATTTGGCATGGCGTTCGTCCCAGCACGCGACTTCCTTGCCCTGGGACACCTCGTGGCTCACGAGAAACTTCGCGACATTGGCACGCTCCGCCTCGTCGATCGTTTTGATCAAGCGAAGGCCTTGGTCGAGATCGCCGGCTTCAAAATCTTGTTCTTCTCTCACCAATGGCTCGCCTTCAACGAACCGGACCCTGACAACACGCACTACAACTGCATTTGTTTGGCTTTGACGTCGCTCGCCCGGAACAAGAGCATTGATTTGGACACGGCGCTCGTATGGGTCGACTATTGTTCCATTCCGCAAGTTAACAAGCAGCTGCAGGGCATGGCCATCTCTGACCTTGTCGAGTATGCTTCCCTAGCCACTTACTTCATCGTCGTCGTCCCGCACGCAGTGCATGCCGACACTGGCGAGCCGTGCAACAAGTCGACGTATCAAGAGCGAGGCTGGTGTCGGCTCGAGCAATTCGCCAAAGCCGCAACCGGAGAGACTTCCAACATGTTCACGTGCTCGTCGGAGCCCGAGGACACTGAGGTCAAGTTCCATCCATACGTGGCTGAGTCGACGGAGTGGAAGCGCTCGGCCCTCGGCGTGCTTCATGGCACCTTCTCTTGCTGTCAACGCACGAAGGATCACACGGAAGCCGACCCAGTTCATGGGATGATGCCGTGCGACAAAGAACGCCTCGAGCCGGCTCTTCTCCGCATCTACATGGCTGCCATTCTTCGTCTCCCGCAGTGTCCGCTGCGCGACCAACTCCTGAGCCACGAGGAGCTTATTCTTCCGAGCGATCGCTTTAACGACGACATCATCCGCGCGATGCACGAACGCTTCGATCACGATCTCTCTGAGGCCATGCAGGTTCCGTTTGCGCCTACTAAGAGGAATCTGCAAAGGGCGTCCCTCATCCCGGACATCCCTGAAAACGACCGGGCGGACCCCGACAAGCTCTTGGCTTTAGTGAAGTCCCTTCAAGACCAGCTTCACGACCGCGAACTGCGACTCCACGAGGCTCAGTTCTCCATGCGCTATGACCGCTCTACTTCTCGGCTCGTCACCCCGCGCGAGGCGGACCTGGCGCATGCTGTGCATAGCGTGCTTCCGCCGCTACCCCCGAAGCCTCACTTACTCGAACAGAGCGGTCGCCTTATGCACACATACGAGGACCCTGACTTGAAGCCTTCCCCATTTCCTCTCAAGGCTGTGCCCAACGCTAGGGCTGTCCGTGCGGTGAATCAGCGGATAGATCCTCATGACGACAACGCCACTGCCGAGACCCTGCAGACCTCCACAGTTTCGGGTAGACACTCCCATCCAGTTGGAAGTCGTGGCAGCTATGAGGGGCAAATGCCTAGCCTGATGGAGGAGGTGAACCGAAAGCATGCGGAACGAGGTAACAGCCCTTCTTTCCGTAGTCAGCCTGCATTCAATGGTTCAGACGGCCGCTCGCAGAACATCGAGGTTCGCGCACGAGCTTCTCTAGAGCCACCGCACCCTTTCCTTGGCGATGCGTACGGCGGCAAACCCGGCACTCGTGAAAGTGGTGAAGACATGGTAGAGGAGGCATTGCAGCGCCGCTCCCTCTCCCAGATCGTCGTCTCGGCCATGGCAGCGAGCAAGTCACAGGAAGGACTCGGTAGTCCGGACTCGGATCTGGAAGCGTGATGGGACCATTGGGTGCACGACCCACTTTCTGTCTCGCTCCACGATTTGAAACTGGTCGATGTTTGCGCCATGAGACGAGGCGGCGGCGACATTTGGAAAGGAGGAGTTCAAGGGGCTGGAACACCCGAGAGCGCTCACCATGCAGCTTCGGTGCCCAATATTCTTCCTCAGCTCACCGAATCCAGGGTTAACTCTGCCATGTGGGGTCCAATTGCGCCAATGTTTTCCACCGACTCAGAGATACGTATTTCCTTGTTTTGCCATCGCGGTGCTCCGCATGCTACTTCAAGTATCTGAATTGAGGAAACGTATGGCAGGGGGCCTCATCGCCGTCGACACGCATTTAGTGCGTCAGTCGACCTTTGTTCATTTTGGTTGCCTTCTTAACGTGTTTCACGCTAGAGGGGATTGCACTAGCGTAGTCGGTCGTCGGCAGCAAGTGACCCTGAGTTGCGTTCCGTGTCGATGAGGATGCGCCTATGTGGGTTTGGCGCTGTCAGGTTCTTGCTCATAGAAAGCACGCTAGTGAAAACAGTTCACGTGCCAAGGATTGCCTTCCCATCGCAAAAGCGAACAGCCGCCATGGAGGCCAGGGCAAAAACTCAACACACGCAGCCCGACGTCGAAAACATGCTACTACGCTCATGCTCATACTCGAGCGCACAGCACCAAGCAATCTAACGGCGAAAAATCGCATCTTGAGCTTGAGTGCACGCGTCAACTTAAGTTCAAAGTTCAAACAAGAACCTCTTGAAGATGCCTATGCCTACTACTCTAGAGGTGGGGGAGGCTGGGTTGAAAAAATTCTGACTGGTCGGGAGACCAATTTCTTTATCGTGGGACCGGGCAAGGGTGTTGATGTTGCATCAGCTTACGAGCTCGCACTGCAACTAAGTTTATACTTGGTTCGCCCATGGGGGGGCACGAGCCCCCCTTTCTCTCCACTCCTCCCCTGCCGTGGGGGAGGAACCACCCATCCTCCTGGCATGCCTGATGGCTTGCCAGGAGGCCATTGCCCTGCTGACCCACTCTCCCACTGACAGGCACGCCTGGATCGCTCGTCCTGGCCCCTCGTGGCCAGCCCATCGCTCCAACCCCCCCTCCCCCCCTGTTCGACAGACAGACAGGTGCAGACTGGGGGCCCCAGAGGCTCAGGAACGCCAGCGAGGGAGAGGCAGGGGAGGCCAGGGCCCAGCCCTAGCCTCCTCTGCCCCCTGAGCTGGCCTCCAGGAGCCTCCAGGGGTCGCCAGCAAGCAGCTGCAGGCCTGGCGCAGGCACGCCATCGCGCGTGCCGCAGGAGAGAGGAGAGGGAGCGCGGAGAAGGGGGTGGGCGGAGCGAGAGCTCCGCCCACCGAAACATATGTAAGTCCCGCACCTGCACCTGTTTACAGGATCTTTCGCGTCTGCCCACACGGTCTCTGGGTCTTCTCCTTCGCACATCTTGAAGATCATCTTGCGAGCTGCTCTCTGCAAAAGTAGTCTGACCGTGTTCTTTGCCCCTTTCTCGTGGATGATGTTTAGGTCTATTGGTGCGTCGAACCTACGCCCGGGTTTGTATCCTGGAGTTTCGAACGTCGCGAGCACCGGTAGGTGGTCGGACGCAGCTTTGCCCGAGAATAGATCCGGGCTATGCCCATGTTTTTGCCATTGGAACGCATCCGTGTCGCTGCTATGGTATGTTCTGTCTATCCTCGTGTGTGTCGTGGCCGCCATTCTCGTGTACCCCACATTCGGGCCTAGTCGCAGTGTGTGGTGTACGTCTCGGAGCCTATATCTCTTGGCCAGCGCTTTCCATTTCTCTCCGTGTGCGTTATGGTACGTCGTCCCTCCCGTTCCCCGGGTGTCTTTCGCGCTATCTTCGACGCAATTGAAGTCCCCTCCTATCACGGTCGGGGTTGAGTCGAGTGCGGCTAGTTTTCCCTGGAGCTCCGCGATTTGTCTTTCGCGGGCGCCGGGTGTTGCGCTTAGATATATGGACATTATACGATATTTAGTTTCAACTACTTTTATAAGTAGGAGGCCAATGGGGGCCTCGCGCCCCCCTCTCTCCATCGCAGACACCCCCTGGGTGGGCCTGCACAACCAATCTCAGCCCCTGCCTGCTGGCAGGGGCTGAGCTGACATCAATCTGGCCCAGACCTTCGCCGAGCGCGCGCCGCGCGCCGCACGCACTCGCCTGCACTGGCCCTCGCTCGTACTGACCCCCCCCCTCACCACTGAGCCACAGACCACCGAGGCCGCCAGGAGGGCACCCAGGGCCAGCGAGGCGAGCGAGGGAGAGGCAGGAGAGGCCAGGGGCACTGCCCCAGCCTCCACTGCCCCCTGAGCTGCCCTGGCTGGCCCTCTGGGGGGCCCCGAGGGGCCCCCCAGAAGGGGGCCATGGCGCGCGCCATGCAGCACACGCCCGTAGGAGAACGAAGAGAACGACGGGAAAAGAACGACAAAAAAACCACACGATCTGGCCCGAGAATAGGTAAGATATCCGCCCATTTACGGTATATCAACGGGAAGACACCCTGCGCGGCAGTCAAACACCGCGAAAGTGCGGCAGCGGACGAAGAAAGGCCGAAGGGCGGGGGCCGAGACCCCCTGGGGACAATATAAGATAGTTCAGAAGGCGTTTTACGTTTGTCTGCCACAGGAACACCCAACAACAGGTCTGCCCCAGCCCGCCCCTTGCGCTTGGCCCGTCGCAGTGCACGCGGGCCCCCCCCCCGATACCAAAGACAAAGGAATGAAGGGGGTAGTGTAAAGGGAGTGAGTGTTCTGGGGTATAGGCGATGGCGTGAGTCGGTACCGTGAGTGCGTGATCCTTTATAGCTAGCGGTAGTAGCCTGAATCTTCAGATGTTTTTTTTTATACGATATTTAGTTTCATCGATGTTGATCTCTACTGAAACGCATCTACCGTCTAGTAAGGCACTTGCCGTTTCCGGCCTAGGTGTGATCCTATCAGCTCCGTCTCTGGTCGCCACAGCGACGCCGCTGGCCGGATCCCCTAGCTCTCCGGGGGCATCGTGCCAGGACCACCCTAAGAGAGTGGCCGTTCTGCGTGCCCGGAGGTGTGTGCCGTCCTCGTAAGCATGGAGCTCTTGGAGGAGGAGAATGTCTATCTTTGCCTTGCGCGCCTGTGAGAGCACCGCGGCTAACTTGCCGCCTTTGGTGCCGTTGAGGTTGTAGGTCGCGATGGTGATGGGTCCCTCACCTGGGTACCCGAGGGTGGAGTCAAAAGTGAGTCTAGGGCGTGGGGGCACGCGTCCCATGAACTTATAGCGCGCTCTCCTATCGAGCGATATCCCGTTAGCGATGGCACATATGGCTAGCGCGTACTCTGGGTGGAGGAAGAGGCAGGCCGGGCCGTTCAAGCAGACTCCCGGGATCTTCTTGTGCGGGTGAAGGCGGCAGCGGATGGTGCACTTGTTGTCGATCCACGCCCCGGGGGCTTCGTGCGATAGGTTGCAGCGGACACCCCGCTTGTTCCTCAGGCATAGGCCTTGAAGGAATCGCGAGCATTGTTTGGGTGGGCCCTTACCAAGTGCCTCGTGCGCCGTCTTTGGGCGTGGGTTCAGCTTGTAGGCTTCGTTGCGCTCGCGGCGTTTCGCCGCTTCTTGGTCACAAACGCAGAAGCGGTGTGTCGCTGGGAGGCCGTGTGCCGCTTCGAGTCTCCATCCTTTACAGCCGCGAAGGCTGCCGTGGATCATTAATTTGTGTTGAGATTGGATGGAGTCCGGCATGCGCAGCTCCTTGCACGCTCGTACCCCATAGTTTACGGGGATTGTCGTGTTGTCTATGTTGAGGAGAAGTTTGCGCGGGAAGCTTCCGTCCATGAAGGAACCTTGGCCCGCCGAGCGAGACCCGCGCAACTACAGACCCATCACACTATTACAAAGCGACTACAAAATTCTGGCAAAAATCCTGACCGGTAGGCTTAGCAAAGTCATAGGGAAGCTAATATCCGACAACCAATTGGGCTTCGTACCAAGACGCCTCATCAGTGAAGCCACACACCTACTACAACTCACTAGGGCCTACCTCGATGAGACGGGCGACCCGGGCCTACTATTAGCCCTTGACTGGGAAAAAGCCTTCGACAGAGTGAGCTGGGCATTCTATCATCTCGCCCTCAAACTGCTCAACTTTGGGCCAAACTTTCAGACGCTCGCGAAAGCGCTCACGAGCGAAAACGCCAGGCCGGTACGCACGATTAAAACCAACGGCGGTAGAAGCTACCCCTTCACCGTCGGGAGCGGCATGCCGCAAGGCTGCCCGCTCTCGCCGCTTACTTTCCTCCTTACCGCGGAAGCACTTACTCGAGCCATCAATGGGGACGAAGACATATGCGGCGTCGACCTGAACGGTTACAACCTGAAAGTGAGCCAGTTCGCCGACGACACGGCACTGATAGCCCGAGACTATAAAAGCATAAAAAAAGCCTTACAGTGGGTGAAACTGTACGAGACGGCGACAAGAGGCAAAACTAATGCAAACAAATTCCAAGGACTGAGAATGGGGTCTCAGCGACTTCGCAGGCCCCCGTGGGATATGAGACGATTCAATTGGATACAAGAGACTGAATACCTAACCATCCTAGGCGTCCCGCTGGGCGCGCCGGAGGCTCTCAGATCCGCTGCCGCCTTCATCCGCACAAGAAGATCCCGGGAGTCTGCTTGAACGGCCCGGCCTGCCTCTTCCTCCACCCAGAGTACGCGCTAGCCATATATGCCATCGCTAACGGGCCATCGCCCGATAGGAGGGCGCGTCACAAGCTCGTGGGACGCGTGCCCCCACGCCCTAGACTCACATTTGACTCCACCCTCGGGTACCCAGGTGAGGGACCCATCACCATCGCGACCTACAACCTCAACGGCACCAAAGGCGGCAAGTTAGCCGCGGTGCTCTCACAGGCGCGCAAGGCAAAGATAGACATTCTCCTCCTCCAAGAGCTCCATGCTTACGAGGACGGCACGCACCTCCGGGCACGCAGAACGGCCACCCTCTTAGGGTGGTCCTGGCACGATGCCCCCGGAGAGCTAGGGGATCCGGCCAGCGGCGGGAGTGGTTCGGCTTGTGTGGTACTGTCTCCTTGTCTCCCACAGCCTGTGGCCCACCATGGGGTGGCCCAGCATGGCTGTTGTGGCTGGTGTGGCCGGGGCCACGGGCCGTGCGGCGCGATTGGGGTCGCGCTCACCTGCTCGGCCTCTGCGGGCGGACGCGGTCGCTTCGCCAGCGACAGCTCCATAGGTACTGGGGGGGCGCCCGCGGCGGGGGGCCCGAAGGAGAGGTGGGGAGCGGCGGCGCGCTCCATGGCGACCAACTATAAAGTTAGTTCGCAGTCGAGAGCTAGAGCCCCCATGCCTCCGATCATACGCACGAACGCACATGGGTAGAGCAAACGGCAAGCAAATAGGAGAAACGGTAAAGAACCAAGTAATTCATAGGCACCTCTCATGACTAAGCAGAAACAAAGCTCACGGTCGGGCGTGTTACCTAGAAAGTGCACTCCGTGTTCCGCAAGCGCGGTCGTGGCCGAGAGGGCGAGGGGACGTCAGTAAAATCGACGCCGGTGAGGACACTCTGATTGCCAGTCAGGAGCGAGGTGATATGCTAGCGATGAGGCGCGCAAGAGGACGAGAACGTGCGAATGAGATCAATCGACGCGCATGCCCAACAGTAAGACATTCGAGCCCTAGGTATCAACGCGTGTACTTTGCAATTGCTAGGCTAGAGCGACGACCTTGCCCATGAGCCCACGATTTCCCCAACTTCACCCCGTTGCCCTCCTCGGCCGAGAAGGGATGCCTAGAGGCTGCGAATCCAGCATGGCGGTAAACCTACTGTCACTGAGCTGTCCGAGTAGTCGGTGCTGTAGCCGACTGCCCTTTGCACCAACGATAGAGACGGCGGCACTGCTCGGCAGATGAGTGTATCTTGCCAGATGGACCAACAAAGGCGAGGAGGGGCATGAAGAAGAAGAGGGAGTAGAGGAGCGAGAAGCCAATAGTACCTCCGATGAGGGTCGCCATCTTCGTGAAGAACGTAAGCTGGCAGAAAAACATGAAGAAGGCGCATCCAAACGTGGTCAAGGCGCCAGCCACAACGGTGACGCCCATGACAGCGGCAGCCGTCGCCATCTTGCCGCCACGCGTGGGGTCGTGGGCTTCGGTGTAGACATGTCCTAAGTGCACAGTATAATCGACTGCTAGGCCGATGACAATTGTACCCGCGATGGCTTCGGAGATGCCCAGCTCCCATCCAATTAGGTTGCAAGTACCGAGGAGAGAGATAACAACGAGGAATATGGTGAGGATAGCGTACAGAGAGACGAGGATGTTGCCCGTGGCGAGGAGCAGCACAACGAAAGCGACGGGGGCGCACACACCGAGCCCTGAGAAGAGGCCACGCACGAGCTGCTCTTGTGTAACCATCCACGCGAAGGCGTAGTCACCATAGACGAATAGGGTGCAGCGCTCCGTCTCCTCGTTGCACGAGGCGAGCTCTAGTGGAATGGTCGGTAGGACCCGGTCCAAAAAGCGTTTCCATTCGTCATAGACTTCGCGAGTGACGAAAGGCGGCGAACGGTCGAGAAGCGTCGACGTGAAAGTGATTTGAACGAAGCGCAGGCGCCCATCGACGAACCCGGCCAGCTCGCGACGAGACGAGGGGTCCAGATTGACCCACTCCGCCAGTCTCATTTCAAAGTTGGGACCGACCTCTGGTCCGCCGTTCCAGATCTCAAACTCGTCCAAGAGGCAGCGGACTGTCGCGGGGTCAACGAGGCGGTTCTCCACCTTATTACAGCCACTAGACTTGCATTCAGCCAATTTCACGTCCTCACACAGCTGCTTGAACGCACCCTGGGCAGCCGCATTAGAGAGATCGAAGAAGTCGTCAAAGACGACTGCGCCCCGGTTGTCGCCTGGGATCCAGCGGGAATATCCAGGTCGGCGAACGTCCTGGATGCCTATGTAGATGCTCGCATCGAGGTACTGGTTGTCAGAGCCTGTAAGGAAATCGGTTTTTGCTTTGTCCCCAAAGCCGCTCACCATATGGTCGGGCGGAAAGAACTCCTCCTCTTTGGTGGGCGCAGATAGTTTCATCGCCTCCGAGGCGAGGATCCCGCCCAGCACAGCGAGGCCACCAATGAGGGCGATGGAGACGGGCTTGAACCACGTCCGCTTCGTGCAACACGGCGCTGTAATGTTCAGTGCAGGCGCATAGTATTGGCTAAAGATGCGCTCAACGCGGGTCTGCTTGGCCAGGCTTACAGCGTGGTTGAGGTCCACCGAGGGCTCGTCCTCGTCGCTCGGCTTGGCCGGCGGCTCGGCTGCCATTGATGCTTTGCCCTGATCGAGGGTATCTTCACGAGCCGCGTGCAGCGGCAAGCTGGTAGGAGGGAGTGCGCACCGGCCTATGCATGGGCAGCAGCAACCGACGCACTTGGCCTTGCGGAAGTAGATCTCCCAGACGATGAAGGCCGCCGGCAAAAAGCTGATGGCGAGAAAGTAGTTCATGAGAATGGCAATGGCAGCATAATAGCCGAAGGCCGCCACAGGCATGACAGGCGAGACTCCAGTGGCGATGAACGCTACCGCTGTAGTGAAGGAGGTGTTGAAGACGGCCTGGGCGGTTCGCGAGTATGCAAACTTCATGCGCCGACTGTATGAACCTGAGATGGCAGGTTCCATTGCGGCCGACTGGCGCCACGCGTCTGCGAAGACGAAGATGTCGTCGGCACCAATGCCCAGCACGATGAAGACTGCGAGGATGTGTATCATCGCGAAGTACTGCACACGGAAGAGGATGTAGAAGAAAATGGATAGTGGGAGCGACAGGATGATCATCAGCATGCCGAGCAGTCCGAGCGCGAAGGAACCCGTGTGAAAGCAGATGTAGAACAGCACGAAGGCCATCGAGCCTATGACCATCAGGAAGTCCGAGTTCATCAGGTCTCCGAACTCATTTTTCACCAACAGCTGGGACAAGAAGCGGACGTCAAGGTCCTCGGTCTCGGCGGGCTTGCGCCACGGCGAGGACATGAACTGGCTCTCCATTCCGAAGTAGGAGAACAGGCGCTCCTTCAGCACCTTACCGAACGCATCGACCCTTGGTGCATCCCATGGCTCAACAGGCTCGGCGTCAGCGTTCAGCACGGGCGAGCCAAGTGGTATCATCGTGCGCGTGTTGAGGGTGCGGTTGTATTCGAGTGCGTCGGGCGACACGTAGAAGCCGACGATGGCACGGGCAGTCGTGTCTCCCGAGGCGGCGACATCGTAAAGCCACTGCGACCGCTCGGCGACATACTGCTCGTCGAGCAGCACGCAGTCGCGTGTGTGCGACCCGTTGCTCCAGAAGGAGGTGGTGGACGCCAGCGGCATGTTGGTGTAGCCTCCCGAAAAGGGGACGCCGGCGTATAGCTCGGCCACACGCTGTGCTGGGTCGGGCGTGGAGCCGGCGAGCAAAGCTGCCGTTGCTGCGCTCTGCCAAGGCACATAGAACAGCGAGACAGCAGAGAGGCGCGGCAAGGCACACGTAGTGCCGTTTGCCGTTGTGCGAAAGGAGGCGCTCGGGTCATTGAAGCAGACATCTCCGTAGCCATGCGTGCCGAGAAGGACATTCTCGACCTGACACATCTGCTGGAGCGTCGTCGGCGTGAAGATCTCGTCGGCCCGGCTGCTCTCCTTCCAGTAGTACATGAAGGTGGTGGTATAATTGACGTCAGCCTGAGCCGAGAGCGGCACCGTGGCGTTGAGCCTAACCCCGCCCTCCTTGATAGCGGCGGCTTCCTTTGCGAGGCGGACCATGTCCATCTGGTCAACAGTGAGCGCGCCCGTCACGAGCCAGTCGTATTCGCCCTGCTCTGCGAATATTCTGCCTTGGCCGAACTTTGGCGAGAGCATGAGCATTACTCCAGCCGCACCCAGCAGCAGGGACAGCAGGATGGCGAGCCAGAAGACGAGGCAATGGCGGCGGACAATGAAGTCAGCGATGCGGTTGGAGATACGTTCGGCCACACCCATCGTAGAGCGAGGAGGGGCAAGAAGAGGAGAGAGGGAGGCCGGGAGGAGGGGGGGAAGAGGCGGGGGGGGGGGGAGGGAAAGAGGCGGGAGAGGCGGGAGAGGGAGGGAGGGAGAGGAGAGAGAAGGCCGGGGGGGAAGAAGCCGTGGGCGCGGGAGGGCCGCGGAAGGGGCCCCCGCCGCAGTTCCCCTTTCTCATGTACATCTTCACAGCTTGCATGGCTGCACAGCGGAACGGAGCCATTTCTTTCTCCTCTCTGCCGTGGTTTCTTCTCCCATAAGGGGGGCGTCTCGGCGGATGTGGTGCGAGACGGAGGGAGCGAGGGAGACGACGACGACGACAGCTCCGGGGCATCCCGCCCACTTTTCTCCCTCTCAGCGGCTCTTTCCCCACTGACAAGAGGGGGGAGCGAGGGGGGAAGGACGGGCCAACGGCTCTCTAACCCGAGAGAGGGGGGGGGGGGGGGGGGAGAGAGAGAGAGAGGAGAGAGAGAGAGAGAGGGAGAGAGAGAGGAGAGAGAGAGAGAGAGAGAGAGAGAGAGAGAGAGAGAGAGAGAGAGAGAGAGAGAGAGAGAGAGAGAGAGAGAGAGAGAGAGAGAGAGAGAGAGAGGAGAGAGAGAGAGAGAGAGAGAGAGAGAGAGAGAGAGAGAGAGAGAGAGAGAGAGAGAGAGAGAGAGAGAGAGAGAGAGAGACCCGCCCTTCTTCCGCCCCCCCCTCCCCCGGCCGTTCCTCTCTCCTCCTCTCGGGGAACGGGTGGCATCAGCACCGAGAGAGAGCCGTGGGGGAGGGGGGGGGGGGGAACTTCCTGGAGATCTCTCCCCCTCCACATCTCGACCACTCTCTCCCTCGCGTCCCCCTCCAGAAGGAGAGACCACATAGGGGAAGCTTTGGGGTGTCCCGATCTCGAGATTCCCCCACGACCCTTTCCTCCCCGAAACGGCCGCGAAACCTCCCTGCCCCGGCCCTCCCCCTCCCATTCTCCTCCGCTCTCCCGCCTCCAAATCTCTTAGGAAGACGTGGACACGATGCGAAAGAAGTGCTCCGAACATGGGGGCGAGCGGCCCAAAGCGGGCCCCGCCTCGGCGAAAAGAGGCCTTCAGGGCCGAGAGCCGACGACGCCGACGCGAGGGCATACTTGTCGGAATCAGAATACAAGTCCTGGATATAGATAATACGCGGGGGTACGTTGAGGGCTAGGTGGGAGGCGCACGGACGGGAGGGGGGAGGGGGGGGGGGGAGCTGGCTCACCAATGGACGGGCGCGCCCCATCCGACCGACCGCGGCGCGCGCCCCCTCCCCGCCCTGTCCCCGGCCAGGCAGCCTCCTCGCCCGTCCCCCGGTCACGCCGCCCCTCCCTGCCTGCCAGCCGGCTCCCATCCCACCATTGGCCATTGGCCATTGGCCCCCATCCATGACCAACCCTCCCTCATCCCCATGGCCGCCTCTCTGTCTTCTTACAAATGGTCCTCCGCCCTAGGGTAGGGCGGTCAAACACGCCTTTTAACTTCTAAGGGTGAAAATTCACCAAGTCAAGATTGAGGTTTTATCACGCGATTTTTAGGGAATTACCCTGGAAATGGGTATATTAGGCAGAATCTCATAAGAAATATGCACATTTTCGACGCCATCCAACACACAGACCCAAAAATGTTTTCGCGCTCGTGCGAAATTGACGTCGACCACAAAAGTGCACCACAGGTCGCGCTGTGCGACGCGCGCCTGCGTTCCCCGGGCACGGTTACCCCCGGACAGGCAGTACAGAGCCCTGCGCGATCGCACGGCGTCGCCTGCGCCCTCCACCTCGCCCCTGTTGGCATCTGTTGCCAGCCTCTCGCGCACGTACAGTGCGCGGCTGGCCGCGAGCCGTCAAAATGACGGTGCTGCGCATGATGGGCTGGCCCATCACACGCGGCACCGCCTCAGTATGGTGGGAGGGGGTGCCTGCTGGCCTCCTGGCCGCGCAGACCCTCGCCAGAGCCGCCACAGGCCGCGTGCGAGGCCGCTGGCGAGGCCAGCGACCATCGCTGCGGCCGCCATCGCGCGCCGCCGCAGGAGAAAAAGATCAAATTGATTATAGTTTTGCCAAATTATAACTATAGTAATTCTAATTTTAGTCTTCATTTCACCAGTCCAAGACACATATGAGCACAGTACATGACCACCAGCATGCCCAAATGCCAATGTTTCGGTAGCCAACCAGTCTTACCATATGAGACTGTCGAACCATCGAGCGAAAAGGAGGGGCTGTCCCTCGAAATCGAACGTGAGACGCTCGAAAACACGAGGCTGTCCGTCAATTCAGCACGTCAACGCGAAAACAAAACTACTTTTTGTGCTCCATGTTGGGATGTTGTGCTAAAGAAACGGGCGGACTATTGACTGGCCCGTGCTTGGCGGGCACGACCTGTGTGTCTCCGAACGTGAATGGCCTTGGAGGCCATCTGTGTGTCCAAAAAATTCTAAAAGTTGGCTCGTGATGAGCGCAAAGCAGCCAGTGTCCAATCGTGATTCACGACACGATTGCCCACAGAAATCGATCGCAACCATCACGCCTGAAGCTTTCAGGCCGGTGCTTGGCTAGATTACATGTTGAATCTACTAGTAGCCAAAAGAACGGGCGGTCTAGAGCTCGAAATTCGCCCTTCTGCCCAATTTTCGAGCCCAGCGGGCCTCAACACCCACGTCAAGGCCTTGCGGGCTTCTACCACTCCGACGTCTTCGGCAGAGACGGCACACCCTTCTGCGCCGAAACTGCCCCCTTTAGCGTCCGCGCGTCCGTCAGCGCCCCACTCGACCGCCCCACCTCGCACTTCGGTAAGGATACTCCCTTATGCCCCTCGCTCCTCTTCGCGGGCTGACTTCACCCCCGCTCCCGGCTACGGATACTCGGAGGAACCCCCACACTCCGCCGGTGCCTTTCACGCCAAGGCCCAAGGCCCCACTTCACGCCTCGCCGCGAGGACACGAGCGCTCCGCCGCTGTCGACCATGGGCCTCCGCGCCGTGCCGCTGACGTCGGCGCCAAAGCTCGAGCATCCACCCGACCCAGGATACACCCCGGACGGCGAGCGTGACATCATCAACGCCGAGTGGATGAACCTCTTGGGCTATGAGGCCTTCCAAGTCGCCTCGCTCTACCGAGACTCGCCGCACTTCGAGCATATCCAGCTTAGGCTTCCAGCCCAGCTGGCCGAACCAACTCTCCCTCGAGAGGAGGAGCCCACGCTGCGACCCTCGATCGCGCAGTACGCCGACACCCTCAACAACATCATGACCGTCGCATGGCGCGCCGCCCTCGATGCGACGCAGAGCGCTCAAAGAGAATCCGTGCAAAACGCTACCCTAAAGTCTCGCACTGGTGTTACTTTCCAACCCGGGGATAGGGTTTGTCGCCGCATTCCGGGGCACGCCAATAAGCTTCAATTTCTCTACTCCGGTCCCTACCGCGTGGATGCTAAGCTTTCCGACACGCGCTATCGCCTCCGCGACCTTGAAAATCGGAAGATCAAGGACGAAGTCCACATCTCGAACTTACGTCCGTATTTTACTCGCCATGGGGGAGGAACCACCCATCCTCCTGGCATGCCTGATGGCTTGCCAGGAGGCCACTGCCACTGCCCTACTGACCCACTCCCTTCCCCACAGGCTCGCCCCATTCGCCCATCCTGGCCCCTCGTGACCAGCCCAATGCTCCAACCCCCCCTCCCCCCCTGGTCGACAGGCAGACAGGTGCAGCGTGGGGGCCCCAGAGGCTCGGGAACGCCAGCGAGGGAGAGGCAAGGGAGGCCAGGGCCCAGCCCCAGCCTCCTCTGCCCCCTGAGCTGGCCTCCAGGAGCCTCCAGGGGCCGCCAGAGGGCAGCTGGAGGCCTGCCGCAGGCGCGCCATCGCGCGTGCCGCAGGAGAGGGGAGAGAGAGCGCGGAGAAGGGGGTGGGCGCGAGCGAGAGCTCCGCCCACCGGAAAATCGGTAAGTCTCGCGCCTGTTTACAGGATAAGACGAGACAGAGTCGGCCGCCCACTCGGAGACACAGGAGGAAGGGGGGGAAAGATCACCGGGGGGGGGCGCGGGCCACCGGACCATATCTAAGCCCTCCACCCCAATCCCCCTAGTAGTGTACGGGGGGCGTTCTGCTTCTCGACGAGAGGTCCCTTCCCCCCCCCCCGGTGTTTTTCCCCGGTGAGTCGCCCGACGTAGGTCGGTCCGCCTCACTGGGTTTTCCCTCATTGTAGCTTGTGGAGAGTTATAATGGGAGCCGGGGGTTTGCGAGGGGGGAGATTTGAAGGGATGCATATGTGTATGTGTCTGTGCCACCACTTCAAGGCGTGCGGGCAGGTGCGCTGAGGGGTGTCGTGATAGTACCGGGCTAGTTGGAGTAGTGGTACTAACGCTCAGTTGTTTTATGTTACGAGAGCGAGAGCGACGAGAGCAAGAGCGACGACGGATGACGACTGACGACAGGACGACGGACAGAGACACCCAGGAAAACACCCCGACTCTCGCCCCACGACTTTCTCACATAACTCGACTGAAATCAAACCCAAACACTCCGGCCAGACGACAACGGACGACGATCAGAAGGCGATCTGTCGGCGATCTTGTCTGGAACGGGAATCGCACCATAACGGAAACGAGGGGCAATCCTGCTGCACAAGATTCCAAGAGACCTACCAAATAAGACGAAAGGAGTGCGATGTGCCTAAGGGGGAGATACGAAGAGGTCGCAAATTAAACCTGATTGCCCCCAGAAGCAGATAAAGAACCGCAGGGGAGATAGCAAATTAAACCTATCTGCGAGGCGCCTGGGAGGAAGAAAGG